>JAUMJJ010000086.1:4648754-5313963 GCA_033556795.1 Tapera naevia
GGTTAGACTCAACAACTGCATGGCATCCAGCAGCCCTGCTGCTTTCCTGCTAGTGCTGCTTACCCTCAGAGGTGCCCTCCCTGCAAGCAGGGCCTGAGGTAGCTCCCATCGCACCCCATCAGTTCCACATCCCTTTTGGGCAGGAAGACTTGACCAGGGATGTCCTACAGCTCAGAGACAGAGGTTCCAGAACCCGGAAAGCAAAGATTCCCATCGACGTTGACTGTGCCTCTAACTGGTTAAGCCCATGCCATGCACTGGCAGTCAACTGCAGTTTATGAGACAGTTGATTCTATTGGTAAAAAACTTACAAGGTCTATAAACACATGGTAAGTGCTTCTGCAACCAGGCCAACAAGTAACACCACATATATTACCCTGCTACCCCACCTGCCCAACACAGTAAGCCACTGTACAAGGAATTTCAAACGGAGCAGTTCAGAGGCACGAGATTCCCCCCACTACCTCAGTTTCTGTTATATTAAACGTTTTACAACTACAACTCTCTGCCAACAGTCAACTACACTCACGGCAACAGTGGAAACTGAACTGACTCTAAGCCTGGTTTATGCTCTGAACTATGGAGAAAGTGGGGTGAGGTAACCATGAAAGTCCCATCCCTTCATGTCGTGGGGCAGAAACACTCCAGCACCAGGATTTGCAGAATTACTTGCTCACCGTTTGGGATCCTACTCCTTACATAAGCATCTCAGTGAGGAGTCTGACTGGGAGAAGCTGCAAATATCCAGTAGCTCCCTTGGACTTAAATGGAAACTGCTGTCTACACAGAGCTGTAGACTTCTCTCCAGGCATGGATCACCTGGTGGACACAGCTTTCTCCTTTATATTTCTACGTCTCTCCTTTTTCTTTCTTTCTTCCTGCCTGCTGTATTTTTTTTTCTTTCTTTCTCTACTTTCCCATCCTTGTCAAAAGCTGTTTGTATCTGTGGGAATCATACATGCTTGTGTGCATCATCCTCACCGACACACAAGTTCCTCTTGATACGAACGCACTTCCACCAAACGTTAGACTTCTTTTTTTAACGTGGCATCCAAAATACTTGCCTGAACTGTCAGTCACTGAAACAAATGCCAGAACTGGTGGAAGTGATCATGAATAACACCAAATAATAAAGACGGTGAAACACTGGCATTTCATTGATCTGGTCATGGTGTGCATGTACTATTATTATGTTGAGAAGGGTTCCTTCACGATTATCAGGCCCCGTTTTAGTTTCTGGATTCAGCTAACTTGGGATTTAAGGTAACCATTCTGTACGAGCAATGGTAGTTAAAAACCCTTTAAGTTTGAAAGTTCAGTAAAAACATCCCCACATAATTTTTTTCTGACCACTGCATTAAACCACAAAAAAATTAATGTTTTGCTCCCTCCCCAAAACCTTTCCACGGAATTCGTTTTCCAACTACTAAGATGATAAAGCAAGAAATCAAAATGCTGGTCCCTCTTCAAGTATACCAAGGCTGTACTGCAAGCTATACCTACATTTCTGGGTTTTTTAAGACTGACATCCAAAACTTCAGTGCAGCTGCTGGATATCTGGAATTTTCTGCAACTCTTTATAATTTTATTTCTCAGCCAAACTCAGTAGGTAGGGCATGCAGGAAACCCTAGTTGGAGCTGGAACAGAGATGATAGGGTGCTGGACGGTCTGATGCCCAGAAAATACCTTTCCCATCATTCCAAAACACAGCAACTTCAGCCTTGGGGCTCACTGCTGCAACTGAGGTAACAAACACTAAAGCAAAAAGTGCCTAATAAAAGTGGCTCATGTGAACTGTATTTTAATAAATGTAAGCATACATTTCCCAATTAAGTGTTGTTCCCTCCAATATTATTAAAAATGTAATGAAACTAGGAGCGGCAGGCTGGAAACGAAAAGAAAGGAAGTGGAAAGAAACAACATGCAGTTAAGCAGCAGATTAATTTTCCTCTAGATTTTCATACCATTGCCAGGTGACTGGAAGAAGGGAAAGCAGGGAGGATGACCTCTTTCTGCTGTGCTGGGGAGGGGGAGCTGCGGGCTTGCTCTGACACGATGCAATAGCAGCTGCATGCAGCCTCCCTACGCATGTTACAGTTATATATTATGCTCAGCTAAAAATAATCTCCTACCTCTGCCCGTCACTTGGTGAGAAAATTACCTAATGTTTGCACAGAGCTTGAAAATACAAATTCATCAATACTACAATGACTTCCCAGAGATCCCTGGGAGGAGTACGTAAGCGAGCCAAAGCTAATGATAACAAAGCTATTTTTGTATAGCACTTACCCTTTACAACTCATGCTCCCTTGACAATGCCATCCGGAAAGCTCCCTCCTTCCAGAAGTTACACATGCAACTGAAAGTTAATTGTAATAAAATACTTTGCGAAGATCCACTACACTACACAGATATAACCCCGCTGTACTCTGCAGATAAGATGGATTTCAGTGCAGCAGCCCCACAGAGCTGCTGCTCGAAGCAGCACAACTGAATACAGTTCTTTCAACAAGAAGACTAAGCCCTCTCCACGCAGGCAATTTTCTAAGGAGCAATGACTGCCACGTGCCTGCTAGTAAGGCTAAATGCTTTCATACAGCCACGCTGGGAGGAGGGTGAGGTCACCAGAGACTTCAAGCACAGAAATGATACTCATCTCTCTCCCTCTCTCTCTCTCAGCCTAGGCAAGGGAAAACCAGCAGAGCCATCCCCGCTACGCAGGGACACAGCTGATCTGGGAAGAGACCCAAGCCCTGGAATCTGCAGGAAACCTAAATTAAACCCCCGTTTCTAATCATATCTCTATGTGACTCGCTCTCCATTCTGGAAGCATCCCCGGTGGGAAACACAGCTGGGGAGTATTTCGGCAGCGATGATGTCAGCCCGCTGCTGATAGGCTTCTCCGTAAGGTGACACTTTGCTGGGTGAGACCCATGTGTGTGTGCGTGCCTGGCCTGGATTTTCACAGCCTCAGTCTCAGTCTCAGCTTGCTTTCTGCCAGAGGATGGCACTCCACCCTCTGCAAAGGCACTCTTCCCGGCACCCAGAACCACAACACATTGCCTGCACTGACAGATCTGCCAACGAGACATGACACAAATGCCACCTGCTAATTTGTACCTTTTCTGCTGGTGCAGAGACCGGTGGCCTGGCTGTAGGCAGAGAAATGAGAGCAAGACGAAAACTGCAGATGGGAGATTGCTACTTTTGAAACCTCATTATTCAAGGCACCGGGGCAAATTATAGTAATTGGTCCTGATCCAAGAATGGTTACTCTACTCACAAAGCCTGAGATGCACCTAAACACAATTAAGCAGTGGGGAAAAAAAATCACATCTTTATACCGAAAGCACCAGAGGCCCAACTTCTATCAGCTGTACAGATGCACGCATGTACATAAATCAAACTACACAGGGAATCTCCACATCTGACATGAAAAAGCGAATGTGCCATATGTAGCTATTGACCATGTATGTGCAATTGGGGAAGGACAGGTCACAGACTGCTGCGACTGTAAGAAATTTTTCATGCAATCTGCTCCTTGGTACCATCACTGTTTTTCTTCTCCAAATTGTCAGCCTCAGGTGCTTGACTACATGCGTCCACGTCCAGCTCTTCTCTCCCTCTCTCTCTCATTCTGGTTCTCCAGTTTACAACACTCAAACCACACCAAAAAGACATGCAATGAGACTATTTAAGATGAGTACTTCTAGGAAGCAAAATGCTATCCAGTATATCTGAACTGCTCCAGCCTCAACACAGCAGAATCTACATCACTCAGAAAATGGACAGCATCAGAATAAAGCTTTATGAACAATATGTATTCATCCTCAACCTACAAATACCTTTGGAAAGTTACACGTTTTCTTCCTACACCGCAAACCAATGAGAAACAAAGGTCAGAAGCACAGCCTACCCAGCCACCCAGATGGATTTAATTCCAAATTTCCCTTAAATACACAGTGCATATGAGCCGTGCAGTGTTTAAACCACCTGCAAACAATGCCTCAGTAAAAATCTGTACTGCATTTCAGTAACTTACGTGTGTGGAGCCATTCCTAGGTAGCTCCAAGTTTTCAAGCCACAGAAATTCACTGCCTTGTGTCCTATCTATCTCTGAAGGATTCAAGCTGAATCTAGCCTGACCTTGCTCATGTGGAACGTGGTTCTCCAGCTATAAGAAAGACCCGCTCTATATCCAAGAGACTACACTTACAATCGGTGTGACCATGATGGCTCACTGGCACAGTGAAGTGGACAATTTCTGGACCAGAGCTGGTCTCATAGATAGATGTGAACAATGAAGAACCCCATGTGGACCCAAAGCAACTGAGATGCACTGAAGAAAGCTGCACCTGGTGGGTAACAGCGCATGCCCCAGTCCACTCCCTGCACCCCGCCATTACCTGTGCTCGATGCTCCCCAACTGCAAATTGTATCACAGCAATGCCTGGGCTATGGCTGTCTTCAATCCTCTCCACAGTGCTGGAGTCTATTTTCAGGTCATTGCTAATTTCCGCACTCTGTATGAAGTCTTCTGTCTTCAAGTCTTCTACTTTCTTCAGCTCCCCGTTGGCCAGCTGAATGATTGACCCCTTCATGAAATAGGGGGGCAGCGTGGGAGGTGCGGCGGCGGGGGAAGCGATGGACTGCACCACAGGCAGGTGGATCTGGGCCTGCACCATAGTGGCCTGGTAGGCAGGCTGGGTGGTCAGGGGCTCCGCGCTGAAGTTCTCACTTTTGGGGACAGCGGTGGTGACGAACGTGTGAGGCACTGCTGCAAACTGGGGAGAAGATGTGACGATCGCAGGTGCGACTCCCGACGGCTCAACATCCGCACCACCGACTGGTATCAGCAGGGACTGGGTGCCAGGGATCACCAGGTGCTGCGGCAGGCTGCTGGGGTACCCGATGGCTTGCTGCTGACCGCTCAGGTAGCCAATCACTGGCGGCTGGGTCCCAGCATAGAAGGCTGTCGCTGGCAGCCCGACAGGGAGCTGCTCGGAGGCGCTGTGGGTGGTCTGAATGACAGTGTGAGGGGACAGCGTGGCCACTGCCTTCACTCCCTCGTGGCCCAGAGCCTGCTGTGGAGACAAGGCATAGGACCGGTGGGCTGGCTTTCCTAAGTGTAAGCTTCCCTTGTCGTTGAGGGCTGAGGGAGAGGTCTCACGGTTGGTGGCCTGCTGCACCTCTATGTCTGCTGTGGGTGTGCTGCTGTTGGGGACCACCATGACAGAGGCTCGGACACCTGAGGAATCCCGCACGCCGTACTCGGCAGGGCTTGAGTGGACCACCACATGCCTGGTCTCATAATGATGGGGAATTGGTTTATTGCCTGCTTTGACTAGACCTATGTCGGCAGAGGGTGAAATGCCGTACCTCCGGCTCTTCTCTATCTCACCGTTCAGTACCTCCTTGGCCTGCATCGCCTGCAGCCGGCTGCTCTCGGGCTTCTTGGGGGGATCCCTGGTGACAAAGTGGCCTCCCGAGTCTGTGTACTGCACCACCACTTGGGAGGAAGGGCCAAGGGTGAGGGTGTGTGGGATTACTGTCTGATGGGGGTGCAGGGGAACTGGGATCGTTGGAGGAGAGACGTTTCTAACAGTGCTCTGGGAAGAGCTGGAAATGTGGACGTACTGGTTCTGCTGTGTGGGTGGAGGAGACCCTGCGGCGATCAGTCCAGGTGTCCTGACAAGGTGCGGCTCAACTTTGTGCCCCTGCTGGCTTAAGCCACTCATGCTGGCCAGCAGAGTGGAATATGCCTCCAGCTGGGAGCGCTGGGATGGAGTGGTTGCAACGGCTGTGGCTGCCGCCACGGCACCGGTCGCAGAATTGGCCGTTGGGGAAATCAGCTGTGAGGGGATGAATCCGGTGTATGATCCACTGTACTGGGGCCCCACGAACTGGAAGGTGTGCTGCAGATGCGTGTACTGCACAGGGGAAACAGAGGTCCCTGATTGGGAGAGAGCGGGCGAGTACACCGTGGGAAGAGTGGTGGAAGCTGGAACGGACCTGGGCGCGCTTGGCGGGGAATAGTCCAGCCCTGCAGACAGCGACTTGTGCAAACCCTGCTGCAAGCCTGCCTCCACCGATGAGGGCCCCCCAGGCCGGTGTCGGCCCCCCATGCCGCCCTGGCCGCTGGGTGTGCTGGGGAGCCATGCTAGGTTATCCGCACGGTGGTTTTCATTTGGCAGGACCGGCTTCACGTCTGAAGGCAGGCTGGTGGCAGGGATTTCTCGCTTCTTCGGTGGCAGGCATTCATTGCTCCGCTCTTGGCTGGATTTCATCTTTTGCCGTCCCCCCTCCACTGTGCTTGCTTCACTGTCTGGCTGCCTCTGATTTCAGTCTGATAAATGGAAAGTCACATTTGATTTCTGTAAGGGATCCAGTGACTTCATGAGGAATCATCTCCCCGTGAGCACGATTCTCCGACAGCTCCTCTGGATTCTGCAACGAGACGGGGGGTAAGGCAAGAGGGAGTCACATTGTCAGCACCGGGAAATGAGAATAAATGAGCAGACACCCAAACCCAACAAGTGAGTAAGAGAAACATCTCTGGAAAGAAACAAAACTGGTCAGCCATTGCCACTCTCATGTCAAGGAGCAGCAGATCAGAAACTCTCTGAGCATAACTTGGCACATGTAGCGGTGATCACTTATTTCCCAAGGCTCACTTTATCTTTCCTCTGGGAAAGCCTTCCATGTCCCTAAGGTTCCCAGTTCATTCTTCCAGCCTATCCTTCCCCTGCAATGACAACGTTGCCTTCACTTTGCCGTGACCTAAAAAGCATGGGAGTGTGGCAGGGAGCCCCAAGGAACAGGCACACACTAAATATTTACGTTAGCAACAAGTAGCTATTAGCAGAAGGCGGTGGATCACTCCTGAACCCTTGAATCCCAGAGACAGGCTGTGGAGGTAACAGCTGCCCCCATTTACTCTCTGTCACATCGCAGCTCCTTACGGGTACATGTGCCCTTCATCTACCAGTCTGGCGATGAACCTCAGCCACACGAGATGTTTACAGCAGTAGTCCAGAGACAGAGCAGGCTCTGAAAATGGATTTTAATATGTGTGTGTGTGTGTGTGTGTTTTCTCCTAGTGCTTTGAATTCCCTCTGCTACTGACACCTCATGCCCAGGTGCATGGGCAGGGCTCTGTGTGGGGAGATGACACTCACCGCATGCAGGTTGGCCAGAGCCAATTGCTGGCACCATCTCCACCTCTGCTGGGATTCAATTCTCCTGTATCTTAGCAACTGCCAGACCAGAGAGGCTGTGAGTACCACACTCACAGCCATGGCCACATGTCCTAACCCTGAGCAACCTTGGCCATGGGGATGCCTCACTAGGACCGCTGGGAAAAGCACGTTTGGGCTTCATCATCCAAACTAGGCGCTCCCACTACTGTTAAAAGCTCATGATTTTATGCTGGGCTGATTTTGCTATCGTAGCTAAGCAGTTGCTTTCTCAGCTCTGCATCACTTAATTTGGTGACTTCAGTCACCCAAAGGCAACAAAATCAACAAAGTGTTCCTAACTCTTTCATGAACTGCTAAGAAAAATCCCGTAACTAAATCACATCATGCTTTGAAAGGAAGCTGACAGTCTCCCCCTACCCCCTGAAACCTCCCTCACCTTGTCCTGTAATAAAATTTATGGAGAACGAAACTCCTCACCAGCCCCTGTCCAGCCTCCGCTTCTCATCTGCATTTCTGGTTGTTTAGAAAGATACGCAAGAATGGGTGCTGAGAAACCGTACATCTCGCACAGCCGGCATCCCAACAAGAGAAGTGTGTGTTATAAGAAAGAAAAGTGGAGAGAGAAAGAATTAAGAGCGGATGGGAGAGACGAAGGAAACAGGATATAGCCCACTTTAAAGTGAATGCCGAGCAGCAGTAACGATACTTATGGAAAGTAATATTCCTCTGGGAGATTTCTTTCCCTGCTGCCTTGCTTCTAATGAACAATAAGCCTGATGTTTATATGCATATGCAGTACTTTGAAGACATACTAGACTACAATTAAACCTATCTTTAAGAGCACATTTTATGTCTATGGTCCTCCAAGCTGCTGTAAACTTGCAGGAAAAGGCTAAACCTGCTAATGGTTTGATACAATCAGTCTTAAGTTAACTGTTTAAATATTGATAAACAGCAATGAAACACCAATAGCCACAGAGCTGGTGGGAGGGCATGATGGTGAAGCACTGTTTCAGGGAGGACACCCTGGCTTTGAGGTGACAGGGAGGATGAAAGGACTCAGGACAGCACCAAAAGAGCAAAGGCCAGCAACACCTAGAGCATGGCAGCTCAGGGGCAGTGGCACCCACCAAGCAGCAGCTTGGCACCGTTACCATGACCCACCCGCACTGCTGCCTTTGCGCTGCAACCGCGGCTGAATGAGTACAGCCAGGAGACCAGGGTCCCTGCTGTATCAGCACAGGTCTTCCCTCTCCTCCTAACAGTTGCTCAGCGTGTCTTGGCAACAGCTAAAATTATTATACTACACATGACTTACAGATTTTTATTTTTAAGTTCGGCTAAAAATAAAATCGTCGAGTTCACATTTGCGTAGTCATCCTTGGTTAACTTTAGCTCACTGTAGCGCCTTCTGCCCTGGGCAGTTGGCTTTGGCAGGTAAGCCAGCAGCTCCTGGCTGAGGCAGCTGCCTGGAGTCACTGTGGGGGGATGCCCTTGACATGAGGCGCTTGTCTCACTCCCCCTGCCACAGGGAGCTTGCACTGGGCTGGGACCCTCCTTCGAGCTCTCATGGAGTTGCAAACCCAGAATTTAAATACACTCCCATGGGGAAAACCTGGGAACAGATGGTTGGCCCCTCTGCCTGCAACACAGCAGGGAGCTTGCACATGGGACCAAATAGGTCCAGTCTCTTTTGCTATGACAAACAAATCAGGCTCCCCAAACCAGTTGTTCCAAAAGCCTGAGGCATCTGGGTTCAGCCTGTCTGCATCAAAAGTACTACTATGAAGCTCTATGAAGAAAATATTTTGTTCTGCTAGATAGCGTTGAATCACCAAGTTTTGGGTAGCCTCCAAAATCAAAGCTAACATCCTTCAAAAATACCAAATACTAAATCTTTCAGGGTTTTTTTCTGTGTGTAAATCTTTTATACGGCTGACTTCATCGATGCCGGTAACAAAAGGACTGCCCAAAATCTCCTGGAGAGCACAGGAAGAATGAACAAGCTTAACAGAGACAAGGGATGAGACAGCCGTAGAGAGCTGAAGACTGCCCCACTTTTCCAAGCCCAAGTACTTCATGGTGAGACTTTGAACTCTAACAGACACAGGACTGGATTTGCAGAAATGCAAATGCGCAGCATAAAACAGCCTACTTCTACTTCAAGACTTAAAAGTAAAATGGTAAGCTTTCAGCATAACTCAGGTTCCAGCAACAGCAAAGATAAGACAGGACTGATTTTGCTCAGGAAGCAATGAAAGGGAGACAACCAAACAGAATACCTCAAAGGCAAGAGGTACAAGACCTGGTTAAATTGTTCTTTGCTGGTTGTCCTAGAAAGACGAACGACTGCCTTTTGCAGTGTGTTGCTTTTCTCTTCTGGTTCTAAGCAATTTTTCTGACTCTCGAGATTTCCTTTCTCTTTAACTTCACAGCTGTCAATCATGATTTGCGAGACATGCAAACGAGCAGCAAACAGCAGGTGATTTTTTGCTCCTGCTTTGTACATGTGTGTGTGTCACACGGGTGCGTGCGTGCAGGCACGCCTGTGTAATTATGGCTGGGAAGGTAAAGGGGACAAAGAGATCAGGGACAGCAGCTGGACTTCGGTATCTCTGGCAGTGAGTACACATGGAACATTGCTAAAGCGTCTGGACAGCCAGTGTCCATTGGCAGCTTGCCCACACTCAAATTCCTGGAAAGGCTTAAGGCAGAAAAATAATCGCTTGGAGGAGTCACCATCTGGGCTTGCTCTAGTCCCAAAGGGATTGCTCACTGGAGTTCAGGATGTGCATTTTTCATGCAAAACTCCAGTGTTTCTCTGCAAGATACTTTAAAGTTCACTATGTCTTCCAAAACAGTATTTTTCTATTTTTTTTAATCAAATAAATTTAAAACTCATGAGAGGATACTGAGTTGAGGGGCTGATCTCCTTTATTTACCTGAAGTTCACTGCAGCAAAGATGACAGCAGCCAACACAAGCCTCTACTCACACCACAACGGTACGTGGTGTCCCATCACCCAGGACTGAGTTTTGGGATGCAGAGAAGTTGGGGCCAGACTCACAAACCACCACAACACCTGGCTAGGCAAATGGTGGGACTTTCAATGCCTTCAGAAATCAGGCACTTTTTTTTTCAATCCCACGATGTAGCTAACACAATTTTCAGGTGTCTAAATCACCTTCAGAACATCTTCTGGTCCCTCATCCTCCCTGGTCCCCGACCTTACTGTAGCTGCTAACAAACTCACACTGACATTTGCCACCAGGAGCAAGGGCTGGGACCCCCCACTTGTTTGCCTTATTTTATGGAGAAAGCACCCCAAGGGTGGCAGCCACCAGCCTTCAACTTCAGGCCAGGCTGCAAGAGGCCTCGAGCAGCCTGGTCTGGTGGGGGGCGTCCCTGCCCATGCCCATGGCATGGAACTGGATGATCCTTACCCTTCCAACCCAAACCATACTATAATTCTCTTATTGACAAAAATCTCCTTTGATCCCAAATCCTAACAAGACACAGATTATTATGACTTTGCAACTTTCAGTTTCTGGCTTCAGTTAAAACCAGTAATTTCTCATATTTATCCATGCAATAAAAAAAAATGGGTCTCCCTTGTGTCAGGCATTATGTATTTGCCTGCCTGGCCAATGCAATATTCAAAGAGTACACTAAAAAATTATCCTTTGAATCGAGCCTGGGGTGTTACCAGGCAGAAGCAGCAGTGCAGTCTGTTACTCCTGCCTCTAACTGCCCGCCCATCCCATCACGATAGGATGAGCAGGTAATTTGGCAGCGCTGGAAATCAGCGGGAAGGGAAAGCACTTTGTCCCACCTCTCCCCTCCCCTTGGAGGAGGCTGGCATCTTGCAGGATCAGATTCAGAGAGATAAAAAGACTGACATATTGCAGAGAGCTCCACAGCTGCATTCTGCCTCTCAGATCTATATGCCAGCTTCCCCCCTACCCTGTTCTACACCCTGCCTGCTGCCAGCTACATATTCATAGTTGTAACTGCTACAGATTTCATTAGCCTTGCCATGTGCGGCTCAGCGCACGCCAACAACAGCTATAGGAGTTTATTGTCCAATCCAACCAATTTCACAGCTCTCTGGCAGATTTCCCAGGAGGGCCAACTGCAGAGATCCATCAATAAGAAACATGAAAACCTCTAACAACATTTGAAATTCTCCTCCTGAAAGTAAAGGATTCCTGACCAGCACTGCATCTGCAAGACAGATTGTCCACTGCAGCGTGAGCTCTGGGAATACTGCTGGGAATCTGCCACAGCAACTTGCTACAGGTTTCTGCAGAATGAGTAGCTATTCTGCACATCCCTCCTCTGCCCATCAGAACAGACAGCCTCCACACAATATAAAAAGCAAGTGATACACACAAACTTCAGCGAGCACATCAGTGGGTGTCAGATGCCAAGGGCTCAACATTTGCCATGGAATTTTATGATGCAAGGATGTAGGTACTAGCATTGAGAGACACCCGTTTAGGAGGGATAAAATAGGGTTAAGATACATTCCCAAAAGGTCAGACAGATGACGGAGTTCCAGGACAGCTATTCAGTTCATGACATTCATGAATGCGGGTGATAGGAAAGATTATCAGAGAGCTAGTCCTCTGGTTAACTCTTCACTTCTGCTACTTAGCTACCTCGGCTTCTAAGGATAAGGGGAGATCTGCATGTTCTAAGCAGCACAAGGGCCTCCTCTAGTCCTGTTTTACTACAGTTACACTATAGTTACATACACATAGTTGTTCTGTGTGGTGGGTGCTGGTGAGCACCACAAGAATGCCATGATAGTATTAGCCTAAGTATCAGTTCGACTAATAGCTGAATTAATGACACTTGAATTAACTTTCACAAGTTTGCAGGTTTCTGCCATGAGTTCATCTGGGTGCCATCACCTGGTTCTGCAACAGGGAAGACACCTGTATTCCCAGCATCTGTAAAAGTCATGCCATGCTCTGGATGCATTGCATACTTTTCTGTGCACATGCAGAGCGATGCAGCTACACATAAGCCTTGTAGGATTTTGAGTATCATGGGTGATCTGAGTAGATTCACAGCTGCCTACTCGTTTATTCCAAGTTGTTTTACAAAAAAAGTTATCAGCAAAGGTGATCCCTCTTCTTCC
Source organism: Tapera naevia (assembly GCA_033556795.1). NCBI lineage: Eukaryota > Metazoa > Chordata > Aves > Cuculiformes > Neomorphidae > Tapera > Tapera naevia. The sequence goes on from JAUMJJ010000086.1 coordinate 4,661,101, forward strand.
AGCACACTTTGCAGAGAGGTGGTATCACAAAGCACAGCACTGCTGTTGGAGGGCTGTGCATGTCAGCCTGCTCTCCCCACTCCCAGCCCACTCCACAGGCAGCACCTCAGTTCCCTGGCACAGAAATCTCTTGCCTCACAGTGTTAAACCTAGGCACTGAAATATCACAAGTCAAGCCCCACTGCTTTTCCCTGCAACCCACAAGACTGGAAACTTTCTATTTTTGCTACCAGTGGAATTTCCCATCATCATCTGACATCAGGAATCGTTGTTTAGCGAAATAGCATCAGATATATAGAATCCAGTGATAAAAATGCAAGAGAAGACAACACTGTTAACAGCTAAATTTTTTTGTGGGTGAAGCACTGGACTCCAGCTCTATGGTGGAAGGGGAAAAAGGATTTAACTGCTACAACCTGTCAGAGGTCTGCCAAACCCCTCCAAAGCCCTGCTCCTGAAGCCTTAGAGGCAGCTGTGCCAGAAGCATCAGGACCACCAACTTAAGATGCTCACCAATGGAGCACCCCCTTCGCACACACCCAGCACCTTTGGTGGCAGCAGGGAAGCTGTGGAGCAAACATACACATTTTAAAGTGTTCCTTCAACCCCACAGCAGGACACAAAGGCCATTCTCACCTTTATCGCTCCACAAGGGGCCAGATGCAGCATCTAACCTTTTATCTCCTGCACCACACCAACTGCTGCCCGTGCAGGATGGCAGATTTACAGGATCAGCTTGTCTGGTATTGCACAGTGACTCCTTCACTCGTGCACTCATCCCTGAGAGGTACTTCTGTAGCTTAAATGAGCGAATAGAGTTCATTTATAAACAAGCATAATACCAAAATTACTTTGTTGATGTTTTTCATTTATCTAAAATGTGCCCAGCTACAATGGGAGCTGCCTACACATTTTCCATTGAAAATTTCACGAGTGACTATAAACGTAGCGACACCCACTCGCCGCTCATTTTAACTTGTGACAGAAACTGTCATGCCTGTATGAACACATTTGCACCACAGATATGTCACACAGGTCTCCTTCCATGTGTCTGAAAATGCTCGCTTACATTCTCTCTTTCTTCGGCAACACAAATTGGAGAGATGCCTGGCTTCACTGCCAGAAGAGATGACTTAGACCCCCACGAAAAATTACAGAAACCGGGGGCGTTTCACCCCTTTGAAGCTCCAGCCAGTAACACCAGCAAACAGCAGCCAACTCGGAGCAGCCATGTCACAGATAAAGACAGGCACTCCTAGGGAGGAATACCTTTAAGCCTGACTGCTAAGGGGACGACGTGAGAGCACGGCTTTAGGAGCAGATTTGGAAAGGTCAGCTGCATGTTCGATGTCTTTCTTTAGAAGTACTCCCTGCAGACTGCTTCTCTGGTAGATTCCATGTGCTAGCAAATTGGACTACAATTAGTCCATCTGCAAAGTGCAAAATGTGAATTGGCGTTAAATTCCCATTGAAATGGATTTGAACTTGCCTTCTCTCAGGCTACATTCAGCAAATCTTTATCTTGAAGCAATCTTGCATGAGCTGTTGCTCATAGTCCCAGCACACATCCAGTGCTCTCCTGAATCAGATTACTGACTGTCGTCACTGACAGAACCAAAACGCCAGCAGCAGATCCCAGCTCCGAGGCATGCAGTGTGCTCTCCCAGCACTGCAGAAGGCTTACAGTGAGTTCATCATCCCCCCCAGCCACAATTCATTCATTTTCTCTTCATTCAGGGTCAGCTACGTTTGTCATTTGGCTGTGCCTGACAGCACTGCCCACTCTTCTACACTCCCTCTCCCCATAAAATGCCTGTCCTGGTGCCGCACTCCACAAAACCAACTACCTACTCCTCCCGATGCAGCGTTGTAGGGAGCCTCTCTCCTGCTACATAGGGAATGTGGCAGGCAGATAAAACAGGCACAGAAGCCAAATCCATGACCAGCACCACTTGACTGAGGCCAGCACAGTGAGAATGAGATTGCTCTATTCGACAATGCAACACAAAAAACATTTAAAAGAAAATGAAATAAAGCAAGTTTATAACAACATAGCAGGCTCCACAGTCACAGGCTCCAGCTGCAATTAAAAAAAAACCCACTCGTTCCAACTAAGAATGCAAATCATTGGCGTTGCTCTCAAGTAAGGAATGTTGACAAATGAAGGCAGCGTGCTAACAGGCAGTGCCAATACTCTTAATTTAAGATTGTGAGAAACAAAGGTTTGTACCATCCATGACTGCCAGAAAGAATTCACTTTAAACAGCAATCAAAAAGAACTGGGAGGGTTTAAAAATTACTTTTCTTACAAAAAAAAAAAAATAGAAGAAGACCTTTTGCTTCCCTTCTCCCAGCCAACTGAAGAAGGGACGAGAAAACAAAAATCACACAGCTCCCATAAAGGCTATTTATATAGGAGTTTTGAACTCAGGAACTAAAAACACTTCTCCATTGGACATGTGGGTCCTGTGAATCACAGCTTGGAAATCCGAATGGATCTTTTGTAAAAGCCACTGAGCCACGAACATGCTTTCTCACTGCTGCAATCACTTCTGTGAAAGCATCTTACCCATCTGCCACTGGAAATCCACGGCACAGAGGCAAGTGACTCCCCGACACTGGCGAAATGGACAAAAGGATGACTAGCTACCTGCAGCTGGTTTCAATCGAAAAGACGAGTAATTATTGCAGCCCTCTCCTGTGGCTCATATGGAGCACAGCATGGAGCTGTAAAGCGTTATGCAAGTCTAATGTGCTGCCAGATCTCTCAGAGCAGGCAGCAGCCAAGTCACTCCCTCCCACCATTGGCTCAGCTTCATTAACTTAATCAGGTATTCATTCATTCATTCACTCACTCATTCAAAAAAAAAAAAAGAATTTACACTAAAGCTGGCAAATAGCCAGTGCCATGCACGCAAGGAGTGTGCTCACATCAGCCTCCAGGGCTGGAAGAAGGGCAATCTAATGTACATCACTCTTTGAGAGGGGTGTTAGTTTTGCACGCAGCCGGGATGCACAGGCACCTTTGCCACAGCCTCTCCAAAAGAACGGAGGGCTTGGGAGCTGCAATGGCGGCAGAAGCCAGCTCTGGAGCACGTGGACTCGAGAGCAGCCCTGTAAGTCAGTTCAGCCAGTAAGCAGCAGAGTAGAGTACCTCCCCAGAGCAATGGATTATTTAATTAATTTCATTATTTAGGGGGAAAAAAGGAATCGTGGTAGGATCAATTGAACTCGTTTTCCTGCAAGGTTCTTTCGCACATACTGCATATGCTGCACAGCTTGATCCAGACAGAAGGGAACAAAGCAGAACAGAAAGGAAAACAAAAAGAATAAAAAGGGGAAGCATCACACAACCATTTTTAAGAGCAACTGGCAATGGAAATCTCTGTTTGACCCCTGTATCCATGAATGTAAGACTTCCCACAGGCCTTTCAAGCAGCAGATAAGAGTCCTCTCCATTGCACAGTTCTTGCACTTGTTTTTCTTAGTCTTTACATGTAAGTTTGCAAAGAATATTATTTCTTCCCTCTAGCTGTCGTCAGGATGAATTTCACGGCTTTTTTTTTCCAGCAAGCTACAAGAAAGCTGCTTTATGACTATTCCAAAACGCAGGCCTTGAGAGTCAGCTCTGATTTTACTGTGAAGAGTTTTGTGCAGTGAGCTAGACTGGGCAGTAAGGACAGGGGAGAGGCGTTATATTTCCCACAGTAGAACATGCAACAGCGTCAGCATCTTTCCACCTTATCTCATTCTGCCCTGTGCAAAAAAATACAAGGTGGCAGGTTACTCTGAGCAAGTCCATAAAAGTAACATGGGAATACAAAGCACTGCAGCTACTGCAAAATAGTTTTTATGTTTAAATGATGAAAACGATGAATGCAACTGGCAAATCCTCAGCTACAGTCTTGGTTGACTTGCCCCAAGGGCATTTGCACTCCCCAGCTTCCTCCAGTGATGCAAATCAGACCTCACAACCCTCCATCTTCTATTTTCATAGACAGCACATGTTCCCTGCAGGAACTTCAACCACTTCTTCTCTAGCAAGCCTCCAGGTCACTGTTTCTCTTGAGACAGAAAAAACCCCAGACCTTTGAAGGCCACTGCCACAAACCACAATACAAATGGTAAATCAGACAAAAACTTTCAAAAAGGGATAGTAATTAAGGCAAACAATTAGCTAAACGTCTGTAGTTCAGAAGCACTTAGCAAAAGCACATGAAAGTCCTCTGACTAAAAATCCATTACTCAGACCCTGCCTCTTCCTCTGATGGTGCCACTGAAGCCTATGGTTAACTCCTGGATCTCCTCTTGAATTTCTCTGTAGGTGTACATACTAAAGAACACCCAAGTACTCAGGAGACAAGCAAACACAGCTTCTGGGGAACCAGCTGCTGATACGCGTAACTGCTATAAGTGAACATTATGTATTGCAGGTCATCAGCAACTGAACAGTTAAGCATGGCTGAATATTGCTTTATCAATTGCTACATGACAGCCCATAGAATTGCTGACTAGAAAACAAAAACTACTCAAGATGCTTTTACTGCATTAAAAGAATTAAAAAAGAGTAAGAGATGAAAAGGTGTCTGAAGGTGATCTGGTTCTTAATCCTTGGTCTTCTGCACTCCAAAGTGCATAAGCCATCAGCCAAGCAGCCTCAAAGTACTCTACACTCGAGTTAGCCTCCTCCACCAGAAGTTTAATCTCAAGCTAAAGGCCTTTAAATTATCCAAGCACTTGCACACTGTGCCTCTTTCATTACCTTTGTCCCCATCTCTAATTCTTCTCTAAATGGGGTCTGAAGCTTGGAGATTTTTCCTCTGCTTTTCACTTCACCTCCCTTCTCTTGCATCCCTGACACAACTACTTCATTCAAGACACAATCCAAATCCTTCCTCCCTCCTCTTCCCATGTCTCAGCTTCCCCTCTCCTGTTTAAACAGCTGCTCAAGACTTCTTCCTCACAGCAACCTTCTTTCCTGGTATGAGGGCAACCACCACCAGCAGATCCCACCTTCTGAGTCTCTCCTCCATACACAGGAGCATCCAGCAAGGTGTGATTTCTGACACAAGAAATAGCTACATGGGTTTTAAAGCAGGCTATCAGAAGAAGGATGGGATCATAACAGAGCAGAAGAAAACCAGCCCAGGAACATTATAAGCATTTTATCCCAAATGATCCAAACTTGGGCAGAGGTTCTAGTTTCGTCTACATAAACAAAAAGGATGTGGTTTGAGAAATTCTGCTTCTTTATATGAATCATTTCACTTCTCCCTCTGAAAGGATCATTAGAAGAACGCAGGGTTTCATGATTCAAGGTAGGAGAATGAGAAGGCAAAATTTTAGCACTGTGAAATAAGGCTTGCATGTCTAACCGCACTGCCAGCTCAGAGTTCACTTCTCACAAGTGTCAAGTATATTTTCCATTCTGTATCTCTGCAAGCCCCAGTTCTGGCTGTTGTCATCACTCACGGGATTTACCTAATCCCTGAAATGGCATAAAAATAATCATCTTTTTTGCTGGAGAAACAGGATCATGTCTCGAGTACACACTGAAAAATTCAAATTGTAGGTATCGTTTATTGTACCTCCATTCATCCAACCGATGCTGACAGTATATATACAAATGATGCCCATAACAAAATGCTGAACTGCAGCCCAGTGTATTCAGTGGTATTTCTTAGAGATTTCCACTCGCTTCTGCTGTTTCGCTGCTCACATTCCTCACACTTCAGCATATTCAAGCAGCTGCCTGTTTATACAAACACAGCCTGAAACAGAAGTGTTGATTACCTTCATCAAAGCTGGTGGCTTTAGCTGTATCTACTGGTCTGAACTAAAAAGTGGGGCAGAGGCACTCAAAAGCTAGTTGTTCATTTAAAATATATTATCTTGTGATCCAGCTACATAGGGGGACTTCACAACATTCTAAGCACAGAAATTCACCTTTCTGGAGTTTTAGTTTTTAACATAAGTGGGCTGTGATATAGACCTTTTAAATTCATTATATCACATTATACGCAGCAGATACAACTGGCTGTACAACTCCTTTGATACCCAAATACATGACAGTGCACTTCTGGATTTTATTGGCACTCCTTGGACCCAGGCCAGCTAACCTGGCTCACGACTGTGCATCTTCCACTGACAAAGCTCTCCTGACCAGCTAGGGCAGCCTTTTGCACAGTGCCCAGTGAAATTGCATCAGACCTTCTGTAGCAGCAGACACGGCCCGACTGAAGTCTGTGAACGTGTTTCAGCAGGTACGACCTACAGAGCTTTGAAATGCTCCCTCCAGAGTTTCCCACTCTCTGTCTCCTCCATTTTTTTCTTCTGAATGTAGGATGACATTACATCTGTTAATCTAGTTGGGGTTCTTTTTCATATGTCATTTTTCCCTTGTAGATTCCTTATGGTAGATACGGAATTTAATGTTGTTTCTTCTGTCTTCTGTTCTCCTTGTGTTTACAAGTGTTAGACTTAGAAACGTGAAATAACTACTGCAATGGATGATACATAATCTCTTCGGTACAATGGACATGTTAGAAAAATATGGAATAACTATGGTATCATACAATAAGGGTGACTAAAACATCAACATCATCAGCATCATCAGCCACAACTCATTCAACTGCTGAGGAGGAAAAACCTTGGCAATGCTCTGCTATGAGGCTAGTAAAACTAAAATTGAACTAAGCTACACAGTCATTGTTGCCCTTGGGTCAAAATTAAGTAAGAACTAATGGTTTCTAATAGAAGTAGCAGGAATTTTCCAGGGAAAATTTACATTAGCAAATGCATGTTAAACCTGAATGTGTTGGAGGGACAAAACATTTGAATGTGTTTACAGCTAGGGAAAACTTCTGTAATTCTTTTCCAAATATTTTCCCAGTAATATTTAAAAAAAAAAATAAATTCCATTTACTGGCCCCAAAACTAAAGTTTGTTTTAAACATTTAATGAATGCTGTAACTGCAAGAAAATTTGGTTTTAAATGAAACTATCTTCTAGTTAATACAGAACTATAAGCTTTGCTGTATAGTTTTATAAAACATTTTTATCTATTATCAGATTTTCAGTAATAGGTAAACTGTATCTCAGTTTTTCGTTTTCCTCCCACTACAGTATGAGACCTTTTTTTGAGATCTGGGAAAATTCTCATAGGCAGAAATATTATTTCCTCTTAGCTCTGATTTCTAATTATATTAAAATCTTTCCTAGCTGGGGCAAGACCCACCCAAACATTCTGAAACATCGCCAGGTCGATTACCCATGTATGCTAAAATCCACATCCTTGTTCTTGGCTGGTAAAAATCATGAGCTGCACTGGAAAAAAAGGCTTTTTCTTCTTCTGTGATGGCATCATTCAATTCACTCCCTAAGGGTCCGATTCTGCTTGCAAAATCTTTCCTTTTGGCTCAGACTGCTGCCGAAACAGCACAGTAACTTCTCTGATGTACAGCTGGGGTTGAGATGACAGCTATTGCACTGGTTTAATGAGAGGGAAAAGGAGAAAGAGACGGAAGGGAACTGCTGGCCTGTATCGTGAATTGAGGTTGAAGGAGCTGCAGCATCTCAGCAGAAGCCATAGCGCTAGTCCACCCCACTCAGTGGGGAAGGAGGGAGAGAAAACACATCTCCTATAAATAGGTTGCCTGAGCTGTTGCTGAAAGTTGTTGGCATGGCTAACAGAACTGGTGCTGCAAAATTTCTTGGCTGTCAGTTTGAGGCTACCTTGGCTTTCTGGTGATTAAAGAAGTGGGTTAATGAGGAGATCTTCTGGTGGTCCAAACTGCATTTCTCACACGGACTGCATTGCTACAGCTTGTCAGTGAAATCTTGTACAATTTCAGTTCACTAGTGGGCTGCCGGCAAGGATGAGAATATGCTTATTACACCCCTCCACTAAAAATGTTGGAAGACTCAAAAATAATAGATTTTAGCAGGTGATTTTGATAGCTATAGCCTGTTGCACCACTCAGTACAACTGTGCTGAAACCACTCCAGAGAGGCACTGCGAAGGTGGGGGTAACACAACAAGTGACTCAACTGTATCACCTAGGAGAAGATCTTGCCCAGGTCCCCCACTGAAGTTCATGATAGCTGCTACGTGAAGTGTACACTGTGTAACATTTCAATGGAAGCAAAGCACTCTGAAAACACTGTAAGCTGCAGCACGGCTGCACTGTGCACCAGCACATAATGATTCTTCCATGTAGTTGCATACCTACATCCATCAAAACCCCATACATGTCACAGATAAAGTACGAGCTGACAAAAAAACAACCAAAAAACACCTGCACACCACCTACTGCACAGAGTTATGGCTCCAATTAGATTAGGTGCCTCCTCGCACAGCTTACTTCATTTACAGAAATATATCCAGTGGAAGATGCAGACAAATCAGTCCTGGGATCACCAGCAGCAGCTGCTGCTTTCTGCACGCAGAGTGTTGAGCAAATCAACAGAGACAAGCTCCTGCTCACATCAAAATCTCAAAGATGTGGGTGACAACCCTGTTTAATTAAAAGACACAGGACAGACTAGAGCAAAATTGTCGCTCAGCAGCTTCGGCTCAAAATCAGGCTGGTCTGACAAGAAACAGCAGCTTTCCCAGTTTTCAGTCTGTGGTCAAGTAGTGTTTCTACAGTTCTGGTCTAAAATCAGTTCCCCTCACATTCTGTTCTTTTCTGAACTACTGTTTTAGCATTTTTCTTCTTTATCCTCCTAATTTCTGTCATTCTTGATTGCTCTTAAATGTTAGTTTCTGTCCCTGCTTCAATATCAGTTAAAATGCCACTACCACTAACAGCATGAGGCTGAGTCAGAATTCAAACTGTGCACTCACTCATTTCTGACTCTTGGAAAAAAATACTAAAAGCAAAAAAATAAGTACTGTGGGTAATATCCCCACTCAACAATGACCAAAACAGCACAACTGCACTAGTACAGTCTTTCATTAAAAATATATGTGATTGCTATGAAGTGTTTATTGTGTCACTCCATAAAAAAGCTTTGCTCTGTCCTGTCTGTTCCTACTCCCCAATTTTAAGCCTATGGAAAACACATTGAGAAGACTGGCAGGCTCATAGGGCCGTTAATTCATATCTTCAACACGTTCTTAAAGCTGATTGGTTTTGCATTACTCACATTTTAACCACATAAAGCAATGCTGAAAGAGCCTTCCTCAGAGGGCTTTCTTATATCCTTGCACAGGGGATTATTCCAGTCTTGTCCTTTGCAGTGAATCCACACTTCATAGGCAGGTGAGTACAAAATTTCTGAAAAATCTCAAACTGCTGATCTCAAACAGGGATTAAACAATGTTAAATACGCATGTGGATTGCCATTTGTTTTGGATTAAATGGTATTTAAGTATAATATTTAAAGAGAAGAGCTGATGCAAGACAACTTCCCTGTTTTGTTCATTCCTGACCTACAGAATGTAGCCTGGAAGACACTGGCCTGGTTGTGAGCTAACGCAACCAGGATGATCCTGGTCAGCTAATAAAACCAATAAAAGAGTTCCTGAGGGTTACTACATAAATCTTGCTCCTCTACTGCTAGAGGCTGTTTATTGCAATATTAACAAGATCAGGCCTTCCTTTTACCAGGAATTTATTAATAGGCCAAGTCACAGCAGCAGCACACAAGCGATGATCCTATGAAATCAGCCGTAAAAGCAAATCAGACTTTCAGAGATTTCCCCTGTAAAACAATACGCCGAAGATCTAAATACACACAGGCCTAATTTTGCCTCCATAACACTTCTCAAACACCCAAGAACCTCAAGTCCAAAATTATTCAGATATCAGTGGTTTCCACACTTTTCAAAAAGACAACCTAAGCCAGTCTCTGAATCAAACCTGTGCGCTCCCTGTAGAGCAGTCTCTCTTCCTAGAAGCCCCACCACCCCAGGTGATGCTATGTGACACCATGCCTCTACGAGCCATATATGCTCTTCCAAATACCCTTCACATGAGTATAACTGAGAGCCTTGCAGTAAAACGAGAACTAGGATAGGCTGAAAGCAATTAAATGAGTAGAAATCAATCCCCTCCATGAGCACAGGCTATATTCATGCAGTGGCAGCATGAGCAGAACAGAGAAGACAAAGTCTGTCCTTCGCCATCAGAAAAGAAAAAGCCAGTGATGAACAACAGCCTTTGAAAATCACAGTTTGGCAGTTATGGGAAATTATATAATTATCATATTTAATATTATATGGCTTTAATAACTCTCTGTTACCATCGAGCTGCTAGAAAATGGGAAATTGACTCTTACGTCTTACAGTATAGATAATGGAAAGGAGAGGTTCTGCCCTCTGGGTCCTAGGTTTGGAGCCAGTTCAGGTTGGAAGCGAAAGTCATTCCTACTGGGCAGCCTCTCTGATGTGAGCTGATATTTTCATGCTTGGTTTGATTCCACATTCAGAGAATAAAAACCATCACCTCGGCAATGGAGTGTGCTGGAGGAGGGAATTCTTGAAAACGCTTTGCTCTTGATTTTTGTTACCATGCATGCAAATCTCAGCCTGGAAAAAAGGTATTTATATAGGCACATTTACTCCAAAGCATGTCTCACCAATGGTGATAGTATAAAACTTGCATGCACCTTACACTTGTTTAAAACTAGAATGACTTGTCTTGGAATAACAGGAACACTTTTACCCCTGTGTTATCCTGTTACTTCAGTGCGGAGCAACAAACCTAGAGACCATCAGGACCGTCAAGCTTTCAGTAACACTGACAGTTGAATGTGCATCTCAGTACTATTATTGCTGCTGTTCTTAAAATACTTGAGTAACACTCAACTTCAAGGTGCATCCTGGGTCAGGCTGAAGATCTCCTCTGGCAGAAAAGTTTATAGTGGGCCTGTGCTGCCCAGGAGGTCACCTTAAATCCAGATGAACAGTTAAACCCAGTTGAATTAACACAGGTGCAGGTCGATAAAGAGATGAACAACTCTTTTTTTTTTGAGGTTGGACACTGCAAAGTCTAAGCTAACATCATATCCCTTGGGACTGCCCCTTTCTCAGCAAAGGCTGCAGCATATTAGCTGCATTGTAGCTGCTCTGTCTGCTTGCTGGATTAATAGAGACTTTGTCTTCTGGGGCTGTCAGGCCCAAACCTTTTCAGGAGAAATGAAATCTCTGAGAGAAAAAGAAAAAAATAAAAAAGCAGTACTGGAATTAAAAGTAAGTGTCTTTCTGACTTTACAATGAGACCTGAAGCAACTTAATTTACAATTTAATATTTTAGTAAGCACTTTGTTGGAAGAGACTATGTAATGGGTTAATTTCCAAATGTCATTTATCTTTACTCACTGGGGATGACTTTCTGCAATTCACTTGAGGCTGCAACACTCATGGATTAATACATCATCCTCTAACTTGAGAAGATAAAAGCCTAACAAGCTCTAACCTGCTACTCAGGCTATATTTAAGCAGTACAGGGTAATGATAAGTATCTCACATAAAATGTGTTCTCTTTACAATTCCTGTGAAAACTGCTGAGTGAGCCAGCTGGTGAGATGGAGCCAACAGTCCTTACTAACAGTCCTAGCACCCACATACCGTAAAACTGGACCGTTCCCTTCCCTGGCATCCCCTTGGATCCCAGGCTGCCCAGCCTCTGAAGGTGAGGCTGGTTTTGTTGAGGGCGGCTGGTACCCCTGGCTCTGCCCACACCCTGCCAGTGTCTCTCCCTCCTGCCTGGCAGGCAGCCACGGAAAGACTGCAGGTGGTGCAGTTTGGTTTTCCTTAAACGTGCTCCATTTCCTGCATTGGACTAAACATTCTACAGAACAAAACAAAGATGGGGCACCTCCCCAGAAGTGCTTATAATATACAGGGAACGACCACGGCAGACAGAGCAAGGGCAATGCAGGAACCGGCAGGACAGGAGGCCACTCAGTTACACACACTGCTTGTGGGGCCCGGATGCAAAGTAAATTACTTCTCGCTTCCTTCTTTCATGTACAAGTGGTGGACGCTGATAAGCACACAGGGACCTCACAGTGGGGACACTCAGACCGCAGTCCTGTGTCAGGAAGCTAGAGGAGGTCCAAGCCAGTCCAGACATTGTGTCCTGTTGTCCAGATGTTACCCCAGTGCTTTCCAGGACTGCTTTTCACATCACAAAGATGTAACTGCTGCCAAGGACGACAACGTCTGGCTGGAGCTGGCCTTCCTGCCCAGGGCCTGAAGCCTGAGTGACCTAAACACAGCATCAGGATGTTAACGTAACTCCTTACCCTATATGGGAACAATCTGGTATCTCAAAGAGATGCTGATACTCAGCACCCTTTCGGCACCACCTTAATGAAGTCTTCTCCTTACTTCCATCACTGCTTTACACACGCTGATCACTCACATGACTCCCTGGCGGGACAGATGAGCACCACAGCCCTTCATCTAGTTTGGAGAAACAGAGCAAAGCAAACAGCCTGCCTTTCTGACATGCTGAAGAGGAGTCCTTGGCTACAGCTCTGCTTCCCAGCCATCACACTCTGGGCATGTGCCACTGGGAACAGGAAAGGTAAACCATTATGGCTAAAAATTATAGTTACCTTCTACAGATGTAAGACATATCCCACCACAAACTTCCTCATCTAATTAATGGTGGAAAAGAAGCCATCCTCCCACCCACCTGGCCATTTTAACACATTCACCATAAGACTGTTTCACAACAGCTGCTTAGGATAAAAGGTCGTTTATTTAGTTGTATTAAAAGTTCCCTAGGCCTCCACTAAGCCTGACTGTGTGGGTGCTGCAGAAGTTTCCCTGTCCTCTCACAGGGCTGTGCCTTCTTCCAATGCAGACAAGATTAATGTCTGGTCTAGAAAAAACAAACTCACACTGGCCTTGCCCTGGAGCTCAAGGCTGTAAAGAAGTTCTCTCACCGTGGCTGGCTGCACGTAACACACTCATATTTACACTTCTGTCTCTCATGAGTTAGGAAAGCACCAGCTCAGAAACAATACAATCTGATTAAGCCAGTTCCATCTTATCCTGCTAAATCTACCTACGTTTTATTCAGATGGTGCATCTGGATTCCAAAGGATATTTCTTCTCAACACATCCCTGACAACATACCAATGACCACCACTTTTTTTCCAAAAACACCTTGCATAGATGATGCTTTCAATTTTCCAGCAATGGCAGATGCATGATAAAATACTTCATGAGCTGGTAGAACGATCTACCCTTAGCATTGCTAATCTTTGTCTGATTCTAAAACATGAAGAGATGCAATAAGAAATGAATGAAGGAAGATATACAAACGAATGCAAATGCAGAAGAAATCTTCGGTACCTGCCATGTATCTATTTCCCATTCTTGATTTTAAATGAAGCACTACTGAAACAAACAGCCTTTTTACTGATTCTATAAATAGCTTTCTAAGAAGACAGGAGGAGATACAAGTTCATGAACCTAGCGTAGTTTCCCTGCAACTTCATGCTGTATCAATTTGGGGTTTCTTTTCTTGTTCTATCCAATTAGACAGTAAGGGTTTTGTGAAAGGATGATCTGGCCCTCCATCTGCACAACACCTCCAGCAAAACAAAGTGAATGTATTATTGGTCAATGCATAAGTGCACCCACAGTAGAACATTTCACCTCCCAGGCTGCTGGTGGTGGGCAACACCCGGTACCTCCCAGAAAAGCAAAAGCTATGAAAGCAATAATAAGAATGTAACTAGGCAGCCATAAACAGCGTGAAGCAACAGAAAAACAGACAATCTAAACTCTGCAGCCTCTGCTCTTGAGTGGTGAATTGCATCGCTGACATAAGCAGCAGCTCCCATAAGTGAGCTCCTGTCCTCCCCAGGGCTGCACAGCTTTGCAGGATTTAGAAACATGGATGAAATCCTGGTCTCAGCAGACTGAAAGGTAAATGCACTGTGAAAATTCCATTGGGTTCAGGATTTTGCCAAAAGTCACCTGGCACATTGCAGTCAATATTGTTAGGCAAACGGAAGTTGTCCAATGATATCCTGAGAGGCTTCCCTTCCATAAAAACTTTTTCAGGCACAGCATCAAGACACTGCCAGCTGCTGGGCCAATAACATGGCTCTCCAGAAATGTGTACCAGTTTTACACATAAACTACATCTCTGTATCTTATGATTATGATGCCATTTATGTTGGTCTTGCGAATAAAATAAAAGATGGAAACCCAGCATCCAACGGAAGACTGCACGGACCATGGTATCTTATAGACTGTATCTTAGATTTCTGTGTGGGAAATAAATGTATGAAGAGGAAAGGCTAGATGTTAATGAACATGCAGGGGACAGTAATTTCTCTACAACTTTGAAACTGTTCAAAACATGGTTATATCCCCCCCCTTTTCTTTTCTCCTTTCTTTTTTTAACAGCCTGAAGGAAAAATCCTAGGAATTCTTCTAGGGAACTTTGCTGGGAGTTGGGTAGATTCCTATGATAAAAATGCAGTTGTCCTCAAAACTTGTATAAACAAACCTATAAAAGTAAATAGCAACCCTCAGAGTATAAACAGAATGATTCTCAATTCTAATGCAATCTTTTCCTTATCTAGCAATTATCCTTCTTCCCTAGTACAACCCTTTGCCCGTGCCCAAACACTGTATTTCTAGTATAGATCATTAGTGGGTATCTGCGTGCATAAAACAGTCGCCCTAGTGACTCTGACTCATTTGAGCAGAGATCAAAGCTAGTGTTTCTCCAGACCTGGACCAAACAAACCAATAAAGTGCCAGTTAACTTGAAACCATGGGGAACCAGTGTGCTTAAAGTCATATCATCGACAACATTTAGTGACTTAGCTCAAAAAGCAGGCTTAAAGTCTCTGTCGAACCAGACCACTGGGACTCCAGATCTGCTTGCCACTGCGCCCTGCTATTTGAGGGACGGCACAGGTAAACCCCCTCTTTAAGCAAATCAGGACTGTGCATCCACTACTTTGCACAGTGAGTAGGTTCAATGCAATATAGTGTTTATTGCACTATGGAACTGATCTTCATGCAACCAAGGAACTCTACACAAGCTTGAGCCCATGACTTGGACAGTGTGCAATGTGCTTTAGTACAAGAGCAAAGTTACATACTCATTTCCTGGGAAGCAAGTGAAGTTGTGACTGATGCATGTTGTAATCTTGCTTGAAAGAGTATGCTTTGGTTGGGTTTTTTTAAGTGAAAAATTATACACAATAAATATGTATTTTCCTTAGTACCACTTCATATGATCCAGTAATATAGAATGGGCTTCCAGAAAACCAGTCTTTCCAGAGAAAGAGCAGAAATGTTTATGGAACCTTTACAGCTCTAGGGGATAGTTTTTGCTTTATTTACTAGTGTTTGCTATATACATTTATCTGGTCATCCACATGTTTTTTTTTTTTTTTAAATGTAATCCCTTAACTTAAAATATTTTCTCTTTGGAAGAAATAGCTCAGTATTAAAACCCTAGACTCTTAGATCCTGTTTCCAACTCTCCATTTGCTCATGGGGCAATGATATGTATATGTGTCTTTAAATCATAAAGAACCTGTTCCAGATTTTAATGGTGTAGCCTCATCACTTCTCAGCAGAGTGAGAACTCTTCTCATTACTTCCACTTCACAGATGGGAACAAACACATTGAGTTCTTCAGGGGATGCTGCAAACTGGCACTGGCAGCAGGTTGCATTAAAAGGTCACGCTGAAAACGGCAGTGCTGAGGAAAAGACCTTTGAAACACCAGCAAAATAGGGTGAGAGGAGAGAAGAGGAGGGAAGTGGGGTGTGGACAGCTGGAGGCTGCTGCCAGTTCAGTTACCAGCACTGAATTTTAGTCAATATCCTCATCGCTACTCTACTGAAAACTTTTGAAAGCATTTCAGCGCATTGGCATGAGCCATCCAGAAAAAAAAAACAACCACCAAACCACAAAAAAACCCCAAACACACCTTCATGCAAAGTAACAGAAAAAGTTTCACAAATCATCAAAAATTGTGATTTATTGAAAAAAACAGCGTTCCTTTACAGATCATTTAATGCCACTTTAAATTGACTTTAGCAGAGAAGCAAGATATTTTGAACACCTAAAACTGAAAAAAACTGCTAATATTCTGTTTTCTCATGATAATATTGATGATGATGTCACCAAAAACTCACTTGGTAGAAAACTCTAGCCAGTTTCTGATCGACTCAATACTTTCAGGGCAACGCTATCTTTTAGATTTGTTAATGACAGATTTTACTCCTGAACCTTGTCCCCTGATGTTTGTGAAATGACCCCGATCGCATGGGTTATCTCTCTAGTCCTGGCAAATCATCCTGGCTTCAGTTTGTTTTAACACTGCGTTTTTCTCATCTTCCACTCTGGGTGCATTGTCCTTATATCACCCCGAAAAGCAACCAAAGAATTAAGAGTAATTTTTGGGCAGAGCAGAGATAAAACAGGAGCATAAAGGCAAGAAACTATTTGTCTGCAATCCCTTTAGTGGAGAAAATGCTTTACAAGGTTACCTTGTGGGGAACACGCCCTGTCCAATAGTAAAAATCCTCCATGCAGGTGCTCAGTAAAATCCCAATGTATAAAACACATATCTGAAGCCAAATTAATGGTCCACAGCACACTGGAAAGTATTTCTTCTGACATTTCTGTAGACATAATGTTCTTGCACCTTTTTGCCTTTCAGCAGAGCCTCAGGAACAGACTTGCTCAGATTGATAAAGCTTGGGAATAGAAAACACCAGCAGGGAATGGGAACTACAATGAGGAATACAGGGTGTATATTGTGCACACAGCCATTCTTTCTAAGTAAATCTAGGCTGAACATTTGGGGATATAAAGGAGGTATTTAGTGCCCATTCTAATATAAATTAAGAATAGAAATTACAAAGAATGCAGTTCTCTTAATCTGGTTTCTTAATGCTTCCTCTTGGTTTTATCTAATTAATTCCCTTTTTGTTTAGCAGTAAAGTTTTAATTTGTATAATTTGGTCTGTAGAGAACTAAAAGATGGCCTACATTTTTTAAACTGAACTTATCATCAAAATCTTCTGCAGGACCTGGACGATCACCTTGAAACAATGGAATTTCTGTAGGCCAAACCTTGCCCCTCCCAGTAAAATAAAGTAAAGCAAAACCAAACCAGAAAGGCCAAAGAATAAGAGATAACTTTTAAGAGAGCCTATTCAGGGACCTGAAGAGGTACAAAACGCTCTCATCTCTTCAGTAGAAGCCCCTAGTTATCAGTGAATGCTCAGGCCTCTTGAGCAGTTCATGGATCCTGAAAACAATTCCCCAGCCCTGCCTGTTGCCTGCCCTCCATTGGTTACGCC
This sequence comes from Tapera naevia, assembly GCA_033556795.1. Lineage (NCBI taxonomy): Eukaryota > Metazoa > Chordata > Aves > Cuculiformes > Neomorphidae > Tapera > Tapera naevia. Next base: position 4,678,408 of record JAUMJJ010000086.1, read on the forward strand.
TCTCCCTCCAGATCCGTGCACGCCTACAAGGACCAGAGAGCTGTTAACGGCAAAGGCAACACAATCACCCTTAACCTCTGTTTAAAACTCCCCAACACTCTGTATGCATAAGCAGGTAGAGCGCACCAAAGCACCCTCTCTCATTTTCTTCAGATCTTACCTGACCCAGTATCCTAAATAGACAAAGCCCCAAATATTGCTGTCCTGTCGGAAGGAGTTGATTACATAGCCCTTTCTCCCTTTCCTACCCACCCGCTTACAAATGCTCTGGTCCCTGCAGGGGAGGGATTGTATCCTGGTGGCACATAGGAGGTTCCGCCGCTGTTACTGTCTTTCAGGTAGAAACGGCTTTCCACTTTACAGCTACTGCTTCTCTAAAGTTCCCGTGTTAAACAGCTAGGACATTGTTTCTCTTCTTTCCTGCAAGGTCAACCCACAACAGCTTCTCCAGGGGATAAAGCACAGTGGCTCTAGACTTGGGATTTACGAAAATAAATTCATGAAACACCATATAGGTAAAATCTCTGTCTAAGAGCTTCTGACTCAAGGGATACTGCGATGTCCAAATACCACTGAAGGAGGATAAGTCATCGCTTAGAGGCACTAGGTGTTGCTTTCAGTTCCTCTTAATTTTGGGCAAAGTTTGGCTGACTTTGTTCCACACAATGCACACAAGGGTAGCCTTCATGCCCTTGAGCTACTTGCCTAGGGACTGAGGATCTTATCATTTTCGAACAACCTCAGAGGAACTTTAATTAAGACCTATATCTGGCCTAAAAAATGGGTGAGAGTGACTGCAATGGTGATGCAAACACATGAAACCATGGAACAAAACATATTTATCAGTGCACCTCGCAGGGGAGCATGGTACACAACACAGGACAAATGCTGACCTCAGTTGCTAGAAACTTCTGTTCACCTTGTCGTGAATGCCATGTTTAGACCAGAACTGGTAACAACCTCAGCTCTTCCACTTGCCCTCCTTAGGCTGAGCGTATGAACCTAGCAAGGAGATTTGAAACTTCTGGATTGTTCTCCAACCACAGCCCCCTCCTGGCCTAATAAAATTCCTTCTCTCCCTCCTCAACACATGTGGGAGCCTACTGAAAGCAGCAAAGCATCACTGCAGTACTAGGTGACCCCGATTCAACTTTAACAGGTGCATTGCTCTTGTGGGAAACACATGTTGCTCTGTCACTGGGAGTGCGAATGGCATATGCATGTTTGTGCGGGGAGCATAAATTACGGAGTTCCCAGATCTGCAGGCATCACCTTTTGCTGCTACAAAGCTGTTTCTGGGGACAGCCTAGGCACATGACCACAGGCACGTGAGCTAAGTGAGGAGTGAAGCACTGGGGGTAGGCAGTCATAGAATCATAGAATGGCTTGAGCTGGAAGGAACCTTAAAGCCCATCCCGTTTCAACCCCCCTGCCATGGGCAGGGACACCTCCCACCTGACCAGGCTGCTCAAGGCCCCATCCAACCTGGCCTTGAACACTTCCAGGGAGGAGGTATCCACAGCTTCCCTGGGCAGTGCCTCACCACCACTATTGTGAAGAACTTCTTCCTAATGCCTAATCTAAATCTTCCTCCTTACTATTTCAATCCATTTAAAAAAAAAAGCCAGTCATGGGGAGGTGCAGGAGAGCAGACCCAAGACGCCATACAGCTGGAGGTCTCAATGCTCCAGTGACTGAGTGGGTTCACAGATCAGGGAAGAAAAAAAAGTAACTGTGCTGCTCCAGGCTGCGTGGCTGAAGAAATCTCTCTATCAATAGCCTCCTGCACTGCCACGTGGACAGCTGCTCACTCCCTGCACTATGAAGTAAAAGGCAGGAGCTGTTTATTGTTTCAGATCTAAGAATTCAAAAGGGCAAGTCAAACACTCCCTCTACTCAGCAGTCTGTATTCATCATTGGAAAGACCTACCCCACAAGGCTAACAGGCATGGGGTGACATGTCCCAACAACTGTATTTGCCCTTTGGATAGCCCGGGAGCCACCTATGGCAGAAAAACAAGGTCTACTTTTGTAGCAAGCAAAAAAAGGAGCACATATCATGAACTTGTAGACAGAAATCAAGTTACTTACAGAAGGCACAAAAACTCATTCCCTTCCAGCTCTCAGCCTCAACACAGCTGCTGTTTCCAAGCCACACTGCATGAGAAAAGGGGAGAGATGATGAAAGCAAAGGGCTCTATGCTCATTCATCCAATGACCTTCCAGTTTTGTTTGCTGATAGAGGAAACATTGCACCTGGAACCTCTCCTTCATGGTTGGAAGATCTCTAGAAGGTGAGAAAGGCATTGATTCAAACTTCCCTATGATCTTATCAACCCCTGTTTTCATGTTCAGACTCTGCCTCACCTGCCACATGAAAGCCTTGGCTGAGCGATGCAGAATGAAAACGGGAAACATGAGGCGGGTACCACAATTTTCTGTCCCACTGAATTCACACAGTTGTGCTACAAACCTGTACCTTCTCTAAATCACTGATGCAAGAGACAGGCAGCCAGAAGAAATAAGTGCACACCACACATGGAGTGTACAGGGACTGGAGTGGAGAAAGCCTGCATCCTCTACATTCATGGAGAAAGCAATGATGAAGGAAAGCAAAAAGAAAAAAAAAACACTGCTGACAGCTTAAGGGAAGGAAAACTAGATTTTTACTGCCCCAAAGGAGTCATGCCTGTGCATGGTGAAACCACGGCCATTAGCAACAGAGAATACACGTAGGAAGTGTTACCACCCATGACATCCTTTGCAGCCACTGGGGAGTCCAGACCTCACACAGGAGTAACATTTTTTCTGCAAAGCGCGCTGGTGAAGAGGACGTTCCCACACCCCTTCTCATTCCTCGCCCTCCCTTTGGAAAGTGATGGTTCATAGCGCTTCGGGCAAACAAGGCAAGAATCAGCCTTAACCATAACCACCCACAATACAAACACACAATACAAATGTTATTGGCCCTGATGCAAGGAGTCAATGAAATTAGGTCCTTGCAGTCAGACGGTTCTTGGCTGATGAGACCACCTTCATACTCTCAGGGCATTCCCATATATCCTGTCTCACTTCTTGTGCATTTTAGCTAGATGCTTCTCTCTTGGGCTCATACGGCTCCTGCTGGCCAGTCAGTACTGCAAGGCAGGCTGCATCTGTACCGCCTGTGCTGGAGATCACAGAAAACCTCTGCTGTCTTCTGCTGCACCAGATCTCTTCCAGATTTGATTGCCTCTTATCTCTTTCCCAATCAAAAAAGCCCAGGAAAAAGATCTATGGCTACGTCCACCCTTCTGCATGCAGCCATAATTGCCTAACACTGGCCCTCTCGTTGTGGCTGTATGAACAAAGGCAAGCCTGGGATGGCACAGCCCAAGCTGCTCCTCACTCAAGGTGACACTAAACTATTTTTTTTATTTTCTAAAGCACAGATACCATACAAATATAAAAAGAGAGCTCTACTTTTCTAGATATAACTATTAGAGTAAACAAGGAAGGAACTTGATGTTGCTGTGACAGGGCTCCCACAGGCAGCATGCCCTGCCTCTCTTCCTGCCTTCTCAGTGGGTCTCCCACAGAAACAGCGTGGTCTATAGGCCCCAGAGTTACCATCCAACACTGTGTGGAATCCAGCTGCATGTTGATTCATGACCAGGGGCTGTTCCTGCTTCCCAAAAGAATATCCAGGGTTCAATATGCAGTTAAGGCACAGACCCGATGGGCCCAAGCAATACACTAGAGCATCGTACTGATGCCTATCAATCAATCCCACACAGAGGAAAGAAAAGACCCTCAAAGCAAACTTTCTATTGCAGGCATGGCAGCTGTTACACTGCTTTTTGGCAGGAGATGTGGTTCATACTGCAGCCTCGACACTCTCCACCCCTTTCCTGCAGCTCCTTTCCTTCACAGACCACCTCCACTGAGCAAGCTACTCAGAAGGCTGATGGCAGCCCCACAACATCTTGGAATGTTGCTTCCCTGCTCCATCTTCCTGATGCCCTCTGTCTATCGGCCTCTTTTCTGGGCCACCTTTAAGCAAGGGCAATGAAAAAAAAAGAAAGGATCTAGAAACACTGGACTAGGATATAGTCTTTAACTGCTCATCAATGGCATTGCAATGGAAACAGGTAGCAGCTGCAGCTCTGCAGCGCTCACCATCCAGCTTGCTAAGGCTTACTCCCTGTTTTCACACAATTGATTAGTTTGAAAAAAATGTTTATCACAAAAGCATTCATTTAATTTAACTATCCACAAAGGCCTCAGATAACATGCTTCACAGGTCTCATTCTCAGAGTCATAATAACCAGCTCAATCCCCTGCAGCCTCAAATCCCTTATTAAACAAGCACCTTTGGATCCCAGTACAGTATCACACAGCTGACAAAGCAGCAATTAAAGAGAAATATTTTTAAAAATCAGGGATGGTGAGAGAATAATCAGAGATGCATTTGCCAGATCCTTGTGTTAACTAAGGACACCAGAGAAGTACGGCTGATCCAGCCTCCTCACCACTTAATGTGAATAAACAGCTTACGAGTGGGAGAGGCTGAAAGGGGAGCAGCCTCCTTCCCTGTCACGGGAGAAGGAATGTGATGATCACCAAGTACCAGAAAAGCACCGGTCTGTGAAACCCGTGAAGGGATGGAGCCTGCTGCTCCTCCCCACAGATTCCTAGAGGTTGCAAGCTCTCGGCACAGTGTCTGTCATCATGCCATCTCGTGTGAAGTCTCACGTCATCTTCACAACACAGAAATACAACTGGATTAAAAGGCAAAAGCCTTTAGATAGCCTGTTCTTTCAGATGCCTCTATTCCTGGATACATGACCAAAGCCCTTACATTTTCGATTTCTGAAAAGCAGCCTTGAACCAGTGCCATCAGCCTTTCCCAAAGCCACGTGAACAAGCCTTCACACCCTCAAAAAACACAAAACATGCTCCTGCACCTCAGAGAGGAGAAAGACCTTCAGGGTACACTGCAGGGTACCACCACAGAGCGGTTTCTCTCCCATGATGGGAGGTGTCTGCAGTGGGCATGAGTAGGCAGCTAAGTCCCAGGTCTCCTGGCATGACAGCTCCCCTTCAGCCACTGGCTGGCCAAGCAACGTCTGTGAGCAAGGAGTCAATAGCTTTGGATGTACAGCAAACCTTTGGAAGGCAGGGCTGATCAACCACAACCTTTATGCAGTTTGCCCAATGACTGGTGTCTTTTAAATTAAAACACTGACCATTAAGTTTGGTTCCTGGAAGGCTGCAGCGAGGCAAGGCTGTATTTTTCAGTTAGCTGAGAAATAAAATAAACAGTAGAATCTTGACCTCACTCTCCTCTTGCCCATAGGGAGCAAAGGAGACAAAACCTCAAGCACTGAAGAAATAGGATGGAGTGCGATCTTCTATCTCCAGCATGGGAGGGACCAGCTCTTCCCCTGCAGAAGTGCTACGGTGCACCTGCACCACCACACTCTCCATTGCACAAAACAGAAGCATAGCCATGCATCTGCAATATCAAAGTCTGTTCCTCACAACTATATGAGAGTTGCACTGCTGTCCCTAGATAAGCTAGAGTTTCCCTACTCAGGATGGTTTTACAATGGTGAGGAACTGGAGAATGGGTTTTGCCAGTTCAGCAAAGCAATTTCTACTGTTTAGGTTTCACAATTAGTTTTCTTCTCAAAAAAGCCACCTGGTAAAGCACCTAAATTACCTTGAAGGATAGTTCTGAGGTAAGCCACTATCCTTCTAAGAAAAACAAACTGAAAAGGTGCATATGATGATGGTACAAATACCTCACACTTAAATGCCTCCTAACCATCAAAATCCAAGCTTTTCCACATCAGGCTCAATAGTAGACCGGGTTCTAGGTCTGAAGTTTGCAATGGTTTCCCTCTCTGCTATTGTAAGCACGAGAGCATTGGTCACTCAGCTCAGCCCTTTCTCTATGTTACTGGCCTGTGAACAAAGCTCCTCTTTAGGTTGGCATCAACTGCCCTAGCTTCTATAAACAGACTTATCAGTTGTTTAGAAGTAAAACAGAAGGAAAATGGGCCAGGAAATTATCCAATATGGTTTTGAATGAGTGTTTCAAGCAGCAGAACCTCAGGAGTCCCATAGCTACCACTGCTGGGAAATGATTCTCAGCTAACAAAGACATAAAAAGACCCACCCAAGCAGGAGAAGGGCTGCAAAGCTAAGGAACTGGGAGAAGTCATAAAAGAAAATACATTATTAAGGAAAAAAAAAAAAAAATCAAAGCAAGAAGACCAAAAGGGAAAAGAAATAAGTCTCCAGGATTAACAGAGAGAAGTACAGATTTAAGAGAGATCCATTGTGTGAGTACAGCTTTATAAAAGCTTACAACACAACGACCTTTAAAAATAGCTTTATTTCTATTTCCAAAGCACCACCACAACCTGCATCAAATAAAGTTACAATCAATCAAGGAGCTGAATGCATTGGCTTTAATGGGATTTCATGGTGCGCAGTGGCTTGCAGGATTAGGTCCCTGCCACAGAGCGCTAAATTATCTGGGAAAACACTCAGGAGGAAACAACAGTAAAACAACTCTGGGGAATTATACTATGCACAATCTTTTACATGTAACTGAAGGCTATTAGCTATTGCAATAATGAATGTGCCTGATACCCCAAACTGGAATTGCTATGCTGAGGTGGGGTACTTAATGCTTTTCAAAACCACACCGTTTTCCTTAGTTGTTTCACATGAGCTTACAACAAACAAACAGGCTTTTTCTTGTGTTTCAGGGTGCAGGATGACCCTTTTTCAGTGACATTGCTTACAAAAGCAAGGAAAGTTTATCGATGGCAATAGTTTGGTTACCTCCTATCCCAAACCATTCCTTTCGATCACCACCCTGCAAAGTCTGCAAGTCCAAAGCACCGGTTACTCCAAACTGCTGGGGGACAAGGCTGGTGAGGCTGCGGTTACAAACCTTGTGCCTTAGGCCACACTCACCTTTAAGCACATGTTTAGACCTGGCACTGTTAGCTTCTCAAGAGTAAAGGCTTGGGTTGACCATGGCAGGGTTTCTCATTAACTGGCGAGGTGTGACCTGTGGAACGGCACGGCCCCCTGGCAATGCCTCCAAACAAAGAGGCTGCAGCCAGGAAGGGGTGGTTGGCACCACGCTGCACCAGGCAGCACCGCTGAGCAAACCCAATGTGAATGTTCATGAGGGACAGCACCCCTGCATAAACAAAGGAGGGACCAAAGTCAAGCACCGGTGGTCAGCTGACATTTGACATACCTAGAGGTTTCAGGAATTTCTTTTGGCGTCTGGGACAATTTCTAAACCATTTTTGCTAAGAAAAGCATGCTGACTCTCCAGGAGCAGGGAGATGCCATCACCGGCATTTTCATGCGCTCCCTTCTTTCAGGGGTCAGCTTAGAGAAGTAATTTATCCATAAATACATTTACACTTCTTATTATTGTTTCTTAACGGTGTCTTCGAAGCACAGAGTAACAACCGCCGAGGAGAGGAATTACACTCTAAATATTCACCTGGAGAAACAACTGAGTACACAACTTGCACAAAGCTGGGGGAAGAGATGCCGGGAGGAGAATGGTGTGGAAAAGGAGGCAATGCTCTGGGTGTGGGTATCACTCCTGGTGAGGTACCAGGGTAACAGGAATAGCCAAAAAAAAAATATCCAGGAGTTGCTTGCAATAGAAAGATGAAGTCAACTGCAATAGTTAGGGAAGAAAACACCCTGCAGGTCTGTTGCTGATGCTCAGTAGGGTGCCCATCTTCAAGGTCAGACTGCCTCCTAACAAGGAGAACAAAGGAGCTGAGCTGAGTTTGAACTCATCAGCAGTATGGTTGTACCAGCAGGTCAGTCGGATAGCCTTGCCTGCATGAGGGTTCGTCACAAGGCTGAAAATCCCTGCTCAAGGAACTTTAGACCAGGAGTGAAAGGGATGCTTGTAGGGCAGGTTTAATCCTCAAGAGCCTGTGGGTGAGTGAACAAAGAAGGGGTGGGCGTGTATTTAAAAATAAAAGACCGCAAGACACCTGGTTCTGAGTACTGCTACTAGCCTATTCCTTTCAACACCATTAATAGCACACCAGACTTCACAGAAACAAAAGCAAGCAGCCAAGCGCTTCCTCCCTCTAACAATAAAATAGAATAGTAAAGCAGAAGCAAAGAAGGATTCAATTAGCCCAAGATTTTTTTTGATAAAGGTTACTCAAATAAGCCACATACAGAAGCTCTTTGCATCTACAACACTTCTGCACTATTATTTGTAATAATATGACACCTCAGCTTGCAGAAGGTGCCACAGTGGATACTAATAGCACACTTATTATTAGATTTTCTGCATGGTTACATAAGCCTGCAAAAGGGGAAAAATGTAAATGATTCAAGAAGATATTCTTCTTGTGGTTCTCATGAAGTCTTTAGTATCTGAAGACTGAAGACGATCCCTTCTGGCAAGAAACAATCAATTTTTATGCTTCATTAAAAGAGTTCTTTTAGTACTTTTACAAAAATGCTCAAAGGCAAGTCAAGCGAAAAATATATATATTTTTTTAATCTAAACATTCTGGGCTAAATTTTACTCTCAGATCTTCCAAACTCTTCTCCTAAAATAAAATTAAGTTATGCATGCAATTTTGTGTTTATTTCTTCCTCAGAATCTAACTCTGATATGAGGACATTTCATCCTATCTAAACCCAGCTACGTGAGTGTGCACAAATTCAAAAAAAAAGGACATAATATAAGGGCAAAAGCAATGGAGGTGTGCACACTCTCCAGTAACATTGACGCAAGAAGACTCCAGCCATAATGCAAGCTAATTGGCCAATGTCAGCCCAGTCAGTATAACTTACCATGTCAGAGCACTGGCAGTAGGTGCTCAAGGACCTGCTCTGTGACCAAGAGCACATCTCTTCCATCATTCAGAAAGGTGCAACCCATAGCAGTGAACTCTTAAGGTCCCAGAGGACCTTTCTGCTGAAATCCATCAGTGCCACAGTGCCATACACTCATCCCCAAAGTCCACTTCTGCACCCACTGGATCTAACTAAGCCTGCTGACCTCTCTCTGGAAACACTGTCAGCATGACACATGCTCAAAGGAACAGGGGGCTGAGCCACCGCTATTAACTGAATTTATCCCATATGAATTTACGGGTCACTTAGCCGTATCACAACACAGCACGCAGGATGCTACAAAGGAGCAGATGCAGGAAGGGTTTACTACATGTTGCAGCATCTGCCCTTACCTATCAGTGAGCAGAACACTAAATAAAGAGTCATGTTGTCTCCAACTTCACTGCTGTGCAAATGGCATATAAATGCTGCTGTTATTGGTGTGCAGGGTCTGCTTGCAGCTGAGGTGAGTGAGATAAATCCAACATAAGTTCAGAGGGCTGGCTGACAAGCAGCTGCAAGAGCAGGAATCACTGTTCTCCCTTTAAACATAAATGGTGTCTAGCAAACTTACTTTTCGGAGGACTCGGCACTCTTGCCTTCATGCATATAGAACACTCTCCCAGCACACAGCAAGCCTCTGGCAGCTGCATGGAACTAGGTGGACACCACTAACACTGCAGAAGGTTTTGCCATTGCAAAATGTTCATCTGACCCACCTCTAGATCACTAAGACAGTGTGCTGGCTGGCTCACCTTGCCTCTGGAAGACAAATTACTTACACAACTCATACGCAAATACATACAGTGCCTTCTGAGACTCCCACTGGACTGCCCGCATGAGGAAAGTTTTAGGGCTCTGTGTCACTGTACCCTCATTCACTGCAAAAAAAAATTACAGAAAAAAATCTTCTCATTCAGAATTGCTAGCCCTTCGCAGACACCGTGAACTGTGGCAAGGATTTTTCAGATCCTGCATCTAGGTTATGATACAGGAGGCAAAAATCAACTTTCATCTAAACTACAGCTGGAAGGAGCTACGCTCTACCTCTAGGTCATACTGCTGGTGAGATGAGCCATGCCACTGCAGCAAAGCCTGGATGAAAAAGGATACTGGTAAAAGGCAACCTTACATTTCGGAGAAGCAAAGGTGCTTTCCTTTTAATCCCTCATAGACCAGAACTTCGGGGTTCTACCTCATGACTTTTACTTGCAAGAAGCAAGATGATTTGGGCTTCTGCAGGTCTTCAAACCCCTCTTGAACTTCCGTAACTTTGTGAATACAGTATTTTGAAGAAAGCCTTTTCTGTCCCGCATTGCTCCACAAAGGACTTAACAGTAACATCGACAGGCAGCTCCGCACAAACATCTGCATCCCTGTTCAGTTCACCACTGAAAATGGACTTTGGGTGGACCAGTATTTTGAACCTCATTCTTAAGTCAGCTTCTGAATCTATTTTTAGGAACCAAAAAAATGCTCGATTTTTAGATTGGCTCAGCAGCTGCATCTCCTTGTTACTTAAAGAGAAGATGCAGTTGTTCAGCACCTTTGAGTATCAGACCAGCTTTATTTAGATACCTAACTTCAGGCACCTGTAGAAGAGCAAAGTCAAGTGAGATTCACATCCTTTTCAAAGCCTCATGCTTTTTATACATGCAAGTGATAGAGCTGCCTGTATTACAGAACACAAAACCCAAACCAGCTACTTGGAGCCACTTGTACCACCAACATCCCACATCCAAATAATTCTATTCAAATGTAAATGAGACACACTGCAATTTCAGGATTATTTACCACATTTGTTTAGTACAATCACCTTGCAAGAAGTCTTTAAGTGCTTTATTTGCAGAGAGCTGCAAAAATTACCCCTAGGAATGTGGATACAATGTTGACTTTGGAAACACAAAAATCTGAACAGAAAAAAAAACCCAAACAAAAAATAAAACCCCAGAAAAACATGCTTGGAAATCTGAAAGAGAGGAGTTAACATCCTTTTGAAAATGCAGCTCTCAAATCAGAAGGAATAATGCTTGCTTGCTCTTCATGCAGGTGGAAGCTACCTGCAATCATGGAGTACAGGAAACAAAATCAGATAAAAAGGACTAATCTGAAATGTCTTGACTAACTTAATGTACCTAGATTGAATTTGTAAGCAGGTTATTGTATTAATTATTTACAGTCTTGCCTTAAGAGGATGTAGGTTTTTGTGTGCGTATGCACATTTGGATTTTTTATACATTGTAACTGCTGATATAGAGTTTTGTTCTTTGCCTCAGAAGAAACGATCTGAGTCTGCCTTCATTTACACTGATCTCACTCTTAAATCCAACAGTTATACTGCTGTAAAATTACTATTATCAAGGGAAGAACATTCTAAAATTATCCCTTCGGCAGAGAGCACGAAGGCTGAAACTCTCAGTGCTTTCAACACCGTTTTATCAGGCTTGTGATCTCGGCTCAGCTGGTAACGCAGCCAGCCAAAGCCATGAAAGGGAGCTTTGAGCCCAGCTACACACCAGGCCATGTAAGACTTCCAGCTTTTTGACTGGCCGACAGGGATGTTACTCTTAGTAACACGGCAAGATTGATTAGGTACAATAAAAATTCAGGCATTTAGGATGACAGCAGTGGAACAAAGTTCATTCTCTCTGAAAGCTGTGACAGTGCATGAGAGCAAAAAATGCTAAGCTGTCAAAAAAAAGCTTAAGTGCTCAAATATTTCAGGTAGTAAACTAGGAAGGAGATCCAGAGATTTGCTGATAACGGGAGAAACCACAGCCCCTTCTGACTGAGAATGAAAGCAGCATGATATCTCCAGTGCACCACACACAAACCTGCAACCATATCTCCAGTGTATGATCCTGCAATGGCAAAACCAAATGCTCTCCCTACTGTTATGTTTATCTTCAAGATGTTATTCGGACTTCTGCTGGTACTTTTCTCCTGTTGGTGGAGGCTAGCCAGCAAAAAGAGAGGTATCTTTCCTAGAGACCCTTCTCTTTCAGATGGCCCTAGCTGCTACATCCCAGCGAGAATTCCAGGGAGCACAGAGATAGCTGCAGTGAACCAGCCCCCTCTCTGATGATCCCATGTTCCATCTCTTCCCCTTCAGTGCTCTTTCAGGAGACCTAGGCTTAGAAACCGGCTATTTCCTGGAAAGACAGGAGTGGAAGGGAGTAGTCCTGCCGGCCAGCTGATCATCACAGAGGCAGCTCCTTCATAGGGTGCTCCCACAGTGGAACGGATTAGGACCAATATTTCTGTTGCATGCTGTGTACGGGAATGCCGCATACTCAAAACTACTTTGTTGACTTAGTCATCATAGACCTCTGCACGAGGTGAGAACTGTACTCAACACTTAACCTGGTTCCACAAGGATCTGTAAATTTACCCCAGCACATTACATCATAGCAAAAAAATTCACCAATGAACGTGCTAGTTGCAAAAGGCCTCAAACCTATCAGCTAATCTTTTCCCAAAGTGATTAAGAATGAATAAGATAGCACTGATGTTTTACTTATCTGTCAAAAAGTATGAGTCACTATGGGCAGGTGGTGAGCACCTCACATCACGACTGGTGTACAGCAGGGCTTCCTGACTCCTTTGGGCTCAGCTTACAAACACTCTGCCTCCCCAAAAAAACCTGAGCATAGCATAGTTGGTCCTGGCTTTGTCCTGGCTCTTGCCTTCTTTTCAAGCCAGGCAGATATTTGCCTGTCACAGAAAATGAGGATAAAGACGCTGGTACCAAAGAAGTGAGGTGGTGATGATTCAGTGCTCTCAGTGCTCCCTTAGTCCATGAGAATATTTTTTAAATGACCTCTTCCCAACCCTTGATCGTTTCGTGACACCTGCATGGGATTCAAATTAGATTTTTCGCTGGGTAACCCCTTTCATTCCTTGAACTTTCCTCCTTCACCTGTATTCCTAATCCATGTGCCTGTTTCTTAGGATTTATATAGCTATCCATGAATGCATAATCAAATTGTATACACAAAGAAACGCAGATCGGACCAGCTTTACTGCAAGTCCCCGCATAGACAAGCCCAGCTAGTCTCTCCCAGTGCTATAAGGTTTGCAGAGTTGCTTTAAATATCTCTCTTCTTCAGAACACAGATTGGCTCGGCGAGGTGGTATATACACATTACTCTGTATACTCTGTATGTGTGAACATATGTTTGATAGCTAGATCACTCTATTCCAATACATAAATCCTCGTATACACTTGTTCTTTTAAAACCTCACTGCTGCTGACTGTCGTAGTACCTCCCTCCAGGAATCTCACTCCCCTCTGTCCCTCTCGCCCCTGCGAACGTTTTCTTCTAGCCATCAGCAGGACTTTGCAGCTGGCTCCAGAGCAGAGCAACGATGCTCAGAGCATCAGCCAGAGGGGGCTGCGAGAGTGTGTTGTGACATGCAACCACCTCGCAGGGCTGAGCCTGCCGACTGTGCTAGAGGCTTTTCTCGCTTGCGTAAATCATTTCTTGAAATAATAATGCTTAAAATAGTTGAGCAAGTCTCCAGGTTTCTCACTTTTTTATGCATGTAGAATTAGCAGCCAGGATTGAACATGTACATCCGCACACTGGCCAGCTATTAGCGGCAGATACCTGTGTCCGAGACAGTATGTAGAATGCAGTTGGTTTCTGATGCCACCAAACTCGTGGAGATGGTGCTGTGAATTCATTTGCCAGGCCACTGTCACCTACAGTTTGTTAGTGCAATCTCTGTCGTTAAGCGTTTTCTTATCCAGCTAGATGTTAACAGTAAAGAAAGGGGCCAGACTTCTTGGGATAATGCATTTGACAGCGATAAAAATGTTTCCATGGAGCTTTACAGCAAAACAAAAATTGCTGCCCTTTATCTGATGTGCACACATTTCATACTTGCAATATGTCTAAAGTGATTTTATGACTAAATCCTGGGAAAAATGCAAAGAATGCTTGGCTAGAAGCATACTTTTCCAGTAAAAACACAACATGGTTTATTAACTGCAGCACTTGGAGGAGGCTATTCAACATGAAGTGCATTTTTTTTTTAGCTCAAGACCAAAAACATGTGTTCGGATATATGTTTTCTTTGGCTTCAGGCACTAATTTGACTGACTACATTAGAGGGGTCTCCAAGCCCTTTTAGCGTACGTTCACTGCAGTACAAATGAAGTGGTATTCTATTAAACATGCCAGGCTATTACAGCTGAAGGCAAGGTTAAAACCTCCTGACTTTTTCAGAATATATTAAGCAGAAATAACGGAAACAAAAAGCTCCATTAGGTACCTCGTTAAGATCTTTGTAGTTGCTGATCAGCAACCTTGTTATGGCAACACTTTTCAAAGCCACTGCAAGAAATGTTAATTGTGGCGATGGTGGGGTGGGGACATTGCACAATGAACTGCGGGAGCAGTACTAATAGTGTTACCGTGAGAACAGATTATGCCATTTCCATTCTATCTTTGAATTCTGGTGGGTGTAGGGTGATGTGACTCTGAATGATGTCAGATTACCCAGCCTACATTTTTTTCTTGGAAAGAAGCTCTTTCCTCCACCTCTCTAGCAGGAGGGCTCACAAATACTGTGCTTAGGAAATCTGAAACGATCCCCACACTGTCTGGAATTTCTTTAATCGGACAAGTGGAAGGCATACGCTTCTTGAATACCTGGAAACACCAGGATATGCTCACTTGGGCTTGAAATGGTGAGAACTGATAACAAGGGATGGTTTTTCTGGACTGATCCCCAGGAAACAGGACTTCACTCTCCTGAACGTGGGCTGAAATCCAGACAATCTTGGGCACATTTGTAAGCGGGTCACAATGTCACTCCTCTTCTCTCCCATTAAAATACTAATTGTAAAAGCTTTTGTCTCTAATCTGTAGCTAACAAACTGGCAATACTGCACAAAGGGGAGAGTGCAACTCAGTCCAACACGCCTGAAGGGTACACTATCTTCACAGCATGCAACTACAATACACGAAACTGCCCAAGATAGAGCTTGTCAGGAAACGCAATCAAATACTGGGTTTCGCTTTGAAACAGCCGCAGATTTGCACCTCTCGGCTCTCCCCTTCCTTTCCTGGTCTAACACAAAAAGCAGTGCAGTAAAGAGGTGCGTGGGGTGGTGAAGCCAGCCCAGCACACCAGCCAGGGCTGCACACACAGCACCAGGCGCTTGTTCTGCCCCACAAGATTGGCAGCAAGCAGCCGTCTCCCAAGATGCACTGTTAAACGCTTTAAGAGAGCAAATTTATGTCCTCTTTGCCCCAACACACATACCCAGGCTGCAGGAAGAGGGACAGGCAGCCAAACCACGAGAATTACTTGGTTTGTGTTTGAGCTAAAGATCTTAAACCCCAGTCGGGGGCAAAACATGCTCCCTCTTCTCACTTTCGAGGCACTTTTCCCAACCATGAGGCGAGGTCATGGTGGAGCTGGCTCTGCTCAACCAGGTGATTTTTTTTTCCCTTTCTTATCAGGAGGCTACTAACTGTACTCTTGTGCAAAAGCAGATTGGGACATATTTTTAATTATTCCTCCTCTGGGGAGGCAGAGAGATGCTTGTCCGGTTTAGTTTATCACAATAAACCAATAGACTGATGTTTCTCCCCACTTTGGCAGCACATACATGGGTGGGCATGCTCCTCACCCTCCTTCTTAGGTATTGGGGTGCTACACAATTAACATTCAAGCCATTATAAACCACCTGGCAATAGACTCAGGATCAAGCCCAAAAAGAAAATGAACACCAAACTCTGCTTATTTCTGCTGCTGCTGAATTCAAGCAGGGCAGAGTTGGGATGAATTACAAAGATTATCTCCTTGCATGTGAAAATCACTTGCGCAACTCTACTCTCCTCTTTGTACCACGTCAAGCAAGCTCCCAGTGATACTAAAAGGGGAGTGGAGATCTCCTGATGCCAGAGCCACGAGATGGTGCCTACATCAAACATTTCACCTCCAGCTTTTTAAATGCTTAAAAATCTCCTCTCACAATGAAAAAAAGGAACTACACATGCCATGTTCAGAAGTATTTGTTTCTTTTCTGGAAGTAAACACAGGAACTTAATTATTCTTTTCCCTGCAGAAAAATAAGATGCAAAGCTCTGTTTCCTTGGGTTAAGGCAAAAAAAGTACCCCACACATGAAATCCAGATTTTTTTTACCTTTTCAATGTCTTTCCAATGTACACATGCTTTAAAAATTCATTCTGTAAACTCATTGAAGAAAAAAAGTAGTAATTTTCAGCTTGACAATTCTTCCCGCACACATACACCCTTACTTAAGCATGTTCATGACATTAGAAAAGTTATGAATACAGTGAAAGAAGTCTGTTCCTGGATATGCACAGAAATCCCAGTTACACTGCTGGAAGGTGGAAGGATGGAAAGACTGGCTAAAGCAGCCTTCAGTATACAGCTGTACCAGGAAACACAGAAGAACTTCTCAGCTCTTTTCACAAATATGAATATTTAAATGTGATGGGAAAGTAAGAGTAACACCATCTTCTTGGAGGTGAGTCTGCTGGTAATTACAGATGTGTTAATGTGTGTGCGTGTAAAAGGTAAAGACTGTTTATGATACACTGAAACATGTATTTTCATTCATCACAAGACTGGTGTGTGAGGGCTTCCCTCCACTGAATAATTCCGTCCCTCACAATAATTCCTTGACTTCTTACATTTCTGCCTGCTTCTCCTATAACCTTCTGTTGCCTGCTCTTTACTCTCAAAATACAGTTAACTGCTGAACCATTTATATCTCATCCGAGACGCTCGTCTCGCACTTGGCACAGCTGATGAGTCCTAAAGAGAGCTGCTGCCACGTGAGGCTGATTTGCTGTACACTTACTGCCACCTCATCTGTATCAGGGTCCCATTTACCTTTACAGCCACAACCTGATACGCCATCCGCAAATGTGAGATCGAGCTCCGAGTTGTCTGTTGCTCACTTCCTCTGCCCCTGAAATCTGAGAGGAGATCTCTTAGAGAATATTCTGCTGATCCACAGCAATTTTTCTGGTGCTTCTTAATTTTGGTGTGCATTCCCCGATCTGCAAAACAGCACTTTGCACATTAGGGTTTGCTAGCAAAACATAGCCAATTTTTCTCCAAGCATCTTCCTTGCTCCTTTGTTCCTCTCTATTTTAAGCAACTTTCAGCTGAGAACAAAGTCAGACAGACAGCTCTGGAGACCAGGGTATTTCAGGGAGAGAAGCCAAGCACAACTCCCTTCCTCTATTAAAAGCTAAAGACGAGCTCTCTGTCCTCTTTGCTGTACTACAAGGAACTGCATCCTCTTTCAGTCTGCCTTAGTCACTGAAAAGCCCCTGTTTACCAAACCAACGCGCCAGACAGGTACAAGACCAAACCTGCGTACACAAATTCCTTTGAAGGACCAAGACTGAAATCCCTGACCTAGAGGGATTAATTATACTGGTGAAGGGGTTTATCTCCATTTCTATACAGCCCTATACCTCTGCAGACAACGAACAAAGGCAGTTCAAAGCAACGTGTCTGTGCAGGAAGGCCTCAGTAGAGAGCTGCAGGGAGCGTGAAAATACAGACTCCTCTGTTGCTGGACAGGGCCAAATGGAGCCTTTCCAGCTATTAGTCCAAGCAGTTACACCAGCAGAAGATCCCTGGCTGAATCTTGCCTGCACAGTCAACATGCCCAGCTGAGAATCTCTGTGAGCACCTTGCTTTTCATCCCCTCATGTGGGGGCAAGACTCTCTGTTTTTCTCTCAAAGGGGGAAAATATGGGACGTCAACCTTCCAGTTCTGCTGTCCACAGTGCCAAATGCCAAAAATCCTCGTCTGATTCCTTACGAGAAGGTGGCACTAAAGGAGAGAGAAGGCCAGCAGTAACAGTAAGCCACCACCCAGTAAGCATCCAAAACCACTCAGCAATTAAATGATTTCTCTACCTCAGAAACTACTTTCACTGAGAAAACAAAAGTATTGCCATATCCTAGAAAGTTCTCATCTCATTCAGAGACAAACAGGCTGGCTTCTGAAGAGAAAGTTAAGCGAGTGCCACAGCAACGTCGTTCCTTGCCCTCTGCAATGGCTGCTGAGGAAGGCAGCACTGCAGTTGATTCATTAGGTTAAAATTAGTTTACTAAAGGATGGGGGAGAGAGGTATTTCATAGATTATTCTTCTGAGATCTAACTGTAACAACAGATGTGACCATTTAAAAACTATCTCAGAATCCAAGCCAAGCAGTACTGCTCACAGAAACACTCAAGATAATATAAGGAAGATCATATTTTCTGTTGAATTCTACAGGAATTAGCAGGAATACGACTCCAGTTTCTATCCTTCTTTACGACTGCTGGAATTCAGCTGCTTCTTGACTGCATTATGAATTTTAAAAATCAAATAAAAAGCAAAGAACACCTCAGAAACATAGCCAAAAATTTTTACTTTCCTCCTAGATCTGGAACATCAGCTTTAATTGAAAATGTTCCCAACCATTTTCAAACCATTTTTGTTTTCTACAGGCATACGCTTAGGAAGATACAATGCTGTCTGAGAAGTGACCCCAACTGCTCCTTTGAAACAGGCTTACAAACAATGAAAACAACAAAAGGACATTAATAAGCAGAAGCATGGTTCATTATATGCAGGCATTACTCAGTGTCAATAAATGTTGATACAAAAATGAGTAAATCAGGCAACCAAAGCTCAGTGTATTACTAAGTGACAAAACAAACCTTTAAATCTTGATTTTTGGGCCAAACTCTATTTTTGGGTTCCTGAAAGCAGCCAACTAGCCAGCAGCAGAGTAAGATGTGCATGGAGACGAACTGCTACGTTGGTTCACCAACATCCATCACACAAATTGATTAAATGCAGTCTGCATCAGTCATTTAATATAAGAGAAATAAAGCCATTGTAATAGAATAAAGTTTACAGGATCAATACTTCCTGCTAAGGAAATAAATGTTCCAACAACACCTTGACTTATATTTCTCTCCAGTACCCCATCTGTGTACTGAGTACTTAGGTGGCAGTGGGAAACCATTACCCTTGCTTTTCAGAGACTTTAAAAACCACAGAAAACCCAGCTGTGACATCTAAGCCTGTATGAAGCCACACAAGTCCTCTTCCCCAGTCAGAGGTCTCTCGGAGACAGAAAACACCAGGCAGCTACAGATGCCGGATGCTGCCAGCCCAGTCCAAACACCGCAGTGGAGCTCAGCATCAGGAACACTGTGTGGATCTGTATGCCCATTCCCCCACCTACTCAAAAAGCATCCAAGGATGCAAATACTGCAAGCTTCACGTGAACACCTGTCCCAGCAGCTGACGTATCTCTCTAAAATTTCATAACACCAACTTGACCTGAAGGAAGTGAAGAGAAGGAGGCAATAGCTTTAGCTCCTTAATTTATCCATGAAGCAGAAAAGGGAGCATAGCATTAGCAATCCAAAGCCCCATTGCCACAGCAGTGTGGGAAGGTAAACATTTCCTTTCCACACCATTCTTTGGAAGAGAACCTAGCAGTGAGGAAAAACTATGGCAGATATAGTGCCACAAACGTAAGTAACATAATAAAATCCATAGGCTTATTATAAAAATAAAACACCTCATTTTCAACATACACTTTGCAGCTTTCTAGCCACGCACTGGAAAATTAGCTTTACGTCCAAGCAAAACAAAACAAAAAATGAGGTAACTGTGGAGACCAAGCCCCTACATGAAAAGCGGAATTTAAGAACTTATGACTTGCTTAGATACAGTGGAAAAGTGAATGAGTAAAACAGGCCTGTTCTGCTCAGTAATTCTCACTTATACTGGCTGTACGCAGCTTGCCAAGAGCTCTTCCTCCTCAGCCTTCGAGAACAGCCCAATAAGCCTTGTTCCAAGTGAGGCATAAAAAAAAGCTTGTCACTAGGTAGTTTTACAGTAAGGCAACTTCTGCTCTCTTTCATTAAGTCTTGGTTCTCTTATTTTGTTTTTTTTTAAAACAAGTGCCACAAGCAGAGACAGTTACAGGGAAGAAAGCTGAACAGAGAGGGATTTTTGTCTTTCCACACGGAAATCCCTAATCAAATACATGCAAATACACGCTAAAAGACAATGTTCTCAGAAATCCCTGTGTGATTTCCAGCCACTATCAGTGTTGGTACCACCCACAAACAACAGAGGGAGGAGGAGGGGTCATCTCAAAGGTGATGCTCAGACCCCTCCCCTACACAGAACCTCTCTTGTGCCATTTTGGGGAGCTCTATCTCTGTTCGGTTTAGTTCAACCGGCTCAAGCGAGGTGGGTTCCATCTCTACCCGCTCGGTATTATTCCACAGTCCAACAGATATTACTAGCTAGAAGTGTTTCTGGAATTCAGCCTACACTTTCTGCGCCAAATTTTATCTCATTACTCCTAGTCATACTGCTTGGACCACCCAAAACAACGGTTCTCCAAACTCATATATGAACAGCCCTCAAGTGCAGGACCAGTAGTTTTAACATTGCCCTGCTCCTTCACCCTTTTTCTGTCTCATTCAGACAAACCATACGTATTTAATTCTTAATCTTTCTTCTTTTTTCTAGTTCATTAATCACTTTTGATGCAGCTGTCAGAATTCTCTGCAATTTGCCAAAGTCTTTCTGTTAATGAAAGACCCACGCATATATGAACTTTGCATCTCCTAAAGCTGTGTCTGATAAAAGACACGGACTAATACGCACACACACAGAAACACAGCAGACATTTTCCAAATTCATTCTTTTTACAGAAAGAGCTTAGCCTCTTTCAGGCAGGAAGCAAAAGGCATTTGTCTTTTTAAGTCCCTAACAGAGGTGGAAAAGTAACATACTGTACTTTTTTACAGATAAGAAACTGCCTGATTCCCAACTGTTTTCCATGATTGCTCATTCTGCCTTGCAAAAGCAGAGGAAACGTTTATCAATGCCCTCCTCTTCCAGTTCTTAAGGAAGCTCATGTGGAAACCTCATGTTCTGGTTTTCAGAAACTGTTCGACTCACCTTCAGAAACGGTTTAGTGAGTGCTGAACAGTCCCCTCTACCTGCCCCTCACCCTCTCCTTTGCCTCCTTTTTTGCTATAAAAACTGGGCAGGGAGATAGGCGGCAGATATGAATGGGGAAACCCAATCTGACATTCCTCTGCCTTAGCATTTTTAGAACTTCAGGTTGCTGCTGGATGACAAATAATGCAGAGAAGGGAAACTCTCCTTTGGGACCCTAGGGCAAAACTCCTGCCACTCTGATGTGGAAGTGCGTCTTTGCTCCACCATAGACTCTGAGCTGATCTTGGGCAAGTATAGCACTGATCTCCGTGCAGCTGCTACCTTCTCCCAATATGGGCTTTTATATACAATACATACTTTAACACATTTAACCCTGAATTTTTTAAAGGCTATTCAGTAACCACCAACCATTGCATAAGACTAACTTCCTAGCTATAGTTTAGGGTCAGATATATAATCAAAACCTTGATCTAGCAGACAGATAAATACACGTGACTTCAAGATCTACTTCACTGCAGCAAGAATAGAAAAAAAAAACAGGGGGAAGAGCACCTACAGCACCCAAATGCACTTTAAACTGAGCATTCATTCACTACAAGGCAGGGCAGATGGAGAAAAGTGCCTGAAAGAAAGTGGCAGGTCGATGCTACTCACTCATAGGCAAGTTCTCTCCTCTAGCAAGACAACTGTCAGCATCTAGCATTAGAAGCCATTTATGTCCTTGCAAATGTTTAAGGTATTTTTATAGCAACAAAGAGGTGCAAAAAAAAAAAAAAAAAAAGGCATGCTCAAATAACCACTAAATCCCTTACTATTTATTTCCATTTTCTAGTCTATTGGTACAATTATCCAACAGACGTTTTTATTCAGCAGTTTAAGTAGTCACCCCAAACTCTTCTCCATTCACCTGATTTACACCAACAAAACGTACATACAAATATTCTGAGCATAAAGAGAAACTCTTAAAGTCATTATGACATTATTTGTACCTTGAAGCGAGTCATAATTTGTATGCTTCCTGCCAAGTACTTTCTGTCAAAGCTAAAGTAATTATTAGGAAGTACGAAAGCAGGTGTCACTTCTGGCAAGTCGTAAAAATGGCTTTATATTCTCAGTTGCAATGGGATAAAAATGATCCCTAAAAAGAGCATAGCAGGCTATTACTTTACATTCAGTAGATATGTGAAACATAGCAGTTGCTGCCTGTACTTTTTTTTTTCCTCTTTGGTATTTTAATTAAAGATTCAAGCTCCTAAAAGACAAAACCTAAAAATATGTGCAAAATCAATCTCATTTTGCATAATTTCTATTTAGTTTCATAATCAACTGTCAAGCCATCTGACCTTCATTTGCATGTGCTATAAGGCAGGCAGCCGAGCTCGCTTCCACTGCAGTGAGACACACACTCTGTCCTCACTCACTCCCACATAGGAACCTCCGGCTTCTCAGATGAATTTCTGCTACAGCACTTCAGGACAGAGGGGACAATGATTGTTGGGATGACAGCTCCAAAACTTTGCCAACTTGGGTGCCTAAATTTAAATGCCTAACTTCATCCTTGGTTAGGCATCTGTATAAGCTGCTAGTATTTCAAAAAGGTGCTGGGCACCCAGCATCTCCAACTTGGTCCTGTCAAACTTGCCAAAAAGAACATCTGCTTTTAATTAATTTACCAAGAGCTGCAGGTACGTAAGATCTTTGAAAGCCATCCCACTTACTTCAGTCCCTAAATATAAATCCAGGTGCCTACCTTTAGGCAGTCAACTTTTAAAATGCTGAAAAAGAAAAAACAGCAGTATTAAATATATAAATAAATATATTAAAAACATATGCAGATATACCCACAGCTTTTGGATTCTTGTTCCATACTTGACATATGACGTGATGTAAAAGAAAGCAGATCTGATTTTCTTGGAAAGTGGCATTTCATGCTGTAACTAGACTATGTATATTGCTAATAATTAAGGTAATTATAATAAGGAAGAGCATTCAGGGAAACTTTCTTCAAAAGTTGCTCCTCTTCCTTGGATAAGCAACTAAGCAAACCTGCCCCCAGAAGTGGTTGTATTTATGCTAAGAGTTTAGGGAAACTGCAAATTTACTAGTATATTTATTATGCACATTGATTTTATTTTTATTTCATTGAGCCAGACACCCACATTTTTGACAGTGTAGAACTTGAAAAGATTATCTTTTTTTTTAATTTAAAAACTGCAAACAGAAGAAAAATACAGGTCAGTGCCTGCCTCTGCAAATCTTTTCAGTGTGCATTTGTGCTTCTGAGCATGATGTAACTGACTACACCGCAAAGAACAATATTCAAACACAGCGGCAATATTCCACCCTGCAACAGGGCATTGACTCAAAAGGCAACATGACAACACATGTCCACATGTACATAAAATGCTATCTTGCATCAGGGACCAGGATGCCAAGGTGCAAGAGCAAGGGATGCTCTGCCCAGGGCTGAGCAGAGAAGCTCCCTGGTTCTGGAAAGGAGCGCTGCCTGCTGCAGTCATTGCAGAGGCTCACTCGTCTGGGGCTGCCCTAATTCTGACTGGGACTTGCCAGGTAAATGCATGCACGTACATGCCTACGTCATGAGCATGAGGGATCAAATCTATGCTTTGGATTAAAAAAAAATTGCACAAACCAGGCCTAAAGTACACAGACAACATGCAGGTAGTTTGTACCTGTGTGAGGGAAAGGCTGGTATTGCCACACCTAAACCCACACAGTTTCAGACACTGTCCTATGGCTCCAAATGAGCTGCCAGAACCACAAAAACCCCAGAACAAAGGCTGAAAAAAAATACTATTACTGTTACTCTTATTATTTTATTTTCTGAAAAAAAAAAAAAAGCCTCAGAGTCTAAGCAGGCCAATTCTTGGCAAGAAAAGAAAATAAAAGAAAAAACAATATGCCTGGAGAAAATACAGAGATATATTTATGGTTGGTTTACATAAGGCTCATGTAACAACAAGGGATAGGCCAGTACTCCACTAAAGTCTGGTTTCTGCCAGGACCAGGACTAGAACTGTGCCTGGCCCTGCCCTGCCTGCAGCATTCCAAGGAATCACAAAACAGAATCACGGAATGGTTTGAGTTGGAAGGGATCTTATACACTACCCAGTTCCAACCCCCCTTCCGTGGGCAGTGACACCTCCCAGTGGATCAGGTTGCTGAAAGTCCCATCCAACCCGGCCCTGAACACCTCCAGGGATGGGACACACATGACTTCTCCGGGCAACCCGTGCCAGTGCCTCAGCACCCTCACTGGAAAAAATTTCTTCCTGACATCTAATCTAAATCTCCCCTCTTTCAGGTTAAAATCATTACCTCTCGTAATCATAACTCCCTGCACTCCCTGACAAAGAGCCTCTCACCCAGCTTTTCTGTAGGCCCCCTTTAAGTGCTGGAAGGCTGATATAACATCTGCCCGGAGCCTTCTCTTCTCTAGGTTGAACAATTGCAACTCTCTCAGCCCTCTATCACCTTCGTGGCCTCCTATGGACTCGCTCTAACAGATCCACATCCTTCCTGTGCTGAGGACTCCAGAACTCAATGCAGTGCTCCAGGTGAGGTGCTACAAGAACAGAGCAGAGGGGCAGAATCACCTCCCTTGCCCTGCTGGTTACTGTTTCTGGTGCCACAAAGCTGCAGTTTGCTTTACTGAGTGATCTGTTACCCTTGCTGTCATTTCTAAACTGCTCCTGCTGCACACCCTGCTGGCACAGCGACCACATGGGCCACCACTTCCCCACTGCATGCATCCTTAGAGCTGGCACTGCCCCAGGCCTTGGCCTGCAGGCTCTTGATAGCTGGGGTAACACCATAGGACTCATCTCACTGCTCTTCAGTGTGCAAATGCTGCATTGTGACCCTCATGCACAGCCCACTTAAGGGCATGCAGGGGACCACCACCACCTCTCCACACACAGGAACCCCAGCAGGCTGCAACTGAGAGCCCCTTCACAGCCATGCCAGGGTAGCCTAATCCCACATTTGCTCCAGAGGCACATTGAAAATGGGTTTTTAACCTTTGCAGACAGGCAGTTGCTCCTTCCATCCATCAGCAGCAGTCATGTCTTGCTGCCGCTCACGTCAAGGCAGGGAAGAATTGCTGGAGCTGCTGCCCAACCATTGCCACCCAGTCCAGACGGAGGGAAACCTGACCTGGTGAAGCAGCCAAAGCTGCCACACTCCAGCAGCACACTGAGCAGATGCTCCTTCCGCTCCTCCTCACGTCACCTCTCAGTGCCTCTCATGGTGCACACAGAAATGGAAGCTGGGTTCAAAGCATATCTACTATGTTCCCTCTCTTTGCTGCAACAGGATCTGTCTCTTTGCACCCGCCCTGCCTTTCCCACAGCACAAACGACTTGCCAGAAGCATAAAGGGGCTGGTCTTTCCTCAATACACCAAGGAACTGCTTGACATGGTGCATGTACAAGGGTTGTGTGTGGGAGGATTTCTGCCCAAGTGTGGAAGGGGTAACCATCTCACCACTAGAGATTCTCCTTCCTTTACCTCAGTTTGGACCTCTGGCTACAGCTCTTACTTACACTTCACGGGGGCTGCTGTGCAGCACAATCAGGTACTCTACAGCCTTATCAAATAACTTCTTCATGGGCATGCACACACACCAGACAAAGCAATGGGAGCTGCAGACTGCCCACCTCGTTCAGGAGGAGGCACCTGAGGTGCCGACCAGCGGCTCTGCCCTGGCTCATCAAAACATTCTCCTTGCATTGCTTTGGTTATCTCTTGCAAGGGGAAATATTTTGCTTAGCGCACAGGACAGTATGATACTTTAGGATCTAACAGGAAAGCCTTCACTCAAAACAAACGTGCTTCTGGGAACAAACCTCTTTGCTGAATACTTGGATAAAACACACAAGATAAATACTTGCATAGCTCTCCTCAGCCCCACATCAGAGAGAAAACACAGCACTGATGGGATGTGCTAATGCAAATTTCTGTGCTCTGGGTCCCAGCAGTATACCAGGTAGCAAGGGACTGCAGGTTCACAGAGGCAACTCCTGGCGTTGGCCTCCAATGTCTGGGAGACAGCAGGACTCTGAAAAAGTCTTGCATATTACTCCTGAATGGTTTCCTTGGTGAAAAGTCAGCACTCAATGTGAGGAAAACAGCAAACGTTTCTACAAGCATCCCACTAACAGGCTGCTACTTCTCATGAAGTCAAGCACAAAATTCAGACAAGACTTCATAGTGCTCTTCCTTTCCCTCATTTAAAAAACCTGCATTAAATTATACTCAAGCATCTTACAATGAGATTCAGGAGCACAAAACATATCGGAGCATCAGAGTGTTCACTTACCACCACAAAACATTAACTAAACTTCCTCTAAAAAATGTTTTGACTATTCATAGAGAAGCCAAGGAGGGGGGGGGGGGGGAAGATGATGCTTGCTGGCCTGTTTGTTGGTTTGGTTTTTTTTTATTTTTTGGCAGGCTTCATTTGAAAGCAGCCAAACTCCCTTCTGCTTCTGTAAGGCAACCTAATGGAGCACTGAGCGTGCTGAGGTCACAGGAAGAGAGTACTTAAGCTTGTGCTTAAAATCCACAGCCTTGTACCAGATGCTTTGTCCAAAACCCCTACCCAATTCCTGCTTAAGCTCTTCCTCAAGGACAGATGCTGCTTACCTACTGCCTTGTAGCCCTTTGTAGGACTCCAGTTCAAAGCCTATGTCAGGTTAGTGGCTAACATTTCACTCACTTCAAGAGATGCAGGATCACAGCATGGGAAAAGAAAACACCTAGTGCTTCTTTCCGGTGCCAAGCGGACAGGATGGAGCTGTCACACAGCACTGATGAACTGGGAACAGATGCTGGAGCAAATTCACCTTTATGACAAGTAAAGCATATATAGAAGTTTTATCTGGTTCATTTTCACAGCAGAAAAGATCAACAAATTTGTGTTCAAATAGCTGGCTGGACAGAATATGCAGCATGTGAAGGCCAATGCCAAAAAAATCCAATTTCTCAATTTAATATAATGAATTCCTGAAATGAAACAAAACTTCTGTGAGGAAGAAAGCCAGTAAGGTACTTTCCAGCAACACTTAGAAAGCACATCTGTCTCTTCAATATAGAACAGACTGCAAAAGGCTCTGAGAGAATATTTCCATGTCATCTTCCCTAGAGTAGCATTATTATCACCAGAACCTCAAGTATGGTTGCATCTTCCTTCTCAGCTGGGCAAAACAACAGGTCTTAAGAGTTGCCATCGGTTCAAAGAACTCAAAGGTTGTGAAACTGCACTGTCAGCTGTTCACAGCCTGTCCCCTCCCCATATGTTGCTCTAATGAGCTGAGCACTCAGAGGGAAAGAATTCTACTTCACCTCCTCATCCTGGTAATTTCTAAACCATAGAGTAGCAGCACAAAAAGTAAGAGAGCAGAAGGGAGGCATTTTGGAAAGTTGAGCAGCAGCACCAAACAAAACCGCTAACCTTCTTTTGGCAAGGTGAAAGATTTGTATAACACTTTTTCCTCTTACTAAATGTATTTACTCTTAAAAATCGATTTCCTCTGTCACTATTGCTGCACATTGCTCAGCGGTTCTGAGAAACTGCATGGAAAATCACAACATTACACTTGCTAAATTGACCCTAAAGGGCCATACCACCCGCGCGTGCATCATCCCAAGAGGCAAGCCTGCCAAAGTCTTGCTGTGTGTATCACTAAACCCAAGACAAAATGCAAATTTGGCTGTATCATAGCTGATTTGCATAGCTTTCCACTAGTATTGTACAACCTTTATTACAAAATGCCAATTTATTTCACTTTCCTACAGCTTATCACCAGTGTGAGGTACTTACAGCTTTTATGCAAGGCAGATTTAGTAGTAAAAACATTAAAAGACATAATTAAATGCCTTTTGGAAATAAGAACACAGCCTTTGATGTGATGACATAAGGCACAGGACTTTGAGTAGGACATAGAAATGTTAATGCCTCTTTGCAAAGGTGCAGACCCCTCTCTCACACATGCTTGGGAGCTGCACAGCTTTTTCTGTTTTTCGTCTGATCTGCAAAAGCAGAAATATTTGCTTGCAAACTATGAAGGGCCTGAATCTAGTTACTGAGTACACATTTCACTCACATTGATATCAGAATGGATGGCTGCCAGTTTAGTGTCTTGGCCGGCATTCAAACACACTGATTGCCGAGCCTCCTTGGATTCGGAGTTCATGATTTGAAAATAAAAAGGGGGGGAGGGAGAAAAAAAATCCTCGAACACAAAACAAAAAACCTTCCACAGACATTTCCGAAGTGCTACTGGGCTAATTTTCCCCTCTCCTCTTTCGTAAGCTGAGTCTCTGGAAGAAAACACATACAAGTAGCACTCTCTGTCAAGACAAGCAGCTAGGGAGTTTGGACTTTATCTCCACAGCTACGGATACAACAAACATTAGATCTTTCCTAGCCAAGCAATTTTCACACATGTACCAGGGGCCAGCCCTCATTCAAGTCAGCAACGGAGGAAAAGATATATTTACACTTTCAAATCTTCACTTGAAAAAAAAAAAGGAGGAAAAAAAGAAAGAAAAGCTTGAAATATTCTGAGACTTATGTCACAGTGGGTAACACAGAACAGAAAGGCTGTTTGCCTTACACAAACCCGGTTTTCCTTTACTACTCACTACTGAAATCTTCCAGGTTGAAAGGCAAGCCCAGAGCTTCTTGAATCCCCCTGCTCCCAGACAGCCCATCTCTGAGCACATTCCTTGCTGCGGCTGGCGCTGTGCAAGCCCTGCTTTCCCTGGCTCAGCAGCAGATGCTGTAGATCAGGCCACTTTAGACATTTCAATTGAACTTGACAGGTGTTTGTTAATAGGTTCTACAATACGTTTGGGAATGACTGCCTGGAATTGTAAAACAGTTTATGATGACACTTTAACAAGTCCAGTGCAGACAGTTCAGTGCATTACTCTCTAAGGTTGTAAACGTTAACTGACCAAAATCTGAACTGTATGGCAATACACATATAACCTACAACTAGCTCATTTAATGGCAAATGCAACCATATAGTATCTCTACAACTGGACCTGATCGTGCCAGGTGTGCCTGGGAACATATCTGCTCCTTGCAGGATCAGGCCTCCATGTATTACCACAGTTCACAGAAATCAGGTGTATCTACTCATTGATAACTGCTTGGGCTAATTATTAGAAAATTCAATTTATGCTAATTTGACTGAGGGGAGGGGAGCATAAAATTGGCACATTTATTTAACTTTTTACAGTTTTTGTATTATTATTTAAAATTTATAACAGCATTGGGCGCAGAGGCCTCAGTCAGGAAGAGGATACCACTGCATGTGCATGAATGTCACCCCAGCATAATTTTGAGAGAAAGGCCCCATCCCTGCAAACTGTTATGGAAGTGTCTGCCCCAAAGACAGGGAGCAAGGCTGTGGAAATTAAAAGCACATTAGTCTTGCTGAAGTAGAGCGGGTGCATTAAGCCACCACATCCTATCAAGCAGTGGCAACCCACAACAAAAAGGCTCCTATTTTGGAAGAAAGTGACATTTGAGTCACTTTTGTTTTTACCATTAAACACATATACACAAACACCTCCTCCTATCTACTGTTGCCTTTTCTTGTTTCTATCTTACAAACACGACCATCATCCAGTGAATGAAAAAAAATCACGTGTGGGATGAAAGGCTCCAGAAAAGAGAGAAGATGTGTGTCAGTAACTGATTTGGGGAACTGTAAAAATCTCATCTTTTATTTTAGACGCATAATGTGCAGCAACACAATTTTTCCTTGCAGTGAACTTTGAAGAACATTTGTCTGAGAAAAGTAGCTGGCTGTTCCACCTGCCTTCATTTCTGGGCATAAACATGCCAGCCTGAAAAGCCACCATTTGGATAATCATAACCACTCGCTATCCTGGAACAAGCTGGCCTCTTGATTTATATCCAAGTATGCTTAACCTCACTGAACACTGTACTGGTCAATATTGTCATATTAATCAATGTTATCATTATTTTAACCAAAATGGATTAAAATATTTTACAATGTTTAATCAGTAGTAGGAAAAAATGGAAGCTTTTCTGAGTTAGGACCTAAAAATTAAACTCTTCAGAGTACTGGCTGTACTGACATGAGGTATGGAAAAGAGTGAAGAAGGAATTGCTAGGAAAGGGAATGGTGCCTCCAGGAGCCATTAGAAGACCACCATAATTAGGAGAATATTAGGATTCGAAGCCCATCTCTTCCTCTGGCTCTGTGATGGTGTTTTAGAAACAAGCCACCCATACTGTATGTTCTTTGTATTTGTTGGGGATAAAGGGCACCACATGAAATTCGGTGTGGTATAACTTTTAAGAAGGTTCAGAGGCTCCTCAGCTCAGGGGCAGGGTAGATGTTAACAATATGCCCCACTCCCCCTTGAGTAGGCTGTCCTAAAAATATCACTTCAGCACAGAATTTCAGGAGAGGTGAAGGCAGGGAAACTCACCTTTAAGGCTGCTCCTCCACAGCTAATTTGCCTCTCTGTGCCCAAATACCACAAATACCTTGGAGCAGATTCAAACCCCAAACTGACACACTTGTGTGTAGCAGATGAAACCCCAGAACTGCAGGGGTTTATTTCAAAATGTAAGTTTTGTTAATGTGTCTTCTACCATCTTTCTACTTTCCTCTGCCTCTCCTTCTGCTGCAGTTCACTGGAGCTGTTTCAAGGTTCCATTAAATATGTCAAGCCTTTTACACGCAAATGCGACCTTGCAGCACAAAGCAAAACAGAGGCAGATGAAAGAAAAAGCAACCATCCTTTAGCCACACACAAACTCCGTAAATTTTTCATATCACTCCTAACATGGACTGGCAGCCCACACTAAAAAGACTTCTGTTTGGGAAGAAAGTGACATTTGAGTCACTTCTGTTTTTATCATTAGATATGAAGACATCAAACACCACCTCCTGCCAAATGCCTCCTTTTCTTGCTTCTGTTTTACGAACAGGGCACACGTTTCTGTGGTCCTTTAGAGCACTGGCTGCTTGACTCAGTACCATGACATCTTTCGATGCATGCAAATCATCCCACAACTGATAGAGTGTGCAAGCTGCCACCCTTGGCGCCACCCATGGTACCATTCAAGACTCTGGTCTTGAATACCAAGGAAAGTACAAAAGGAACAGGTCTACAAAATGCTGGTTCAGCTGCCAGCAGAAAGCACTGACTTCGCTTGCTGCTACCCATTCCTCTTTCACACTACCATCTTCTGCTGAAGAAGAGGCACCTGAACTCTGCAGGCTTTTGCCCTGCGGGCCATGCTTAGCCCATGCGAGTCCCACCAGTGAGACACCTTTGGTTAGATTATGCAGTGAGATGAACTTCTTGGAAAGGCGAATTTAGTCCCTTTAACATTATAATGCTTCTAATGGTTGGTTGCATTCTTTTTAAATCCCAAAACAACAACAACAACATCCATTCTTTCATTCTTTGACATACAAGACTCTATCACTTTTTTTTTTTTTTAAAAAAAAGGAAAAAATCAAACTAACCTGCTTACTTCAAAATTATGCTCTCATAATTTTAGCTGGCACATCATGAACAAAACGGTCTAGAACTAACCTCAAACAGTCATCTGGAGAAAAACAACATATTTTCCCATGTCATCACCACTATAGCACATACTAACCACAACTATTCAGCTTGTCAATTTTCAGTTTATATTATGATAACTTCACCTAAAAGCATTTCGTTAAAAACAGCAAGTGCAATGCCAAGGAAACATTTGCTGAACCGATGAGCATGGCAGCGTTGGTGTGAGGAATATTCTTTCTGCAGAACAGGAAGCAGATAAGAAGAGATTTCACCAGGGACAATGGACTTCTCAGATATTCCCCAAAACACTGCCTCTGGTTATTTAGCAAATACACTTTTAGCCATGCAATCCCCATGATTCTCAAGGAACCAAGCATTATACAGTCTTCAGTTACTTTCCTCATCTTAAGGAAGACAAAGGCAAACCTTTCATTAATGAAGAGCTGTGGTTCAAATTTTATACTAAAATTCCCTCAAGTTTGACAATCACACACCCACACTCAGGCTTCAAAAATATTCTCATGCTACAATGCTGCCTGTGTCGTCACTCCAGAAGCAAATGAGAAGTCACTGCATCACTCTCCAGTGATCCAGAGCAAGGAGAGTATGGTCGTGACTGTAAGAACTTTAGCTGGATGCTTAGGTAGGGACAGTTAACCAAGCAAAAAACACTAACCCAAACCAAATAAAAACAAACAAAAAGCCCTTGAGAAACCTATGAAAACACTCTGCAACCTATGGTGTTATTCTCTTCTTTCTACTGATTTGCCCAGAGTCAGGCCACAGCAGCATCTTGCAGGTTTCCACAATAAATTAATTAGTAGCTTTGCTTTTGTGGGCTACAAGAGCAGTCTGAGCCACCTTGCTTTGACTGTATCTTCCTTGCCCCTTCTCCTGTGTAGCACTGACTTCCTAAAGTGCAGCTTAGACACACCAGCTTTACTCCGGGGGATGAAGTGGAAGGCATTTCCCCTTCTTGGTTTTGGTGGAAGACACATTGAAAGTCACATGCTCTCCCTGAGGCCAGTCGATTTCAGTACTGGCTGGTCTCTAAATAAGCCTTATTAAAAAGGCTGCTCTGAGGCCAGGCATTGCTCCCTCCTCCTTGCTTTTTATGAATTAGGAAGGATGTGTGCTCCTATGTGTCTTCTCCGGATGGATCTTCTGCCAGGAAGGAAGAAGGAAATGGTAAGAAAGGGGCAAGGATAGGGATAAACTGGCAGGAGTCTTGCAACTGAGCTTGCATTTATTTAAAAAGTGAGTGAGTGGTTATCTGGCTGCAGTGCCCCACACCCAGGGCTTAGTCTGAGACACAAGTTTGAGCAGATCTTCCATGATCTCACAATGAGTCTGATAGACTGCATCCAGTGCCCACAAAATACACAGCTGCATTCCTCCATTGCTCTGACGGCGATTTATGTCAATGAATGTATAGCTGCTAACATGCACGGAGTTCCTACTCCAGATGCCAAAGCCATGCTCTGCACAAAGCCAGGACTGTGTGCTGCCCAGACACAGCTTGCTATTAGCTATATTTTCTCTCCATCTCATGGAAGCTTTCAGGGAGCCACAAGGAGAAAAGCAGTGGCACTTCAAGTTGCGTCCAAACACTCAATAAACTAACCTCAAATTCTTTTTCTGCAACTCAGCAGTTCTACTATGAGATCCCAGAAAGCATGAGACATTCTTAATTTAGCAAAAACAACTGCATACTATGTCAACTACTGAAAATCTCAGTGCACAGCAAAAAATGTTTTGAGACAACATGCTGAAAAGCAAGGCTGCTTGATTTTTGTTTGATTTTACAGCATGTCTGACGTTTTCAAGATGAGACTTAAGGAGATGTAATATCAGATTTGAAATGCTACTTCTCTGCTTCAACCTTTCATTATTTTTAGACTGTGCAATAGGCTTTGGTTTGATTTTTTTTTAAATATAAAAAACATGTTTCACTGTTGAAGCTTTATCATGCTCACAGTATTTAAACACATACCTAACCATAAATCAGTGAAGCTGGTTGAAATCAAAGGGATAAAGGAGTGTTTGTTAAAAGGTAAGTGTGCCCTGAAGTGTTGTCCTAAAGAGGAATTAGACTTAAGTATGTGATTAGGTGTCTCTAAAATAGGTTTCCCTTGTCTAACACTAAACACAGCTTACAACATACCTTATGTACCAAAGTGTAGCAAAAGCTACATGTCTTGAGCAGAAAGGCTGAGCAGAGAAGAACTGGAAGCCTCTGGGCATAAGATGTGACTGTTTTATTAGAAGGAAGATTAACACATAGAGGCCAAGGATAAAGCTGAAACTCAAAAGGAATATGAGTCAGGGAAGTTGTTCCAGATGGCAGAGCCATGTGGGATGTGACTCCACCATTTACTGTGGAAATAAAAAGGAAGAAATGAAAACGTACTGTTGAGGGAGCATGTAGGACTGACAGGAAAATAAGAAAGAACTGAGAGTAGTAGAAGGAAATAAAAGGCAGAGTGAAGAAATTAAGCCTTCAGAAATTTTGAAGAGCAGCCATGCCACTTCAATTAGCCACTACAAAAATGGCTCAGCCACTTTGCTTCAGAAAAACCTAAACACCTCAAAGTTTCAGTGCCTGTCCAGAGCACATTCCCTCTCCTTTTGTCAAGATATGGGGTTTAACATATCATGTGGGTAGCTTCTCAGGAGCATCTCCCAGCATGTACTGCAGGAACAAATGATTTGCAGTATCCCATTACTGCTGCTTCCACTCTTGCTGATACGTCCAACATCATAAATGAGTAAGACAGAATTATGTCAGATGGTGTCTTGCACGGTTTAAGACTAATGGGAAATCTTAAAAAGTGAAAATTAGGTTGAATATGATATAAGACTTATTAACAGCTTATCCAGGGAAGTGGAGGAATATACGAGGTCCTGACATTGGGAACTTAACAGGGCAAAACACTTAAAATGCATTGCAGGGAACTGTCCCATCCTGTCAGAAAAACAGACATGGTGTGCTCTACATAAATACGTCTTCTGCACCTCTTACTTCAATGCAAAGAGGAAGAACATGAAAATGAAAAGAATGAAGTACAAGCTAATAGACAAAGATGTGAAACTATTCTAGTCAAATTGCCTTTGATTCAAAGACAGGAATTTTAGCCAGAAGTTAAGGTGATCTTCCTGGTCTAGTTAGTTCATTCACTGCACTACAACCCAGGCTACCATGTGCAAAATGACTGCAAAGGTAGGTTGATTTGGAAGCCAATGTACCCACCCTCCGAAATCTCCATTCTCCTCCACACGCACATACACAGGCATATTACGATCTCTCTTTAAGAGAGAGATCTTTAAGGTAAGTCTTTTTATTACCACTTATATATTCAAATACCTAGCCAAAATATGCTTTGACCAAGACCTACAATCCTAATGCCATAACAGTAATAATGACAAGTTTGATATGAGAGATTCTTATTAAAACAGCAGAGAAGTATAAATAATCCCTGTTCACAGACACGTCTGATCTTGACTTTCTATACCGAAGGTCTAACCTAATGTCTATGAAGTCAACAAAAAGACTTGGAGACTTCAAAGCTGAATTTAGGCTACAGTATTTTTCCATGACTGATGCTTTCCAGTCATGTTCCTTCCCAGTCATGGCTTCTCCATTTCAAAGAAACTGAACTTTAAAGATACCTAACCTAACATAATTGAAAACACCTGACCTGAAGGTAGTTCAAGAGTCTTGGTCTTCATATAATTATCTTTGCAGAAGCCATAGAGCCTGTGGTCAGCTGGCTACTTGTCCACCTGTCTTTTCTCCCCAGTTAAAGGATGCTTACTCGAATAATGCTTTTTTTTAAAAAATATCAACTTTCAAATCTTTTCTCTCTTGCAAAGTATAAACACTCTTCCAAGACACAAGACGAATGTGATTGCTTTAAACTATCTTGGATTTATCTGGGCACATAAATGAGACATCTAACTGCTACAGCCATGTAAGTCAGCACACCAGACACAAATAGTACTAAAACCCAGGCTGCAACTCTTGCATACCTTTCACGCTTATTCTTTCAGCCTTGAGGATGTTTTCTCAGTTACTCAACTTTAAATTCATCTATTGTATATACAGTACTATTTAAAAACAGCACTCAAGTGTACAAGATAAACCCAGGCCCCCACTGATTTACTAAACATGAAATAATAAATTTGCATCCCTGTGACTATTACTCCTACCACGTAGCTGTTGCCTTCAATGTACGAAGCAATACAAGACCAGAGTACCGTACCAAGTAAATGAGAGGCCCTGTGCAGAAAAAGGCCAGTGGTCTGGGGACAATAACAGAGCCGTGCAAGGCAAAAGACCAGTAGTGACTGAAAACAAGGCCTGCCAGACATTAAATGTGTATAATGAAGATAAAGAGAGAATTTCTTCATGAGAACAGGAAGGCTCTTCCACTTGGGATACATGGGGAGAAGCCCCACAGTTATAAGGGAAGAAGGAAACTCTAAATTTGCATTTACTGCAGAAGTAAAACATGAGCAGTGTTGAGAGGAAGAACCACAAAAGCTTTGCTGAAGGTGCTAGGAAAGATTCAGAGCTCCTTGAGGCAGAGGAACCCAGCTCTGCACAAGAGGGGAGTAAAAACATCCCAGGAACATGAGGAAGGCGTGTTCAGAGCAGCCAGAAACAAAAACACCACTAGGATTTTGAACAGCAAATTCAGTCAGAGCCCTTCTAGGAACACATGCCACTCTACCGAAGAACAGAGAGAGCCGGATTCATGCTGCCTGTCTCTGTGTTCACCTGTCTCGGTACCATCTTCCCTCTGGTATCCTTCAACAGCCCTGCCTTGCTCCACATTCTGCAGTGCTGGCCTGACACCTGAGCAAGGGCTGCCAAGGCCTGCTGGATGCAGCGGTGGGGCTTGCTGCCGGCCACTGCAAAAGAGAGTTAGCAAGGGCAGAGCTTGGCTGCATCCTCCCCATCGATGTCAGAGCTATCTCAGGCCTCTCACCTTCACCGCCTGCTGAGTTTAGCCAAACAAACAAAAAAAAAAAAACTGTAGGAATTTTATTGTCTTTGAGAATTCTACTTCCTGCCAGATTTTGTGGGAATTAGCCAAGACACTCAGTGTTACGAGAGGATGGGAATGGGGATGGACAAGCAGACAGACAGACATCACCACCACACACTTCACTTCCTTGGAATCCAGGCTAAAAAACCCAGCCTCCAGAGCAGAAATACTCATGAAAATATTTCATAATGCTTTACCAGGCAGTAATATCAGTATCGTTATCTCCGTTTTATGGCTGCAGCACTGATTGGTCATGACATGCCTCAAGTCACCCATCAGACAGCTTTTCCTTCTGGCTCTGCCACTATGTCACCTGATTGCAAACCAGTGCCATACTGGTGGAGTTATCCAAACCGCAGGCTGCAAGAGAGGAAAGGGTTCCAGGAGTGAATATAATAAATCTCTTTGCAGGCAAGAAGGAAAGAATTTTAAAGCTATGATAGAAACCGAGAAATGCAATTCTCCTTCCAAACGGCAACATCTGCCTCTACCAGGCTGAGTGCAGGAGGTGTTGTTGATGCTTTTTGCTCTTCATGAAAAGGCAGCACAGGACAAGACTGACTGCAAGCAGTATACACCACAGAGGTGACTGCTTAAATTAAGAAACAAGCCAGAACCAAAACAGAAACCCAAAGAAGGCTTAGGAAGGGAGCAGGTGACATCTGAACTCCAGCTTTCTGGCTGGGCATCTTCTCAAACTCCCAGGGGACCCACTCTAAGAAACCCATAATGTTTCCACTGCACTTCAAATCTAGCTGTGCGATTCAGCCAAATCTTACCAAGGCGAAATTTTCATCATTTTCCTTTGTACCCTTCGCATGTGAAAGGACACAGTAATTAGTAATCAGTCAGGAATCATTTAATTTATTAAAACCATGCAATTTTCCTTATCTCACGTTTCAAATTTTCCATTCTTACCAAAGGACTAATGTTCATATCATTATAAGCTGAATCTAAAAAATTAAAAAATAAGACAGGAACCATTTAATATACACTTTAATTAAAGAAATGGTATGAAAGAGCAGTGTGAATTGCCATTTCATTTCTGGAATTGCGTACTCTTTTCTGAATCTCCTCCTTTCTTACTGTTTTCAGGTAAAGATCAAGGATACAACTTCTCTCCTGCTCCACCATAAAACACAAGGCAAGTAATGAGCCCAGCAAGACTTGACCTCTGCCAGGTCTCCTACCTGCTGTCAGCCTGTTTGACATCAGCAGGGTAGAAATGCCTCGGACTGGACACCACAAGCTCTCCCACACTGCTGCTATTTACTAGTATTAAGACTGATGGTCCACACAGATAGTTACATTTGTAGTGACAAACACTGTCTGAGATCAAAGTTTTTGCAGTGTTTGTTTTGAGCTGCTGCATAGCTACCACTACAAGTTATTGCCTACTAATGCAATGTCAAAAAAAAGTACCATGTGATGATGCCAGGACACAGCATTGTCCTAATTTTGAGACTTCCTTCATCAAGGTATCAAATTATCCTTCCTTTGAACTACAGTAAAATAAATTGAATGAAAGGGTGCTATCAGAAGGGAAAGACTTTCAAGAGCACAGTGGTTTGATACATGGCACTGGTTACCCAAAGGAGTGCTCCTCTCAATCTGCTGCAAGCATGACCACACCGTCCGCTCTGATCAGGCAGGTAGGCTGGATGAGAGCCACGTGTAGCATCTCCAAGGGTCAAATACTGTTTAGATAAAGCACTGGTCTGACTAAGAGCCATGAGAAAGCCTCCTACAGCCTCCGTTCCAGTAAGACAGTTT
Organism: Tapera naevia; assembly: GCA_033556795.1. Lineage (NCBI taxonomy): Eukaryota > Metazoa > Chordata > Aves > Cuculiformes > Neomorphidae > Tapera > Tapera naevia. Next base: position 4,716,700 of record JAUMJJ010000086.1, read on the forward strand.
ACAGACAAACAATCATCAATCTGCAACTCTTCATCCCCCACACCACCTTCGCCAAAACAAAAATGGAAAGGCAGAAAACCCCACAGAATCAAAAAAGAGATGCTTTAACACGACAAATCTTTTCTGTACTCAACCACTTGGGTTTTCCAGCACAATACAAGCACTGAGACTGAACTCATGTGAGTGCAATTTCAGTTTCAGCTACACTGATACCATACCAGATTTGCACAACCACAATCAGATAGTTTGCTTTGCTTTTTGCAACATTTTGAAGTCCTGAAGGAACATTTAAAAAGAAATGCCTCCACTGAGCTTAAATGCATTATGCCATAAGCCTTAAAATACCAACTGTAAATCAATTAAGGATCATTTATCCTGCTTCCATTTACTTTCCTGGAGAAGCAATCACCACTGCTTTTCAAGTTACCTTTAGCACTGGTCTCATCAGACAACAGGGTTTGTGTTGGTATGGTGTTTTCCCTCTTTTACCATGGATAAACACCATTCCCTACTGCTTCAAGGCTCCAGCCCTGACGCACAACACACACCTAAGGGCTTGCACAGGTTAACAAACGGGCTCAGGGCTCAAATTTGTAACTGAAAAAACAGCAATTACAGGCCTTTGGGAGCCAGGCGTGCAAACATTGGGATTTGTCTCCTGCCACTAGCACTCCAGTGCCACTCTCCACTTTCAATCCCAAGGCAGTCATTTCAGTGAACCAAGCTCTTCTTGCTCTTTCAAACCATTTTATGCACTTAATGGGTACAGATCTGGGAGTGAACTGGAAACTGCCAGTCCCAACCTGACTAAGGAGCAACATCAAATCTGCAATTCTGATCGAGTTGTCCTGTTGATGTGCTCCTGACCAGATCTCATTAGGCAGCCTGAGTGAAACTAGTTGTGATTTAAAACTGGTGAAAAACCTGCATTACGGTGAAAAAATATCCACATTTTTTTTTCACGCATCATTTACACAAAACAGACTTCCTGTAGAAAATGCAGAGTACAGCTCAGTCTCAATCTTGCCAGTCTTCTACATGCTCTGGGGGTGCAGAGCCAACACACAGCCCTTCACAAGAACAAAACACATCCTTCTAGTACTAGGCATGCTGAGCCAGTGTTTACACACTGATGTGCTAATAAGCAGACCCGGGAATTCCAGAACACGAGATTTATATTTATTGCTATTTTACATTACCACAGAATGTGCCAAGTTCTGGCACTTTAAATTACGAGGGCTGCTATTGCACGTTCCCTTATCAGTCTTTCACACAACTGCGTTACTGAAGCATCCCGATAAGAATGTCTAAAATGTCTGCTATGTTTTAAAACAGCAAACTCTTCCTTTTCAGCTCTGACCCAGCCGTTTCAGTCAACAAAGCTCTTTCTACTCTTTCAAAACATTTTCTACTCACTTAATGGTTGCAATCATACTGACTGCCTTGGAAACTGCTACTCCCCAAAATAATACAGTGCAGCTATTTATTCATGGTAGTGGCTTGACGTGTTTTTTTGAGGACTACCATTTCTCAAAATGGAATGAATCATAGGCATCCATCTTTTGACAAGAGACCTAACTATCGCACTTCAGGCTTCATAACAGAACATTAACGCACCTTTTAAGTCCAGAAAATCAGGAAACCGTACAACTAAAACAAACAACTTGCCAAAACCAGCATACGTTTTTGCACTTGCTTTTTACATTGCCAGGCTCACTAAGATCAACGTATATATAGCTAGGCGTGTGTGTATATGTGTATACATATGCATTCATTCTCAGCCGCATTTCTCAAGAAGGTGCCAGTCACGAGGAGGAACAGTCAGGAGTGTAAAAAGCCATTTCTACTATAACGAGCAAAAATAGTTTTATTTGTTGTCATTTTGGGGTTGTCAGGGGGTGGGGTTTATGGTTTCTTCTAAAACCTGTCTTCTGAAAGCTCAATCAATGTCTTTGACGCAATATTTGATAGCAAACTTACTTACCTTGCAATAGCCACAGCTGGAACTGAATGTTAAAATACTAAATTACGAAAATCACCTATCCCTGCACTCATTTCATTCTGCAAGAATCTCACTTGGGAAGGAGGAAGAAGGGAGAGGTGGAGTAGGAAATGCACAGCTAATTAGAGGTTTCACAATCTAATTCAACCTGTCAACCCATTTTTCTGCCAGTCATGCACACATAAATAGGATGAAAGGCAGCAAGTCCAAGGTCTTCACCCTTTTATTCCTCAGCCTCACCATCTCTGATTGTTTGCCTGGGTACTTGTGCCTCCTCACCACCCCCCACCTCCCTTGGAGCTCCATTTCTAGAACAAGGGAAGTTCTTCATACACAACAAAATGAACAGAAGACACCCAGCAGCATGTGCTTTTCCAAGAACAAGGAGGATACTGGCACTAAGTTGTTCAATATCTTCCCTAATTCTTAGTACCTTTACTGTAGTCCTACCAAACCACACAAGGCTGAGTGATTCTTGATAGCGCATACAATAAAACGGCAGGAAATACCTCTGCCGCAAGCAACACGGCACAGACTCGTGGGCTCATGCTGAGCGGGCTCAGGCATTTAAAGGGTACACGGCAGGGCAAGGCTGTACAGACACAGTTGTTTGATTCTCACGAGTGTCAAGCAACACCCTGCTCACTCTAATTAGCATAATCAGAGAATATGTAAGGGGAGAAATAGGGACAATTAGCCTGAGCAAAGCAGCTTGTCAGCTTGGGAAACTCTGCACAGGGCTTGGATGCACAAATGGATGTACCCACCATGATGAGCCTTTCTTACTCCCTGCAGTCAGAAGGTATTTCATTATGCCCAAGAACTACTTACTGCTAAAGAAATGTGTCTTGTCATCTGAGAGTAGAGCAAGGTGATTCCTCAGTTCTTAATGATGCTTTTTCTGAAGTGAAGAACTGCAGGGGTCTTACAGATCAATGCATCATGCTTTCTCCTATTGCATGTGCTTAGACAGATAGCTCAATAGTCTTCCTTGCAGAATCTTTTCCAAAAAAAGGAGGATCCTATTATGTTTGTTATGCATTTGTTTTTTTCTGTTTCCTTGTACAGCAGTCAAGGTAGTTCACAAGAAGAAAAGGAAAAACATGGTGCTAACAATAGTTTCACCACCTCACTGTATCTTCCCCACATTAAAATACTCTCCAGATGGAAAGAGTTTATTTGTAAGTACAAAAGCAGAAGGCTGACTGAAGAAAAGTGATAATTACATTAGAATAATAATAACAACAAGAAAACCCAGAGCTAATGAAGACGGCCTGTGCTTCATTTAATTTAAGAAGAGACTTCACCATATAATGAAGATACATAAAGCTCTGCAGCTCACTCACCCTTCCTACAAATGTCATCAGAAGCAGTAGGACTGCTCACTAAGCCAAACCCTTTCAGCTGAACTGGTCTGACTGGTAAACGATAACAGGAAGGAAGTGCTTGTACTTATATCTCCTTGATCACTCTGCAGGCTATTCCTCAGGTTGAATAAATATAGTCATACAAACATTTTTATGAATCTAATAAAAGTAAAAAAAGAATCCTGGTAATTCTCACTGTGGATCTAACGGATGCATCTTAAATTAGAAAAGAGCTATGAGGACCTTCCTGCCTCAAACAGCAGCCCTATGTGACACAGACTGAATGACAGAGACATCACTTCGCTTTTTTTCCCCAAAAGAAGCTGACTCTTTAACAAAGTCATTTGCAGTGCATGGCTTTACATGAAAACAAACACCATTCCTTTCAAAAAATGTAAAATAGACCCTAAACACATTAATTGTAAACATAGGAAGTGTCAGCTATCCAGTGCTCTGCCTGCTGCTCCACCTTGAGTGTCAAACTGACTTTTACTTCATTCAGGTTCCTGTTACCTGAGATTTCTTTTTGTGAACAGTTTGTATCAGAAATGCTAAACCAAGCTGTTGAGAAGAGAGACTTTATCTGCCAGAGAGACAAACTCCTAGCAGCTGAAGGCTTAAAGCACAATTTGCCCGCTGCCTCCATTGCAGACATCTCTCTGCTGCAAGAAGTCTCTGCAGCTCTGGTAACAAATGTCCACCCATTAGGGAAGCCAAACCACATTTTCCCCAGCTTCTTTCAACTGGCAAAGTTTTTTTAATGCTTTATCAGGATTCTCTGCAGTTCAATTGTTGGAAGTGAGACAAAGGGAATTTATAAATCTCCATCCCAATTCTGACTGAAGGTTGCCTGGCACAGAAACCCACAAATAACTTTCCTCTCTTCATCTAATGCAACCCTCAATCCTCAAACAGACCTCTTCTGTTACTAGTGCAATAACCTGGAAATAACTTGATTTCCCATAGTGGGGAGGGTTTCTTTATTATTTAAAGAGCTGCCAGAAGAACCCATTGTAAATAAATAAAACACTACAACATCTCACGTTTCCTTACCCTGTCTCTAGTTCTCAAACCTCAACAGGGAAAGAAGCTAAGAAGAAGCCTGGTAACTTGCTGCTTTACTTTCCTCCTCTTGACCTTTGTGCCATCAGATGTCTCTGAAATGTTCATCAGTATTTGCAGCTCAAAATATGAGCGACGATTAACAACCAGAAACATAAAAACTTACTGAGAAGGAACATTGATAGCATCAATACTGCCAGTTTGACTAAGAGTATCTAATACTCCTTCCCAACATAAGCATCCAGGGTCAACATGCCTGGCAGGCTGCGAACAAATTTGGAATAAATATGAATGAACTAGTGGTTCATAACAGTATTCTGCTACAAATTCTGCTACTTCCGCAGATCCCTTTTAACCAACCTACCAGTAGTATCAACTTTCCTTTTGAATGCATACTCTAAACAGAAAACAGAAAAAACTTCCCCTCTAGGACAGCTTAATCAATATTCTCTTCCTGTTGCTGCTGCCACCAGCATTATCAGCTTTGAGAGAAGCATTGACAGACTACTAGATACTGTTAGGGTCATCGTGGGAACAGCAAACCAGTTCACCAGTCATGCTCACTAACATAGCAGCACAATAAAGTAGCAGTGAGACAAAGGAGAGGCAGAAAGGTAGCAGCAGAAATACCCTAACAGGCATGGGACACCTATATTTTGGTCAGCTTCATCCCAGACACAATGTGCGAATACTAGAGCAGTTTTCACACCAATTCGTGAAGACTGGGCTTGGTTCCCAATGCTTCTTGGTTTCACTGGAAGTCTCCTGGACCAAGGAGTGCTGCAAGCAAGGATCTGAAGTTTCTCCAGCCAACATCACCAAGTTAAAAATAAGAGCAACCATAAGCTACACCGTTGAACTAGAGGAGATGCTTTTCACTCATGGACCACACTGCAACCACTCTGGTATTTTAATCATTAACAAAGGCATTCACCTGCCTTGCTTGCTTCGCTTATTCGCTCCAATGCACTAGCACTGCCCAGACTTCCCTAACAGCAAATCATGAGACAAAGCTGACAGCAAAAAGCTGGGGCAGCAGTTAAAGTGACTGCCAAAGAGAAATCTGTTTGCTCAGGCAAAAGCTGTTCTCAGTCCAAACATGGGAGTCATAATCTTACAGCCATTTGCTTGGAAGACAATGAAGGGAAGGCAGAACAGACTGGGAAACTACAGCCTGCTGCAGTAACAGAAGAGAACAATCTTTGTGCCCAGATTTCTTTGCTTAGCAGGGTAAGTTCTACAAAGCTGACAACCAGTAGCAACATGTAGTGGCCCCAGGCACCATGCCTGCCTATCAAAGACTTGGATTTTAGCCCTGGAGAAATTACAACTTCTCAGTTCTCTGGAAGCTATATCGGCCAAGAAGAAAGCAAGAGTAATGAATGACCTAACTAAAAATTATTTTAATACATGCATCGCATACTGCACTTAGCGGTGCCTGGGGTGTGGGAAGTAGTGGAGGAAGACGGAGAGGAGGAAGACATCTTGTATTTGACAGGAACAGCATAGCCACGGATTACAAAAGTGACCAACTGAAGCTGCTACAACAGTATAGTCATCTACTGGAGCAGTAGGGGCTGGCACACTGAACGGAAAGTACAGCTCCAGCATATAAGCAATGGAGACAAGGGACAACAAAGCTCAGCAGTCCAGGATGGGAAAGAGAGCAGGGAAAAAGACTGCATTCAGTTCTGGAGTCCTCAGCATAGGAAGGACATGAATCTGCTAGAGTAAGTCCAGAGGAGGGCCACGAAGATGATCAGAGGGCTGAAGCACCTCCCATACAAGGACAGACAAAGAGAGCTGGGATTTTTAGCCTAGACAAAGCTCCAGGGAGACGTTACAGCAGCCTTCCACTACTGAAAGAGGGCCTACAGGAAAGACTGGGAGGGGCTTTTTTAACAGGGAGTACAGTGATAGGATGAGGGGTAATGGTTTTAAGCTGAAGGAGGGGACATTTAGATTAGATATAAGAAAGCATTTTTTTCCAGTGAGGGTGATGAGGCACTGGAACAGGTTGTCCAGAGAAGCTGAGGATGCCCCATCCCTGGAGGTGTCCAAGACCAGGCTAGATTAGGCTTTGAGCAACCTGATCCAGTGCAAGGCATCCCCTGCCCAATGTAGGGGGGTGGAACTAGATGATCTTTAAGGTCCCTTCTGATTCAAACCAATCTATGATTCCATGATTCTATGAAAAGGCAGGTTAGGAAGTAGTGAGGCAAGGAGTCAGACTGCGGCAATGTGGAAACCAGAGAGGTAAATCCGGGGAAGATGTACAGAGGTGAATAAAAAGGTCCCTGAGTGCTACTGACTTACAGCCTTATCACTGCACATCCCTCTGCAGGAATCAAAGCCACCCTGGATACCCCTCTGTTGGGTGGCAGGGGCAAGTGGCTCAGCCCAGCTCTCAAGTGCTGTCTGCAGGTGCCCATACCCTGACTGTAGGGGAGAGGCCCCACCACCAAAACAGCTGAGATGCTGCCTGCCACCCAGGCAGGTTCGCCCCATGCACACTTAGGGCCAGGAGAGAGGGTGAGCCAACCGGACACGCAGAAACACCTACCACCACCCACTTCCCTTCTGCACAGACACAGTAGCTCTGCTGTTTTTCTGCAACGTCCATATTAATCCAATGTTCATCAGTTAAAACAAACTGCCAACCCAAAGGCACGGAGTTACAGTCGGAGACTTTTTTTGAAGTGCTGAAAGAGACACAAACTGTTTCAGCTTCCTCTCCCAAATGTCAGCCTTGAGCCGCTCTTGTCTGGCTGGCAGAAGCATGTGACACGAAATAAAAGCCAGGAAATAAGACTTTCTGAATAAACATTTATTTGGTGCGAAATACTTCTAATTTTTGGCAGAGAATGTCAGAAACCTGAAGCCCTATGTATAGCTCGCCTACAGAGTGAAATTTCTATCTAAAGGGAAGCTGCAGCTGTCTGTAGCTCTTAATGAAGAATAATGCCTGGGAATAAATTAATGCTGTTTTCTGAGAGACATTTCTCAAGTGACAGTGATTCTTCCCTTTTTCCCTCTCCCTCTAAATACCGAGTGGCATGTACTGGACAGTTGTTTGGAAGAACAGACACATGCAGCACTCTCTTTTGTCGGCAGCCCGGTAATTTCTGGAGAAAAGTATGAAGTGGTTTAGCATGCGGTACCAAAGTGATTCAAAAGCAAAGACATTCAGAAAAAATTATGGCTGCCCGTGTCAAAACTTCCCGTCACTCTTCCAAGGTGTGCACAGCTCATCACTGCTTGAACAGACATTGGGCATCACTTCTGACCACGTCACAAACCCAGCATTGAGGCTGAAGATATGGTAGGTGGCTCCTTGCAGAGAGCTGCAGTAAAAGGCTCACCAACATTCCGTTTTCATCATGTGTATATGCCTCCCTTCCGAGGGGTGCCGCAGTGGCAGTGTGGGCAGGCAGAGAAGATGATGCTCTGGGGAGAGGGTGTGCCCGGGCTGCTGCTAGCCTGGCCAGGCAGCTCAGGAAGCAGCACTGACATCAGCTCCAGGAGCCGTCGCTCCCAGCCTCACCACAGGTCCAGGTGCCAGGAAAAACAGCTGGCAGCCAGTATGGATGAGATAGGACCAGGGTGAAGGGAGCAAGGAAAGCCATGGAGCAGAAACATGAGGTGGTAGCTCAAAAATGGGATGGGACTGGGGCTAAGCCTTGCACTGCTGCAGTCCCCAAGACCCTCTCCGGCATCAGTCTTTATGGCAGCAGGCTCCCATTGATGGTGGGCATGGAAAGCCTGGCAGCGCAAGAAGTGGGGATATTTACTATCCTTCTATCTGCAGTTTGCTCAAAATAATAGCTATAGATATGAGATCACCTGAAGACATTTCAGTTATTGACACATAATAGATTTAGAGATTTAGTTTCCATTTCCCACAAACTGTGCCAGTGGTTTTCACGTAAGCACAAAAAAGTAAAGAAATCCCTGTGAGTGAGGAACACGAAGAGTTTATTCATTGCTCCTGTCAGAATGTGTTTGTGCTTGTGTGGCTAGCACTCCAAAAAAGCTACAGCATATGCTTTCAGGATGGAAAAAAACTTGAGGATACCTAACTCCTACCAGAAAATTACAAAACCGTATGCTGGAATTCACAAGGTACCCTCCCGCGAGAGCAAAGGAGCCTCACCTCGCTTCATTTTTACCCCTCACTAAGTGAAATAAACATTCCTCCTTAACGAATCCTCCTGAGATCCCTTTTTCTCTTTGCAAAAGAAAACTATGGACTTGATTTGTACCAGCTTTGCTATTCCAGAAATGTGCTTCATCCAAATGAAGAGAGCAGGAGAAAAGAAGTGAGATATTTGTACTGTTTAGCAAACAGGCAGTTTCTAGGTGGATACAAGACACTGGCCCCGGTTTATTGTCTGTCCCCCCGCCCCTTCCTCACACCCTCCTTCCTCTCATATCTGCCTAGGTGGCAGGAGGAGGTGGAAGGGATGAGAACAGCTATCACTCGCAATGGGAAAGGCTGATCATTTTTCTGCGCATTTTAACATGACAACACCCTGCAAACACACAAGGAAGGGAGAATAGTATTTCTCAGTAAAATCACTGTACGCTGGCATTTTCTTTCACCAGAAACACCATCGATGCCTCCTCATCTCTGGTATTCTTGTCTCCCTGAGAGGATGAAGGAAAGAGAGGGGGAGTCTTGGTCAACCACCTCCTCCACTGCAGCACTGTCCTCCAAGAAGAAGCCAGGTGACAAAATACACCCTTGAGGAACTTCTAAAGAGCTCTCCATCACTTATGAATGACTCCCTAAAAGAAACTGGTCTCGGACGCCAGAGTGAAAGCCATTCTCAAGAGCACCTGGTGAGAAGAGTGCTGCTTTTTCCGTGCAAACATCAGACACATGAATGTAACTCGGGGTTTTGGCACTGCAATAGCAGACCACCGTGCTGCGCTTTAGGTGGGCTCATTTTAAATCATTTAGGACAGGGCAGAATGTAATAATCACACCAAAAGCATCTTTGACAGATACTTGATCCCTTGTAATGGCTAACGATTGCCTCCCTCTCGTGCAGTTTATCTGGCTGATTTGGCACACTGCATACCTTAGAGGACCCAGGTAATGCTCTCCTCGACATGAGGTGGTGCTGCTTTTGCAACTAGTGGGAGTGACTGCAATTTCTTGAACAAACATCTCTTGTCATCCCAACAGCTTTGCATGCTAGGACAGTTGTTGTTGTTATAGTTATTATTATTATCCTTCTTCAAGGCTGCCCCCCTCTGCTTTAGAATTGCAGCGTGCAAAGTAAGACTGGTTTCAAATAAGTCTTTCAAAGTGTGGGAATAACTGATACAGCCATGTCTACTTGAATACGTGGACAGTGAGAAGCTCCAGGTCTCAGAGGCCCCTTATTAATCTTAATGAGTTACTAGCTTGGTAGCTCAGTAATACTAGCAACTTCAAACTCTAAATTATAGCTTTGTTCACTATTCGTCAGGGAAAGTTTAGGCTTGATGTTAGGAGAAAGTTCTTCACTTAAATGGTGATCGGCCATTGGAATGCGCTGCCCAGGGAGGTGGTGGAGTCGCCGACCCTGGAGGTGTTTAAGGGCAGACTGGATGAAGCACTGAGTGCCATGGTTTAGATGATGGTGTTAGTGTTGGTGTTAGTGTTGGGTTATAGGTTGGACTTGATGATCTCGGAGGTCTTTTCCAACCTTATGATACTGTGTGAAACTGTGTGTGGTTAATGTATGCAGGAATGAGGAGAGAGGATGAAGACTTTTCTGTGTCTTCTCTAGCATTTATTTTGCAAGTGGCTCTTGGGAAAGTAGACTGCTTAAACTCCATCTCAATTTGCTTCCCAAAGCCTGAACCCAAAGGGAAAAGCAGAGCAAAGGAGGGCATACAACTTTCAGAGAGCTAGACGGCATGCCCAGCAGTCAGAAAATACATTTTTATTTGCTAAATTTATGGCAAGTACAAAAACTAATTTGCTCAAACTGGAAGAATCTTCAGCTGTTTTACCACTACTAATATCTTAAAGGACTGCTGCATACTTTGGGCATAAGGATATAAATACTAACTTACCTAATTTTGGAATTCCCAAGGTTCCTTCTTAAGTCAAAAATAAGATGTTTACATTTGATCTGCACATTTCCCCATTTCAACCCAGAAGTGAAATGGGCTTCTTGGTAAAAACAATGAACATAAAAATATTTATGCCTTCTCTTTAGCTATCCCTCATGGGAATAGTTTCTTTATCTAAATTACACAGCTTGGTCAGGGTCTTAGTTATCTAACTGTCTTTCCCTCTGAAAGGTATGCTACTCCAATTCCCATGAACACCAATCTCCAAGAGATGCATTTGTATTGAAAATATTTAAACTAATATAATTAATAGATGAAAGTAAAAGGAGTTTGGAACACCCGGTGCAAAGAACCACATTTGCATTCCTCTAATTCAAAAGTGGTCAAATAATTTCAAACATTGTATGAGGATGTATAAAACTCTTCAATCTGACCTATAGATTACTGAACTCCTATTCACACTATTTTTCATTCCTGTTCGGCTACACAATCACAAGGCCTTCAAACGCAGGTTTACACATTTAACTAAAAAGCATCAGTAACATGTTAAATAACTGTAGCAGTCCTAAGAAAAGGAACCCAGCATCTTTCCTTATTCTGCCCTTGAAGACATTACAAGAAAGAAAAAAAAAAAAAGAGGGAGGGAGAGAAATTCAAGCCTGGCTTTGCAGCGCAACCCAAACACACCTAGCCTTTGGTTTCAGCAGAGCGAAAAGATGCTCAATATGTCCCAGGGATGAAAGCAAACACTGCAGTGTAGTTATCACCCCCCAAAAGACAAAACTGTAAGTACACGTTATCATTGCTAGGAACTCACAACATTCACTATGTTCTTCTTAGGGGAATTCTGGATTATCCTTCAGCATGAAGATTCTTCAGGAGCTGCTGGATTGCCCACAGGTCCTCACTGGCTTTCCTCTTTCAAATACAGTAAGATAGAGCTGTAAAAGGAAAGCAAAACAAAGTAAGAGAGGAAAGCAAGGAATAAAAAGAGAAAAACCCATACAGCTATTTAGCAAATTAACAACTGATTCCCACATTTCCTTGAAGCAAATGCATTTTTAATGAGCTCGCAGTATGAAGATTTCAGTAAAAAGTAAGTGTACACCAAACACTGATCTAGGATAAGAAGAGTCATTTGCTCTGTGTTTCTTATTACCAACAATTAAACTCTGGTTCAGAATTGCTGAGGCATATACGTAATTAAAATAGTTCTTGGATAGTTCTGTTGCTACAAGAAGAGAAAGAAAAAACTACTTGGGGTTCTTGTTTTAAAGTGTCTGCAAACAAAGCCCACTGTGTGCAGAGATCTCCACACAGGAAGATTTTTGTTCTCAATGAACTCCTCTAAGGGGGTGCAAACACCACTCTATTTCCATGTAATACTGCAACAGAGGAGTACTGAAACCAGAAGCACACACACACTTGCTATTCCTCATTAGGAAATACTTGTCACACCCGAGATTTTTAATACTGTGCAGCTCTTTCATATTCATTTTTTACGACAGAATCTCTTTGTGGATCAACCCTTAATTCTTTTGACCTACTGTAAAACGTATCAGACTATCCTCAGTCTTTTTATTGAGTCTGGAAAACTGCTGTACTACGTTTTTATGTGAACCCACACAGAATAGGTGCATTTCCACAGGGTGCAAATTGAACATTTTGTCCTTCAGCTGGGTTCCCATGGTCTACTTGTCCTTCCTAAATTCTTAGTTTCACTTTGTGCCACAAACCTTTCCTATCTCCTGAATGTAAGCCTCCTCAAACATTTCACACATTATTTCAAGATCTGTGCATGCAGACCCCACCTTATCAGCGCTATGGTGGAATCCACATCCCTGAACCAAAAACACATACAGGACACCTACACATGAGACAAGGCAAGCTCTCTTTACTTTCAGTGGAGGAAACCAGGCAATCTAGAAAATTATTAATTTGACCTATTGCAAGCATCTGCTCTAGGACAGAATGAATCACTCTCTAGAAAGTTCTGCTTCTCTCTCTCCATAAAGTGAGTCTAGACACTGAGCTCAGACTAAATGGCTACAGATGAATGCAGATGAATCTTGTCCTATACGAAGGCAGGAAACAAGTCAGACAGATGGACAAAAGCAGTTCGTGGCTGAGGAGCAGAGGGAAGGGAAGGCAATGCAATGATAAGCAGAGGAAACTACTCAAAAAAGTTTATAGCTTTGACATAGTCTGTTCTAGTTCAATGCACAAAGCAACAACTACAAGACCCTCCAAACCCCCAAACCAGTATTTCCTCAGTTGATCCAGCTTTGGTGTAAGACAACTACTGGATTTACTGGCTGAGGCTAAGCCCTCACAAAGCAGCATTCCAGGTGGTCACGACTCTCACTGGGAATGATGATGATCAGCAGCAGCAGCCTCAGTTCCATGCATCTTTGTCCTCTCCCTGATAGACTGTAGCATTGCAAGATACCTGCTACAGAAGCCTTTCTGGTTTAAGAAACTCTGAGTTGGAAGGACAGCTGTGTGACATGGGCATTGCAACGTCAAAAATTCTCCAGATACCTAGGCCCTGGCTAAACTTCCAGGACTTTGGTCAACAGCTCATCTCCTCAACTCAAATGGGACTCTGCTGCTTATATGACACAGAAGCATACCCTCACACATCATCTCACAAGCTTTTTAACTTTAAAATGCAGACCAAAAGAACAACCCCAAATGATGTTTAAGTAAATCCTCAACATTTTGTTGAACCCAAACCAATTGATTTTCAAGATGTTTATTCCTTTCAATGAGATGAAACTCAGGATTGAAAAAAAAACCCAAAATACTTTGTTTCTAGATGTTAAAATACAACATTTTGGCATTTTCAGAATTACCACTTCTGTTTTTTTTCCAATAATTTGGCAAGAAACAAACTTTAAAAAAATTCCTTTTTTTAATCTTCATGACTTCCCCCCAAAATTCACCCAATTCTCTCTTGTCGTTCAACATTCAGAGGAACCTGAAAATGTTTTTCAAAAGACTCTAACAATATTTCTGCTAGAATTAAACGACTTCCAGTTATTTTTTGTCAGAGCAGGAAAGTTTATTCCACGCGCAACTCGGTTCTCCTGCACCAGGTTTTGCAGCTCCCACTTGCATGACTCCTCTGGGCCTCCCTGGAGAGCCAGCTGCACGTAACACTGGGCTGAAATCCTCCCACAACCAAAGTCTTTCTTTTAGCTTCAATGGGCAGGATTAGAATCTTAACCCTGTTGAAGTTAAACAAGGCTCTGATTGCCTCTAGTGGAGCTCCAATCACTTGCAGAGGAGCAGCGTTGTGCGCTAACCATGCAGTTATCTTGCCATCAGTCTGGAATTTGACTTGTAGACCCACACCAGCATGCGGACACAAGAATAAGTCACAAGCAGCACCTGTGCGGTACAAAGCGGTGGGTGGTACACTGTGGTAGATTTCCTTCTCCATGCACTCTTCTTTCATAGGAAGGGTGATGTGAGGCAAAGTGGCCTACCCCTCAGTGACAAAAGGGCGAGACACCTTGTATTTACCACAGGGTGCTTTAGCACCATGCACACAGCCAGTTATTATGGAGCACTGTGAATTCACAAGCTAGTTTAATCTGCTACAACTTGCTCACTTGACCGTGCCTGTAGGCACTTCTTTCTGAAAGGACAAGGCATGCCTGCCTGCAAATGCCTCCAGACATTTTTATGGTTAAGCTTTAAAGACATTGTGGCACAGGGAAATACCCTGTTTCTTGAAACACAATCCTTGTCTGAAGAGCAAAGCATTCATTCCCTAACTGAGATGCCCTTTTTGCTATGCAGATCTGATGGGCAGCAATGGCACACTCTTCTTGGAACATGTGAAAGAGTCATAACTTGGAGGAACCATTAAGGAAGGTTGCTTTGCAGTACAACTAGGTTTTAACCAGCCTTGGCAACTGAAGTTTCAACATGATCAATGAATCATTACCATATACACTGTTACCCATCACAACTCAGCTATGAACAGGAAGTGTTATGCAAGGATGTTGTTTTTCAGGGTCCCACAGCATTATGGTTATTCAAACACCACAGCTTAGCCGTACTTTTGAGTCCTAGAAGGGACACTGAGTTGACAGATGTGAAGTGTAATTGAGAGGTGGAGAGGCCTCAAATCAAAGTACATGGAAGTAATTCTTCCGAGTATTTAGATACTAAAATTGGACCCCAGGGCAATCAATAAGTAAGAACCACAGTACAAGCGAGTAACTGCAAATTGGCAAAACTGAAAACCAGAAGTTGGCTCTGTGCAATACTCGGTATTTATCCCAAGAAAAGGTCATGCTGTCCATCTTGCTTTGAAGAGAAAGCAGTGAGAGATCACTATTTTTCCAGTCTTTTCCTGCAGGTTTTTAATTGCTATTCATTGCTGTCTTGCATCATGTAATTTGGCTTTCCTAATTCACAAATCAGCATAAGCTAATAAGACTGTTAAAGAGACGGTAACGTTGTTCGCAAGTTGTTTCATTGTTCGCTATTATCCCACAACTAATCCTTCAACTCAAATAAAACCATAATTCATTTCCTCCTTTATTCTTCTTCTGCATGAAATAAGTTTTAGGCAGGTTCAATCCTGCCCCACCACAAATGGGAAAGGCAAGGTTGTATCTCCCTGGAGTGTGTGCAATTTCTATTACCTAATGTGTGCATCATCTATCACGTCAGGAAAAAAATTTCCAAATGATTTTCAACAGGTCTAGCTGATTTTACGCATATAGAAAAAATTCAATATAAATGAAAAAAAAAAACCCCAAACAAACCCAAACCAACCAAGAATTAACCCTCTTTTAGATTTCAACTTAATGAAAGATTCTCTATAGCAGTCATATTAATCTTTATCCACCTAAAAATCTCCTGACGTTTTGTCTCATGTACAAAGGTTGCTCCTGCTGAGGCTGTATCATCTTTACATTGATTGTTCTGCTAGCATAAAAAAGTCTTAAATCACAATTATGCCTACTTCAAGGCTATGGTGAAGGAATATCGCTTTAGCACAAAAGAGGTTTTGTTTGCATAAAACAGGCAGGCATCACTGATTTCTGTTTAGCATCCATTCCTCATCTGAAGCTTGATTTGCAACAGCTTTGTCACATAAACAAGCATTTCCCATGGCTTTGCAGGTGGTCCATAGTGAAATGTCCAACTTCACCAGGTGTTACACCCACCCACTCTGTGCAGGGTGAATAACTGTATCCGGGTGTTAGGGAATAGCAAATGAAGTTGTCAGCACTTTGCTTATCCTGCCAGTCCTAAACCAGAAAAACAGCATGGAGAACATGAGGCTCAGATAAGAAGGCAATCCATCCTGTCCTGCAGTTTGTAGTAGGGGGAAAGCGATACGTCAGCTTCCCCAGCTCTGCAAATACATCCGTGGGCTGCTCACCTTTGCTGTGTGAACGGCATTTCCAGTGTGAGGGCCTACTCACCATGAAAATGAAGTGCTGCAGGACAGGAATATCTATCTGCAAACAGCAGACAGGGCCAGCATATGGGGCTGAAGAGGTAAGGCTGCAGCTCACACCCTCCAGTGCAGGAGCCACTACTGAAAATGACCACTGATGCTGCACAACCAACGTTAACCGTTGGTCGTCTAGAGATCAGTGACTCAAGATTTAATCTAAACAAACATTATTCACCATTATTTCATTCACAGCAGGCATTTTTCCCAACTTAAGGCTCAGGTAAACCACCCCTGTGTGCAAACAGACTGGGAATGGGCTTTCTCAATCCTTCACAATCTGTTAACCGGAAACCATTGGAAGCAACTTTGTTTCCAGAGCAGTACTTGCTGCTCTTGTTACCTATTCCCTCACCAAACACCTTTGATCAAGTAATTGTAAAATAGATGAGGTTTCACCACCACAAGGGCAGTTGTAAATACAAAAATATGTATGACAGCTCCAACTTCCTCTCTTCATTTCCATGATGCCTGATAACAATCCAAATTTGATGAGACATCATCTTTACACAAATAACAGCAATCACAATCACACTCATTTTCTGTGTTGAGTAATAATCATTTTTTTCCAACATGACCTGAGGTTAAACTGTGCTTAGCCCTGTGCTTAGTCTCTAAGTTCTATGAGATTTTCCCCACAAAGAGAGTGCACCATAAGGTATTAAAAGAGCAAGTAAAGAGGAGAGCAGTAGGTGCAACACACACTGCCACCAGGTGAAAAGAAAATTAACATGAGTGTGTCTAGGTTGTTTAGTCTAAGAAACAACAGTACAGAACTGGAAGATGAAAAATATCTCACAAATACCTCCTATAAGATTTCAATGATGTATTTTTTTAATAAAAAATCAATCGCCCCATTAACATCAGCACCCCTATTTGCCACTTCCTCATGGCTATCAAAGCAGGAATAGCAGGAGGGAAGAGGGGGAATTTCAACACAGATTTACAAATCTCTTAGCATGCCAATTTTCTTCATTCTCACAAAGGTTTTAAGTAAAAATAACTCCATTGCCTGCATATTTGTTACACAGTCATTCCTACAGGTCTTCTGAGCAGAAAAGACTGGAAAAAGAATGCAAATGGTCCATAATAATTCAGGCTCAGAGCCAGCAATGTTGAACAGATATCAGCAATAAAAATATCCACTCTGGGTGCTTCTGTTACATGACATAAATATTTCTCTTTTTCTTCTGTGGAAGCTATTATGCAAAAAATGTAGCTCAGTCCTGAGTTGAGACAATGAGCCTCCTGCGTATTTGAAGAACTGCAGCACTCTTGTAACTTGTTACAGATGAGAAGGAACTCAAGGGCTAGGCCTTTGTTAAATGTACAGACATTTCTCAGATGATGGCCACAGCTCTCCTGCAAACAGACAGCGTTGAAGTGGGAATCCAAACGCTTTGAGTAGCAAAGCACAGCAGCACCAAAACCAACAGCTGAGGTTCTGTTTATCTGCAATGTCTGAAGAAGCCAAAGATAAACCACCTGAAGATGAAAGTTCTGTGGGCTGCAGCATTAACAAATACCAGAAAAAAAGGCTTGATCCTCAGCGGCAGCAATATTCCCAGAGGATGCCCACTGTACTGGTTCCCTGGTGCCTGTAAGGTTTGAGCTGGGGCCACGGCTTTTGCTTCACTGCGCTCAGCCACAAGTTCCCACAGCTATTCATTTGCTTACTTACACAAAGCTTTCAGGGAGCAGCTACCCCGTACCCTCCACCCATGCAGCAGGTTGGGTTGAGGAAGACTCAGGTAACACAAGCTGCCAGGCCAGACACACATGTGGGTGCAGGCACAAATAATGCCATCACATGAGCCTCGCTTCCTTAGGAAACCAGACCAGAACCCACCCTTAACCTCCTCCCCGCTTCCAGTATGGCCACGTCTTCTGTGCTGCTGATGCAATGTGAAACACAGTGCTGGAAAACAAAGGCACTATTGACTAACTTTTTTTTGCAGGATTAAGATGACTACATTAGCTTACAACAGAGATTTCAATGATTTCAACACTGAACGCTAAGTAACAGGAACACAGCTTGGCAATAAATACAGAGATTACCTGTTGAAACATTAATGGCAAACACCTTTTGATGTGGGCTGCTTTATGTGGTGAAAAAGCCAGCACTGCAATTATGCATTTCCTTTCTATAAATCTAGTATTCACTAAAAGTAAAGTATTACTTGGGGGGGTGCGTTAGCATGTGTGTGTGTGTCTGTTACAGGAAATACTCTACAGCTGAGCCTGCGATTTACCAGTGTAGCCACACGTAGTAAATCTGCAACAAGGGATCTCAGCCGTTTCATTCATCGTGCACCAAGCAGAGGGCTGAAACAATTGCTACACTAAAGACAAATGTCAGTGTGAGTCATACCAGCCAGAGTGCAAACATGTTTGCTGTTGGGTGAGTCAGAATATCACATCCTGAATATTACAAACCTTCCTATAAATAATAATTTCCAAAGTTGTTGCATTACTTTAATAGAATGCAACTGTGTGATGCTGAATCTATAAAGACTCTCCTGTCTATGAAGAAAACGTTTTTTTCCCCCTCCCCTTTTTTCTTAATTACATGTATCTACCTTTAGTAAGTAGTAGGCTGTCTACAGTGACTAAAGTGGTAATTGTGTTGATTCATACTTAGCAAAAACCAAACATAGCTCAAAATGTGTGAAAAATAAGAGTTACCCCCCAAAAAAAGAACAGGAGAGAACTAAAACCAAGCAATAGTGTTTTCCACTTCTTGTATATGCTTTCTGTATCAGCACTTCTTTGATGCTCTAACTCTGACATGTTTTAGCTTGTTCAGCATTCAGAGAACAGGAGCGCCATGCTGGCATGGGACACAGCTGAGAAAAGGGGCGAGAAACGCTGGTGAGAGAGGCCATGGCAAAGTGTCTCTTGTGGGCAGGGAGAGACCAGTCACTATGCTCGATAGCCTAGACACACGCAGGAAAAGCACTGTCCCCACTTCAAGAAGTACTCAGCCTTAATACAGCTATGATTCTTCTCCTAGAATACGAACACACCTGGGAACAAAATTAATGCACTGCAATAATTGGTAATGATTATGCATGACTGCCTTTAATTCAGGAAAGTATCTGAATCAGAAGTCATGTAAGTGCCTCTTGAAATAGGGCTGAACTTAAGGATATGATGAAATTTATTCAGGAGACTGCTGGTAAAAGACCTGTGGTGTCTCTGAGAGCAAGGAAAAAACAGTGATTTTGTGCAAGGTTGGGGAGGTGTTTCTAACTTGATTTTCAGTTAGGAATGTATTCTAGTCTTACATGAAAGGGAATCCATACACAAACATCAAATCAGGACAGTCTTGCTTTCTCCCAAATGTTTTGTGGAATAGCTACTCAGAAGTTCATTTCTTTTACCTTTCTCAGGCAAAATAAAAGGCCTTTACAAAAATTTTATTACTAAAACAATGAAATTCTCCTGGGAACAACTTCGTTATGGAAATGAAGTGACAGCTTCTTTTATCTAGCCAAGCAGCAAGTCTGCATTTATAAAAGGCATTCAGTGCACAAAGTACAGTGAGTGGGAGGACATGAAAATGCTATTTTTAAACCAGATTTCAGCGTTCCTCCCATACAGATCTCCTGGAATAATAACAGCAACAACAATAATGATAATTAATAATGCCAAAAAAGGAGTATCATTTTAAAGGTGAGTAGCATGCAAGGGAGGAAACTGTAGTTAAGGATTTGTAAGATTCAGGAACAAATGCAAGGTTCTTTCAAATAAATTGACATCACGCCATGAACTTCACAGGATTTCAGATTTCCCTCCTAACTTTTATACTGTAATTCTTAAGAAAAAAAGGCAATAAATAATTATTATGTGCAACATATGCTGCATCTCAACCATTTGTTTTCTCGCAGCAATTTATATTTTCAGAAATACCACTAAACAGAAACTTAACTGAGGAATTGACACTGTCACTAGGTTTGGGTAAGCAACTGTGGCAGCTTTTAGACCTGGGGAAGAAAGCAAAACCTGAGACAAAATCCAAGGCCAAGTGATGCTTTCAAATGCAATGAGAACAAGGCCAGGATGCAGAATTTGGTCCAAAGCTTAAAAAAAGACACTGGAAAGACCCTCTCTTCACTGACCTTTGGATCTTTTCCTCAGCACACCGTAACAGAGCAAAGATGGTGAATTAACGCATACAGAGAACGTGTGGGTCAAATGCTTCCTCTCTACCAGAAATACACTGGTTCTAGTGAGCCTGGTGTGTAATTATCTGAGGGCAGAGATGAGCCCTGATTATCAAAAAATTGTTATTCAGTTGTGCTATCATCTACTAGTGGTAATTAGCACAAGTCGTTGCGTTTCACACCTAATAAAAATTAACAAGGATGAGCAGGCAGTAAGAAAATGTATGGGAGGCACGTGTGCTGCAAGGTGCAACGTGAAACCTTCTGGTGCGATCACACTTCGAGTAACCCCACCACTGGAAAGCCCCCATTTCACGTGAAATTAGAGCAAGCTGGAGAAATCACACACACTGTCTCTCCTCCTCTTACACTCAGCAGCTCTAACACTGAAACACGTTGGAGTCTGGCACTGACTCATGTTTCAAATTCAGGAGCACCCCCTAACACGCATGCGCGCACACACACACTCCACACACCACTGCCGCAGGGTTAGAACCTTGTCCGAGTGATTTCCCTCCAGATATTTAGTCCAGTTTGTTGGCAATGGAACCCCCTCATCAGCAGTAGCATGTAACATGCAGGAACCAGCACAGTACCTTGCTACCCCTCCACTAAAAGATCAGCCACTTATCCACTCAGGTATGATTTGTTTCTGGAAGCTATCATATAAGGGCCATTGAGGGCATGCTCTGAAGCACTTCTACTTTCTCACCCTCCTACAAGACGAATTTTCATGCCATTAACCTTTATTTACCTTTTATACAGTAACATTTAAGTCTATTAAAACACAGAGCTACAATTTGGTATTTTGATCAACTCCATCTGCTTCACAGGAGATGAATGGTGGCAACAGAGAAAAAAAATATGTAGGACTGGAATAAGTTAGCCATGTTTTCCTTTTTTTGTCCATTGCTTGCTGCCAAACACACTTGCTGCTGGTCACTTGTCTAGCTCACTGCCAGCAAACGCTCAGCTGGGCATGTCACAGATGTTTAACCCTCAATAAAACTAAATCACAATACTACTTAGCACTCATTTGGGGTTTTACCTATTACAAATGCTGTAAAAAAAAAACGTAACTGTACACTTCGTAACACTCCTGCAAGGTAAGTTGACTATTACTACTCATACCTTAGGCAAAGGGGAATTTCACTGGAGAAGGGATAATTGATCTGCCCAAAGCCATGCAACACAGGTGCTCCTGTTTCCTGGTTCTCTCCTCATTCAAAGAGACCAGTTGCAGCCTTTCCTGAAAATTAGAAAGAATTAGAGTGCTGCCTTCATTTCTGCCTTTTTCTGCTGCTGAAGGAAAGGCAGGAGCAGGTCTCTCTACCCAGGAGTACGGGTTACACGTGGGCGGTGTGAGAGCAGTCCCTGGTTGCATCGGCTTGCAGTGTGACTAGAATTGACTGGAGCTGTGGCACTCCTGTTTCCATCTCCCTGCAGCAAGCAGGGATTAGCTACAGAGAATTTGGTCTGTGGGAACATTAAGAGCCCTTTTCACAAAAGACAGCCAAGTTTTAGTCTCTGCAGACATCTTTGAGTACCACAGGGAGGACAGCAAAAGACTCAACAGTTTGTGTACATCACACACTTCCCCTCATACTCCTCCTCTTTTCCGCTCAACCACAAAAAAAAGGGCAAGATTGAACAAAGAAAGTTTTTCTCTAGGATAAACAGTGGTAGGGCAGGAACAGTGCCCGCAGCCTGCTCTTGCAGGCAGCTGCCACCCCTGCCAATGGTTGCGTGGCAGAAAAAGCCACATTGGGCTTGCCTGCAGCCTCCAGCCGCTGCTGGTGTGTCAGATGAACCTGAATTTCTTAACCACCTCTTTGAGGTGAAAACCCTCATGTCTCAGACTGGACAGCAGAGTAATGTAGTCAGAGATCCTGTTACACCACCAGCTGTTCACCCTGCACCACTGCCAACAGCCACTGCGTAGGTGGGACCCAACTGCACTTATTACCTCAGAAATCACAGTTTTTCTACCTGTAAAAGATCCATACCCTTTATGTGCAG
The DNA here is from genome assembly GCA_033556795.1 of Tapera naevia. Lineage (NCBI taxonomy): Eukaryota > Metazoa > Chordata > Aves > Cuculiformes > Neomorphidae > Tapera > Tapera naevia. The sequence goes on from JAUMJJ010000086.1 coordinate 4,738,867, forward strand.
TGTCACAAATACAGCAGACACCTTACCTATTAGCAGCTTGGATGTAAATATCCTTGTAAAAAAGGGCTTTACTAGTAAAGCTCATCCCAGTTCAGAAACCCAGTGAACCATACCTTTGATCAAAGCATTTAGAATGAAAAAGCACTTGAATGCATTGTTCAGCTCCTGAGCTCAGACAAGGCTTAAGCAGAGGAGTTTATCTCACCTCACCTCTCACTTTCAACCGTGTTTGCTTGGGTCAGGGCCAACTTACTGTAACCAGATCCTCAGCCTTGTCTGCAGGTTTTGATTACCCTGAAGCACTAGCTCAAGCCAAAGCCTCTTTAGCTATCCTACCTAAGAGCATCGTCACCCCTGCAGATCAGCAGATGAGCTCCACGGTTTAAGTGTATTAGCTGTGCTGAACAACTCTGCTACATCCAGTTCTCACGTCGGCAGCACTTGGACTTCAATCAGCAATGATCTTATATTCAGCTGTTCTGGGAAGTTTTGCTGCAGAGGACAGAGCTAAGCTAAGGACAAATGTGAGCTGTCCTTAGGCCCTGAGAGAAAGACGGCCTTGCAGCTTGGGCTCAAGGGGAACCCCAAGTGAGCCAGAACTGTCCATAAAGATTGCTCCCTCCTGCACCCTCTCTGGTACTATGGTTTGGGGTTGGCTTTCCACTACAGCTTGTAACTAGGATGAAAAATGTCATCCTGACACACCACACACTGCCTTGTCATGACTTCTTCTGCAAAATCCTCAGCAGCAGCACACAGCTAAGTGGTGATTAAACCAATACAGTAAAGGGATGCTTTCCTGATCCCACCTACCCTAGCCACCCATCTTAGTCTGCCAGGAATATCCTTTGGTGTGTCTTGGTAGCTACAAAACGTGGTTCCAACAAACTCCTCTCAGACAGCAATAAATTGCCATTTCCCAGGTACACCGTATCCTTCTCTCAGCCTTTCCTCCCAAAGGCAGCAGGCAGAAGTGCCACACAACATAGCATAATCAGTGTGAAGTTGTAACAGTGTGGGAGAATGTGGCAATTCATGGAAAATGTCATCGACCAAAAGGCAATTAGGAGCGAGTCTAAATGCAGAAGCAGAAGGGAGTGGCTTCCTAACAAAACAAGCCTTGTTAAAAAAATAAAATAAAAGAAACCACCCTACAAGCCTGAAGCTTGCTTTCCTCAAAAAAGCAGCATTCTCAGGAGACTGAAAGCATGTGAAAAATACCTCTGTGAAGCCTTCTGTAAAGATTACTCTTCACAGACAGATTTGGCAGCCCTTTCTGCTGTGTGCTATGCTATCAAATATAACTATGTCAAGTCAATATGTGAAGCCACTCAAGGTTCTTTTTTTTTCTGAGGTTTTCTAGGCCAAGAGAGGAAGCAGTGCGATAGGAAAGTTTTCAGAAGTGGGAGTTGTGCCTGCCTTGCTTCTAATTGTAGTGAAACTGTCAACCTCTGTGTTGTGTTTCAAGACTTTACACTTCAAAATCATTCCCTCTGTGCTTTGAATTGCTATACTTTTAAGCTAACTACTTCTAAAAGTGCTGTTTAAAAAATGACATCTTCAAGCACATTTAACATTGAGAATAAATCTAAATTTGCAACATCTCATTGGGTCCCTGCAAAAGTGCAGATTTTTTTTAATCATATTTGACAGCCAATCCCTCAGAAATTCTTTGTGCAGAAATTTAGTTTAAATTACTTTGTATCAAGAAATTTAAGAGAAAATGTGGGTTTCTTTGTTATAAGGTAAAAACAATTATGTTCATTTTACCTTAGATTTAAAAAAACCCAACATTCAAGTAGCAAACAACAATGAAACCGATTAGTAATCTTACAACTAAAATCCTATCTACGCATTGGCATGTATTAATCATACTTCAGAATGAGCTCCAGACGCACGTGGCTAATAAAACTGAACCAGGCCGATTTGCTTTCTCCCTCATGCACAGCCAAAAGAGAAGGTGGGTCCATGCACTAACGTGAGAATCACAGGCACTCATTGCCCTTGGAAAGATGTTCTCTGCCTCTGAGCTCAAAGGTGGGGGAATCACCCCATCAATGCCAGAACGGTAAATTCACCGATAAATCAATGTGTCAAATTTCTGTTTAGTGTCCAGACCCAATCAAGGAAAGGAGACAGATACCTGTCAAACTGCTGGGAGCTGAGGGAGTCCAGAGCTTTCCAAGTGCACCTGCGTACATCTGAATTTCAGGAAAATTAGGAGGCCATTCTCTATGATGTCATGAAACAAAAGAATATTTACATTGCTTTGGTTTTAATGATTAAAAAATATGGAAGACCATTTGGGGAGAGTAAAGACAGTTAGGTTCAGTAAGGCTCAGGTATATTTACACTTTGCTGCTCAACGTGCTACAACCAATTCAAGATAAATGTTTACTGCTAAATATTTGGGGAGATGGGAGGACAGGAATGTAACCAGCTTAAAGTGTGAAGGCTCAGAGTCAGCTCAGCCAGGAGCTATCTTCCAGCTAGTGTGACAGTGCCCAGCACAAGGAAACCCCAAGACTGACTCCAGTTCCTGAGTAATACTTTCACCAAACAGAAAATTATACTGTACATTGTGGGGCTGAACAACTTTGAAGTATTACCTCAAGGTCTGCCAAAATTCAAGGTGTTCCAAACGTCAGGTTTCAATCTAAGCTAATCTATTTTTCATATCCTTCTCCAGGACTCATCTGTCTGGTTTCAAGGAGGACAGCACAGTACTTAACCATGGGGAAAAAATCTCCTACTATTACTCGCAAATGACTCCCCTTTGTAGCATTTGGAGATTGCATTAATCACCTTGCAACGAAGTCCCACCCCACTCTTCGCTCACCACACGATGGGTGCTTGGCTGGGCCATGCTGAGGTGCTACAAACAAGCTCCCACATTGGTGTTGGTTATTTCCGCACCTGGGAAGTAGGGATGAGTGGCCTTCCCTCTGCACTCCTCTCATTACCATGCATGGATATGATTCCTCCCCATCTCTTCCCACTCTAACAGAAAAAAAGGCTTAACCTGACAGGAACAATGCTGGCAAAGTGCCTTCTGCTCCAAACTCCAGCACCAGCTTGGGCAAGAAGTGAGGAAACGCAGCCATGTCACATGGGAAACAGCTGAGCTATCACAAACAACAGCCAGCAACCCTTTTGACTAACCAGAAAGTGCCAAACCCAATTCTAGTTTCCAAGTGAAAAGGTTGCCCTCTGCTACCCCCGGCCCACAGGGCTAGATCACCTTCTCAAAAATACCATGTCCACCACAGGAGTCCAGCAAATGTTGCCATCTAATCATTCCCACAGTATACAAACCCCTTTATGGCTTGATGCAAGGTGAGTACAATGTTTTTGCTAATCTTGCATTTATTTTATTTTTTCCTGCTTTCCATGTCATGTGAATCATCCCTGTTTCCCAGCAAAGAGTTAATGGAAGAAAGAACCACCCTAGCATGTGCTTCACGCAAGGGTAACTGGACTGGCCAGCGACCAAGGCAGATTGTTAAAGACTGCACTGAGCTCCTGATTTTTTCCCTCAATTGCAGTAAACTTAGGAATTGAATGTGGACATAAATGTAAACCTAGGCCACATCTGCTGATAAAGCAAAGTCTTTGTACTTGCACAACTGCCATTAACTGTACACAAAATACTTAAATTTCATGATTTCTTCTACATTCAAAAGCTGACCTGCAGTCTGCCCGAGGCAGCCAATGTGAACCGCATGCTCAGCAGTACTGCATATTAAAGACAGAGGGGAAACAGATTATTCCTATAATACAAAATCAGACTGCTAGGAAAGTGAATCATTTGTGCACCTATTAAATGCTCAGAGTATTCTGGGCACACTTCACCACATCGGATTAAAAAACATGTATTGTGGTTCTCATCTGAAAAGAAGTGCTACATCACAGGTTTGTGTTATTTGCCTCTTTCATCATAGGCACAAGCCAAACTGATGCCTTCAGGACTCTGTCATACTCCATTATTCAACTTTTCTTCTGAATTAATCGAGGCTACTCTGCTATTTGAAGTTTTCACATCCCTGCAATTGCATTAATAGCCTGGAGGAGAGTGAACGTGTGTATTCAGATCATTTCTCCACAAAAGCTCTCGGGAAGCTTCAGCTGCAGATCTTGGCCATCAGCATTCACGCCTCTTCCCGCAAGATAAATGAATTCTGATACAGTGTTCTAATTTTAACTTATTTCTTGGCAAGATCCTCCCTCCTTAAGTGCATACATGTCAGACATGGTTTGTGTTTTAGAAGAGTTCCCTTGGTTAATTATTATCAAATTGTTTGAAGGTTTCTCCATCACAAATCACGTACAAGCAGCTAGGACCTACTTAACAGTACTCCATCTCTAGATAATTTCATTTTCAATAGCATAAATGACCTTGGGCCAGCTTATTTCCATGTCGGTTCATCCTCTGCTCTGTTGTGACCTCCCATGAGGAAGACAACTCAGGGACTCACTTGTCCCAAACCCACTCAACCCCTATTTTATATTCCTTCTTATTTCAAGCCTGTCATAAGGGACCTTTAGGCATTAAATCCACCCTGAGATGCGACTAGTGACCCTTTCTACAGCCTGTATTATCATTATTATTTATATGACCATTATTAACATTATTAGTAGTAAAATATTTTCATTTACACTGCTAACAAATTCAATTTTCACATCTATAATCAAGAGAATTATTCATACAAATAGACATTTACTCCTACATGTTGGGTTTGAAGATACAAAAAGAGGAAGTTGTTTCATAGTTGGCCCTGGCGTCTATACCCATTACTGCAGCCTCAAGCTAGGCAGAAATCTGTGGTAACCCAATCTATTTTCAGTTATCCAGTACTTTCCTAGTTCATGACTAGTTTAATTTAAAAAGAAAGAAAAAAGCTTATGATAAAAATTCATACCCAGATTTCAAAGACCTAAATCTGTTGTGAAGTGCACAGAAGATCATGCTCAGAGTATTTCATGCATAATTATTAATCAAGAATTTTGGGCAGTTTTGCTCAGTTGTGATTAAATTTGTGATTCATGTGAAGGGCCATCTCTAACAGCAAAAAAAAAAAAAAGACTGCAACACAAATGTGAAAAGTAAAGTTGCATATTTGGATTGAGAACTGCAATGATGTTGCACAGGAACTGCACACACCCCACCTACTGGCTTTTCAGAAGACCGAGAACTGTAACAGTAGCAAGCCGGGTTTAGCTTCCATTGAAATTATTTACTGATCAATGCCTATGAGTTTTGTGCTTGATGAAGATACAGGAGACAACCACCCTATCTCTTAAGTGAACCACAATGCAATCCAGAACCAACAAACTCGTTCAGAGCCTACAACGGTAAAAAAGCAGGTCATAGGCTAAAAAAGGTCACTTAAATCTTCATAGCATCTTGCATATTACAGCAGAAACGTAACAGCAGGAAAAAATATCTCAGCTGACAAAGGCATTGGTTGCACTGCATGGCTGCTGTAGGGCCTGCCTTGCTGCCCTTACAGCAGACACAGGGATCACATCCAGGAGAACAGGTAAGGGCAACAGATGTGCACCCACACGTGACTTCAGACAGTGTTGCTATTGTGCCACCCCTGCAGCACTCTGGGAGCTGAGCCACTGTAGTTTTTAATTCAAGAAGTTTGCACATCGCTTCATTAGAAGAATTCATGACAGACTTCAGTCACTGAGCCAAAAAAGGGAACCTGGGTAACGCTGTGACAAACAGGATGTTTGATCATGGCAAATCAAAGAATCTGCTCAGCTCTTCTGAAATCTACCCAAAGCCAGTGCAATCTCCCACTCCTGTAGTCGTCTGCAACAGTTTAATAGTAGATGGCAAAATTGCTGAGATTAAACCCAGTGCTAACAGCACCGATAATTTTGCCACTGGAGTGCCAAACTGTGACACTTCTTTTCCTCACAGATCAGCAAAGTTAATTCCCCCACATTGCAACGCCAAAGGTATCAGCCAGAGTTTGCTTGTTCATTTCTAAATCCATAGCTGCAGGCAGGGGCTCACAGAACTGCAACAACTGCGATGTGGATCTGTAGTCTGAGGAGACTAAACACATTTAAACCTGTTAAAACGTTCTTTATCTTAATGTGAAACTTTCACAGGCACAGAGGCTGTTGCTGACAACTGTACTGAAATATGTGGTGGTGCAGGAGGTGGATTAGGGGGAGTCTCAACCCCTTTTCATTTGTGACCTACCCTGGATTTCAAATGAGCTTCTTTAGGAAGCACTTGCTTTGTCACTCAGATGCATAATGGATATGATTTCTAGCAAATGCTGAAATCATAGAAATTTTATTTGCATATAGGGGCAGAGCTGTTTTGAAAACAGACTTTTCAGTTTTCTGTGATGTCTGGAGGAACTCACTGTTGCAGAAAGAAAATGTTTTTCCTTCATTTCCTACTGTCCTTTATCACAGACCAAAGCCTGCTCTCATACCCAGTGCAACTTCAGCAGAGCAGCCTGGGGTAAAACTGAGACTGATGCAATGCCCAATTATCAAAGAACAGATCAAATTTCTTTTTAAAATACTGTCTTTACTCAAAGCCTTTGAACCCAACCCTTTGATAAAAGGCTACTGTTGCTGTTGACCCCTTGTTTCCATTTTCTGTGCCAAAGTTGTGAAAATATAGTACAGTTTTCAGCTTTACACCAGCCAAGGAGAGTACAGTGATGTGAAACTGGTATTCGTGTTTTGTACCAGCAAAGGTGTGTCTGCAGAAAGCCGTGATAACTGTCAGTACCTCAAAGCAACTTAGATCTTCACTTGTCTGTATGCCAGGCAATCTTAAGAGCTATTGATCTCTCGCTTCTAAGTGCTAATGTCTCAATAATTTCAGCTATATAAGCTCCCTAAATTAAAATAGCATATTAATCAATTTCTAGGGGTACACAACAGTTTAGATGACATGTTATTCCAGTGCTCAGTTTCTTCTGGACACAAAGGTATCCCAGAGGTCTTAAAATTCAGACCTTCTTCAGCTTCAACTGGAGCTAGACCAAGAGTCCTGTGCTTGGCACCAGACCCACTGCAGTGCCAGAAACTAATCCAAGAGCTGGGGAGGTGTTTTTAGGAACGCTTTGCAGAAGGCACCTCTGCCAACAAGCTTCAACGAGGTTTCTGCTGGTGACTTGAGAAGACATATTGAATATCAACTGGTATGTTTATCTTCTTTCAACACTGAACTTCCTTTCAAACAATATTTAATAGGGCAGATGACTGGTTTCATACTAATGGAAACATCAAAAGACGCTATATTATTTAGCTGGCTTACCTTAAAACCTTTTCCTGCTTTAGTTTCCATGCTATATATATCAAAAGATTTATTCCTGTCAATGGAGAGCCTATAAACCAAGTATTTAAGGAGATGGGGAAAACTACATTTAAATCCAGGCTGTGGATGAAAACGTCAGAAACACCCCAGACTTAAGGACCAGCTGCACAGATTTTCACGTGAGCTACTTCGGAAAATAAAATTTAGGGACCCATGCTACATAAGAACATTTGAAAATGCTACTCCTTATCTACAAAAGGCAGTTTCTTCTCAGTTGCCATCACGGCTCATTTGGCTAGGGACAAAAGTGGCTGGCAAACCACTGTAAAAAAGGAATGAGTAAATACTGGCATTTTAAGCACTGTCTCTAAGCAAAGACAAACAGCAATGGTCAATGACAACCGGCCAGCTCGTTCTCTATGCCTATTTGAAGGGACAATGGCTGGAAACCACCTGGATAGAGCCTGTCAACCTATTTAAATGCAGATATGCTTTCATGATTTCAAGGCAGAACAAACATTCTTTTTGTCTGCACACATTTTAGAAAACATGAACAGTAACTACAGAGCAGAACATAAGATGCCTATTAACAAAGCCAACAACAATTACTACTATGTCTAAGAATCAACAAAAAACCCACATACCAGTGTATTCCAAAGGCATTCGCTCACAAAGCAAACTCACTCCACGCAAGCCCAAGCACAGAAACCCGATAGTATCTCATGATTTATGTTCTCTCAGCAGGTTGTACTGGGTCCTCCAGATTCCCGGCTTGCCTTTGAAAGCAATTAAGTTTCTAGCACTTCTGAGAGTGACAAAAGCTCTCACCATGAAAACCTGCATGCTGCACTCTCTCTGAGTCTGCAGCCTGGCAGACTGAAACAACGGCACCGAGGGAGGCGTGAACTTCCCCCACTTAACTCATCTGGGAGTGTTAGTACGTGAAGGGCCATCTCTAAACTTTGAAGCCATTTTCAAATTATGTCTTTGTCCAGCGCTGTGACGTGGAGAACATTTGTAAAGCCACTCTCAGCGTGGAAAGAAAAATCCTCCCTTTTCTCACCAGCCCGCACGCAGAAAGCTCAGCAAGTTCAGCTAGCGTGAACAATTCTAATTACTCAGCAAGACTCAGTACCCTTACTTACATTACAGCATATCCAGAAATCGCAATGAAACCTAGGTCCTGCTGTGCTATGCACTGTACAAACACACATTAGAAGATGGCACATGCTCCACAGAGTTTACAGTTTGCACAGAGTAAGCAGTACCTAAGAGAGGAAGACAAGGGTGAGAAGAACACATATGCAAGTCAGCAACAGGCATTTCACAGAACTAGTGTGTGAATGCTGCTTCTGAATTATTATAGTACAGGAACACGTAATGATCAAAAAATAGATCTGTGATATACCTTTGGCTGAATAAAACAAACAGAAGAGCAGCACAGTAAAACCAGTAAACACCCAGCCCCAGCAACAAAACCCTCAACGCTATTCAAGCATCAGACGGCCTGGACAAAGCACAACATCTTTACCTCCTCAAGATAAAAACAGAAAACAAAGCCATTTCCCATCACTGTGCTTACCTCATGAAGCCGGAGCAAGAGCGATGACATGGGTTGACAAACAAGGCAGCTGAGTCCACGGAAGGGTGGACGCTGGCAGTATGCCAACAGGCTCTGCAAGAGCTGCCCAGACACCGGATCTTAGCCCCGAGTAAATGCAGAAGGGCAACTCCTTCCAGGCAGAGTGGTGAGCTGCCTCTTGTTTCCTACATAGCAGCCTGGCCTAAGAGCGCCCATAAGGGCAGTTACTAAGGGGTCATTCTTACAAGAGGAGTTTACATGTCTTTTAATCTGCAGCAAATACACTTGCTAAACCCAGCATTTTCTCACACACCAACTTATTTCTGCACCTTAGACTTTGCATGCTTCATTTTCAGAGTTGCTGAACCCTCGCAACTCCAAATGAAATCAGTGAGAGCGATGCATGCTCAGCACTCTGGGAAACTGCCAACAAGTGTTCTGATCTTTTTATTTTTTTACTTATCAGTGCACCTATCTCTTCTGTTATACTGTAAGAGACCCAGCTCTTTGAATACTGTGCGAGTAAGAGACATAGATAATTTAAAATAGCGTAATTTTCAAAATTATTTAAACCTAGTCATGAGAGTTAACCCAGCTCTATTTCCTTGCTGAAACCTGTGGTTTCACAGCCATATTTTTTTGTATCTCTCATTCAGCTGTTGCTATGCAAGGACTTACAGATACAGGGGAATAAATAGATTTATTAAGGATAACTGAAAAAAAAAAGATAATTCTCTATCAGATTTAGAAGATGGTAAGTTAGAAAAATCATTTCCCCTCCTATCTCCTAAAGTTAAAGTTGCAGTCATTTTAAATGAGAGGTAAACACTTTTGGAGACAGAAACGTGGTTAAAGAAGCATAGTGGCAGAACTGTAAAATGCTTTAATATCGTTTAAGCCCTCTTTAAAGTGTTTTAACATCTTTGGACAGAATGTACTGAGAAACTGCTAACTTGGTCACAAATAGTTCATTACACATACAAACATATAAAGATATGTCAAAAATGTTAAGAACTAGAAGACAAGGAAATACCAGAAATATGGCCAACCGTGCAAGATTTCATCTTCTTTCTTAATTTTATGATAACACGGGTTTTTTTTTCCCACAGGAAATGGTGCCATTCATAGTATAGTGCAGCTGGTGTTATTGAATAAGCAACACTCAATAATTCTCACTATTAAAAATGGTCCTAAAACTCATGCTTTAAAGACAGAACAAGCTATTTCCTTATAGGTTATTCTCTGGCTGTCACCATATTACTTAACTGCCTGATATACTAAAATTAGCGCATGTTCACAACACCCCTGTGAGCAGCTTTTTTTTCCCCCATTGCACAGACAGAAATGAAACTCAGAAAGGCTGAGGTTGTGGACGAAGGTCCCTTACACAAACCCAGCTACGCTGCTTGATGAGGCTGTCCTCCCACACACGTGCTCGGCACCAGCTGCCCTTCTTCCGGTGACGACTTTCTCCCTTCAGAAGCACTAGCAGTCTGGTGTAAAAGCGTTTTGTAATCAATTCCAGTGAAAATAAACCGGTGTGGCTATGAACTACTCCTTACGCTCTTTTCTGCCAACCCAGTTTTGCCTCCGACCAGCTGGGGAGCACTTACTCCACCCCAGAGGAGGCCAAAGAGGGTCATTTCCAAGGGGAGGTGCAGTGCGCACATGGAAGCTTGTGCTGACGCAGGCAGACTCAAAGAGGATATCTACATACAGCTACAGGTCAAAATCATTACCAGGACTGAAAGTTTTAAATGCAAACAGACCTCTTCCACTGGAGACAATGAGGTAACTGTGAACAGGACTGGAGGACTGGACCACCTGTGAACCAGAACTGCAGCGTTACAGACACCCAATTTGCATTTACAGGTAGGTACCGACAGCACAGGGATAGCAAGACTAACGGGTACAAACAAGTGGAAATAGATGCCTTCGCACAAGTTACTACTGCCAGCAAGACACTTGTTGCATCCTTTTGTCAGAGATCGCTTCTCCACCACAGAGCTACTTGAACAAACTGCATGAATGCTCCTCATCCACTTCAGCATAAAGTTAGACACTCTGAAGAGACTTAGAAGAGTTTACCCTATAACTGTGTGGTTTCACACTAGGGTTTTTGCACTGATACAGAGGGACAGCACCAGCATAACACAGTCTGCTGTCTCAGTAGGGCTACAAGGCTGTATCCAGCACTTCAACTATAACAACCAGAGGTGGAACAGTCACGCATCCTCTCACCAGACAGACAGGCAGAACTCACCTGCAACCTCAAGAATCACAAACTCCATCCCAATGTACAGAACAGATATTTCCCTCTGACTTTCTCTTCTGTAGTTTCAGGCCTGTTGCTTCCCCTCTCAGACCCCCGTTTCCTTCTGAATCCTGATTTTAATCCCAATCCAATCATAAAATCCACCCCCAACAGTCAAATCACCTCCAAAATGCTGTCCCCATGTTTGGTGCTTGCACCCATAACCTCCCTCATCTCCTCGTTCAGATGGCCCCGTATTCTCCAACACTCCTCCTGAAAACAGCGTCCATACTTTGTGTTCTTGCTCCATCCCTTCCTTCAGCTGCACAGTGTCTGGGCAACCAGCAGCTCTGTGAAAAATGAGGGAGGACAATCTCCTTCCTCTTGCTTCCTACATCTGGGATCACAGCACTCCTGAGGAGACCTATATAGCAATACTTTATATATACAATATATACTCACTGCAGCACGATCTAATCAGCTCCTCCTGTGCAGGTCCAAAATGAGGCATTTCAGAATTTATAAATTGACTGATTATGGACAAATACTCCTGCAAATAAAAAGGCAGAGCAGATTCCTAACTCTATAGCCAAATTTCAAATACCCATCCCCAAATGTGAAGGTGTTACACAGCTACTCAATGAAACAGTTGGCCTATTTTTTAAAAAGGTACAAAAGTACAGGGATCTGTATCTTGTTCTCAAGACAACCTGGATCATTCATGTTGAAAGGAAAAAATAACAAAACATCAACACAAAACTGCCACTGAGTTTGGAAAAATGTCACTTTAAAAGGTTATCCTGGAAAATACTAAATATTGTGAGATGCTCATTGTAAGCAGCTCAGTCAGCTTCTCTTACATTACTTGCTATTCCTTATAGTTACTACTGAGAAAGTCCCTTAAACAAAACCATGATGCAGAATAAAAATGAAAGGAGATTATAGGCTCCAGTGACACCTGAACATACCCCAACAGGCGAAATGCAGACTGTAATAAAGATGATGCCATTAATGAGGCAATAGATGGTAAAAGCAGAATACAAGACATTGTGTGCAGAGATTTTTTGATTCAGACAGGCAAGTGACGGGAAAATTCAAGTGTCAAAGTCCCAGCCTATTTTTAAAAATTAGGAGGAAGTGTGAACTAGTTTCTATAGACACAAACATTGACATTCACACTAGAATCAAACAATTGTTCTTGTGACTAGAATCAAGGTCAAATTCTGATCATTGTAGTTCAGCAGACATAGAAAGACAGCAAGAAAATCCTGTTGACACATAACCTAAGAGTCAGATGATTCAGCTACAAGACAGCAAAAAAAAATTAGTTTAAACAAACATTTAGTTCTTCCTTCATAAAAATATGTAGCTTTTCAGCAGATGAGTCAAATGTGAAAGTTTGTGGTCTCTGCTCCAGAAGCTGGGCGGGCTGGATTCTGATCCACTACGCAAATGACTCAAGAGTTTTGCATTTTCTAGGGTGTCAGTTTCACTCCTGAATCCTCTGCAGAGAGGACCACCATTGCTGCTGAGCCTCAGAAGGAAAGAGAAAAAGGGTATGAAATGTTTTTTTTCCCCAAAGGTGACTACCACCCAGTTTTGCAGCATGACATAGAGAGGTGATGTAAAGTTGCTTTTTCCTCATGTAGTGCTTCTGAAAGAGAGGCAAACTTTCTAATTTATTGAAAGAGAGGTAGGCAGGCAGAGTCTCCCATGGAACATTCAAAATCTGTCCTTTGCAAAGCATCCTTTCAAGACTGATGCTAGACCTGTCAAATTATAAGAAAGATGTACAATTAGAGGAAGGAAGGAAAATACAAAACAGGTCCCACGTACATGGGTTCTTTCCCTTTGTTGGATAGGACATTCCTATAAGGAACAAACTTCACTTGTGGGCCTTGGTGCTTAATACTCATTCTCCTCCCCACAAGAAGCAAAGCATGCGTTAACAGGAATGGTTTAAAATCCAGAGGAAGTCTTAAAGAGCAGCAGGCAGGCAGCCTCCCAATGCAGGGGTGGAGAGGAACTACAAATGGGTTGAACTCTTAGGCCATCAACTGGAAACCAAGGAGCTGGGAAGTGGTCTTCAAAGGGTCTTAAAGCACTGCTGAGACTTTCTGAAAGCTTCTTAAGATAAAAGTCAGGGATCTAAGCCCCATACTACTGTATAAAATAAACTTTGTCTTGTTCAGGTGTCTTCAAACATCATAAACCGACCTATTTTTAGCAGTAAATACAGAAACACTTGACTGTTATTGCCCATCACGGACTACATCTACAGTGGGCGAGTATGAAGCTGCTGTATCTGTGCAAACATGATAAGAGCTGGTAGTAGTTTTCTAATCCCATCAGACACAGCTTTAAGATACTCCTTACCATATTACGTTGGACTTCCTGGCTCCCACCTATCTGAATCAAATAAACAAACTCTGCAAACATTATTGCCTTGTCTTCTGCGTTCACCTATTATGTAGACCACGCTGAACTTTTTCCTCCACTGGACAGGGAAAAAACAAAATGTGTGCAGCACAGGTCACATGTCACTAGGTTTTCCTGGTAACCCTAAAGAGTTAGGCAAGACCAAAGAAGTAGTAAGGAAAGTTGAAGGCTTCCTCTAACTGAAGATGAAATCAAACTAAGCCAAACTAGGAGTGTTCCACCAAAGTGTCTTATGGTGGGGTCTCTGGATAAAGAGCTCCATTCCTCCATCTGGTGAATGTATCTTGGCTAGAGAAAGAAAAATGCAGTACAAGGGAATGTAGCTGCAACCTGCTGCAAGCGCCAGGCTGAGCAAGAGGTTCATCCAAACCCTCTCACTTCCAAGCAGAACTACTGCAAGAAGGAGCAAATCAATTTCAAAGATATGCTTAGTTTCTGGAAAAGAGTAACTGTTCACAAGACAAGACATCGATGTGCATGGCCTGACTTTTACTTCATGGGGCATACTGGAGTTATTTCTGATTCACATGAGCTTCAGATACCCAACCTAAAAGCATCTACATCCCTCAGTGTCAGACACTGAAGTCAATAGCTGAGGCAGGTAAGCAATAACAACTCACCCTCCACATTTTTAAAAACATCCTGATTTTCTTTGAATTCTCCGTGAAAATCAGATATACAGATCTCTCATCTTGACATCCCTAGACTACACAGCAAATTCTTGTAATGTTTCACTTTGGCTAACAGAGCAGTGAACAGATGTGGAAAAAAAAATCCCTGAGTAGTGAAGAAATTCAGGGCAAGAAAATAACCCAGAACTACCTGGATTGTGTCCAGGCCTCTTTACAGCTTAATGAAGAGGAATGTTAGGAAGCAGAGAATACGTGTTTCAATTTGAGAGACCCAGCTTCTTAAGCGTAGCATGAAATAAATGTGGACCACCAAGAGCTGTAAGGAAGATTTCCACCACCATTATTCACCAGATTGTGCTTTGGCACTGACCCCCCATGGATTCTTCTATGTTGAAGAGCTAAAGCAACTTACGTCAGATGAAAATGTGCATGCCTGTACCTTACAAAACACTATTATTTAAGGTTCATATGGTTACGCATTTGCCACAACAGATATCCTAAAACATCAGCAATTTTGGAATGGGAAATCTCAAGGGACAGCCTACCCAGCATGTTTGATACAGGTGCAGGGTAGGAGAGCAAAGGGCTCTAAAGAAAAGGGAGGTTTCCTGGGGCAAGAGTGAGCATCAGAGAAATGTATCCTTGAGTTTGAGATCCTGATGCGGCATAGGACAAGTCTGAGCTCTTCCAACCTCCCAGCTAACTTGGAGCAGGCTTGAAGAAGAATAGGGTCACCATTCACACATGGAGCACAGGTGAGAAGAGCCATGCATAGCTCCCTTGTCAGGGAAACCGGCTCAGTGTTTAGCCTCCGCTTCCACACTGTAAAACAGCTTGGAAAAGCTAGAGAGAGAGGAGGGAAATTTGGGACAGATGGCTTGCTACTCATACTTTTGTTATAGGCTTGGGTGTTTTATGCCATTCTTAGCAAGCAAGGAGAGAGAAATAGTTAATGTAAAGGGTAATCTGAAGGTCTGAGTCCCCTGACAACTGCTGTCTAAACGTGGAAGGCAAGGCAGTAGCTGACAGAGAAAGAAGGAGGAAATAAAAAGGAATTTGCATAAGTGGAAGCTTCATTGACAAGCACTGTCACTCCATTTCGTTTTGAAACAACAAAGCAAGTCAACCAAGTGCAGAAGCGAAATGCAGGAGGTGCACTGCAAGTCTTTGGACTTTAGGAGCTGATACACAGACTGAAGTCTGCTCCACAGCCCCCGGGCAAATTTCACTCTCTGTAGCAGTAAATGAGAGGCAGAAACTGCTCAGTGATGTGCTGCTCTGAGGGCATACGTGCTCCTAGTCAAGGATGCAAATTAGCTGAAGCAACTGAGCTGTGACCACCCTTGAAACACAGGAGCAGATAGAGCAACTTAGTGACACAGGCATCAAACAAAAAACTCTGGGGAAGGATTGAAGCAGAAGGGTGACCTTCTGAACAGTTGCCCAAGATTTAGGAAAATGAAGAAGTCAAATCTCAACATCACTGAGCTATTACAAGCCTGTCCTTCAGCCTTTCTGTACCTCATCTGCAAAACAGGTAAGAACAGCTCATACAAAGCTGTGGGAACGAAACTGTAAAGCAGAGCAGAGCCCTCAGAAGTTGGGCTCACAGCTCAGTGAAGAATGGTTCCTCAAGTAGCCTCTGCCTGCCAAGGAAAATTAATTTTTGAAGTGGTTGCATCCCATTACAGGAGCTTGCTTAAAAACAAAGACACATGCTTAATCCTTGAGGCAGAGAAAGTGTGAGAGATATTTCCTGTTTCCTTTGGCATTACAGGATTAAAGTAATTTCCTTGTTTTCACGATTTTCACACAATTTCAATTATCCACATCTAGATTTATTGTGTACTTAGAAAATAAATACTTTTTAAGGGAGTACATCCATCACAGATCTTATTTCACCCCTTTGAAACTTGAAATTCCCACCTAGGCACAGCATGAAGGATTTCCAAGCATAAGGGCCTTTGCACATAAAGAACTGGACAGACTTTAACATCTTAACTGCTTTTAACAGACTCTTAAGTTCTTAGATGTTAGGAGTCCTCTAGACACTATGTAGCATTATTCATAAGCAATACTACAGGAAACCTGAAAACCTGAAAAGTCCATGAAACAGGGAAATACATTTCAACAATTCAAAGCATATGCTCATAGAACTCAGAAAATTAAACTCTTGTCCGTAACATTCATTAGTTTCAAACACAAGCTACTTGAGAAACTTCTGCCTCAAAGAAAAGTGGAAAATACAGAACTCGACTGAGCTATGTCTTGATGATTTACAAGATCAATTAATTGCAGTAATTAATCAGTCAGATCACTGTTTTCTAGTCTTTATAAGGTCATGAATTTATGCAAATGATTAACTTCTTCCCACTACTTTCAGTAAGGCTCTGTTTGAAGAAGTCTTTGGCAAGCTCCTCAGTTTAATACTTATCTTGCAAATCCGACAGTTTACTGAGGAGAGAATAAAAAAATCCCAAAAATTCTGACATGAAACAGCAAATGTTAGGCCAGAGATGTATTAGTAGTTAAGAAAATACCAACAGTAGAACCAAAAATAGTTCTTCAACCATTTTTTTTCAACCCTGGTTTTAAATCTGGTTTTAGTTCTCAAGATCCATGCTTCTCATAATTGAATGCTTCTTATGCTTTCACTGGGGTCTCTCAGAGCCTCTTTCTACTAAGAGACTAATATGTCTTTTTCTCAGCCATGTTATTAGTAATCATACCAAGTGGGTTTATTTCTTTTTTCTCAATGACCTTTCTTGAGTCCTGCCTATTGTTAACCTAAAAGCAAAACCTAATCGATGCTTATCACTTTTTTCTTTTATTAAATATTCAAAAAAAAAAGTAATGCCACCTGCTATTTAAATGTATATTCAAGCCATCTCTAGGGCAACTAGGAGGGGAACGATGCCTTCCCACTGACAAAACTGTGCCATTTTCCTACCAACTACAAGAATTTCTCATCTCACATCCTCTTCTTTTTTTTTCTTTAAATCTGTGACTTGTAATCAGAAACAAATGTTTTCCTTGGGCTCACAAGTCTGCTTTTATGCTCCACCAACGTAAACTGAAATGATGGCCAAAGCAACAAAGCAGTAAACCCATCAAAAGGCACTTGTCAAAACAAGAGTATGTAACTGCTGGTAAAAGTCAATAAATGGTGCATCTTTTGCGACATGCTGGCACTTTCTTATAGTTATTCCTCCCCAATAATTAACAGATGACAATTCAGTTTTAAAACAAGGACATTTTATAATCAGTGACCCATCTACGCTGCTCACGCATCTGATCTGTCTCAAGGTCACCGTCTTCAGTAACTGGATAAGAATTGCATCATCTGCCCTACTATAGGATGACAACTACATCATTGATCAATAGCCGAGATCTCAGTGTTATCAACAAATTCATGTTAGGGATGAGTTATAACTGGGCAGATGCCACAAAACGAAACTCCTGTTTGGTTCAGCCCACACTCCCTTTTATATTACATTATAAAGCTATTGACTGCATTATTATTATTTGTAATACAGTGAGAGCTAAGGTGCCACAGAGGCATGCCCTTTGGAAAGAAAAGATGGTCTTTGCTTTGAACTGCTCACAGCAGCCTGAAGTGACAAGAGCAATGAAGGGTGGAGGAGATGGCAGCAGACCACACATTACTTCTGTAAGCTTTTAGTGGTGGTGCAGTCTGAAGAATAGCCACATGTTCACCTTCAACAGCCATGAATGTTTTAAGCTATTCTAGTTTCCTCTGTCTTGAAACAGACCTGGAGCAAGCAGACAGTAAGCTACCGTGTCTCAGTGGAAAATGCGCTAATAGACAGCCCTTGGGTCTTCCACTTCCCCTGCAGCTGGTTTGGGACTGAAACATGAGACTATGTTCAGTGAAGAAGAGATCAGCTGAACGGAAGGAGAGTGAGTGAAGGTCTGAGCAAAAGAGGATAAAGATGAGTCTGTTAAGAGTGAGGGTGAGCAAATGAGGCCCACAGAAAAGGGGAAAGCTGGATCAAATAAAAAAATCATCTCAGGGTAGAGGAGATCTATGTGCAGTTTGGTCTCACCGTCTGTCTTCTGGCTGCTTTTGCCACTGTGCCTCTTCTGGCTCAAGTCTTCAGGAAGGAGCAAATCTGTTGCCTCCTCTTATGGGAAACTGTTGAAGAGATGGAACTTGCACAGACCACCTTTGCTCATCCATCCAAGGCTCAAGCAGTCCTCAGTAGTAGGGTAGACTGAGCAGAGCACCACTCAAATGTTTTGGCAAATACACCTACAGTATGATTCACTAGACTGTGATAACTCTCCTGGGGGGGTGATCTATCACACACAGTGGTACCGAGAAGCACTGACATACTTGGCTTCTGTACAGGCATACATTCAACTCCCGTCTCAAATACAAAGAGCAATACATGGACAGGAGTCTCAGGGAGAGATAATGCTAAGCTGACACTTTCACTGCTGGATACACTAAATTAGGTACTAATCCAAACTTTGGCATCTACATAGCTGGCCTCCTTCACAGTAGTGGTGTGTGCACCCAGAGGCCCACTAAAGTGGAGAGTTGCAGACAACCTACCTGCTCTGGAAATCAGGCTGGGGCTAACCAGATTTGATAGCTCTGACCTTAGCAGATACGGCTGTGAAACACAGATGAGGTTCTAGCACCAGCATGGGAATTATATAAGGTTTCTAACACATAAATTAAATGTTGAACCTTACAAATACATACACTGCAGCTGCATGTCCTGAAATGCCCCTAAGGGCAAAAATTGATTTTGCCATTTAAAATGCTCCATTTTAAACCACTTGATTTTGTAGGGTGTAACTGCATAACCTGAAGGACAGGCGACGTTCTTGTCTGAAGCAGAACTCTACCATCAGACACGTGCAGTGGGTATTTACCGTGTATTATTCTGACCATCAGACACGTGCAGTGGGTATTTACCGTGTATTATTCTGCCTTCTCCCTATATATGCAAGGGCACGAAGTGCTTGTCTTTAACACGAGAAGTCAGTAAATGCATGGCATCAGAGAAGAGACCACAATGCATTCATCTCAGAGAGAAGATTTTTTTTATTTCAGGTTAGGGCAAAGTAGTTATTACTAACCACGTTTTGCTGGTGGGGTAGGGCCTACTCCTGTACAGCTCTCACCAAGAGGCAGGCAAACTCACTGCCTTTGGAGTCAATAGCGAGGCAAAGTCTGCCTCTGTGGGGCTCATTATTAGGGTAGGGGCATTAGTCCCTTTTTCTTATCCTTGGTGTGCTCACAATAACAAAAAATTACTTTCAAAGTTTTGTTTAAAGTACTTAAAGTTCAAAGTCTTCAATGCCTCAGACCCCATTTGCAGTAGATTTAACAAGGGCAGTGCTGCTGGCCTCCAGAAGGTACTTTATACCCTTGCAGACTAGAGAATAATTACACACAAAGAGGCTAACTCTGCCATCCCTCGTGCCAGGTTTATGCTGAAGTAACTCCACTGACTGATGAAATTAGGATGGAATGAGACTGCAGTAATCTAATACCGAATCAGGCCATAAAAAATAAAAAAATAAAATCTGCTTTGTCAAAATCTTCGACTCAAGAGATTTCTTGCCTCATACCCTATGCAGAAAAGCTCTTCTACTTTTCCACATGAGGAATTTTGAAAACGCATGGCCTGTAGGATTCTGGGCTCTTTTTTGGTCTATAATGTTATGTTCCCTGGGGAAATTCATCATAAAGTTAAGTGTAAATTCCTTCCAGGTAACAGGAAATTAAAATACAATAGGAAAATAAGCCACCCATACAAGCTTACCATGCATGTAGTTTATCAAGCAGATAAATATGAAGTTGAATAAAAAGTTAAATGCTGCTTCAGTTTCAAGACTGCTAGTTCTTTATCCCTGTCTCAGAACCCAACTGTGTTCTGTGGAGGAGGAAGCATGTGAGTGCAGCAAATTTCACCTGCAATGAAAAGTAATTTATTGTGCCTAACTGTGAAGAGCAAATTGATATCTTCATCTAGGAGTTTGTATCTCACAAGGGTTGTTTCTGTAATTTGCCTTTCTTTTGGAAAAAAATAAGACTAAAATAACAATGCAAAAACCTGAAACTAAAATTAAATTAAGATGGATTTCATGAAAAGTTGCTACATGGGAAAGGTTGGAAGGAGATGTATGTATGGCAGAAATGTAGTATAAAACAATCATGAAAAATGCAGCTATTTCTTAATTGCTAGTAAGATACATTAGTCTTGGATATCATGAAAATTCCAAGAAGTATAACCTTTTTCACTCAAAATGTGTTTCTAATAAGCCCATTTGTTAATTTAAGAGAAGGAAAACAGCAAAAGAACTGGACTTTACTTCTGTGTTAACTGAAAAAGACAATCTGCACAAACAGAACTGAAGAAGAGGAGAATTAAACTTGAAATCTAAACAAGCAAACTAAAAAAATGTTTATCCTGAGGAATCCTTTAAAACACACTTAAAAATACCATTTTTTTTTTAGCAAGGCCTGTAGAGACACAAGAAGTAACAGTTCTAAACTAAGTGATGGCAGATTTATATTGGATACAAGGAAGACATTTTTCACAATGAGGGTGGTGAAACACTGGAACAGGTTGCCTAGGGAGGTAGCAGAGGCCCCATCCCTGGACACATTCAAGGTCAGGCCGGATAGGGGTCTGAGCAACCTATTCTAGTTACAGATGTTTCTGCTACTGCAAGGGGGTAGACTAGATGACCTGTAAATGTCCCTTCCAATGCAAAGTATTCAACGATTCTACGTCTCTCAGCAGCAAGGATGTTTTCCATTTTGCTGCTGGAGCACTAGCCAGCTAAGGTCAAGAAAGTGCAAAAGGATGGAGTGAGACAAAGTTTAGGATAGAAATTGTGTACATGTCTGAACATTCCCATTGCTTTACCACTCCCTTGACTGCGTACAAAAGACAGAACAGGAGACAGCTGGTTTATGTCTCCTGTGGCAGATCTTTTCACTCTGCAGCCACTTTGCTCCCAGAGACATAAGAGGTAAAAGCCTGAGCTCCTACTAGCCCCTCAACAAGAACGAATTCCAGTCTGTTACACTGCTAAGTCACATACAACTAAGAAGGCTCCTACTACTCAATCCACTTCCAGCATCTTCCAATACACTTGCTTTCCACTCCCCTTATCCAACATTTTCAGCTACGCCCTACACAATTTACCAATGTTCCAGTTCCCATCTCTAGTATCTTCTGAATCCAACTGTCAACCTGTAGCTCCTTCCCACATTACTTGGCTTTTCTATTTCTCTTCCAAGCACTGATTATTATCCTGCTGCTCCTTCTCCCTGCTGAAAATCTGTTTTTAATAACAGGTCTCCTTTTTTTTTTTTAACACCAAAAACTCAAAAAAAGTAACAAGAATCTACGAAGCTGATAACAGATTAAAGCATTGCCTTCGCCTTTACTTCCTTTAGAAGTCAGGACATGAAAAATATCATCAAAGGCAGAGATCAAATTTATAAAAGCTAACTGGAATCAATTTTCAGGACAGATAGGCTGACACCTCTTCTTGTGCAGATAAGCACTGGCCTCACAGTACCTCGTTATTACATGATTTCAGAAAGGAGGCACCTTTATCAGCATAAAACTAGGAGATCTTCAGGCTGCATAGCTCAGAATGAAGCATGGAAAAAGCCATCCAGCTGACTCCTGCAAGAAGCTTTCCCATATATAAGGGGAAGGAATTTAAATGCCACAGCTTAAGAAAAAGAGGAAAAGAGGTACAGAGACATTAAGCATCATGCCCCTAAATGAGATAGCAAGTTGGCAGCAACAACACAGCTACAGAGAATTTGGGGCTTCTTGGCTACATCAAGCTGTTAAGAGGAAAGCTTTTCTCCTTCATTATGAAGTTGACAAAGATGTAGCAGGCAACTGTCCTTTCTGACCTAACTACAGACCTTGGTTAAAGAAAGATAGTACAGATCACACCAAAGCCAAACGAACTGTCCCCTGGGGACACTTTTCTGTTGAGGTTGAGCAGCTGGGCTCTGCTGGCAGCCACTTTTTAATGAGGGTTTCACCCTAGTGCATCTCAAATTGCAATCTCCTCTCCCGAGTCAACCTTCATTACCAAATACTGAACATTGATGAACAACAGTGAAGTGGTGTAATAGCTTAACCAATGGCTGACAGCTAGCCTGTTGCATTACTTCAGTGACAGCAGCTATTGTTTTCACCCTCTACGCCTCTCCACCCTCAAAATAACCATCTTCCACTTGCTGATGTGGCAAGAGTGACTTGCAGAGAGAAGGTCCCTAAAGAAAGCAGAACTGCACACTGGCAGCCACAGTAAGAAAGAATTTCCCTTGCAAAATGACCAGGCCCCCAAGGTCCCAAGAGTGATGGGGCACATATAGAAATACTACAAATGTGTCCAATGGCACAGAAAGGCACATCACACAGGCTGCTCTACTGGCATTGGAAAATTCAAATTTATCCAAATAATGCTGTGAAAGGTGTAACACATAGGGGATTGGAAATGGCCTTTTTTTTTTTTTTTTAAGAGAGAGCAAGGAAAAGGGCACTCAGCAGAAAAATGAAGGTGAACAATGCAGAACCCTCTTTTTAAAAACAGACTTTGATGCTCGGTATTGCTGGGAAAGAAGAGCTGTACCCACATTGTACACACAAGATGTCCCATTTCAGGATCCAATCTGCTCTCATTGACAGCTCTTTCCCACTGCCAAGAGCAGACTGCAGCAGACCTACTACTTGTGCTTTCTAGCAGTGAAAGCAGGACCAGGCGTGTATTCAAATAGGTATTGATGGTACACACACTCTCAGTTTTACTCTTGAACAGCAGACAGTGGTGGTAGTCAGTAAAGGCTTGTTAAGCATATTCAAATGAAGTCAGAGCATTTCTACATGCAATTAATCATGATTTATTTGAAGGCACTCTGTTAGCACTCCCCTTTTCTGCTTCCTGAAACTCCAATTAACGAGGGCCAAACCTCCATCTGAAAATGCTTTATCTCATGTGTTGAACAAAAATGGAAAAAAGGGTCATTATCCAAACCAATATAGTATTCTGGCAAAAAAAAATAAAAAATTCTTTGCATCCTTGAGCGGAACAAATGTCTTAAAGAGAGAGGTTGGGCAAACTAGATTAAATAACTATAGTAACTTAAGAATTTGGAAGCAAATCAGGTTTTATTTAATAAGAAGCTAAGTGGTGTTTCTGCCATCACTGCTGTTAGTCCTCTCCACTTTCTGTTCTCTGTTTAGTGCCTACAATGCTACCATCTCGGAAAACAAACTAGTTACAGTGTCTCTGAAGCAAAGGAGAGAGGAAATAAATATGTCTTGTTTGTGATAAATTACTTATAAGTATTTATGAATCTGTAGTTTGCCTGTTTAAAAAACATTTCCAATGGCTCTTTTGCATTTAGGAGGGAGAAAAATCCACTTTTATTTTCCCTAGTAATCCAATTCAAGTGTCTAAATATGAGAAAACCCAGGTTATTGCTTAAAACACTTTTGTCTGAGGAGGAGATGGGGTTGGTGACTTGGCATGGATTTCACCCATCATTGCATCTTCTGAAACCCTTCATCTGTCTTCCCTAAAGAACTTAATCAATCCCATGATTAAGAGCAGACCCTCTGCACCAAATGTGGGTGAACAGACCACACGCGTGGCCTGTCCTTTGTACCCCAACATCAGCACAAGAGTGAAAGCAACTGAACACAGACATTGAGGTCACAGGTATTCCCTGAACAGTGGGGAGATGCTTTCAATGCTTTCATGGCGAGATTTCTATAGACTGCATTTTGACATGGAGTAAAAATTTGTAGATGTTTTAAAATACTTTCCAAATACCTTTTCCTTATGTCAGTCAAAGAAAATAGCTAGCTATACATAACTTGTGCTACGCAGGCAAGTTCCTTTCAAAATACACTAAGTGCTTTGGTTTGATGTTGGTTGCCACTTCAGACCGTAAGCCAGGTTTGCTAAAATCAGTCCAAACACCACACACAAAAGCTGAAGGAGCCGTGCTACAAATAGAGCAACTGCAGAGGCTACGGCCCTGCCCACATTCACCCTCATGTATTTTTACACCAAGCCTAGCCTGGATGATGTGGGTGCCAGCTATAGCTTGTACCACGCTGCCAACAAAACAGGATCCAAAAACAGAGATCAAGGAAAATTCTAGGGCAGATTCTGCGTACTATGAGGAATATCATTTGTTGCGTTTTTTTAAGAATCACCATTCTAACACATTCCATGGGCATCAAAAACACAGATGCAAATGGCACTACAACCATAAGTCATAAATTAACTTCAAACTCATCATCTCCTGCTCCAGACAGGAGATTTTTTGAGTAAGGTTCTGCTTCAGCTGCTGCCCCCACTATAGACAGTATCATAGCATAATACAATGATGTCATGGCAGCTTTATAAAGCAAATTGGACTTGACTGTATCTACAAGGTCATTTTACAGTCACAGACAGGCATTCTGTTCCAACTTTGCTAGAATGCACCATCCCAGCACACAGAACCTTAGCACAGTAAATTCAGTAGCACAGAAAAGCTTTTCAGGTTTATGAAGTAATTTTCCAGCAACATTTTGCAGCAACAAGTTTGACTTACTTTTTTCCTCCCTCCAGGCTTTCTGAACCTCGAGAAACACCACCTGGTTGTTCTCCTCACACCAGGAACAAACCATGTTCTCTGCCACTTGGACTTACCACAGTAAACTTTCAGACATCCACACAAGAAGACAGAATACAAAACAAAAAATGCCACACATCTAAATTGTTCCCAATTTAAAGCCTTGACTTTCTATGCCATTAAAAATCAACCTGGTTTGATATTGGAATAGAAATCTACACCTTGAGCTGCACATCCCTACTGAACCAGCTGTGGACTGGTTCAATCATTTCCTTCTGTAGGGGTTTGAAAGAGTCAATGATTTGGCGATCCTGCTAACATTTCTGCTTTTTATTTCCCTTTATTCCTGCTGAATGGCAGTGCGCTGTAGTAACCTTCTGCTTGGCAGAGACACAGAAAACCTAGCAATCTATTTGTGTAGCTCCATGTGTATGCAGAGGACGCATCTCAACAGCAACAAGACATACACCTTCCACCTCCCCCATGGTTGAAGGTGCTGCCCCTGCAGTAGTCAGTGCCCCACTGAGTTCACGGTAACACCGGGCTCCTCAGCATGTGACCCACGGGGCTATGGCAATGGCTGGCACCTGATGAAATGCAGGAACATGTGAAATCAAAATGATGGTTTGAGAGAAACATGCAATGCTCACAAGGCAGCTGGTCTGAGGCTGGCTCTCAGCAAACCAAGGATCAGAGCATGGGATCTTGCCAGTGATGACCATCTCAGCAGTAATAAGTCTTTTAGATGCAAAACTCTAAGTTACCATGAGTGTAGCAGGCCCCTGGAAAGACTGATGCCCAGGCAAACTACAGATTTTTACCACGTTATTTATATGCACGTTCATTAATACAAAACAAATTACAGTGCGCCCAGGAGATTATTAATCTCCTCAATAACGTAGTGTAATCACCAGAACTCTTTGAACTCTGAAGAACCACACTGCTGTATTACTTTCTGGGCTTCCGGGTTGCAGTACAAAAAGGATGGTGGTGAAGGGAAAGGAACATACAGTGCTTTCATAACCCATTTTAATACTTTGGGTTACAGGCCAAAGAAACAGTTGGTAATTTATCTCCTCTCCCCAACCTGCATGCAGACTGTTCACCAAGGAAACTTGCCCTCACTCCTTGGATATGCCACTCAGATCACGCACGTGGCACAAGCTGACACCTTCCTCTCTACAGCCCAGCAAACAGCATCAGCTTTCAAGCCAACCAAAAAATAATGACCCCTCAAGTGAGTCATACAATACATTGACATTTATTATCTAAGACGGTTGCCTTAATAGCATTACAGTGGGAATTCAGTTAACTTATCCCACAGACTGGATTTCAGCGATATTTAAGCTGCTGGCTTTTCCATCAAAGGTTTGAAAGACTTGGTACTTTTTCAATTTCTTTTTCTTTTATTAACTACACAAGAAATGTCATTTTACAAAATTTATAGTTGGCCCAATGGCAAGTCTGGGGTTGGTTTGTAAGAATCCTGACAAGCCTGACTGCCTTAAAAAAATAAATTGAAAGAAAAATTAAGACAACACAGAGTGAAAACATTCCCAGCAAGAATGAGAAATATCTTTCCTCTCTCCAGAGATCAGGCTTGCCACACTTACATGTTTACTGAATTTTTTTTTTCAATTGGAAAGACATCAGACAAGCCTCCTTGGGCCTTTTTTTCCTGCCTTCCACTGATTTTTTTTCTGGGTGTTTCTGAGTTTGATTTTTTTTCCTGCTTCCCACTGATTTTCAAAGACTGGCTGATAAATACTATCAGTTTCAGTCAGTAGCTTAGTCCTAATCAGGTCATATCACAATTCACTGCCAGGGGTCCTGTCCAGCAAGGAACACTGGCCCAGCAGAGCCATACTCCATCCCTCGGTTGCCATAGATACTCCTCAATGACCTCCTGACACATTTACTTGGCTGACCAACAGAAGCTGTCAGCATCAAGTGCTGGTCCTTCTTCTTGTTATTACTCATGCCATGCTCTTCCCTAGTGGCACTGAGGAGATCGTTGCATTCTTATTGACTCGATGAAATCACTGTACAGATTCATGGTGAGGTCTGAACTGCTTCAAGAACACCTCCTGATTCCGCAACTGAAACCACTCATAGTAATGACAAAACACACACCAAACCCTCTTACATGACACCATGCCAGTAGAAGGCTCCAAAGCAGAAATTCAATTTCAAGCTCAAACCCCATCACAAAGAGATTTGTTAAAGAAGTGCCTCAAATTTATGTTTTAAATTATTCCTCTCAGCAGGCTTTCTTTTTACATGGCCTTCCTATCTTTCTAAGGCATTTTAAGATCTTTATTTTTACTATAATACGGAGAATAAAAGGGGTCACTAATAACTTTACTTGGTTTGTAGAGCTGGAGAACATCTGGATCCCAAAATCATGAGGAAAGAAGAGATTTTTTTTAAAAAAAACACAATATTTGTACCAAGAAATCAAGGGTTTACTTTTCCTAAGAATATTCAAATTTCAACAAAGGAACACTACAGAACATCGTAGTCTTCCAAAGAATAAGAGGTTCCATTTTCAATCACGGAGAAAGAACTATATTTAGAAAGGCATAATCCGTTACTTTTTCTTCTAGTAAAATCAGCGAACCAGATGGCCAAGTATCTATGGAGTATTCAGATCTATTACACTGATGCAGAAACATTAGAGAGGAAGAAATCCTACACATCTTGAGAATAGCCTCTGCAGACCACATAATAACAAATGAGATCATTATGCGCAGCCTTGAAGCAAATGGTCTTTTGACTTTCAACAATTTATCTGCACTGTGGAGTCAAGTCATTATCATTTTTTTTCTATTAAAAAACTTCCCGAAGCACTATTCCTTCTGATTTAGCACAAGGATTACACAATGAAAAACTTATACTTCCAAAAAATAATCATTTGGCAACTTCAGTGATTACAGGATTTGAACACGTTGGTGTTACAAAACACTGGTTTACTATTTAAGTGCAAGTGAAAAATGAAAAGCACAGCTCTGAATGCCAGTCTGAAAAAAGCAACACACCCACCAAAGCATCACTGATGCATACAGCAAAAAAACATCCCAGCAAAGGGGAAACATTATCACTCCTTTAACAGTCTCCAGCAAAGAAAGCTTCCTGGACAAGTTGTGTCAGCAGCTCCACAGCATCCTCTCACGATGGAATGAGTTTCACTCGTGCACGTCAATGGCACTAAAGAGTACATCTATAAACTGTCGCTCAGTATTAAACCCATCCCAGGTCTTCAAATTACAGACCAGAGGAAGGATGATGTAGTGCTGAGAGAGCCCTAGGGCAGGACACGGGAGATGCAGGCTCGGTTCTCTGCCATACCACCCTTTGGGCCAAGGCACGAGCCTACCTACAGGCTAGATCCAGCTATTTGAGTGGTGGAGGCACCACAACCTCCTCATCTGATGGGAGCATCATGGGGGACAGACACAAGGAAGCCTGAGATGCTCAGGTATTTATTGACATTTCACAAGTAGACTCCCCAGACAGTCCCTGGATAGCAAATTCTACTCTTCATCTAACAGATAACTGAAAATGGAGCGGATGGAAGAAGGAAGCAAGTACCTTTGAATTTAACATACACAATGAAATTCTGTCAGCTTTCTACTTGAAAAACCACTGGTTTAGACATGCTCCAAAAATAATAGCAGCTCTCCTCTACCTTTACAGCTATAGTTATGGTTTATGGTAACACTTTCAGTATCACTGTGTTCCCGAAATACAATCAATGAGTATTAAAAAATTTTGTTGAAATAGTTTTGAGGTGAAACCTGACGATCTGTTTTCTTAGGCTGCAAACAAATGTGATAAGCCGTTACATGAAAAGCATTTGAACTGCGTAAACACTATTTTCTCCTATAAACACTAAGAGGAAAGCACCTACCAATGCAGCCATGACTCTGTCTAGCTGATTAAAAACTATTTCAAGCTGTGTCCCTATACATTGTGTTAAAAATAATTCCATGCTCTGTTTTATAACAGGGAACCAAAAAACAAGATGACAACTGAAGAACCATATGAAACTCAGGCTCTGTTTTTAAAAGAAGTTTATGGCATGGAGAATCATGAGAATATTTTCAAAGAGTACTTTCCTCTAAACAATTCCTCTCCCCCAAAAAAAATTTAGTATGAGAATGTCATCCAGTGACACAGTCCTCAAAGGTATTTACTGGAAGGATTCCCTTCTGCTTACCCACAAACTGTCCAGCCCTCACAAAACTGAAAGGAATGCATGCCAGCCCAACTAATTAAATCAAGCTTACAAACAGCTACCCAATCACCGAAGGGTATGTACCTACACAGAGTGTTCCCACACACATTTTACTTGTGTATTTTATGTTTAGACATCCTAAAATATTTATCAGTGTGAAAAGGGCAAGAAGGCTGAATTAATTAAGACTATTTATACCTGGTTCAAGATCTTTTTACCTCCTGCAAGAGTGAAAATTGCCCTTCATACTTATGAAGATCAAAACCTGATATTTGTACATTTTATATTACTGGTGGGAAAAGCCTGTGCTATATGGGTCAGTTTGACTTCAGTTGTTACAGTCTCCAAGGAGGAACCTATCTGTATTTATAAATATAGTTCCAAAGGCCACAAGGTTCTTCAGTCACTAGAGATTTCACTCTAGAAGACACTGAATACGCAACGGAAACCTTTAAACCTTGAATAACTCTGATTAACCTGAATAACCCAGAACACTACTTGAACACAGAATCAGCCTGAGGACACTTCTAACATGGTCTTTCTGTCCCGCCTCCCTTTTTTTCTCTTTTTCTTCACAGTTCACATATCTTTGCTCAATTCATTGAATTGAGGTTTATAACAAGAAAATATAGTCCTGAAACTCAATTGTGATTAACTGGCAGTAACATCACAATTATAGCCAGGAAAAACCACACTGCTTAAAACTCAGTATATTTTTATCTACACATATGTGACTACAAACAACTTCTTTGACACCAGATATGCCATGCATTCTGTGCACACCACTGCAGCTTCAACCATTAACTTATCTCTGCTTAACCCCTTCAAACACAAGCAAACCATTATGCTAACAAATAAATCCAAAACACAGAAATTAGCCTCCTTGTGGTTTCCTTAACTAAACTACAGCATCTTGTCCCATGCAGGGGAAACCTCAATGTTTGCGTACCTGTGAATTGCTTTCTATGCTTCTGCAGTTGTCTTCCCTGTCCACATCAATCAAGCTGCCACAGATCAGGCATGCCAATGGCTCACCCAAGAGCAGTGTAGTGACATCTTGTCTACGAGCCTACGCACCCCTACACAAGCCATGTGCAGTTAGGTTAATTAAGAGGGGCCTCTAGTATGCATTCTGAATTCCTGTCTCTGAGATGCAGTATGTGAAGTGCTTTATCATATGCACTCTCTACACCTGATACCAAAGCTGGTGTAAAATAGCTGCCAGCACTACTCTTAGCTCCATACTCCCATGGTCAGCAACCTCTTGTAGCTGAAGCCATGTGCTTCTCAGCAACACGTGACACGTCACCCAAAATATCAACCTGTAAGCAGAAGGATCAGCATCAGCGAGACAGGAGGGGCTGGGGGTTGTTTGGCTGGGCAGTTTTGAGCTTGTTCTGACATAATATGATGCTAAACCAATATGCTAAAGCAATGCTAAAGCATACTAGCAAATGACCAGTGCAACCCAGCATGTCAGCTTTGCTGTTTTTCTTTCCAGGAGGAGGAAAATCCCTTAACTTAATCTCCAATGCATTAAATCTACTTTAAGTAATGTACTAGAAAATCATACATAACCAGTAGGCTTAAGCAACAGGTCTGTACCTCAATCATAGGCACAGTACAAACAGCCGCAGCTCACAGTGCCCATAGCACGCACCGAAGCACCTTGTAGGCTTGGAGAGGAGAGCTGAGGTGTCACTCCCACTCTTTCCCCTGGCAAATGATCAGTTTATCAGCACAGAGATGTTATGCTAGGAAAAATTTCTTCACTGGAAGGGTTGTCAGGTACTGGAAAAACTGCCCAGGGAGGTGGTTGAGTCACCATTCCTGGAGGTGTTTAAAATGGATGGGTAGATGAGGACTTTAGGGACATGGTTTAGAAGTAGGTAGGTATAGTTAAAAGTCTTTTCCTACCAAACGATTCTATGATCATCCATGGAGGTATTTTTGTGTGTATTTAAAATATGTGGCATTTAAGGACACGGTTTAGTGATGGACTTGGCAGTATTAGGTTTATGGTTGGATTCAATGATCTTAAAGGTCTTTTCCAATACAAATGATAGTGTGAAATTGAGAGACTAGTATAGGCAATAGTCCTGAAGCTCAGATACCATAATGCAGTTACTATCCAAAGAATATGTTTTTAACACAGCACAGAAGACTGTCTATTTATTTCACAAGAGGTGGCCAGTCACATCCAACAACACACTTCACGAATCATTAATGCAGTGGAATTAATTTATTGCTTCTTATTCTCCCTATATACATAGAGAAGAAATTAATAATATTAACTAGAGCCATACCAGCTTGCTAAAGAGTGATCCATTTAATTTCAAAATGCTGCTCCTGCTAAAATTTACAAAGAAAACATTGTCCCTCCTGATCACTTCTCAAAACAGCCCCCCTAACAGCATAAAGCAGGCAGAGGTAGAGGTAGTTGAGCTGACACGAGTTTCAATCTGTGGCACTGTTTCTTAGCATGGCATTTTGAACTCAGAACTGAAAAGAAACGATTCTTACCCCAGACCTTTACGGATGTTTAAACCTGTAATGCTTCACTCCCACAACTGTTCTAAATGCTGAATAGACACCACACACATGCGCGCGCACACACATGCATGTGCACACTCACGCGCATTCAGTGTCACACCATGTACTTCACTTCTAATAGTAAACCCAGCAGAAAGGAATTTTATTTTTACACTTTCACACTACCCACTCCTAATTAATGCCAATCAGTGCCTTCTGTATAGTACACACTGCAAATATACACGGCCTCATCTGTGTTGGGGTGAGGTGGGGGGCTGGTAGCAAAAAATTTCCACTGCTACTAAAAGCTGAGTGGGCTCCACGTGACAGATACATACAGGAACAACCTGGAGAAACACGACCCTGCAGAGGGGTCATTAAAACGCCCTGACTTTTGGGGGGGACTTCTGTTGGATGGTTTGTGCTTTATCCCCCACAATAATTATGAACAGAAAGTAATTCTCTGGGTTGGAAGAGCCATTGCAGACTTCACAAGGTGCAAGGCAAAGCAAGGACTTTGCCAGAAGATCTCAACAGCTGCCAGGAACAGTGGCAGCAGCAGGAGGTACAGTAAGGGAGTATCGCTTGTGACTTCAGAGGAGTCTGCATTTCAGTCCACACTGTTTAGACAACCATGGACCAGAGCCAGACAATTAAAACCACTGTCAGCTACTGGGTATGTGTATACACTTGCACTTCCCAGCTGTCCTGATAACCACCACAGCAGTAGAAGTGAGGGTGGGAAAATTCTGCCCCCCAAACCCAAAGCAGACAAGCTTGGTTTCCCAGCTCACACACCACTTGCTTCTTTTTATAGACTGCTTTTCTCTCGGATGCAAAAGTAAATCCTGCTCAGATTATTTCCCTGCTTTAACTTTTGTACAAGAGGAAGACAGAAAGCTAAAAAAAGAAAATTAGACACTTCATGAAATCCATGATTAAGACACAGAAACTAACAAGACAGATGGGCTGAAACATTCAGGGAGCTTCAGTTCATCAGCCCATGTTTTTCAAAAATCTACAGTAAACTATTGTCTTCCCTGATTAGAGTTTTTAAATTATTGCAGTGGAAAATGAGATTTAACACCATTTCTAAACTTGGAGTCCCCTTGTTAGGCGGTCTAAAACAAACCCCCAGTATTTACTCAACCAGCACATGGCCATAGAAACTAGCTCTGGGATTTTTCTCCCCTTCACCTTTTCTTGTGTGCGGATGGCAGCCACTGCTGCTGGCTCAGATGGGGTGAGCTTGCTGGGGAGGCGCAGTGGGGTAGTGGTGGATGGGGGGCAAAGCAAGAGGTTGCTCAGGCAGCACCTGGCTGCGCCTCACTCTGCTCTGCTGGACTTTTGGCTCCCCTGTATGCATCTGCAGGAGGAGCTGCTGTCAGAGGCATTAGCTAGGTTATTACTATGCAGACAGAAACACTAGGCCTGCTACACAGCTTACTCCCGTTCATCTCCTGGGGGTAAGAAGAAGCACACAATATTTTACACTGTGAACTGAAGGGCCAAATGCTTCTAGCAAGGGTGGTCTGCCCCTCCACAAGCTCCTTGCTCACAGCAAGGACTCAGGCTGGTCCTTTACCCCCTGCATCACTTCTTCCATCAGAATTTAAGTCCTCTTTTCTGCAGGGTGCACAAAGCAGCCACTCATGCAGGGAAGTGAACAAGGAGGGGGGCAGGGAGAAGAAGGAAAGGAAAAAAAGAAAAGGAAATCTGTGACTCCACGCTTGGCAAAAGCCAGCAATCAGCAACAACTGCCGAATGCTGAGTCACTTCTTTCCCTTCCACCTGGAGAGTGGCTGCCCAGATCCATTCAGCAGAAAGCCTCTTTTCATCGAAACTGGCATGAATCTGGAGTAATTCCCTTCATTTCAATGGAGCTGCTCAGGATTTATGGCAGTGTGACACGATAAGCAGAATCACGCCTGTTAAAACCTACAAGACCAGGTTTTCCTGCAGGAGACCGTGCTGCTCTTCTCTTGTGGGCCGTGATGCTAACCATGTGACAGCTGATGCCATGGCTGGTTCTGTTCTTCCTGATGCTGTCATCTCCAGCAGATGCTCTACGAGCAGGACCTTTAGAGAGACCTCCCTCTTTCATACACTTCAGGAGAATTTTGACAGAAGAACGTTCAATAGTTTTACTTAATTATTTTTTCAGATTTATTTTCTTCCCCCCAGATTTCATTTAATGCTCTAATTTGGTTTTGCAAAGATTTATAAAATTATTATCTTTTTAACATCTTGCTGGACTGTGTGAAACAGAGTTCAGAAGACAGCAGAAATATCTTCTGTGCAGATGATGTGTGAATAAGCAACGGATGAGATCAAGATTTAAGGAATACCAATCAGCTTTACCAGACAATTATCTACTCTATTTACGTTCTCAGTTTAAGAAAATGCATTGCTAGAGGATTTATGCATGCAGTGCAAGGTTTCTTTAAGCAGGGAAAGATCCTGAAAAAAATGACATATACTCCCTCCCAGTACACAATGCAATGGCAACCAGAATAACAAGTGGCAAATGAACATAAAACCTTTGAAACGGATCTCTTTCAAGAGAAGAGAGGTTTTGCTTTAGTACAAATGCAATACCTATATAAAAAATGCACTCACATATATATCGAGGGACTGACAGTTTTTTTCTAAGCAAATGCAATGAGTCTTGTCTGTCCTGGTTAAATACATTTACAACGTTCAAGAATAGGATGTAACTGCCCAGAAACAGTGGCTTTCATGTAGTCCTTTCAATATGGGGAACACAGCATGCTCTACAAATATTAATTTAGCCTGAGCAGCCAGTGAGGTATGCAAATATTACTCCCAGCTTCAACTGCAGAAGACAGAGCACAGAGGAACAGCAAGGGAGATTTTCAGCAGCGCTTCACGGAGCCAGCTCTCAAGCCAGGGAAAGGTGGGATCTTGCATGTCTGCAAGTGCTTTCAGTAGTCCTGTCCTGACCGACTTTCTACACACGCTGTAAGTCAGAGGCTGAAACTGAAGCCCTGCTTTCTCTCTTCAGGTGACCCAGATGAAAAAAACATTCTCTGTATCTCAACTGGCCACACTGGGCAACAAGGCAGTGTGCAGACATAGGTGCACCCCACGGCACTTTCCATGTCCTGGCTGTCCCAAGAGGCCCAGCTGGGATGTACTGCCATTCCTTCACCATGCCCGTGCCAGAGCTCCCTTCCTACGGAAAACTCGGTGGTGAGAGCCAAGCACGCTAGTTTTACCCAGAAGAGGGTGGTGGCCTGGAGACAACCAGAGACAGGACCCTGACTCACAACCTGGAAAGCAGGAGGCTCACTGTTTCTGACATCACCCGACAAAAGCCACCACAGCCATTTAGCTGGGCAAGAGGAACAGCAAACAGACCCCTGGGTTGGGTAGTACTACTTCTTCCACAATTGTCAAAAAAAGCACTAATGGAATAAAAGCAGAGCAAAGCAGCAGGAGCTTCAGCAGCTGCTAATGGTTTGAGGGTTTTTTTTTGTTTCTTTTGGTTGTTTTTGAGGAAGGACAATGCTGAAGAACCCCAGGGCCTCAAGCCATGAGGATGGGGCCAGAGCATTGCAAAGTCCAATGGGCCCTGCTGCATATTTTGCCTTTTTAAATTCCACCTCTAATCCAAAAGGAGGAAAGCAACATTTGCAAATTCAAAGAAGCAGACAAAGAAAAGAGAGCTGAAACAATGCAGGTATAAGTGACCTGAAAAGAATGATCTCCTGGACTAATTCTTTTCTACCACTCTACAGAACAACAGCAGAGGAAAATGAAAGGCAGATAAATGGGTATCTTGAGGACAGAGTACATAACATTGCAGCTACTTCCACCTGAAGACAATGCATTTAGACCAGCAGCCCAAAGAAGGTAACCCTCATAGCAACCACGACACTGAAGGCTATCCAGCTCTCTCTCTCAAAAGGCCTGGTTTTAGCTTTTAACAACTCTGGCAAATATTGTAATTAAAATCATCCATGCTAACATCTTCCTAAGACTGATCTTTGTAGGAAAATTTCAGAAAAAAACTCAACCATTTTGGCAAAAGAGAGTAGGCAAGTAAATATGTAGCTTTGACTGTGTTAAATTTTCTTCTGCTGCTGTTGCTACTAATTTACTGAGGTATAAAAATGGCTTCAGGCTCTGTAGCAAGCCTGAAAATTTGGCAAAATGTTTATGCTGATCAGAGATGTGTTTTTAGCTATTCTTATGAAAGATAACATATTTGGTTAATTTTAAAATCCTACAGGAAAAAAAATCAGCAGCTAAAGTTTGTAGACCTTTAATCAGTGTAAACTTCAAACCTCAGGCTTCAACACAACTCCATACAGGCCATGGCATCTATGAAAGAATCTGTCCTTCCAGGGTTCCCTTCAGAACAAAAGACTGATGTCTAAGCAGCTTTGGGACTTCTGAAGTCAAGAAATCACTGTTAGTAAAGGAAGGTACAATTACTTCAATATACTGTTCTTTATCTGAATATATACAGAAACAAAGAAGAGGTACAGAAAAGTGAAGAAACACTTGGAGCTTCCTAATAGTTTGATTTTTTCTTTTAAGAAAATAAATCCATATGAGCAGCAAAGTATAAGCACTTACAACATTGCCAACAGAGAATTTACCAGGGTAAATATCTTCTAGTAACCCAGCATGCCTATATTGAAAATTCATGGTCTACTGCTCTCTGAAGTATTCTTCTTTTTCAGGAGGAACACCAGAGAGGGTGACACTGCAACTGCCAAATTGCCCTCACTGTACTCCAAGGCACTTCTACTCAAACGTCCCCAAATGCCATTTCTTCCTTGTCAGAAATCTTTGTTAACAAATTTCCCTTTTTTTTGTTTTGTGAACTGTGCTTTTCTTTTTCTGTTTGTAAACAAAGAAACAAACACAAAGCCAGAATGTAGAAAGTCTCTGCCAGAACTCAATTAATAAATAATGAGGATCGAGTGGTTTTGATCATTTCCTTCTGTCTGAGCCTCACAAACTGACAGTAAAACAGTGTATGACCCTTTCCAGAACAATTTTACTATCACATTACACCCTCATTGGAAATTAAGCAACACAAATTTGACATTTTGAATGGGAATGGCTCATCCAATTTGATGCAATGCTACCCACTGGGAAGTCCAGCGAGAAGTACACTGTGAGCCTGCACAGCAGGATTTGCAAAGCATCTAGTCACACAGCAAGCCCTGGCACTACTTGCACCAACTTTTTTCCCCCACTCTGCACTACAGAAACGTAGCTTCAGCTTTCAGAACCATACTGTTGTGCTGGGCTTTTTGCATCAATGGATGAAGACATAACTTGAGCTTGAGTTCGAGCAGTTCCTCAGAATGAGCCAATCCACAGAGATGGGCACTGAACAGCACGATAGAAGAGGAATAAAGACATCCTATCCTTCTACTGTAACTGGAAATACAGGGATGGGAGAAGTTACTTTCAAATTCAGAATTGGAAAATGGGAAAAATGAAGATAACAGGAGTTTAGGGAAGGAGAAGAGGCAAGAACTGCTGGAGAAGTGTGTTTAGTCACCTGGGGGAAAAAAATGACTAGAGAACAACTTTTCCTAAAGCGAGAGCATAAGAGAACAGAAGAAACAAACATACAGAGACAACTATACAAGCAATTTCCAGCATTTTTTTTAAATAGTGGCCAGGAGGACAGATTCCCATTCTGTCTCTGTTGGCATAACTTTACTTGATGGGAATATGCCAATTTATACCAGCCGTATGCCTGCCCCCTTCATTTATAAGATACAGGAAACAAAACCAGTATTAAAAATGTCTTTTTAGGTCCTGGTGTTCCTAAGCACACCATCTGTTTACATTTGGAAACTGCAATGAGTGAGGCGCCCACCATACATGCTAAATTGTCAGGATTCATTAAGTGAATGAATGTCAAGATTTCCATGACTTCAGCCCTAATTTGACTAACACCAGCACCAAGTGATCTCCATCCAAAGCATAAACACATTCCTTATAAACAGCTTAAATGCCAGCATTTTAAAGGCACAACTGTTCCTGTGTTGTAATCTCTCTAATGAATAAAATCCAATCACATCTACAAAGAAAAGAAATCTGTTTGTTGACATATCACTGAAAAGAAGCAAATAATGGCTCACAATACTAAGAAACCTGATGACAAATGAAAGGAAAATTACTCTTTGAATAATTTGAGCATGACCCATAAGTTTTAGTGGGCTACAAGGAATACAAATTCAACAGTTCCATTTTGCTCTCATCCTGATAGTTTTATTTTTTATATATATACTTTTTTAGATGCATTACTTACTCTTTTTTAAAACTGTTTAAACTGCTTTGGGTGCAAGGGAAAGACTGGCTTTGACCTCTTGGATGAATCAAATGCAGAAGCTTTCTCAAAAGAAGCAACTGAACAATAAAATTTAAAAAAAGAGGACAACTCTCCTCCCTTGCCTCTTTAAGACGTTTCTTGCTTTTCAGGCAGACAGTGAATGTTGTATTCAAATGACAGAATATGGATTTCTCTTAGTAACTGCAGCTATAAATGTATCTACTGCTTATACTGCTTCCATCCTATTAGTGTTACAATAGTCCAAGGCATAACACTCAACTAAATTGCTGTAATTTTAGATAAACATCTAATTTTTTTATGTAACAGAAAAAAAACCACATTCAGAATGATACCACTTTCACCTATTACCTTATGCTGCTTCTTTGGCACAGAGAGCATTGAAAGGAAACATTTCTTCCTGTCCATTCAATGTCTGGCAACCCTTTCTGAAACCAAACTACTCTGATTCAGTGGATGCTCTGCCCACTATTACAGATAACATGCCTTTTCTAAATCTGAGTCTCTTAAGGATAGTGCAGTTTTTCTTCTGCTGTATATGGTATTTGCATGCAGTTACATTATATAAAATAGTGATTAAAATAAGTGCCCTGTGTTGTATTTACTCATACACAGAATACATATCTTAAGCAAGGGTTCATTTTGCCTTTCATGTATTTTTCATTATGATGAATAAGGCATAGGCACAAAGAGCCCATCCCTCTGCATGGAAATAGCATGTTGGGCAGGGCAGCAGCAACAAGATACCCAACTTTACCGATTCTTATCTCCCTACACTGACAAGAAGAAAAAAAACCCTGCAGACTCAAAATGCTAGACAAATCATATCATTTAGTCCAAACAGTCACTCCTACAAGGTTTCAGTCTGTTTCACTGGAAAGCAACTTTTTTATAGCATTAAGGTAGCGCACCATGACTTATTCTTATGCGTTGCTTTTCAGCTAAAAGTATTTTTCACCTCTTGCATTTCCACTTTTTGCTTAAAGCAAGGATGGCCCAATAAAAATTTAATTATAAAAGCCATCACAAAATACAACAGCTCTGATTTATATGGTCAAATGAATAGACCAGAAATGTCCATTAAGTCCAAACGCTACTTCCAGTCTTCCTTCCTGATCATTTACTATTTTGTGTGTTTTCCTTTACAGACTTGCAATAACATATGGGTAGGCCAACCACATCACACTTACTTGCTCTATACATAACAGATTCCTGCTAAACCATCATCCCATATTTCAATAGTTCTGTGCATCCTTGTTGCCCCATCACAACAAACTGTCAGAACAAGGAAACAAACTTCAGCATCCAGCTCTGTGGCCTTTTGGCAACTTTAAGAAAAAACAGGAAAGAGGGGTAAAAAAAGAGGAGAAGAACAGGAGGGATGAAGAACAGCATTTACTCTTTTGCAGGGGGGAGGTATGCTAAGAGGACAACCACAGTGCTTCACAGTAAAGCCCAAGAGATCTAAAAAGTCTACAACAAGCAGAGTGCTGTGCACTGATCTGGGGTGCTGAGCACCCGCTGTTCCCACTGCGGCTACAGAAAGCAGATCACTGCCTCACTCAGGATTGAGCTTTCTGAGTCATGGACCATCAAGTTTCCTGCAGCACCCACCAAGAGGAGAAATGCACCAGCTGTCATCCACAGGTGCGTCCAAGCCCTTTTCTTACCACCATCACATGCAGACACCCACCTACACTGTGTTATTGGGAGAGGACCACATAGACTCTGCAGCAAGCCTAAGTCAGCTCCTCTACACTGACACAGAGACCAAACACAGCAGCGATAGAAAAAAACACTGATTTAGTGATACGTTGTTAAGAAAGTCAGAGAAGCACAAACATATCACCTAATGGAACTAAACCCAAGTAATCTTTCCCCTCCAAATACTCTAAAAGAGCACTACTTAACTGAAACAAGTCCTCTACAAAGTTACTTCTCAATACTTGCAAACTGTTCCTGGAAGTTTTCTAAGCACCACAGGAACACCTGAGTTAACCTGCATATCTAACAGGCCTGATTCTTCTCTCATTGAAATCAGCTGCCCTTAATTTGAACAGTAGGAGACCTGGGCCTTTTCTACTGCTGCGTTCCTTATCACAGCTCTATAAATGTCACACCTTTATTTTATTAGTGAAAGACTTATTTTATAAATTAACAATAAAAGCATTATTGTATGTGAGGATTTTTTGGGCCCCTGTTGCGTCTCTGAATTCTTGAAGGTCAGATAAAGAGGTCCATACAAAGGGAGAAAAGAAAATGCTCTGCAATATCCTTTTAAACAGCCTCCACAGTAAAAACACAATAAATAGCTGATTTGTTACATGGCTTTGAGGGCAGTCAGGAATGCTAAGACCACAGTTAAATGGACCTGGTCATGAAAGGAGCAGCAGCTCGTCCAGTACCATACCTACATTAGTTAACTCTTTTTGTGATTCAAGTCCAAGACTTCATATTGTTCTATTTCCGCCTGTTGCTCTACTCTAGATTCCCTTTGTGGCACTTTTATCAATGGAAAAAATCGAGGGAGGGGCTTCCAGCTGGGAGCTCAACAAAAAAAACAGGAGGTTGAGTCTGGTTTTCTCGCTTGCGCTGCAAGAGCCATTTTAGCACCAGTAATGAAAGAAAAACTACACAAAGAAAAAAAGACATGACCTGAAATTATTTTATCATCATAAATGCTGTACCGCTTTTCATTCTCCAGTACAGTTAATCTTGCACATTGCCACAATAATTTGCTAGCTTCAACAGAGCTCCTAGCAAATAATGTATTTATATTAAGGGACGATGTCAGCCAGAATGCCAGGGAAATGGTAAGAAAAAGTTTTACAGTACTATTGGTCAGATCTACTCTTTGTCTTGTCCTTGCAACTTCTACAAATTTATAGCTGTAACGTTGCCATTTAAAAAAAAAATAAAATAAAATACCTTGACTGTGTCCTCTGTGAGAGGTGGGGAAAACATGCACAAACAACAAGGCAAAGGAACTGGCACGCAGAGAGCTGGGCAAAATGGATTTTGCACAGGTAAATCTACACAGCTGCACCTGGGGGTATCATTACAGCAGCTGTGCTGCAGACACAACTGCAGCCAGTCCAGTGCTTACATGTGAGTTGTAACCTCAGAAGGCAGTTTTGAAAATGAGATCATTCGCTCTAAGAGGATTTTCAAGGTAAGTCAACGGATAGATTTGGTCTCATTTAAGACCAGAAAAGACTATTAATCATACATTGGAACATTAAGGCAGCATAGAGCATTCATCTTGGAAAGCACTTTGTATAATGACAACAGAGCTCACTTAAACATCCAGGAGCACTGCTCCACAGAGATGACAGGCTCCTTGAACTCCAGAGCTATCTACTGTAGCTATTTTCATACACCAACAAGAAGCCCTGACCATCACCATCTTCTCAGACAAAAGGGCACATGCCTCAAAACCTTCAACAGACAATTATCTAGCCATTGCAGGCTCTGCAAGTCTCCCAAAGACAAGGAAAATGTCTTCCTTGTGCATACACTGCCTGAACGAGACGACCAGCCAGGGCACAGTGTCAGTAATGGCTCTACTGCGAAACGTACCTTTAGACACAACAGAAATCAAAGCTCCTATCACCAGAGGCAGCAGCTTTTACCCCAATTACCTAAGCTTGGCAAAGCTGTAATAGGACAAGAGCAACAAAGCTGAAAGGAAAATACAAGGGTGGAGAATCAGATGCAAAGGCCGTCTCCTTAGACAGGAAGAGTACTTAAAGATATGTCCCGTGATGAAAGAAAAGTGGCAGTCATCATCACCAAACAACCTGAGAGTTGGAAGGCATCTGACAGAGGATGATATGGTACTCAAACTCCTAGAGAGTATATTTTATTTAGTTGCCTGTTAAACAACTTTTAGTAATATTTTTAAAAAGTCATATGGATCTCGGGATCCTAAACCATTAAAACCAATGAACTAGTAAACCTTGCGAACTGACTGCTAGGGTTCTCTGAATCTGTACTGCAGACTGTTATGAGGAACAAGTGTTTGGGGGGACTCAGCTACCAGATACCTGCCCTGTAAATATCCCTACCAAACTTTGCGATGAGACTGGAGTGGAAGCGCCTTCATTCCCAATGCCACTAAAACCAAAGCTTTTTAAATAGGCTGCTATAAACCCAGCACCGGCTCCATTTTACACTGAGCTTTTTTACAGTTGGTTAGGTTCTCCCTAAATAAATACATGAACTTCACTTCTGCAATGTACAGAGCAATTCTCATTAAGTAGTTGAATGTGAAGCAATCCAGAGTTAAAGGAAATGCCCAATCCAAAACTAATCTAAGGAGAAAACTATGTGTGGAAAAAATTAATTTAACTTTAGTGAAGTCATATGACGTAACTGAAGGAAGCCTAGGTGATCCTAGCAGACATGGCCTATACCATGTCACAGACAAAACGGACAAGAGGAAATACCCTTGAAAATATTTCTTCTCAAGCTTCAAATTTAGAAATCAGCACATGGGTAAGGTCACATTAACAAAACCCATCAAAGAAATCTCCATATCATTTCTGATCACCACTTTACCCTGTCTAGCATCTTATATTTCATTGTGGCCAATCTCCAAGAAAGACAACAGAACATAAAAAAAAGAAAATAAAAAAGGAAAACCACCACACCCACAACTCAAAATTAACAATTACAAGCCAAAAAAAATAGAAGTGAGAGAAAAATTATTTCCTGTCCCTGCAAGTAAGGGTGAAGACCTGAAGTAGTAAGATTTGAAAACAATTAATTAGAGATCAACAAGTTAAGCAGCCTAAAAGTGTCTTTTTAATTTATTAAATATATTTTGCTTTAATCACATTAATTTTTCAGAAATGTACAATAATCTTTGTGGTTTAAAATGACTTTGTATTCATTTTTTTAATGGAGGGTATTTTTATTCATCTAATACATTATCCTTTCAAGAAAATTATCATATTTGACTACAAGTACTTAATGAGGCGCTTATTAATACTCCTGCTTCTCCCCATTTAAAACTCCTCTGAGAAATGAGGTCAGAAACCTGGTTTAATGCACAACACACTTCTCAGAGGCTGAAGAGGAAGGGACCCCAAAGTCATCTGTCACTCTTCTCCGTGGAGGACATCCCCCTTTAAAACTCATGCCCGACACAACAGTGATCCCTCTGGCTGAGCCAGCAGCTGGTGCCAGCCCCCCGCAAGGACACGCTGGTCCAGCAGCTCCCCGCTCTTCTCTGCAGCTCGTGAATGACGTGAATTAATCCTCCCACTTTCTGTTTAATGGGACAAGTTTAA
Source organism: Tapera naevia (assembly GCA_033556795.1). Classification (NCBI taxonomy): domain Eukaryota; kingdom Metazoa; phylum Chordata; class Aves; order Cuculiformes; family Neomorphidae; genus Tapera; species Tapera naevia. Next base: position 4,782,122 of record JAUMJJ010000086.1, read on the forward strand.
CTTTTCCCACTTCCGTCAGCTTGCAGCAGGCAACCTGCCCGCCTCTCCCTAGGAACACAACTGAAGGGCTTGTCCTACTACAGCATGATCCTGAAATTGCTTATTCCCCTGTCTTGCTCGTGCCGAGTGCCGTAACAGAATGCCAGGCAGCTCCACCTTCCTCCACGCAGAACCCTGGCTGAGCCATGGCACCCTGCCAGAGGCATGGCAGGCAAATTTGGGTTATGAACTCCTCCCAGAGCAGGAGCGGCCGTTTCAGACTCGAGGAATTGCTGCAGTTTAAAGAGCAAAAACAAAGACAGAGTGCTTCTAAAGCTGTTGGGAAATTTGCAGACACTCACTGGTGAACTCCACTTCTGGGTTTGCTCTGCATTGTATACTAATTGCAATTATCTAAGAGAGGCTCCATGATGGGAGGAAGGGAGGAGAGGAAGGCCTCCTTTTGGCACAGCTTTTTCAGAGTTCAAAGGACACATATGGCCTGCAAACACAACGCAGAGGATAATGTAATATTAGAGGAAGGATGGGAGGAAAATGAGAGTGCAGCAGGGACAAGCAATGTTGTTCTGGATCTGCTTGACTAGCATTTTAAATAAAGGAATAGGGGAAAAAACATGAACAAAACCCCTCTCATTTTAATTGCATATGCAAACAGAGGGAGGGATCATGGAAGGGATGCCATCTGAAAGGGAAGACCTCCAGCGAGCAGGACCAAAGCTCTTCTGCTGGGGATAGAGACCCCAGGCCCACAGCCTTGGTCAGGCAGCAGGACCCAGAGGACTCTGCCTAGAGAGCAGGACTGGAAGAAGCCAGAACTACAACGGCTTCAGGAAGTGTAACACTGCTATCTCCAAAGAGACAGGTGGAGTTTCTTTCAGAATACACGTGTACAGTTTCAAACCTTCAGGGAGGGACAGCACATCTGTCCGCAGAGTAAAGCAAGAATGAAAAGATGTTCAAATACTGCAGGTCCTGATTGGCCTTGCAGTGCCCATGTAGCCACACAAAGGGAGCCACATGAAAGTCAGCAGCCTGTGAGATGGTACCTGTGGCCACACCAAATCCTAACATCTGCTTGTGGCCCTGTCTTAGTGTGATACCAAAGCCTGCTCTTGCCACTGCAGGGCACGTCAAGCACAAAAATAAATAAATAAACAAACCAAACCACCCCCCCTCCCTATCCACAACAATCTTCGGTCGTAATTTCTACATAATTATTGCACAACAACCACCCATAATGAAAGAACGAATTTATGACTACACACAAGCTATATTTACCAGTGGGATGGTTACAAAGCAAAACATCAGGAAACCACAATGAGTGTCTTCACATCAGCTCCTCAAGGGTGCTGCAGAGCAGGGCAGATTCGGCAGGTGAAACTCAAGCACGTGAGTCAAAGAGGAGTGTAGCCTTGTGGGGATGGAAGCTGGGCCCAGCAGGACACAAAGATGCCACCAGTTGTTCAAGGGAAGCAATATAAAGCTGAGGCTAGAAGGACTGTAAATAGTTGGCCACACAAACAAAAAAACTGAAGGGAGTCCTGCCTACCAACTTTCCCAGCTTCCAGAAATTTTGACTCCTGGAAGGAATAAAAAAACCCAAAAAACCCACAGAAAATACAGGAAACTCCACACCACAACTGGAAGTACAGTCCCCCAGGCCATCAGTAACCAGTAGGTGAACTGTTCTTGCCCCTTGAAATTAACAGTTGCTCCTAGAGAGCACTTTGTATTCTTCCCCCACTGGCTGTCAACATCCCCACAACATGAGCACAATTCAACCCAACTGGGACAGTGGGAGTGTCTTCACTATGAAGCTGGTGAGGCACTGGAACAGGTTGCCCAGAGAAGCCATGGATGCCCCATCCCTGGATGCATTCAAGGCCAGATTGGATGGGGCGTTGAGCAACCTGCTCTATTGGAAGGTGTCCCTGTCCATGGCAGGTGGGTTGCAACTGGATAGGCTTTAAGGTCTCTTCCAACCCAAATCATTCTACAATTCTATGACTGTGCTTCAACAGGAGGTCTGACGAGGTCAGAAGCTGAGCCCCTGCTGACAACTTTTTATCACTGGGGAGAGTTGTTTTTGTGCCTGTCTACCAGCCACCATGCAGGGGATCTTCACACCTTCAGATGCTGCACTTCAGGCTAATTTGGTTAAAATTGCGTCACAGCTTTAGAAGCTACTGGAAGTGCCAACAGACTATAGGAAAGACAGGCAGCATGCTCACAAAGGCCTTGTTTCCTTGGGTCAACATTACGCAAACAGGCAGGGTCCCTGCTGCCAGGAGCACCCCTAACCACCTCACCCCAGCTGTTCATCTCCACCTCCCCCCATGCCAGTACAAACCTTCACATTTTCCAGGCTGGTACACGAAAGACTGTGTACTACATCCGGGAACAGATCCTGCTAAAAACGTACTTTTTTCTCTTTTTTTTTATTTTTTATTTTTTACTTGGATCCTTTCCCAGACCTGGCTCACAGCACAACTACACAACGCTTATGTCAGCACAAGAAAGCCATCTAATGAGCACCCAAGGGGAGGGCAGGATTGCTGCCGTCACCATCCTGGCCACCTTAATGAGATTGTAAAACAAGGGCCTACGGACAGCTGGTTAAAAAGTCACAGAGTTTCAGTTAACCAAGGAAGGCAGATGAAAAAAAACCCAACATGCACACAGGTTACCAAATCGCTGCCATATCATACTGCCAAAACACAGCAAACACATTGGGCTTTTCCTCGAAGAAAAGAAACCCCACGCTCAGTTTCACCTCAACACTGACGCAGAAGGGCTCCTCATAAACCTATAGGGAAAAATTTTGCTCCTTACTAGCTCCAAAGCAGGATACGTGGGAAAAAATAGCACCTTGTAAAACACTGATGTCTCAAAATGACCTATTCTCTTATCTTTCTGTCTAGGCATGCTCTTTCCCTGCTCTGCTCTGTCCCTGGGAAGACACCAAACAGCCAAGCCCCAGCTCAAGGTAGAAGCAAAAAATCAAGAAAGGTGAATGGTGAAAAACACTCTTCTTCTCTATGGACTATAAGCAAACCCACCACAACAAACAGCATAACCCTAAACACACATGCTAGGATGGAGAGAAAAATCCATACTTAATGCTTCTGATGTTTACACTGACCAGAGCCCTATTCATGCTCCGGTGGCAATCAGCGAACCTGTCATGAAAAGAAAGGATGTTTTGGCCTTCATATTGATCCTTATAATTCCTTTCTGAGTACAATCATAATGTCTTGTAATGCAGCCCAAAAAGGCACTCTTATTCCGGAATTGAGTTGCTTTTGGAAGATGAGTCAAAAGCAGTTCCACATACTTAGATCTGCTCTTAAGGTTGCCGACAATTTTTCCTCGCTTTACAACTATATTTTCTGATCCTTAATGTATTTTGTTTCCCCTATTGCTGAGAGAAAGAGCTGCACAAATAAAGAGATATCTGACTATGCCAGGAAATTATGTAACTGACTATACACAGAGGGCTGTCAAATATGCACAAAGTAAACCAACCGAAATACTATGATGTTTTTCCCCTCTAATATCCTTCATTTATAGTCATTGTAGGTGTAAGTGGAACAATTTCATATAGCACTTCTCATATTGAGACAGCTACTTTACATCCCCTTGCACAGTAGACAATTTCTATAGCTTGCTTTGTATTATGGCAACAGAGCAAGGCACCTCAAATTAAGCCCAGAGCAGAAACCATTCCCTAGAATCAGGGCTAAACCCTAGCTTAATGAGGGGCTGTGTCTGTAACCAGACTCTCTTTATCTCTTTATCTATAGCAAAGTTTGGGTATCACTGGTAGCTGGTAAGCAGAAGCACGTGCCTCTGACAGCACAACTCCCCAACAGAAGTAGCCAACAGCACAGCAACACATGGGGCCAAGCCCTGCCCCAGACAAAACACCACTCAGGGATGGTACATACAGGAGAGCTGCTAGATACTACAAAGGATGAGCTCCTTTTTGCAAAGCCTTGGAAAAATCCTGGGTAAGAAGTGTGTATTGCTATTAACACAGGGCCTTGACTGACGGCACCACTCCCCTCCCATTGCTCATCAATGGGAAAGAAAACCCACTCAGCTGAAAAAAAAAAGAAAACAAACTACAAAACACACCCAACTCCCACAATATCCAAACCAAACAATAAAAAAAAATGCTTCCTGAACAGCCACTGTTCTTTTATGTTCTTTTTGTCATCAATAACAATTCCTACAATGTTAATGTGTACAATGACAAATAAACTCTGACTAGACAGCAAGATGCACACAGAGAAGGTCAATGCTACAATCAGACATGACATGTCACAAACACTCAGAAGATAACACAACCCAATAGATTAAGTAAAATTCAGTATCAGTCATCATATTACTGCATGCAAAACTGGGCCCAAAAATATATAGGAAAACACATATTCCAAGAATGGGTAAAACAATAGCAGCAAACAAAACATACAATATAATTCAAGTGTTAATGACAAATTGTCCATTGTAGCTGGAAAACAGAAAAACACGGCCCTGGAAGAGGGATCATAACAATTGTTAGGTCAGTCTTGTTAACTGTTTATATTTTATAGAATCATAGAATGGTCTGGGTTGGAAGGGACCTTAAAGCCCATACAGTTGCAAGCACCCTGCCATGGGCAGGGACACCTCCCACCAGACCAGGCTGCTCAAGACAACATCCATATGGCCTTGAGCATTTCCAGGGAGGGGGAATCAACAACTTCCCTGGGTACCCTGTGCCAGTGTCTCACCATCCTTATTATGAAGAATTTCTTCCTAATGTGTAAACTAAATCTTCCCCAAATCTCCCCCCTTCCAGTTTCAAGCCATTCCTTCTGATCCTATCACTGCAAGTCCTTGTAAAAAGTCCCTCCCCAGTTTTCCCATACCCTCCTTCAGGTACTGGAAGGCCACTATAAGGTCCCCCCAGAGCCTTCTCTTCTCCAGGCTGAACAAATCCAACTCTCTCAGCCTATCCTCATAGCAGAGGTGCTCCAGCCCTCTGATCATCTTTGTAGCCCTCCTCTGGACCTGCTCCAACGTTTCCATATCCTTCTTACGTTGGGGATTCCAGAACTGGACACAATACTCCAGGTGGTGTCTCACAAGAGCGGAGTAGAAGGGGAGAATCCCCTCCCTCGACCTGCTGGCAATGCTTCTTTTGATGCAGCTCAGGACACGGTTGCCCTTCTGGGCAGCAAGCGCACATTGCCAGCTCATGTTGAGCTTCTCAGCCACCAGCACACCCAAGTCCTTCTCCGCAGGTTTGGTCTCATACATTCATACATCTCATACATTAACATACATTCTGGATATTCATAAGCCAGGTATTTCTGAAGCTAGGAAAGAATATGAAAAAATGTGTTAATGAATTCAATGTAAACAATAAGGAAAATGAAAGAGATAAATTAGAAGAAATTTGAGCTAAGATATATGAAAATATTTTGCGTGTAATAAGTATGCGAAATTTAATACAGCTTCTACTTCACCTTTCTGTTTTTCAGATCTTAGTTTCAGAAGTTTGCTATTTTTCATGCATGGTTTCAGGACTGCTGTCTCTTTAACAGTGAAGTTCTGCCCTTCAGTTCATACAACAAATTCCCACTGACTCCAATCAACTTAAGGTTAACTACAAATACAGTGGAAAATCTGAGGTAGCTTGTTGCCTTTGTTTTCCATTTTTTCGAGTGTGCTATTAGGCTGTTCATAATGAATATAAAATTAATAGTTTTTTTGAATTAACAATTAGGACAAACAAAGGTTCTAATATTTTACAAAACTATTTGATGCAAAATACTAGATATGTCTTCAAGGCATCCATTTTCAGACCTTTATTACTGAATTCTTACTTCTTTTCATTCTACTAGTGCTCTGAACAGCTTATTAAGGTAAAATAGAGCCTTACTAATTTGCAATAATATTTAGGATACCTACCCTAAATTAATGGAAGAAATCAATAAATACATCAATCAACAAAAAGGAACAGAAAAGAAAAATTACAAAACACATTCTGTTCTATTACCGTGGCAATGCTAAATGAATGGTGTTTTAATTATTCATACGAATAACTCTAATGCATTACTAAATGTGAAGTATAGCATATCTACTTTTTTCCTTTTTTTTTTTGTAAGAGGTGCCAGTTCAGGAACTTGGCTCCTTTGAGGAATACAGAGGGGGCATCGGAATAGTTTTTTTATTTGATTCTACATACGCAAACGCTGTCTTGTTCTGGATTCGGAATAGCACAAGATTACTAACTCCCCAGCACTCTCTACTGAGCGCAGACCCATACAGAAAGTCACACAATCTCGAACAGCCTGTAACAGGCCACATAACACAGGCAAGGAGCAGCAGCAGCTCTTCATCGCTCCTGCCATAGCCAATGAACAAATTCTCAGAGCTGCAGCTTGAAAGGGGAGGCAGCCAATATCCCACATCTTTACATCCTGCTGAGAAAATGAGCTAGAGAATATCTTTCGGAAGATAAGCTAGGGTCTAAAATTCTTGGTCTACCTTGCAGAGCCTCTCCTCCTTTTTCACCAAGACGTAAAACTCTGTGCATCTTCTACAGGCAGCTGTTCTTCTCACTCACTCCAGCCATGTTCAGGCTGCTCGCCCGGTAGCTATTTGCAGGTAGGAACTATGACTCTTGTCCCAGGAGCGACACCAGTACCACAGAGAAAACTGCAAAACCCATGAGTGAAATTCTGGGTAGAGGGTAGAGGTGGAGTTTTTAAAACAATGACAGTGAGCTTCAGAAGAAAGACTTAAGGGCACAGAGCTCCAAAAATACAGCCACTTTTCAAGTCAGCAGGGCGCTTAAAGGATTAACCAACTACTGCTGCTTATATTATTTATTAATGTCACTCCTCCCTTATTTAGCAGTTTCCTCATTAAGTCCTGGTATCTCTTTTCCATTTTTCCTCACAATTTTTGGTCCCTGTCTTCCGAGATTATCATCTACCGGAAGTTCCAACTCCCCGTCCACTACCCACCCACATCCCAGTCTTCATCCTGGCTCCCTACAACGCTCTGTGTCAGAATAAGCTCCACACTCACTCCAAGTTTATTGCTGTCCCGCTCTTCCAAGTTTGTGAAGCAGGTTTTTGCTCAGCGGCCATCACCTGCCAGGACAAGGAGCAGCACATGGAAGCTGGAAAGAAGGGCTCATGAGCAAGGCTTTGTCACTAGAAACCCAAGGTGGAAATACATGCTGTGTGTCTTATTTAGTTCAAAGCAGAAATGTTTCTGTCTAGAATGTCTGTTTGTATCTCAAGTCACAAAGAAGCCATTAGTACAAATAATGTGTCATTACGGGGGCGTCAGCAGAGACTCTGTAGCTAAGGTTAATTTGAGATGCATAATTTAAAGCAGAACTAAAATCCCTCCATTTCACACTTTAATGACTGAATTCAAATCATTCTTCAAATTTGACACAGCAGCTCTTAAGGGGACACTTGCATTTCTCCCTCTTTTTTTTTTTGCCATTTTTTTAACGTAAAACAGAAGCTACCTATTCCAGAAGAATGTACAGCTCCTCCCTTTACAATCACTTTAGCCTATTTTCCCCTCACATTTTGTATCATCAGCCTAATTTTTCATACTTCACACATATTGTTCTGACATGTCAGAACAGGCCCTATACAGGCCACTTCTGCAATTATTTTTTAAAAATACTCTGTTAAAAATTTCACTCATGCCAATCTCAGTCAACAGATGACAACACTGCTTATCTTAAACATACCACGTCACTTAGGTAACAGTAGTATCCACACAATACTCTGTCCTTAGTATTTCTACACTCAACATCCTGCTAAAATACAGAACAGACATAATCCTCATTTTTCACACTGAAAACTGAGGCAAACACAGACAGATGCTGTGGTTCAACGAATGCTTCAAGCTTGTCCAAGACTCCCAAATTCACTGATAATTTGTTTTGCCAGGCAACTTCCCTGAGCACAGCTGATAAAACACATAAAATAATTAATCAAAAACTCATCACAACATAATAAAGCAGCACTACAGGGAGATCTCCATGCTGCTGAAGCAGAGATGCAACAGCTCTCTATCAAATGCGTTGTGCCTTTTATTATGGTCTCTTCAATAAAGCTCACATAATGTTACCAAAATGTATAGAAACATTCAGCAATTTTTGTTGTCTGAGACTCAACTTGATTTTGTTCTGAATTTTCAAGAAATCGCAGTTCAAGAACACAGACATTCTTTGGAGAACTGCCCTCTGTGCTAAAAAAGGCAATGGAATTGCACAAGGGGGGGGGGAAGCAGAGGAAGAAAATTCCAAGAAATCTTTGAGTCATCCATTGTTATTCATCAGGTTTTTGGAGCAGAGAATGGAATGCCATCAAGCTAAAATCGACAGTGCTATTTTCTGATCTCTAAGTAACGTCTATCCTTCATAAAGTTGCAAGTGCTGAGGAATTTTTCCCCTGCAAAATTCTAAGAATGACTTTTAATTTTGTTAGTTTGGGGGGAGGAAAAAGCCTCCAGAGCTAAAAGAGGCACTTGAGCTTAAACTCCTACGTAGGTGTGCTTTTGAATACTGAGAGTATTAAGTTTCACAGTTTTGTGCTATCTGTGACTCAGACTTGTTGCCACAGGTGTCAAGAGACCTGGGGACCTCACTGGAGCTCACTGCAGAAACTGCTGCTTTGGATTTTTTTTTTTACTACATAGTAAAAAATAACACCCTCAAAGGCAGACAAAAAGCAGGTTTTCCGACCCACTACAGACCTAAATCTTTTTAGTCAACAGATTCTACTGTCCAGTTTGCTTTCACCCAGCCAACCAAACTTTTCTGCTGTTTAATTCTTAAGGTTTTCAGAACAACACAATGTCAACTGAGTCCAACTACTGAAATGGCTTCAATAAATTCCTGAGAATAACACATCTAATCTGCCATGCCAACACACTATTTTTAATTTCAGCTCATTAAAGATGTAGAAGAAGAATTATATTCACTTCCAGCGCTGTTCTGTCAATGCAGTGAGATGATCACGCTGCTGTATCATAAATAAAGCAACATTTATGCATAGTGATTTAGGTAATCTAATGGAAAGGCAGAAACCAGTGATTCACTCCTTGTAGTATTTGTTGCTGCAACATGGATTTTGCCTATCGCAGGGCTCAAGCAGGCAGAGTGACTGGTTTCAAATGTTAGTAAAACAGAGACCTGGAAAACGAAAAAAGCCAAGTCAAGTCAGTTGAAATGCCAAACCAAAAAAAAAAAAGTCTGGATTGCAGGCAAGAAGTACTTTACAGAGCAGTGTACAAATGCAGGCCTCTGAGGTAATTTAAACCAAATGCAGGCTGAAACTTAAGCAGTTTGGTGAGTCAGCACAGTAAAAGGACACTAAAATTACACGCAAGAAAAGTGCAACCCTTTTTGTATAACACACTGTATTTTATTTCAAATTTACCAGAAAACAAATTAATTGTCTCCTTTGCGTTGTGCCTCCTTGCTCCTCTTTTGAACATGACCTCTACCTTCCAGAAACAAACTGTATGCATGCTGACTAGCTGCAAACTCTGATGTCTAGGACTTTATTTTCCCTTTCACAAAAAATTCATCTCCAGACCATGACAACATTAATAAACAATTGTTGGCATGAATGTTAATGACCATCTTCCAAGTTATGATTACTTTCCTCTGGACATAAAATAAAATTAAAAAAATAGTTAAACCCAAAGTTACAGAGAATCATTACAAGCTCTGAAAACAGTCAGCGCCTCCCAGATTTTCCCAGAGGTTTCAGCCACCTACCGCTTAGTGCAGACCAGAACTTCAGTACTAAATATGCTTACCATCAGCCAAAAAAGGCTTAGCTTTCTATATGCCTCAAACATTTTTAAAACCATCACTGTTTTTAAACTTACAAAGCAATTTTCATCTTCATTTTCATCTCATTCTTGCCTCATACTTTCACAAGAACGTAATTCTGTGAAAGCCACAACAATTGCTTTTTCAACGGAGACTGCCACTCTCCGAAGTGCTTTCTGAGATAGAATTGTACAGACAGACGTGGGTAGAAATGAATAATCCAAAAATATCCACAATAGATAATGAGCAGAGTCCAGAAAAAAAAACATACCACGTACTGCAAATGCAGCCCAAATTGGAACGAATGCCTACAGTAGCAACAGCACAGGAAGAGCAAAATGTTATTGTACATTACTGGCACGCAGCCCATAATTACAAAAAATACTGCAGTATTCCACAGTAACAGTGTAAAATATTACCGTTTCAAACAAAGCAGCTGCAGCACCCTGCCCACAGCAAGCACGCTGCAGAGAGCCAGGGGAGGAGAGGGGTGGCCAGCTGTTAAAGAACTCCTCACTGAAGAGGGCGGGTGGTCTGTGTGCCCCTGGGACGGCTTCTCCTCACAGCCCCACTTCCTCCTCTTTGGGTCATGAAGGACCGCTGCTGGGTAGCAAAGGGCTCCCACATGAGCTCCAGCAAATGGGAAGCCCACTGCTCACTCTCTGTTCAGGCTCTTGCCGTAGCATGCCTTCTGCCCAATTTGCATCTTCACAACAATTCTGTATTCAAGAAAATCCTTCCCATTCCAACTCCTCTGTGCTAACCTCTGTGTTACCCGGCCCCCTCTTACACTCTGCCAACAGATTTTAACAAGGGGTTAATAAGAGGCTCCCAAGCAATGGCTGACATACACTGCCATTATGATGGCTATCATTCACCTCCATAGATGGCATCAGCAAAACAGCAGATGGGAATTTATTGGCAGTGCTCTTCTTCACCACTCTACCCAAGGACCATGAGCACAGTCCCACCAGGGCACACAGGAAAACATGAAAAGTTACAAGTAAGTTCATCTGCACACTGGCATACACAGCACACAAATCAGTAGTCCTACTTCATAATTTGTAGAAAAAGCATCTATCACATTTGGTTTCTACATGGATTTCTACATGGATTATGAAAAAAAAGACAGCTAAGGAGCCACGTTTTCTCCAAACTTTGTATGCTTGCAGAATTAGCAACCAGATGAAAAGCAAGGCAGAATCCTGAACAGCAAGATTAGTAGAGAAGGAAATGCTGTTCAAATCAAAGATACTAATTTCTAACTCACCCCTTCTACACAGGCTGCACACAGTACAGATTATCCAGACGAAACTGCAAAGACTGAGGTTTTCCTCTGCTATCAAAGCTGCCTCAGGTATTTTGTACCTGCCCACAGTTCGACAACTCTGTCATTAATTTCAAAGTACACAACATCAGGTGTTTGGACATTATCTTTTAGAGATGTTCAAATAACCACAAAAACTGGTTTTGGTACTGCTAACCAGAAAGATGATGTTTTTAAGAGGGAACAAATTAACTGCTGTAACTAAACCCAGTTCACCAGCACCTCTGTCTGTCCCATACCAGCTTTTCTCTTCCAAACATAAAGAGGACTGTAGTATATATACTCAATATATAAGCAATAAATTGCAGTAATATATGCAGTATAGACTGAAATACTGCATTTTTGTATCTACATAAGCCATTCACTGGCTTATTGACTCAAAGTCCCACAGGGAGTGCTGCAAATCCACAGAAAGTCTCTGGGTGCTGGATTTGACTCTGACATATGTAACAGATGTGTAAAGTAACACATAACCAGATGCCTTTCTAGCAAATGCACTGCTAGAGGAGGAAACGTCCTAAAAATGTTGTGTCCAAGGGCAGAAGGGAAGGGAAAAAATAAGAACAGAGTACTGTGTCTAGAAAGGAAAGAAAAGTTTAGGCTTTATGAACTTCTCGTTTAAACTGCCATACTTTTTCATGTCTGTAATTCAGTATTGGTATCATGAGAGAAGGCTTTATATGAGGGTGGGAGTCCACTCAGTGGTCTGCTTCGCTCCATGCCAGACTGATCAACTGTTACGTAGTGTCTGTGAATCTTCAAGGTTCTATCTCCAAGGCCTTCACCATGACTCCAAAGACCTTTTTCCAGAAAGGACGTCTAACTCAGAAAATAAATTTCTCTGGAAAAAAAGCACGTGGCTGTTTAACAGGGGAGAGGCCCCTCTCCACTCTCTGAGTTGGTGTGTCCCAGCCACAGTGGCTTGGAGAAAATGGCTGGTGGGCTTTCACAGTAACTTTCAAAGGCAGAGGAGAATGGTGGGTGAGAAAATGGCAAGAACTTGTTTAAAAGCCCCTATTTAAAACTTCTGGCTACTACTCATTCCATGGAGTAAGTTAAAACGACTCTCTTCTAGAAACTCTGTGAACCACTGACTTCATATCTCCATCCTGCCTTTTGCATAGCTGCTGGTGGGCTTGGATCCAAGGCTTTGGTTCAAGCTCTTATCTACTCCATACTAAAATGACTTACACCATACGTCCTTTATAATAAATAGCATCACAGTGAGGAAGCACAGTATTGGCAATGTTCATATTTACATCACTCTTTTGAAAGCCAATGCACATGGTTTAAGGAAAGTGTTGGAAATATTACAGCTTTCAAATATTTTGCCTTATGTGGTTTACAGCCAGCATAGTCAATGGCTGCATAAGCTTCACTCATTTCCACGTGACGTGCTAAGCAGTGCAAGTCCCAGGTAGTGCTCACCAACGCTGAGCAGAGAGTGCACAGCTGTGTCCCACCGCAACAGCGCCCTGGGTGCTACCACGCTCTCCCAGCTCCCTGCAGAAAAGATCTCCATTCTCTGTCCTCACCACCTCCTCTTTACAAAGGCTCACACACACTTACAGAAACAAATGAACAATTCCATTATGTGCCTGGCAGCCCGTGCACTTTCTTTCTGATTCACAATAGAGGCGCTCCATTGAAAAGATCCATATACAGCGGGGAAAAAAATTCAAAAAATCTAAGTGAGTCTCCAGCAAGCACACATATTATCAAAGCCTCATTTGCACTTAACACAAGTTGCTTTGGGAACTAATGCAGCTGACTGGAGGGGAAAACACAAACAAACAAACAACCTCTTTTTCCATTAGCTAGAGGGATGAAAGAAAAAAATAAGAAAAAAAATTCCAAACCAGTGCCATCTTCGTGGAAGATCTCCACAAAACTAATGGTTTAGAAGAGCTAAGGAGCATGGATGGGGGACAATTTGTGACTGATCACTGTCATCTGAACATGGAATGATGACAGCTGAAAGAAGAGCAGACAAAAGCAAAACAAAACAGGCATGTGTTTAATTCGGGCAGGCTCAGTTACCCTTACTCACTCCCAGTGAGTAACACAGGGTAGGGGAAAGTTGGTCTCTGCCTGCTCAGCTCAGCACGTATGGAACTTCCTGGCATACTCCACAGGGCCTTCTCCAGGCACATTTCTTCACGTGCTAAAGAATTAATCAAGAAAGAGCAGGAGTAGCAGTACAATTTAATGTATCTTCAAATGTATCTCTTGCTACCAAATATCCTCCCTTTCTTTAATACTCTGCCATTGAGCTCCTGCACTCTCTGATACAAAGAAAACTAAACAAGACTCAACAATTTTGTGACTGCAATAGAGAGCTGATTGAATGATTATAAAGGCCACAGAGATGCTACAAAGATACCTTTCCCTGAACTTCAACATGCTCTTCCTCAGAGAGCAACAAGGGAGCAGCTGTGAAAAAAAAAATCAAGCATGTCTGACGTCAATGAAAAAAATGACAGTATTTTGATTTATGCTCTGCAGAGGCTAAGGAGGAATGCTTGCCACTAGGAGAGCGGGATGGAGTTAATGCACAGGTGGGCTGAGAGAGAGCACACATGGGTCACTGCAGTGCACTTCTCCCTCTCCCACTGGCTTGGCCAGGACTGTCACCTTATACCTGAAACAGGGGTTGCTCCAGAGAGCAAGGCACCTGAGGCACAGGGATGGGGGGGAGAGAAGGGAGGGTAAGAAATGGAGCCCCTAAAGGTCGTATGGCAGCAGTTTAAAACAGATTTGCATTAATACCTCATTTCACAACTAAAAAAATTGCTTCAAGCTCCTACTGAAAGAGTCCTGTATTCCCATTCAGGCTCACAGTCCCTGGTGCAAGACCTGCATGTAAAAAGGAGTTGTCTACATTGATTTGCAAAAGTTTTGAACTTTTTAAAAAAAATGTCATTTGGACTATTACAATCTCCCAAGCAATGGCTCTTGTCGACTCACCAGAAAGGAAATATTTAGCTCCCTGCAGCGAGCCTGTTGTTGTAAAAAGAAACTTAATAGCTCTATTCCTACAAAGCAAATATAGAGCCATCACCAGGGCCTGGCTATGTTCTCCTCTCTTCTGAAACATGGTAAGCAACACATGTCTGCAAATGCTACCAGCCAAAGGGTTTTGATATTTTGCACATTTGTGGGAATATATTCCCTGCTTCTTCCACATTATGTAGATTCTTTTTATTCTGTAGGTTTCTTACAGTAATTTTGTTTCCTTCAGCACACTCATGGGTCAGAACAGAGTAAATAACTTGACATTTTTACTTAAGAAAGAGGCTGGTAGTTTTTATTTTTCATTTATGCAGCATTTTTAGTGGTTAAAAGTTTTACAACTGTAACATTTTCTTTATACTAGACAAAAAAAAAGATTCAGGGGTCATTTTTTTCTAACGAGAAATAAGAACAAAAAAAAAGGAAGACCGGGGGAAAAGGTGAGCTTTTCCCTGCAACTCACAATTGCCTTTATTAAAAAAAAAATTATTGACAGGACAACACAATTCAGCCTCAGTCAGGGAACTCTTAGTTCGGCTGCTATTCAAATATCCAAGTGCAATTTCCAAGTCTAGTTATGAAAGGGGACATTATTTTCTTTATACTTTTAACTCTACTTGCTCAAAGACACACTGATGAAGCAATTAAGGCAGATATATTATTAAAGCTGGTGGAGAATTTACAGGCTCTGTTACAAAGTTTGGTATTTCAATGAGGTGTTTAAACATAAAAATGAGAACTATGTGTTAAATACAAAAATATCACTAAGGAATGCCGTAAAATCAGATTACTCATGACATTATCACCGACAGTAAGAGAACTCTACATGTGTTTTTCTGGCTGAGCATTGCATGTTCTTCAAAAGCTTTCTTCTGCAGAGTTCCCATATGATATAGATTCCAAACTTGGAAATACTTAGGCAAATGCCTAACTTTCAGGGAGAACAGAATCACTGATTTAACCAGGGTTTAACCCTTACAAATATTAGAATGACTGCCTGTTTGCAGGACTGGACCTCATGGGGCCCATTTTCAAAAAGGTAGGTGTATTACATATTTTTACTGCTGATTCTGGGCTTGCCATTACAGTTCTCTCCCTCCCTCTCCCATCTGTTTTTATTGTCTTCAACAGAAATATCATCACACTCTGAGGTAAACAAAGATCAATTTAATTACAAACTAACTGTAACTTATGACATGACCCTCCAATCACTTACCTCAAATCATATGAGTGTTTCAAGATGCAATTGTAAATCTTTTTTGCCCTCTCTCACAGGAGATGCTGCAGCCTTTTTCTTCTGATGTTTTGCATTAAAACTCTTTCCTTGTGCTCCAGAATCTTAAAAAAAAACAAAACAAGAAACATTCAGAATGAAAATGTCATTTCAAGCGATTAGTGGGTGGCTTAGGGGAAATCCCTGACCTTTCTCCAATGTATATTTCATTATCTAAAGCAAGTGTGATAACTCTCCCCAGCAGAAGCAGCATGAATGCTCTTCTGTGGGCCGTACTTTTAAAAAAAAACAACACATGAGAAAACCACTATTTTAGACCACTCAAAACCACGTTATTTTTAAAATCTGCAAGACAGTACACTACAAAGTATTCATTTAAATCAAAACCCAGTATATACTAGACTACACAAGTTTGCAAAGGTGAACAGGGAAGAAAGCCCCGAGATACAAATCAGAAGAATCATTATGTAAAGTATCACACTGTTACACACAAGAGCAATCATCGGTTTTATTACTACTACTACTACTGTTATTACCACTAATGACAGATACACAGCCAACTCCCTAAATCATCACTGAGTTACTGTAGTATTTCTGTAGTAGCGGCATGGGGGAAGTAGTAGCTGTGCTGGAGAGGCAATGCAGCACTAGCACTACAAAACCCAACCCAGCTGACGAGAGAGGAAGGAAGGGAGGAGGAGCAACGAAACAAATGAGTAAGAGAAACTGGCAGATCTCTAATACAATCAATTTTGACATTCTCCACCATCACCAAAAAAGGGCTGAAGGGTGCTGCTACCAGAACGCTTTCTCACCACCCCCGTTTCACCCTACTCCCTCTCCTGTACCTGCAGCAAAAGAGGCCAGGAGCTGGCTGGGTACACAAGCCTTCAAACCAGGCTCTGTCAGCACGAAAATCCTCTGGCTACAAGAAGCAAAGGCTGCCAGCCAGTGCAGAGTTCACTTTCCCTCTGAGAGCATGGTCTTACATTTGCGTGGCCCCTCCGGATTACAGGCATCCCAGTTACTTCTCTACAAACAATTTTTAGGACCAACAACTGTATTCATTCTTGCTCTGTAAAAATCCTGAAAGCCAAACATTCCCGGGGCTACACCTGTGACTATCCCCATTGAAGCCAACAAACTTTCACAACACAAAGAGGAGGATTTGACCTTTCCTACATGTAAGTCAGACTGCTTTGGTTTTCTTCCTCAGCTAGGACAGACGGACAGCTCTGAATATTTTCCACTGCTTTTAATTAAGAAACTGAGATGTCATCCACAGCCCTCTGTGGCTGTACGCATTTCAGAAAATGCTATCCCAAAAGAAGTCAGGAATTCTAACAGTACAGCTTTCTGCATCGCAGTTTATTCCCATGCACACACACACACAGAAAACAATACAAAACTCAAAGACCAACGTACAAATAAGGAGGAAAATGAGCTTCCCTTGACACTTGCACAGGGGCTGCACCTATGTCACCACTCACTGAAGCTGCCTATGGTACGAACAAATCCAAAACACTCCGTTAAAATCACTCAGCTCCCTGACTCTACCCTGCTTGTTCTCGCTTACGTGATGTCACTGCTTGCTTCAGGGAGCTTGCTCTCACTCTGCGTGAGTAAAGGTTGCAACAGTCAAGCTTACAGACTTGCAGGAATAGGACAAGGCCCTCTAAAGCTGTGACATAAATCCCGAGAAGGCTGTAAGTTCAAAGTGAAACGAGGACACTCTGTCCATGACTCATGCTACCTAGAAACCATTCTTAATTTAAGAAAAAGTGTTAAAGGGATTATTTTATGGAGTGTCACCCTTCTGAATCAACTAGGTTCTGCCTCTCGGGTTTTTTCCCCAATTTAAATAAAAGGTGGCTAGGGATTCTATTTTAAGACCAAAATCAGCATAAAAACCTTCCATTCTCACTTACATACTTACATTTTTTTAATACTCTGTTTAAAGCAACAAATAACATTGTCTGAAGGGCAGATTCCCAGCTATACTCCAGGGTTTTTGAATGACCTATGGGCAGATGCTATGTGACACTTCCTGAAGGGCTGAAATAGCTCTGAATGACACTTGAGCTTCTACAGTGCAACTGAAGTATGAGAGTTTGGCTCCTAATGCACACTGTCACTTCAATTTTCCTGTGCCTCAGTTTCCCCTTCCTCTACAGCAAAGTATTGTCCCATCTCAGAGGGCTGATGCAAGGAATACAACATCCAGGCTGAGTAAGTGAATAATCTGATAATGTGGACAAAGTTAAGGATCTCTCAACTTGGAAGTGAGGATGAAACCTCATATCCACAGAAAAAGACCATGCAAACCAAAATGCGGAGTGAGTCATCAGTATGCTGCTCAAACTGTTTTGCTCGATAGTCATTTCACTAGTACAACTCCCTTCTCCTGGGTGCTCCCAGCAAGCATGGGGGAGACTGAATGGATTCACTGTAGTCACACAACAGCTTTACAGCTGCTGAAAAAAGGCCTATTGTAGCCCTGCATTTTACTGTCTCAAGTAGCATACATTAATTTGCTGTACAGCTTCCATTAGCCATCTGATCCTTACAGAAACAGGAGCAGCAAATTAGGGTTTGCCAAATGAGAGATTTAACTATGATGGAGGAAATTTTCTGGTTTTCTAGAAGATGAGTAACCATTTATACAGCAGAAGATGCAACAAGAAAAATTCAGTGTAACAAAAAAAAACTTTAAACAGGTCCTGCCCTCCTCTTTTTTTTTTTTTTGCTACATCATGATACCATGAGTCAAATTTCACCATCAGTAAGGAGCAGCAGGCCTGCCATACGCACGTGTGCTCTTCCTGCAGTCACTGTCCACTCACAGCTTGCATCTCTGTGCATTTATGATATTTGCTCAGTAACCTAAATAGTATCAAAAACAACTGTGGAATTTTAGTACAGAACTTTTTAGTCACACATACAAAGCATCACGTTGACAGTCATATATGCTGGACTTTGCAAAAATACATGTGAGTAGATCTGACAGCCCATTCCTAAATGTTTTATTTTTCTCTGTAGTGTCTGGGCTTGAGTGAGGCAGGAAGGACAGTCCTGAATTAAGCACATTCCTTCCAGCATTCAACTACTCCACTCTCCCCCTTCTGGAGAAATGAATGCAGCTTCAAACAAATTAAAGGAGTATTTTGTCAGCTCTTTCATTCTTCCCAGTGTAATAAGTGAGGTGATGCTTGGCTTCTCTAGCTCCCAGCAGAGCCAAATGAAGGCTCACATTGAAGTACAAATTCCTCCTCCCATACACGCAGCTTAAATCCTGCCAACTGCAAAGAAGCTGAATTCTGTCAGGGTCCCCTGAAAACAGCACCATATCACACCTACAGCCTGCTGTACTGCTCACTCTCAAGAATTAAACTAGGGTTGATCAGTATACACCTCCCCAAAATGCAATACTTCCCTTAAAAGCTATGAGAAAATAAAAATAAAAATAAAATTAAAAAAAAATCTTTTTCTCTGCCTTCTCACTTTGGAGCCAGAGGGACACAACAGGTGCTGTGCTGGTCTGCACTCAGACGGCAGAAATATTTTGCTTTTCAACAAAAGCTGAGAGAGACAATATTGCTTGCTTTGGCAGCCTGGTATCTTAAGGAAACCTCAAATATCATGAGAGCAGCAGCCTGATAAAATGCCACCAGTGGCATTTCCTCTTTTTTCCCCCAGCCTTCCTTCATTTCACAGTGGTGCCTCTCTCAAAAAGCCGATGGAGCTGAATGGACTGAACTGATTTTCCATTCTAGTCAACTTGTTCACTATGTTAGCATGACTTGACTTCGATCAAAACCCATGAAAACACATGGCAGTGGAAACAAAAAATCAAGTAAAGATAGGAATGAACACCCAGGCCAAAATACAGAGCAAGACTCAACTCATATTTTCAGAGTTAGGTAGGCTTGTCCACCTCCAAGCCTACAGATGGGGCTGCCAGTCTCCCACACTGTTCCCAGAACAAGCAGTTCTGGAGTGCATCTGAACAAAACCACTGTGGTACTATCATGCATGATGGGACAGAGCCAAGGCCAGATCAGAGCAAAGCAGATTACTAAAATATGGTCTCATTTTGGAACCAGCTATGAAGAATGGAGAAATGGCAGCACCAACCTTTGTGCATCTCTTTTTTTGCCCAATCTCACAAGAACGGGCCTGCTGCTTTCCTCTGCCTCCGCCTAGGATCTAGTAGGCTCAGGCTCTTGTTCCCACTTGGTATTTACTCTTTTTCTTGCCTTCTACTAGTAAGCATCAACACCATGAAGTCCTCTTTCTCCCTTAACAGCCTGAGAGTGACTTTATCGCATGATTTTTGGAGCAAGAACTATGGGCCTGCATCACTGCCCCTGTGCCTTGACGTAGCATGCTTATCATTAAAAGCTGATGCACAGTCACACTCCCCTGCTTCCTCAGAAGGATTTCCAAGTCTTTCCAACTTGTAATCAGCTCAGCCTCACCAGGCACTGACCTCAGGCTCTCCCTAGCACCCTCTTAAGTGCCTCCTTATCCTGGTGTCTGAGCAGAGCACTAAGAGACTGACTGTGTGGCAAGTCGGCAGCCTCATCCTGGAGCAGGTGGCCCTGTCATACAATTGCTTGTGCTCAACGAGGCACAATCCTCCTTTGCTTCTGAAAACCAAGAGTGTCAACAGATGAAGAGCTGAACACCATCCACTTATCATCTCACTGGCCAAAGCTGGTCTGGACAGTAATATCCTTTTACAAAATATCAGTGTGTTGCCCATGAAAAGCAACCAGTGAGTATGTCTCTCTGCTAAAGGGCATTTTCTAGTTTAGAAAGAGGTGTTAAGAAAATGAAGTATAGCACGATTTGTAATGTCCAGTTACATTCAAATGAAGCACTCTAGAAAAAAAGAAGAAATTTTATCTTCTTCGGGACAAAATGAATCTGGTATTTTTTCCTATTACTTCCTGCTTTACTCACTCAGTTTACCTTCCTTCTAGCTCTATGAGGTTGGACTTTGAGATGCAGTTGTGTGCTGCTATATAGGAAGACTGAACTATCAATATTCCTCATATATTTACATATGTCCAGTGCCACAGACTACAGGACACTTCAGCAGAAGCCTGTGGTGACCTTTGCTGCAGGAAACTTTGGAGGCCTGACCATAAGCTTTTTTTAGAAGAGAAATTTGACTAAGCCACAACCACCTCGGCACCACTGTCTTACTTTTCGAGATCAGCAAGACTATGCCAACAGCTTGGCCGGCAACTAAAATCTTCCAGGCAGAGAAACAAATGTTGTCTTCTGCCTGGACTCAGTGAGTTGATTGGCTACAAAAGCTGGTTGGCTTTTGTAGGAAAATCTACTCCTTCAGTCAAGGAAAGACAGGACGCTGAGAAAGATGAAGCTTTTTTTTAAGTCCACTTGACCAGATTTTTCTTTTAAAAAAAACCAAAACACACTGTACTACTGCTTGTGTCATCTCTATTTCTGTTCCCTTTTCTTCATCACAAATCATAAAATGAGGGACTCATCAAGTACTGAGTTTGGTAGTAGGCTCTTTGGGCTGCCAACTGTCATATCCAGAAAGCAGGACTGTCACATCTGCCAGGTGGGCTCTCACACCTACTCTCTAAGGTAACATCATATATTTTCCGAGTCACACTAGCAATAATATGACATTATATCTCACAACACCATATAGTCTTTCTCTGCCTCAGGACAACACCAAAAAAAGCCTACACACCTTCAAGTAAAGGATGCCCAGCAAGAGTCTTACGATGACCAAGAGCCTCAGTTCAGTGCAGTAGCTGACCATCCTCTCAAATGTAAAGGCATGAGCATTGCCTTCAGTGACACTTGCTCCTGTCAACAAGCCAGGCACAAACTGCTAGCCATGGGCCATAACTGATATGCATATAATGTTCATTTAGCATTATATAAGCTCCTTAAAGAAGATACGACCTTTTTCTTGCAGTAGAAGATCTCTTCTTCCTAATTTCTCATAACAGTCTTCCTTCTCTGAGGCCTACCTACATCAGTCTTCCCTTTTCAGTAATAACTACAAAGAAAAGGGAAGAAAGAAAAATTACAACTGGCACAACTACAAGATCAGATCACTGAAAGACACCTTTGTTTCCATCCTTTTATCCCACAAGGTCCCTACAGGGCACGGCTACCTACTGCTTTTGTTCAGAGCAGGCATGCAGCTTTTGAAGCAAGTCTCCAGATGACCTGTCCTGCCTGGGTTTTTGGTAATATTGTGGGGTGGTCCCATTGCGTTCTCCAGAGAACACAGGTACCAGCACCAGACTGCTCAGAGTAAAAGCAACCCTGAAATGTGGCTTGTGTCAACCTCAGGATACCAGCATCAAGTTCTTCACCATACAGATACTTTTCAGTTGGTCCATACGACCTGCTAATGTAGGCAGAATAATAAAACCCAAATATTCTTCTGTCATTCATTTTTATGCGACCAAATAAGATTATGATATTATTACATTCTACTGTAACATTGCAATAGCATTATAGTGACAGCTGCCAGAGATTCCTGAATGAAAAATGTACAGGAAAGAGAGAACAGATCAAAGTAGTTTCAGCTACAATAACTAACCTAATTTCTGTAGTTCTACAAGTTCTTCTACTTTTCAAAATATTTTCTCTTTGTCCTACACCAAAATAGCAAAGAATGGTTATAAAAGAGAAAAAGCAAAGCAAACCGAATAAAAAGACAGAAAAATGTACTACCTTTCCCACACTAAACCCTATGAAAAATAATAAGCTTTAGTCATTAGTTGTAAAAACAGCCAGCAGAAAATTTTAAGCAGTAGTGCTTCTTTGACTATGTTGTCATCTGATCTTATGTCAAATATCCTCTGGTATTTTTTTGTCTCAGTGGATCTCATGTTCTCTTTCCAAATGTCATTGAAAAGAGCCCCAAAATCTTTAAATTTCTCACAACTAATTTAAGTAATAAGAGAGTCATCACATTTTCATTCAGTGCATGAAAGGCTAAGAATCCTATGATGTGACATTTAACTTTCTCCATTACCTTCTGCTGCCTCTTAAGAAGTACCTGCTGAGTCTATGGGCCACTGGCTAGAAGCTACCTGTCTATGCTATCCAGTATGTTTGTTGAAAACATTATCAGGAAGGGGAAAAGCATATTTTCCTCATAGACTGTTTGTCTCTGTCAATAACAAGAGCGTAACACTCAAAAGTTTCACTGGAAGTTGATAAGAAAGACCTAGTGATGGAAACCTACTTGCATTCCCAGTGCAGGAAACCAACTAAAACTCGTTGCTTCATCTGTTCAACTTCCATTGAACAGTTCTGGACTTAGCAGCAGATTTGTGAGTAAGAGTGACATTGACCACTGTGCTGAGGACCTGGCTAAGGCCAAGTGAAATACTTTCCTAGTATTCGAATACTTCTCGAAAGCTTTTATCTTTCACAGTATCACAGTATCACAAGGTTGGAAAGGACCTCTGAGATCATCAAGTCCAACCTATAACCTAACACTAACACCAACACTAACACCAACCATCATCTAAACCATGGCACTCAGTGCCTCAACCAGTCTCCCCTTAAACACCTCCAGGGTCGGTGACTCCACCCCCTCCCTGGGCAGCCCATTCCAATGGCCAATCACCCTTTCAGTGAAGAACTTTTTCCTCAACATGCCTTTCTCCACATGCCTTCCACTGACCCACCACACAGAAGAGGATTCTGAGCTCACTGTGAGCAGAAAGCTCAATCACAGAAGTACAAGTAAAATCCACAGCCTCCCTTCACCACCACTGTCTGTTTTCACGAATGAAAAAGGCAAAGTCAGCATAGAGAGCTGGGCCCTGTGATGACTGATACAATGCTGTTTGTCCTCTCTCTTCAAAACATTTTGGATCTGTGTGAGTTTCCTTCAAAGATGGTTTCTAACATGGTTAATTTTTAAGACAGTGAAGCTTTGTGCCCAGCGCTTCATCTTGCAATTTTGAGAGCCATCTGAGAAGGTCTAGGACCTTTAAACCACATCAACGAGTGACTCTATGCACAGGACAGGAAAGGTGAGCTGTCCCGTGGGTTGGGCTCTAACCTCCCGGCTCAACTGCACAGGCCAACCGCCATGTTATTTCTCCCATGTAGCCCTGGTCCTGTTACTTTGTCTGTCTCAGGATCACTTTGCCTCCTAAAGAACATGGGAAAAAAGAGTGCATATGCTGCTGGTTTAGAGCAGAGGAAAGCTAGTAATGTAAAAATACTACATTTATTAGGAAAACATGGGTGAAGTTATCAAGTTACAATATTCTCCCTCCTTAAAAGACCAAGTAGTCTCATAAGCAGGGGCGTCCATGAAGTCTGCTTTCTTGCAGCTTTGTCTCTCGTGGGTAGAAGACCCCAGTAGGACACATGCTCTGAGCAAAGCCATCCTGGCACCAGAAGCACTCAAAATGTCACATGCCTTGCCGTGCTCTGTGTTATCTGTGATAACACAGACAAGCCTTTCCTTCAGAAAAGTCACTAATTCTTGTTGTTGCCCTATATCCAACTGCCTGTTTCATAAATCTGTTAGGAGTTCGAGGACTTTTTGTTCTCAGCCCGTCTGTTAAATTTCACTGGAACTGGCCAGTGGTTTCCAACATTACTGCAGGGAGACAGAGAAAGAGATTACAATCCAGAAAGAAACCAAACTAAAATATCGGTCTTGGCCTATGACAAATATGTTGGACTGGCAAGAAAGTTAAACAACTGGATCTGATGGATCCAGCTAAAAGCTGGAACTCTAGTGCCAATTCTGCAAGATTCATCAGTATCAAATCCAAGCCCATTCTTGCCCAGAGCGGTTTATTTTTACTTATGCAGGTTTGAAATACAGCTTTACTTTTACTTAATGTGAAGTACATTCTGCTTATGAATAATATTAGGCGTATTTTCTGGGGAATTAAATGTAATGTTTCCTCTGTTCCATTTCTTTAACATATGCAGTTTACTACTGTAACTTGTTCATGATATTACTAACTTGCACCTACAGAAAATAGGACAATACTTTGTTCCTATGTAAGACAGGAAAGTTATCTGTAGATTTAGGTAGAGACAACATTGAAATTGGTTCCAGATGACACAGGACAAGTAGGTGTCTGAGGTTTTGGGGGAGAGGTGAGATAGAGGAAGGGTTTTTCCCCTGGAGAATCGAAACAAGTTATTTTTCCTTTATGTGATTCATAATGTAAGATAGATCATGACAAAGTCAGGAACAAAGCTAAGTTTATGGACCATTCAAAATGCTGCATATGGCTAAGTATGTCATCTTAATTTTGGTGAACAGAGTTTGTAAACAGAAAAAAAAAACCCAGACTTCTAATTTATTTAGGATATTGTGCCTCTTTATATATACACACATACTAACACGGGTTGCAGTGCCATTTAACCTCCCCAGCATTTATTCAGACCTAGATAATTTTTTTCAACTTGCAAATTTTTGTCATGACAAAGCTAGCACTCAACAGCTTCATTTTCCAACACCAACCACTGTGAATCTTAATATTATATTGTTTTTTCCCAGCATTCCTCAATCTTACACCTTGGGTTTCTCTTTGGCGTCTACTGCTACTGACTGCTACACCACATAACCTTCCCATCACCACCATCCTGTAGAAAATGAAAGTAACCCTTCAGCCAGTCTCTGCAGGATGACAAAGGTTTGCAAGGTTTGCAGTTTTCTTTCAAATGAGCAAAATAAACACCACCTCACTTTCAGTAACTTGTATCTTACTAAAAAAAGCCAATGACCATTACATAATTGCTTTAAAAGAAGTAGAGCAATGACTAAAAATCTGCAAACACATCTCCTTGTATTATCCCCAGACTCATTTTATGCTAAAATGCACTTACCTCAACATATATATAAATATTTAAAAGCAATATAAACTAGATTAATCAACTTAAGATTTCAAGCAAAAAATAAGAAATTTTTAAAGTTAGAAAGGATCATTAGCTTATGCTAATCTATATGACAGGTCATACAATTTCAGCCTAGAAACACCTTTGCAGTGGGAATCATCCTTCCACTGCATATGAGTGAGTAGCATTGCGCCCAAAAATTTGCAGCATAGCATTTTCAGAAAAACATGCAAACTCTACCGAAAGTTTTCATCCACCCATGACTGTACTAATTTCCTAGGCCTTTTCAGAGTTATTACCAGGATCTTCTCATTATCATTAAAAATAAACTGTTCTTCATTGTGAAAGAGTGAACTGGTCCCCCTTCTCTGCAAAGTTCCAGTGAGTGTGATTTTCACCGGGCACTGAGACATTCACATTATATAAAAAAGTTTAATTTCAAAAAAATCCTTCACTCTTATTTGAGTGTTTTTTTTCAGAAATGCTTTCCACATCTTTAAAATTTCCTTAAATTAACATTTGCCCCTCAAAATTTGCATCTTTGAAAAATAATGGCAGCTGATCAGCACACAAAAATACGAAATATTTTAATTTTTTGTGTCTTTTTTGAGCATTGACAATTACTGGCATACATGAACAAACACATGCAGATTCCTTCTACTTCATATCCCATTGACATCATGAGCCACGCACTGGACGTGAAAAAAAGACTTGTAATTTGGGGGGTTTCCTGCATCATAAGATTTTGCTGAACTCTTCAGAATGAGCCAACAAGGCTCTTGCAGGCCCCAAACCACTTATGTGCTTAACTTCAGGGGCTTCAGGAAGTGAGCAGGACTGCTCAGATTTGCAAATTAAACACCTGCACAACCAGAATTGTAATTTGAGCTAGTCAGCAGTACCACTGTTAACTGTCTGGAGGAGCTGAACATGTCCCTCTTCTCCCCCAGCTCTCCCTTTTTTTTGTATTTTCAGGAGCAAGAAGGAAAAATGAGCTTTTTACTATTTGTACTAATCACCTGTTAGTCACAGTAATCTCAAAGGCAGACTGACACATCCACCCATTTTGACTGTTTCCAGTATTTATAATATTATTTCTCAAGGACTGTGAAATAGCTGCCAATTATTACTAGAATTTGGCATGCAGAAGCTCACGTCTATGAAAAAAACATGATCAAACAATATGCAGCTCATTAAAGAAAGTTTGTAACTCTGTTCCCTGCCCTAATACTTTGGTTTTATCTCCTGGAAATATTTACCACACCACCTGATTAGGTAGAACTGCTTATGTATTTTGAAAACAAAAATTATGCCATCAGTCATTTGTTGTATGACAGTAAAGTTGCAATTACACAATTCCACAAGCTCACACAGTGCACCAAGGCAGGCACAACCCAGCCTCAAGTGTCAGCACAGCACAATAAGTCTCCCCAATCTTTACCAATCTTAAATGAAAACAGGGGCAATTAAGCAGCTCATGCTCTGAAGAATAAAGCCTGAAACAGCTCTCACCCTGGGCCACAGTGAGCAGAGCCATCCTGCTCCAGTTTACTTCTACAGGCAAGGTAAGATGAAAGTGCTTGCAGATGAAGGTGTGGCTGGCATACTTTCCTACACGTATAACCATGCCACCTTAAGATTAATTTCCCAGAGTTGGACATCTGTGCCAAGAAGTTATTGGATCCCAATCTTATGTTAAAACCTACTGTCATTCTTTCTCTTCCCCCTCCTCCAGTTTGCTTTTGAGCTTATGCTCCTCGTAAAAAGGAGTACTGAGGATCTGGTCCTTTGCATGTGTGCAAAAACATACACCCAGGGTGTTACCCTTGGCTCCCAGGAGCAGAATACAACTCTTTTGGACTGTGATGGCTCAACCTAATTTGTCCTACAAGCACATAGAGAGACAGACAGCTTAAGTACCTTGAGAAATCTGCCCTGAACTTTTAAATTCTTTCTCATTCCTACCTCTCATACAAACTTAGAACAAACCCTCTCCCTACACAAACCTGGCAATACTACCTGCAGCAAACAAGCAGGCAGAAAAGAAATTCTGGTGTATGCAAAAAAAATCATGGTGGTCAGTATTTATTTCCAGCCCCATGTACCTATTACAACACAATTAAATAATTCCCCCAATGCTAAACAGCTGGTTTCCTCTCTGTTGATGTGATACACTATCTTGATTCACAAGACTCAGGATTCGCCCAAGGCTGCAGCTCATTCAGGAAGCTAGCACAAATGCCATGTCCCATTTAACATCCAAACATCAGCCTAAATATGCATAAGCATCATGCCTGACTCCTTCAGAGCAAAGAGCAGCACCTGAACAAGCCTTTCTGCCCTCAGAAGTCCCACCCTAACTGGTCAATATCAGTGGCATGAGACAGGTAGCTGCAGAGGACTGCGCTCCTGCATCTCTTCGTGATGTAGAAGGGAACAGTGATTGGCCCCACACAGATCTGCACAGCACCAGCAATCTATTTATACAGCTCCAGCAAGCTGAAATTCTGCATAGAAACTGCAGCCATCTCTTCAGGTCTCAAACTGAAGAGGGGTGGATGTATCTAACTCTGATTCCCATGGTGTTCCCTGCAAAAATGACAATCATTTTAATTTTGTGTGGGGGAGAGCTGCCGGTGTGTCTTTCTCTACACTAGCTTCAAGATTCTTACACCTCAAGGATTATCAGCTTTGTCACTGAGTTTTAGATTCAACATCTGTGATTTATAATATGGCCATCCAAATTAAACCCAGGATAACACTTCCCCACTAGGTCCAATTAGTCAGCAGGCACTGCGATTTTCTCTCTTCCTTTTTTTCCTTAAACAACAACAATAAAACAAGAAAAAAATCATTTAGAGTCGTAATATATCCAACTGCATTTGTAAGACTTTACTGTATTATTAGTCAGAGCTTCTGGTGACAATATAACCCACAAGACTGAAACTTGAGTGGTTTATACATGTCATCAGAGCTTTAGATAAAAATGCCACCTTAGAAAGTGGGAGTATTTAATTTTTTATAATACTTTTGTAATAGTATAAAGCAATCACTTAATTTACATCAGTGACTTCTTTTCTTAAGGTATTTGTATCTGTTTGATCTTTTACAAATACCTAGTTCTTTTCTTCAGATCTAATAGTGCTGAGTACTTTGAAGACATTCTGCTAGGACTTATTAATTAGAATTCCTGCAAACCTTTAGGGTTTGCATTTTCTTTAATTTTCTCTTTCTTCCAAACCAGGGCATAGCAGTTGCAAATGCAAAATTGCAACCCCAAAAGCCCTAAATCCTTTTCATGAAGAGGCACGGATTAGTTAAGTTATTTGGTAACAGCTGCTTGGTGTAGTGGCTGGTACCAGGTCTCCATACAAACCCATGTCTGCAGGCTGTAAAACAAAAAAAGGACAAATTTTCAGTTCTGGTATACTAGAAAGGCTAAACCCCACTGGAAACTGGCTGTGGAGGAATGTTGTAACTCAAATTCATCAGAGCAAATGCGTGGACATTGCAACTAGTCACACAGTACTAGTAACTACACACCAGAACTTAATTACTGACTTTCCTAGTACTAAAAATGCTTCTAAAATGGAATGCTCTCAGAGAATAACACATGAAATAAAAATCACTTCAATGAAAACTGGAAGAATCAGTACATTTTATAGAAGTTTTCCGTTACTTCATAACTGTTCCAGTGTAGCTCCCCTGTATTCACGGATGCATGGCTGCACACATGCACACACACAATTTGGGAAGTGGAGGACAAAGTAAGATATATGTTTTATGAACAACCAAAGAAGTAGAAATTAAAGAACTGATTCAGAAAACCAAGTAAGCATATGACTAATTTCCGTTACCTTCAGTGGAGCTTGATTATGGTTAAAATTCTCTGTTGAATCAGGGTCCTTAAAACACAGTGCTCCTTAATCTGTTTATCTATTCACGGTTTTAGGTGAAATGAAACACTTGAAAGGAACTCAAGGCAAGGAAAAGCTCAGGTTTAGCAAACTAAAGCCTTGTAGGAATTCTACTTGTTAGGAAAAACCCCACAGTGGTTTCGTAAATTTTCATCACCTCTAGCAGTTTTTAAATAATGCAATGGTCTTTCTGGCAGCTTTGTAAAGCTGTAATCGGCACAAGAAGTTCTACAATGTCTCAGCACTTCCTGGTGACTCGGAGCAGTAGGATAGCCTTGCAACACAAGCAGAGATTAATCATTTTCTAATGCACAGTAATAAATAATGTATCCCCCATAGTACATAAATTAAAGCTGTAATTCCATCTCAGTTGTGTGATGACACTAGAAGCCCAAGATGGAATTTCAGCCTCGTTATGACCAGTCAGGATATGCATTATTTCTCAAATTATGTTCTGAGAGTTGATAATGAACTGAGAAGTTCGGAAGATATTACCAAAATGACGTAACTTGTAATTACAAGCAGAAAGCAAAATTATTAAGTCAGATATTGCTTGCAGAACTTGCTAAAGCAAGCAGTAAATCCCAACCTTGAAAAGCCCACTCAGCACATTTGTAGCAAGACAGGCAAAGATCACCACTACTATAAAAAAATGAGAGTTGTGCTAGTACCACAGAACAACGTTCCCATCATAGTAAACAGAAATAAAGTACATATTAATTAGGTTTGTACATTACAGACCCCTGAGACACTGAACATAGCTCCTCATACAACCATATGCAGCATTTCACGCAAAGTCAACAGGTGTCCTATAGGTGCAAAAGCATAAAATATCAGGAGAAAGTCACGGTATGTCCCAAATCTGCATGCCTATTTGGCAAGAAATCTACTAAATGAAGCAAAACGCTCATGAGAAGTGTTTTGTCCCTTTGATGAATGTATATAAATATGACACAGTTTATGCATTGTAAACGATGCGAAAAGTTTTCATGAAGAACCAGATCCTAATATTTTTCCCACAGATAATTTCAAGAAACCTTATGAAGGCTCTTAAATCATTTTACAAGTCTTACAACAAGCATTTTAATACAAATAAGTTTAATAGTATCAAGATAGAAAGCCAAAATCATCTACCTACAGTTCATGCTGTAGTCACTCTGGACTTTCATTACAAAATCTCAAGATTTCTAGCAAATCCTGCAAGATTTCAAGTAAGTCCAGAGACCGTTTTCTTTCAGAGACAAGAAAAAAAAACCAAAACCTCCTGACCATCTTACACAAACAAGGAATGAAACTTTACAGGATCTGCTGTGGCCTGGAGTTGTTTCAGATTCAGAACTTTTTTCATGGTATTATTCACAACTTTATCTTCCCCCCCGCCTCCCACCACATTCATGACAACGTGAGACTCTTAAGTCATGCTCACTCTCTCTTGCTCGCTTCCCCTAGGTTTCTAGCTAAGGGAAAGCCTGAAGATCATGACGAAAAGTCAAATAAAATGATGCAGAAAGTTGATATTTTTAAAAGCTGAAAATATTTAAGCCTAGAGTAACTGTTTTTGAATAGCTGATGCTTCCCCACAAGCCTCCATATTATTTGTTCCTTACCTCCCAACTCTTCCTCTTTCCACTTCCCCTTTTCATAATGTTACATAAAATTTTCAAACCTCAACACCTGGGCTTAACATTTCCTACATTCATATCCGAGCACCTTAACAGGAATTGTTTCATAATCAAGAGGCCACTCACCCGGAGATACCTAGTAATTTTTCTGTTCTCTTTCAATCACTTCAGTAATGAGCAAAATTCAACATGTGACTGTAACTATTAATATTTATGAGCTTACACCTGCATTTAATGGCACACATTTTCCAAGAAGCCATTTTCTCCCCTTTTGTCTTTCATGACTATTCATACAAACAAAATTCATGAGAAAAGGACAAAGAAAGCAAGACAATCAATGCTTGAAGCTCCTTGCCTCCATGGTATCTCCGTAAGAAGCATATCATCACCTCTAAATAGCAACCTGAAACCTACTCAAGAGACTTACATAAGTCGTGACTCAAGAACTAAAGCAAAGAGTGTCAAAACACTCAAAGACACAGTACCCTCTGCTCCTAAGTAGTAAAGGAGTAAGGACTGAGAATATACAAAGGAGATCCTTGCACTGGAGAAAAATAGCAGCAAAAACTTTCTTAGAGATCCATAGAAATACAGAATGCTTTGTGTCAGAAGGGATATTTAAAGATCATGTATTCTGACCCCTTCCCTACCATGGGCAGGAACAATTTCCACTAGATCAGTCACTCAAAGCCATTTATTCAAAACCATGCACATAAGCTAAGCTACATGCTTCTTTAACAGAAGTACACTACTAGAAAACCTTCAACCAGATGTGATCTTGGACGTTTCTTATGTCTCAATTAATCATGTAAGCTCCAGAAAAAGCGGTAACATGATGTCCCAGGTATGGATCCATCTGTCTCTCATCAGGGACTCAGAAAAAGAGGTGGTTTTCTATGGGATCTCTTAGCCGATAGGTTACGTTGCTCATGAAATACTGTCCACATGGAATGGCAGTCTAACACAAGGACTAAAAGGTGACCCTGTAAATAAATGTCAGCTGCAAAATCGAATACCTCTCTTGGTCTGAGCTGAATAAACACTGCTATATTGACAATGTAAGCAAAATGCTGAGAAGAGAAACTAATCCCCAATTAAAAAGAAAGAAGGAAAAAACCCCTAGAAGTAAGCAAGGAGGAACACGAGAGAGAGCGGGCGCATGGTGAACTTGGGTTAATGTAACTGACTGATACAGGCTCTTCCTATGCTCCTCACCACACCACCTGCACTTAAGCATAAATGGAAGGGTTCCATATCATGTTCTCTTTCTTTGAGCAAATATCACTTTCACTTTCACATATTCCAAGGACTATGTGACTTATTAAGTCAGAAATTAATCTAAAATGATGCTTATATGATACACACCGTATTGCTTCACAAACTCATTGTACTGGTCATACAAATACATACTAGAAATTCTTGTTCAGAACACACATCTTCTCATATGGGAATTACATTACAACACTTGCATTCTAAATTTAAAGACATCATGTAAACTGAAGTCTGAGTACTAGCCTGTTAATTGGTTTTCCTTCGTTGCTCATTAGCTCAATACACAACACAAGACACGTGGGTTAGGAATCACACCAGCAGCAGTGAAAATTTCAGTGCTTGCAACCCAAGGAAAGGACCAAGACTTCAGGACCACGTAATTACAAGAAGGAAGGAAAAGTATGACTTAAGCATCCCTATTTCTGACACAGCACAACTAAGAAGAAATGCCAGCACTTGTCACAGTGAACTATGTGGTAAGGACTTCCCCACTGATACTATACTGAGAGATGTGCGCTTTTTACCACAGAGAATTCAAATTTCTCTCCTGGAAAAAGGAAGAAGGAAAAAAGAAGTCTTTTTCCACAACACTTTTAAATTACTTAAGTCTACTAACTTAAAAAGGCTCATTGCCAGTGAGTTATTGGGTTGTCGCAATTCAGGCATTAAGAATCCAAAAGCAAAAGCTCCTGCTGCCCATCAGATTATTGGTGCTGATTTGTTCCTGACAAAATACAGGACAAATGAACATACTGCTAATGCATACTGTGATAATTATTCTGTGGTGTCACGTAGTAACCCTGATGGAAGTTCAAAGAAATTGTGACGGGTACAGATAGAAACAGTATTATATATAGTTTAAATTCGTATCCTGTCAAGTTTGCAGCAACAGCATATGAGGACTGCGTTGTGAGGCTGCGTTACTGCTAAAATGATCTCACATTATGCTGTTAGATTAAATACTCCCATGAGCTAAAACACTGTAGAGGGGTGAAGTTCAGAAAATCAATTTCAATCCTGTTTTGTAAATATCAGCATAGCTCCAATTCTCTGTTACTAATATCGATTCAATGAAGTACCTTTACATTGCAAGCACATACCAAGCTTAAAAAGTCAACTGGTTAGTGCACAGCGCTGAGAGCGCCACAGGGAGGGCTGGCACTCACAGACAACATGCTGCCAAAACAACGCTTTAATTTAGAGGAAAAAATTCTGGCCTCTGGAGCTGTAAGAACCGCCCTGAGATAGGAACTGGAAGTACATGGATAAACAGAAGCAATGCGATGAGTCTACACAGAGTGATTTCCAAAATGCATCCTCCCACAGCTTTACCAAGAAGCAGCCGTGTGAGCTGAAGCAGCAGCAACCTCTTGCCTTTGGGTACCCCTGCAGGGCCATGAAATGGGGTGAAATTCCACTCACTGCTCAGCCCAGCTACCCAAGACACCCACGCCCAACCTGCAGCCCATGGACCACAACACTGGCCCCCAAAACGCCCAATGCAGCCTGCTGCCCGCTCACACCCACCCATCCTTCCAGCATCCTTCACCTCTGGGGAAAAGCAGCATAGGCTCCCTCACCCCAGGACATCTCTGCCTTAGCTGCCGCAAGCCCACAGCAAGTTGCTGGATGCAGTTCAAGTGGGGTTTGATACTGAGCCTCTCTGAACACAGCAGATCCCACGGCAAATCCCATGTGTCAAGCCAGGGTCAAGCTCACACTCACCAAGGTGACACAATGCACACCTGAACATAGACACACATAAACACATGAATTTTACATACAAGCGTCTCTCAATAAAAACACATTTGCGTGCACTTACAAAACAGTCTCTTTTAATGTTGAAGTTTTCTTGCCTCCTCCATGATTCTCAGAAAAAAAAAGACAAAGAAATAATCTCCACTGGCTTTCCTCATTCATTAATCATATTAAACTAATAAACATTTTGGCACCAACACTGTTTAAACAGTCTTTTCTCCTCCCAAAATCCACTGGCAAATATTTTCACACAGAAGACAACCATCTCACAAGCCTGCTTTTGAATACTAATCTAAACTCAGTTCTCCAAGCCAGCATGGTAGGAGAGTTACTCTTTGGGAGGTGGAGTGCGGAAAAGAAACGAGAGAGGGGCCTTTAAGACAAAATAAAAATAGACTCTCTTGATCCCACCATGACATGGCCCAGACATTCTCCCTGTGGGGGAAGAAAATGTTTCTTACTGCAGTGAGAGTTTTTATAATATTTTCTTCTTTTTTCCCCTCTTTCCCCTGTGCAACTTTGCTTCCTGAAGAATGCTTTTTATAAAAGACATGACATTTGGCAACCCAGCTCTGCTGCTTTGTGAAATTTTTTTGGCAAGTGCCCTACGTGCTGACTGTATTAAGCACATCAGTTTATTTATTTATTTATTTATTTAGGCAGAAGTCAGTGGGACCAAGCCATATAATTAAAGCGCAGCACAAAACTGCTTCATCCAAAAAACCAGGAGAGGAGCCAAGGAGGGAGGGGCTAGAGCCTCTCCTTTTTAGGAAACCTCATTATGGGAGAGGAGATGGTGCTCCAGCCACAAAGTGTTGCTGCTGCTCTGGGGCATATGCAGTGATTCCTAGATCTCAAGGCATTTAGTGAACATCAATTAATTAATTAATTAACCCTCAATTCCACAACAAAAGCAGGTATCATTACACATCTATTTTGCATATGAGTAAAATGAGCCATGGAGTAAACCTAACCCTCTTCTGCTCTTGCCCGGTGTCCCGAGGCAGGAGGTGCACTACCTTGCTCTTGCCGAGGCAAGAGTCGCCCAGCAGTAACCGGCAGGTGGGCATGGCACCAACCACCTGCACACCCACACTTCCTCCCTCAGTCTCCAAGTGAAACCAGAAAATGGGGAAGTTTCCACATGCCACTGTCTTCCCAAAGGTGAAGCCACAACATGTGACCGCAAGGCACATGGACCTCCATTGATAAGTGCCCATCTCCTTTGCACCGTGTCGCATTCCCATGATGTACCTCAGTGCCATCTGCAGCAAGTCAGGGACAGCACCATATATACACACCATCCATGGTCATGTTCTCACAAAGGCAAAACCTCCAAGGGTCAAGGACTCGTGAAACCCCTTTCCTACGAGGATGACAGACGTTGGGCAGGAGGGTCATACGTTTGAGGTTTGGAGTTATGGAGCATATTATTTTAGGCTCTTAGGAAAACAAAATTCTTCTCAGAAACAATGGAATATTTTGCTTAAGATCATGATTAGGCCCATTGATTTACACCAGGGACCAACAAAGTTTGGCAGTGAACCACCAGGGACACCTAGCAACAGCAATTC
This sequence comes from Tapera naevia, assembly GCA_033556795.1. Classification (NCBI taxonomy): domain Eukaryota; kingdom Metazoa; phylum Chordata; class Aves; order Cuculiformes; family Neomorphidae; genus Tapera; species Tapera naevia. The sequence goes on from JAUMJJ010000086.1 coordinate 4,817,585, forward strand.
ACAGAACCATGAAGTTTTCAAGTTAAATAAGGAGAAGCGATGGGAATGGGACGGGACATGACATACCTACCCAGAGACTGAAGCCAATTCCTGGACATAACCTTGGAAGCATGAAGCTTCTGCATGCACAGCATATCCTCTGATACTTTCAGGCCAAGCTGCTAGCTCCATCCAAGCCATTGTTCAGCACATATACCACCAGGGAAAAGCTGAAACATGCTCTGGTGCCTTCCATGGGAAGGAGGTACCAAGTCTCTAACCAATGTAACCCCTTGCAGATCAGGTACAGAAAGGACTTTTCTCCATCTCAGAGAGCTGGGATGGGACTGGAGAGTCTGCTTAACCAGGTGGTGCTGCTTCAAAGCTGCCATCCAAGAGCACAGATAAATCTACAATGCACTTATCCTTTGGAAAAGTTTTAAGCAGCTTGGTTAAAAAAAAAGCCACATATTTAACATTAAAAAGGGTTTTCTACACAAGAATCTAAGAGACAGATGTGCATTCTTATCATCTGTGTGTACCATGACAAAAAGAATAGTCTGATTTTGTTCCTAAAAAAGAAAATTGACACAGCAATCTAAACCCGCCTAGTGTTTTGTTAGAAGAACATGAGGGAAATTTTTTGTTTTAAATAAAAAGATTTTGCATTATTCCCCCCTTCCTGTTCTAAAACTTTTTCCTAGAATTTATATCCTTCAGTTCTAGGCCAATTTCTATGATATCAAAGTAGTTATCACAACAGTAACATACAAGCCCAATTTTACAAGGTTTATTCAAGGCAAATAGATTACAATCATACTGCAGTTTTAGCAGAAGTCTAACATGACCAAGGGCTAAGGAAAGCAAGATATAGAACTCAGTATCAGTTTAACTGTAAAGGAACCTTTGGCAATCATCTGTTCTCAGTGGAGCATATATAAGGCTCTTCTTTGAAAAGGGTTTAGGGATGTCAGCACTGAAAAGGGCCAAAGGGACACAAATCTGTCCACAAAGAAATCACTGGTAAAATTCCCCTCACCTGAAACAATGAAACACCAAGCCTTCAGTAGCAGAACTCAACTGTCTTCTTCAACCTGGGAACAATACCGTCAGCACTTCAAACTTGGTATACTGAGTTACCCACTGCCCACGCAGGATGCAGCACCTTGGTCTCTGAGCTGATTCTGGAAGTACAGGCCAAAAGCCAGCACAAGGAAACCTCAGCACAAGTTTTCTGAAGCTGTGGTCTCATTAGCCCAACACACAAGCAACTCTGAAGTGAAGAGGCTTTGGATCTATGTGCATATACTACATATCAATATATGCACATATTGTACCAATGCAAAACTTCACACCAAAACATTAATAATTGTGTTTTTTCTTCAAACAAAGGAAACAAAAAAAACTTTTCTCCACTAAACCTATCTGTGAAGGCAAGTAAGAGGAACTAACACATTCTAGGACAAGCCTGGCAATCTAACTAGCCTCAGTTGTAAAGCTCAGAGATGAAACCATACAGCTAAAAACTTAGTTTTAGGTGATTTACTCAAGGGGAAGAACAAGATAATGACAGAGGGATAAGACTCAGAGGTAAAGGTTAGGATAGGACAGAACACATTAGAGAGGAACAACACTGGGTTGTTTTTGGCTTGACACTTGCCAAGTGAAAAAACAAGCGTGAGTCATACTAAAGGTAACTCAAAGTGTGATGTGACTGTAATGGAGAGCTGAGCAGACCACACTGCATGAGTCAGCAGCACAGATAAAAAGGGTGATAAGAAGCAGCAGATGGGACATGTCTTTACTAAAACAGCCCTCCAGGACACAGGCCTCCTTTGCTCTAATGAAATGGTCGTGCCAAGCTGCCGCACGCTGGCTCGTACGCTTGTGATCCCATGAATCAAAGAACACCACACACAGGGCCTAGAAAAGCAGCAGCGAAACAGCTGCAGACAGTTCCACATACAAAAAAACCCAGAAGAGCAAAGCAACAGCACCCCCCCACAACACAGACACACACCCTGACGAGCACCTTGGGACACCACCCTCCAAGCCACTCAGGCAAACGGGTGGGGAGGAAGAGAAGGGGGAAAAAAGAAGCTGTCGCTGGGATCATGGTATTCAATCTGGCCAACAGCCAGCTCCTCTGATGCTGCTAGTCAGACTCTGCCTTCCTGGTGGGCACCCGGGGCTGCACCACTGCAGCCCCCCCAGCTCCCTTCTGCCTGCCCAGCGTGCACCTGCAGAGCCGTGAGGCAGACACAGAGCTCATACACATCTCAAGAAGCCAAAAGGGCAGCTGGAGCTATTTGCAGAGCTATGCTCCACATATACCTGCAGCTTGAGCGGCTTTGCAAAACTCCGGTTCAAAGCACAATCCTTTCGTTCAGGACTGCAAATCCCATTTAGTCCCAAGAGATTGAGCACTGCATTCTTGGGTAGCAGAAACTGCATTACCTGCAAAATCCAGCTGCTGCCCTGGCCACATAAACAACCTGCAATGGTGGTTCTTCGCTCTTAGGATCCCTACTCGCTGCACTTTTGAACCTGGTCAGGAAAGACGAGAGCCTTCTGTCACCAGCTCAAAACAGGATAGAGATATAAGGCAAAGCTCAAACTCCTTTCATCTCACTTCTTGACTGAGGTAAAATTACACCCTGCCTGTGAGGGACAAGATGGAAAGTAAAATGCTCTATTTTTAGATGTGAGATCCTGCTTCATCAGGTCCACTGAATTTCTAAGAAACAAACTTTGGCAAAGGTCTGTATTTGAGGGGGGTGAAAGATGACTTGTTTCAAGTTTTTTTAGTGCAGCCTGTAGTATGACTAGCATAAATCTAAGCAAATCTGTTTTAGCCACATATACATGCCAGCTGTTCTATTTGGGAGACATTGTTCCTATATTCCAGCAATATACATATATATATTTCATTTTTCCCAATCTGTCCTGCCAAAAAAAGCATGTTGTGTCCATGTATTTCACTGGAGTTAGAAGGTGCGTCTATTCCCCCTGCTCCAAATATCCTTATTTATAGATTTCAAAAGTTGGCAGGTACGCCTAGGAAGAGCAGTTGCTGAGCCTAACACACTCCGCACAGCAACAGATCTGTTGTAACAGATTAACAGGCAGAGAGATAAAGAGAGACAGGCAAGAGCCGTACTTTCTTCCTTTGCATACATCCCTGCATTCAAATGCAGCTTTATGGAGATAATGACAGTAACTGCGTGTCTAAGACAAAGCTGGACCAAGAGCCAAGGCTCAGGCAACCCCACTGACAGCAGAGCTTGGCCCTGCACTCTTTGGTCACGCACTTTTTTAACCCGAGTGTGTGCCTTCCAAGAAGTAGGTAGAGGAACTGCTCTCCTACAGACATCGCCAGCATCACTGAAGGGGGAGGAGGGCGGTCAGCCTGTAAGAAAAACAGTGAAGTCAGTTTTCATTTCCTGTCAGTTTTAATCTTGTCTAGCTGCTAGCTGCTACTTCCATTTTCTGGCCAGCTTGTAGAGGAACTGCTTTCTTTATCCATTTGCAGAAGGTCCATCCCTCTTAGCTGCCTGCAGTTAGCACCTCTGGTACTCCTGAAATCCACCCCACCCTGACCACCATTCACTGGCAGTGAATCAGTCTGCAATCACAAATCACTGTGTTGGCCTCCCCCCGTGTAGCTCTACAAACAAACATACTCCTGATTACAGCTTCCAAAGGCAATCCATTGTAGGAAAAATAAAATAAACGCACAGGATTCATGGAAGCTGATGCACAACTCTTTTTCACAATCTCTTTCCATTACCCCTTGAAGGGTCTGGCCATGCAGAAACACCCTTATGCACACTTTACTGCTGGAGTTCACACTCCACAGGCTCTCTGATTTTCTTTGAGGTAATGATGCGAGTCCTTCTATGCATTCTGCAGATGATTCCTCAAATGCACTGCACAATTTGCATACGGACACCGAGTGCCTGCTATCCTGAAGACAATTTAGTCACAAATTACAATCAGAATGCAGGCACAGGCTCAGTGAGGACTCCCTCACCTTCATTCTGGAGAAGGAGCTGTACCTATGTAATTCCCAACATGGGGCTCTCAGGCACTGAGGCTGGGAAACAGTGACAAATCAATGACAAACCATTACTGATAGTTCCACAAAAAGGTTCCTACGTCTCTCAGCCACAGGCTCCTGGCAATATACACACTTCTGCACATCCACTTTCATTAAATGCACTCTTCCATCTAACCCAAGACGCAACACACAGCCAGTCGAGGGTGACACCCTGCATCAAAGGTGGCCGAGGATGGGTGTCGAGCTAGGAGAGCAGAAGGCAAAGGGGTAAGTGACAGAACACAGAGTTCACTTTGCTGAGAGCTAACCACTAAAGTACGTGCCAGGAGCAATAACTTCTTCCCTTGTGTGAACTGTGACCAGGAGCAAAGCCAGCAAGTTATGGCTAAAAGAGATGGAAGACGGGGAAACACCTGATCCTCAGCCTGTGCACGACTCTGAAGATTTATCTCAGTACCACATCCTTAATTCCTTCTCCATTTTCCAAGAACTTGCCTTTCATACACGCACTAGAGAAGAAAAGGAGTTTGTCTAGTATCTTTACTTCCAGTTCATGTTTGCAAAGTTCCATGAGACGAAAACCACCAGACTGCAGAAGTGATCAGTGTTATCACACTTGATCCACCTGTGCCTTGAGCTTTCTGCTTCCCTTGGGACCAACAGCCATCACTGCAGTCTTGAAGGGACAGTGGCATAAAAGGGTCAAGCAGCCTTTCGTTTGCCTTTTCCTAGGAGAGATTATGTAGGTGTAGCAAGTCGGAAGACAAAATTACTAACTTTATTCCTAAAATCTCTCAACAGTGCTCAGTCTCACTTCCTCGTTTACAACTGGATGAGTTTGAAAGACAGAGTCACTTTTGTAAGACCCAAGAATGTGACTGGGAACTCAACAGCACAGCCCCAAACCCCATTCCTCTCCTCAGTCTGCCATGCAACCCTCTTCTCTCCCTGTGGACACAGTGGAGCTAGGTCACCACCTTTTGCATACAGACTAATAAATAAGTGACTTCACTTTCATTCATTTATGTATGTAAAATAAGACATACTTAAATCTAGGCTGTGATGATCCATATTACATTAAAATACTGTATTCGGGGTGTGGAGGTGAGGAGGGTTGTTATTTAAGTAACATTTAGAGAAGGATGTGTTTGCTTCTGAAATCAAACCTTGCATCTGATAGCAGTTACTGACTACACTTCTTAAACCTGGACTGATCAACAGTCTAAAACAGCCTACAACAAGCCTACAACAGCTTGCAGTAGCAGTTGCTTCTGCCAGGCCAGAGAAAATATCTTCTTCATTTGAGTGCATTTAGCAAGCTGAGTTCAATACTCAGCTCAAACAGGAGAAAGGAACTACAAGTTGTAAAAGTAAGAAAATAGTAATTTCTTAACCGAAGTGATGTACTAGAGTTCAGGATCTCTGATTCCCAAAACGGCCTAGGATACTGTGACCAAAAAAATTGACTTAATAACTAAAATTAACTGTTCCTCTTAAAACCAGATTAATTTTACTGCAAAATAAGTTTGATTTTTTTTCTTTTTTCACTCCTATTTCCCAGTTCCTATTTTAAGGAAGCAGTTATGTGACAGAAACGTTTCAAAATCTCCTTTTTGTGCATTTTTGCTGAACATTTAATTTCAAGTGAATGTAGCCTGATATAAGCCACATGCAAAAATATAATCTAGTAAACAGTTAACATAAAATGTACCACTGATTAAAAATAAAAAATGGAAAAATTTGAGGCCCACAGAAAACTATGCTGGACGAGAGCACTGGTGGAACATTCGTAGAAATATAATGTTGTCTAAGATTAAAAAAGATATATGACATTATTGCAAGCATGTAAAACACTCCCTTCTTAAAGGACAACTAAAAAGAGTAAATGCAAAACAAGATTTAGAAGCTGATTATTTTAATAAAGTTTTCCCACTTACTGATTTTAGTCACAATTTAAACCAGTGATTTGAAATCTCCCTGAAGAATCCTCCACGGGAAGAATAGTGCTGATTCATTTCTCTTGAGATGGGACACTCAAGATCATGAAGAATATTAGTTTGCTGATGCATGGCAGATACATCGGGACAAACGCACGCCAGTATCTCAAATTTAAAAACAGTAAGAGGCTAAAATGCATGCACTTATGTGCACGTGTGAAAGCATGCCCTCATTTTGTTATCATGCTCCATCAGGACACAGATCTGCAGAGCAGACTAGAAGGAGGAAGCTTTTGCAAAGAGGTAATGGCTAGCAACTCTTGAGTGCCCAGGGTGGTTCTTCCAGATGCAGAAGCACCAGGACTGTCTCAGCAGTGGGTTTCTTGGTGTGAGCACAGCACCGCGTGGCCAGAGCTGCAGGACTGGAAACATGAACGTGTGGTGATGTCTGACTGCTCGGGGTTAGTGTGGATCCGGCCCGGATTACGATAAGCCTTGCTAAATCCGTGCTGGGCACATGGTGACTCTGCACCATCCTCCGCCAGTGCTCCTAGTCCCAGGATGACAGTGACAAAACACACTTCGGCTTTCAAGCCGGGAGCTGCGCTCAGCAGTAGATAAGGAACCCGGCTGCTCTCACTGGGCCAAAACTGCCTGTCTTTGCCTACCTGGGAATGTCTCCTACAGGTGTTATGTAGCACCTCCACCACCCAGGTTGTTCCCACAGGCTACAGCAGCACACTCCTGCTCTTCCTGCCCTGCACAGCAACAAGGGCAGGGGAAGCTCTGTTTCAAAAAGAAAAATACTTCTTTGTTCTATAGCAGAAACTGAGTTAGAAGGCTCCAGAGGACCTGCAGAAACTTGCAAAGTCATGGAGGTGATCCTTCAGTGAGAAGAAAAGGAGGAGGAAGTTATCCATGGGGACACCGCAAGCCATTTCTCACAGCAGGAGGTTACACTATGGGAAAGAACTTCTCCTATTCCCCTGTGACACTCCCCCACACACTGAATGGCAAATGCACAGGGAGATGCCATCACGGTGGCCGCTGGAGCTGCCAAAGTGCCTTTTGGCTTAAGAAACAAAGGACAACTTTGAGGTTTGTTCTTCAATTGCTGCCTCATGCACTTAATGTAATGAGGCAATAGAGAAGAATAACTCATGTATATAGATAGCAATGAGGTAATTAAAGCTTAGTTCTTCTCAGCCTGCTCCCCACTGCCACATAAAAGAAGTACACAAGTGCACAAATATCTAGGTTGAAAACATGAAATTACGCTCTAGTGTAAAACTCCCCTGCCTCGCAGAGTACTGCTGGCTTTACTATGGCCACACCATCTACTAGCAAGTACCAATTGTGCTTGCACAGTATCTCAATAAACAGAGCAAACCAACATTACTTCCTCTATTTCTGTATAGAGTAGTATATTTACAGGAACAGCCTTTTGAAACATTCCAGCAAAATTAGCTTACTCACAGCTTTTTTTTTTAAACTAGAACAGAGAGCAGAAGGATGGTATCATAATCGGGTTTTGTGCATAAATCAGCTGTCTATTTACCACTGATATGTTGCAATAATGAACTGACACCATCTTCTGAGTTATTTGTTGGGTTATAAGAGATTACTCAAGTTCACAGGATCACCAAAACCCACCATCACCAACAAAAATGCTTCATTATTTCCCCAGAAACAACCTTCAGAAACACACATTGCACCTCCTTCCCCAAAGCAACGTCCAAAATATTCCTGGAAGAGGTTTGTCTGTTTCATAAAAACCTCCAGTGACAATGCTTCCACGGCTTTCTCAAAGGCAAATGACTGCAGCACCAAAATACCCTTATCACTTAAAAGTCCTACCACCTTCAAATTAAGTCCATTTTTTCTCATCCTAACCCCCGCAGTCATGCAGTAAAGTTCATTGCCTTCCTCCCCACAGGAACCTTCCACATACTTGAACACTGCTATCACGTCTGCTACCGTCCTTTTCCCCTGTAGACTAAACAATTCCAATTCTTTCATCTTCTTTCCCAGGTCATGTTTTCCAAATCTTTGATCATGTTCATTGCCTCCTCCCTGGACACTATCCAGCTGGCTCTCGATTATGTTGTGCCCCAAACTAGATGTTGAGCCATTTCCAACACTGAGTGGAGCGGATGGGTTATTTCCTGTCCCAAAACAGCACTTGTTCATGGGGCAGGGATGGGGAAACTGTGTTCCTTGTATGACTTAAGACACCCACAGTTTCAATACATGCTACCCTTCAGTCTCAGCCATGCTGTCTTGCACACATGGATCCGTCCCACAATGAGTTGAGCTGGGGCTCTTCCCCACAGGTGCTCACAATGGAGCTGCAGGGTCGCCAGCTCCAGGGTCAGAGCTGAAGTAGGCAGGAGAGGGAAGGAGAAGCTGCCCACTCAGCGGAGCACTGGCAGCTCAACTCCCAGGAGAAAGGAGCAGGACATGCTGCAGACTGGTTTTCTCTAGTGGTGTGGGAACCAGCTGTGTTTTTTAACACCCTATTCAACCCAACCAGGCCGAACTGCCTCCAGCACACCCAGCTCCAGCTAACAGACTTTCTTCTGTAGGATAACTATTGACTCAGCCATTCCCCATCCCGTGTCATGCAAACTGGATACTTCTATCCTGGTACACTGCTTCTAAGTTTGTACTGTGGGGTTTTTTACCCACACCATTCCTCCAGATAGCTAGGGTAGCTCTGAACTTTAATCCTGCTCTCCAAGGAGCCCGCAGCCCCCTCCACATTTCTTATCCTATGTAAATTTAATAACTGCTCTCTCTGCTTCATCAATCATTTCAACAATGAAAACAATGAGTATTACCCAAGCCAGGACAGACCCTTGGGGAATCTCAGTCACTCCACTCTTGCAGTTTAACAGCAAATCATGAATAACCACTTCAAAAGTGCCTGATGAAATTGTGTTGACCCACACTGCAGACTGGCCAACCAGACACCCAGATTGCTTCAAACAAAGTCGTGTACAAGTACATTCAGAGCCCCCCCCCCATTAAAGAGGGAGTAATTTCTATCAGAGAAGTACAATTCCATTGTCATAGGTGCTGCTGGAAAGTCTTTGCCAAACACTGCCATAAAAACGTAATGCATGTTGCTAAGAGGAACAGGAGGGCTGATAACCATGCTTTAGGATGACAGGAAGAGCTTTAGATGAACTGAGACAGAAGAAGCCTGACTTTGCTTCCAGCAAAAGAGAGGCCTGGAAGAAGCCAACGGAAACGCCATATAAAAATGACAGGAATTCTGTATCTGCCATCAGCTGCTGTCAAATTATCAGTTAAATAAAATACTATCAGAGAGGTGTGGTTTTGGTTTGGGTTGTTTTTTTTTTAATAGAAACAAAACATTTCCTTTGCTCTTCCAGATGTTTTTTGAGTTGCATTCCTTAACATCCCCTAACAGGCCATCCTGCACAGGGATCACAAACAAGAAAGCCAGACAGCAAAAACCATGGCTCCCAGAACCCAGGTTAAAGGTTTAATCAACCACTGAAAGCATCCCCAGCCCCACACCAGCACTAGGAGAAGCAAGTGGCAGAGCTGGTGCCTGAAACAAGGAGAAAGGGTAAGTTCCATGGAAAGTGAAAGGTGAGGCAGCTTTCCAAAGCTGGCTCCCTCTGCTTGCCAAAATAGCAATGCCCTGCCCACGCCTCACTCTGACTTCTGTGGAAGATGCGCTTGCTTCCCAGGAGAGTTTACTCTCGCAATGCAGATGTGCTTCACTGAGGCAATCACGTTCTGTTGCGTAATGTAACCCGGAATTAAACACTACATGCCATTTGGTGCATTTTAAAAATGTAAACCAGAAGTTACTGTGGAGCTCAGTGACGCTGCCAAGAATGTTAACACTATGATTTCAGCAGGGAAGAATATATCACATCCTCCATCCTCCCACAGCTTACTTTTGAGCTGTAATTTTGCTAAATCCTTTTGTACTTGTCAGTGAAATACAAAGTCACACAGATGTGTGACTTTCATTTTGATCTTGGACGACTGTGGGTTTCCTCGCCTCAGGAGCTAAAGCAGCCACACCAGCGGCAAACGCAGGGCAACCTGGCAGGTGACTGCAACGAGGTGCACAGAGTTGAACCAGTCACCTCATGTGCTACAGAACTAGGGTTAAAAAAACAAAAAAAAATAATCACGAACAGAACTCACAGCCAACCATATTCAGTCCCCTACGTGAACCAGGAGGAGCAACACTGCAAATGCTGAGGCATACTTTGAATACAAATACACACATGTATTGATTCTTCTTATAGTCACCAGGAGTTGCACAACGCTGTTCCTCTTTAGAGGAGTACAGGTCTTCTCTAAAACATATTATGCATAACCCAGTTTTCCACAGTGGAAAACTTACCAAGGGAATACTGCTTGCTCATACCAGAAATGTATCCCAAAATTACAGTAATTTACAGCCTCATTTTCAGTTACGAAAGAAATAATATCATTCTATTCTGACAAATATCAGTACACTGGAAAGTTAATGAATAAATGCCTATAAACAGGTATCAAATACAGCAACTATCAATCACTGCAACAAAATTAAATCATGTCAAGTAAAAGTATGATTGAAGTAAAAACAAGTCATGTATTCTGAAATCAAAACAAAATTCCATCTATCATGCTAAAGCAGAAAAACACAATTCAGAGCACGAAAATACCACAACCTGTCAAATGACTGGTCATCTAAGGGTTTTTTGTAAAGCTTAAAGTATGCTACATGAAGGCAAACATAAATATTCAGTAAAGTACTTAGGCAGGTGCCAGAATACATCGGTATTTTTAAAACATTTTTTATGTGACAGAAAGCTTAGAAGTCTGTACCTCTATGGTTTCTTTTTAAGAGCCAGAAAATACTCAGAAAGCGATCTGCACTGTCCTCACTTCAGTATTACAAGTCAAATCAGTATTCAGCCTAAGCTGAATACATACTTCTGGAGATATATCAGAAAGAACCCCAAGGATTACTCCTAACACAAAAGGATGAGGGAGTTGCCTGCTGTCATCCTGCCAGTTTTGCAGAACAGAAGAGTTAGCAAATGAAGCATGAAAACATGTGAGCAAAGAAACTCATACCTGTTCAAAATGCAGCAATATCAAGTGCACAAGAAAATTACAGTAAGTAGTAACAGGCCCAGTCACAAGAACTGCTGAGCAGCTGAAAGTCCTTTTGGCCTCAGCTGGAAATACTCAGCACCTGAAGGATAGTTAAACTTATAAGCCATACTAATTTAACAGTATAAATTAAATTGAATATTCAGCACTTAAATTTTAAGGCTCTGGCCTTCAATCTAAATCAACAGTGAGGCACCTACACCAGCTTCAACAAGAAAATCTTCCTGCATGCCTCCATGTACCTGTGCCTGTTACCGTAAAGAATACAGCTCCCTCTTTTTTTTAATTCTTTATAGTGATAGCTGTATCAAATATACTTATCTTACAGCTTTAGGGAAAGTCCAAAAGCTCCTGTTCTGGGCTTTGAAAATCTCTCAATAATGCAGCTGGTGGCTTACAGAGTGCAATGACAAAGGGAGAGCGTGCGGGGTGCATGTCCACATAGGTGTAGGGAAAGTGAGGCAGAAAGAGTCATACGCTCTTATTGTAATTCTCCAAACCTGAATAGGGCAGCGAACCACATTCAGTGCAGATGGACAGTCATGTGATGAAAATACACTGTTGACTCAATGCCACCATGTCTAGCAAGCTGGGCTGAGAGGTGTCATACCGCAAAGGCTACCTCTAGGAGAGGGGGAAAGCTGAGGGGGGGATGAGGAGTTCTGCATCTGCCTGGGGATACCTTAGAAGTCACTTTAATTACTCTGATACACAAGATTCAACAAAAAAAAAATAGGGAAAATAATTTAACTGAAGAACAAAAGGCTTAACTTACTGAGTAAGACACCATTTTAAGAGGTTTCCTCCCTTTCCCTGCTGTAAAAAACTTCTGAAAAATTCAGCCACTGAGCTACTGCTTTTCTTGACCTTTTCACTGAAAGAGAGCAGAGTAAAAACAGGAAAGAGCTAAAACGATGTGCAATGAAGATGCATCATGTTAGGAAAGTCTTTTGAGTCACTGCTGCAAATTCATTCTGTGTCAGAATTGCCAATATAATTCTTGCTAAAGACTGTCTATTAACAGCATCAGCAGTCAAAGCCAGTGTATTGTCTCTCAGTTGTTGCAGCAAAACCATACGCACCATGCAATACAACTATGCAGCACTTGCATCTGTTGCTAGTTTCCCACACCCAAAAGCTCACTTCATGTCTTATGACTAATTTATAATGCCCTGGGCTCCAGGGAGATTTGCTTTTGTGATTGCCCTTTTTTAACAATAACACAAATAAACATGGAAATAAATCTATTGTCTGAGGAATCCTTCCACTAATTTTGTTCCTTGATGGTTTAGTTGATTTAGCACAGCTAGGAATCAAAAGTAAAGTGGATCGTAGCTTAATATAGTGTGTGGTTAATCTTCCCTTTGCATAATGCTGGTACACTATGGCCCAAATACCAGAGATTTATTTGATGTGTACACGCTTTCAAGCATTACTAAACAAGTTGCAGCCCATTATGAAAGAAGAGCAGATCCAAACAGTTGTGAAGCTGTTTATGCAGTAGACTGACACAGAGCAATACACTCATATTTTTATGTGTACTAACTTTATAATTCTGGAGACTATTTTACCAAGTAATATTTTTTTAATCTATGACTAAAAATATGGCTGAGATCACTTCCCATGTCCTGATGCACTATTGTTTGAAGCGTGACAGAATTGGCAGAGAGACAGGCACAGTCTTCTTTTTGTTTAATTGATTTTATTCCTTGTAGCACAGCCAAAAAGAGGAAAAACATGAGAGCTTCATAAATGTATAGACACATTGCCATGAAAAAAACAAAAAAGCTTCTCTCACTTCCTATTTCTTATTCTTCCATTACTTTGAAGAATACACTACAGAACATACAGAAAAACTCTTCCAAATTTTACAGAATTTTTTACTTTACTAGACCTACCAAATTACTATATTCTGTAACTAAAACTTTTTTGCAATTGTTCATGCACTGATTAAAACAAATTGGTCATTTAGAAGCCATCTGTAAGAGCAAAATATTAACTTATTATCAAAAATAATTTTTATTTAAGTTTCAAGCAATAGTACAATGGAAGCACTCAAGTGCACAGAAGTTACTTACAAGTGGCAGCACTCCCTGGACAAGAGAACCAGTGTGATTCTACAGTATTTTAACACACATAGACAAAACCACCCAAGCTGTACTGTTAGGTATCAACAAGCCATTCTTACAATATAGCACATTTTTTTTACCTAGTAGAAGAAACATGACCCCACATACAGGGACCTTTAGAGGACAGTACCCAACTCCCTGTCCTCTCACATTCATACATGATGTTCAGCAGTTCTGCGCTCACTGATCCCCCCACATAGGCCACAAATGGACATTAGTCACTTGCAGTCTCTGGCCTAGATTTTATCCTGTTCTGTGCTGAACGCTAACTTGAGATGACTCAGGAAGAGCTACCTCAGTTTTTCTCCCCCATAATAAGTCAAGATATCACAATGGAGGCAGAGAGAAATTAGGGGCTGGAGACAGGGGAAGACCTTTCAGACAGCAATTCAAAAATCTCATTGACAGAGGTGTACAAAACCTACAGTCCTGGAGCAGGCTCTTCAGATGAATCCTCTAATCTCAGTGGTAACTATCAGATGGACACAAAACTATATGCCTGTGAAGGAGGTGCTGTGAAAACAAACACATCACTGACTGAGAGACGCCAGGATACCACAAAAAAGTAACACAGTAAGGAGAGAGGATGCCAGTGTCTCAGATAAGCAATTATGGCCATATTTACTTTAACTGATCTGCTGAATTGCTCCCATTTCAGGCAGAAAACTTTGATTTAAGGAAGAGAAAAGACTTGCAGTTCTGTCTTCATATTTTTTTCCTTCAAACCACGAAAGAACTTCCTTTTTCAAACCAAATTAACAAAGTTTATGTCCAAATCCATTCAGTTCCGAAAATCTCTAAACTGAACTCCATTAAAAGCAGCCGTTAGTGCAGCCAAATGCTTCAACAACGCATTTAATAGCCTATAACATTTCTAATGCGCTATTGCCTGAAGTCTGTGATCTGGAAAACCAGCCAAACACAGCCACCCAAGAGCAATGACTGCTACAGGGAAGACTCTGTTATCTCCCTTGGCTATGGCAGTCTGCCACTGCTGGCATGACCAGACCAGGGACTCTCCAGCTGCAGAGGACAGGCACACAGACTACCTCTCTGGCAGAAGGAAGCCTGAAGCGAGGATGCAAATTAAAAACGAAAGTTGTGCCAAGCATGTAAGCACAGAGCGACTCGTTCAAATTTAAGGTCCTGCAATTTCATGGGTGTGTTTATGATCTGATTTCACTGGACCCTCCTTCTCCTAGTCTACTACTTCCCACTAATCACTTACAGTTCCTACCATTCATTAATACTTCACATCCTTCAGGCTTGAAGATTTCTCGGATCGCTTTTCCACTTCAACTGTCAATAAACTCAACGGAAAAACTCCCTTGACGCCAGTAAGGCTCAGAGTAGGACTTTATCCAAAGCTCAGGTATGAGCATCCCATACATCCAGCAGTACTTCTCTCTAGTCGGCCTGAAGGATGCTTGGGAACAGCATTATGATGCAGATTTCCCATTGGCTGGTTGTGACACTGGAAAATACAGTTCATGCCGTCTCCTGACAAAAAGCCACACCGCATGTTCTTCTATATAAAGCGTATATATAGGAAAGTAAAAATCTTTTCTAGCAAGTTATGCAAAGCAGAATCAGCCTCCTGGTACTATTACAGCCGACTGGAAGCTATAATGACACTAATTATACTAGTTTGCTCGAACTCCAATAAGGCTTCGTGAGTCCTAGACATCCTAGCACCAAGAATGCTGGCTGAGCGAACACCCAGCGTGAACCTCCCTGCCACTGGGCGTGGGCCAGGCCCACCAAAGCGGCAGAGGAACACAGCTAGGAAGGGCACAACCTACTGCTCCTCCTCTATCACCCTGCACCATGGGACCAACAGGCATGGGACAGGAGCAAGGCTGTCCTCATTCGAGAACTCACTCCCATACAAGGCACAACTCTGTGCTCCACCTCAGCCTGTTCTAAGCATCAAACCTCTCTCTGAAGAGCATTTTTCCACTCTCTTGCCACCCTGACTGCTCAAGATTAAGCAAAGTTGTGGATGACTTCGCAGCCCATTTCACATTTTCGTGCCAGTTGGTTGCTGTAAATTTGTGATGAAGCAAGAGAGACCGGTCAGGTATGAACCAGGTTGAACTTCCAGAACTGGTTTCTTCTGGTCTGTGTCCATTCACAAGGGTTGCAGTGAAATTTTAAAAAAGTTGCCAGAAAAAGTGCAAAGAAAAGGGAAAAAATATTATTTGCATATATCTAAATGAAGAAACAAGGGTTTTTTCACTTCCACACTTTAGTGTCTCAAAAACCACCAAGGAAATATTGTCACATTCTATAAGGTCTGACAAATGGATGGATTCCCACAAACACCAACAGTAACAGTTTATTCCCTTTCATAATGCATAATTTTGCACCTATCCCTAGCTATCACTTTTTCTAAAAGGCAAGGCTAATAAACTGCATTCAGGGAAGCAGGGCATTCCACTAACAGGCTTTGGTACTTCACACATACTAATGAACAGGAGAGCAATCATCTGAAGAAAATTTTCTTGGTCATAGTCCTGTCTCCAAGGTTTTAAAATCACTAGACGAGAAACCCACTCCCCATCTGGCTAATGACTCAGCTTTGAAAGCAAATATTTAATAATTGCTTAGCAGAGGGAAGTTGTGGACAGTTATACCTTGGGGTATTTCCAGAAACGAGAAGTATTTTAACATGCAAATTCACAAATTCTGCAAATTCTGCAGGATACATAATTTGAATAGCTAGTGCACATCCTGGCCAAATACCATACTGCCAACACACACCACATCGTGCAAATATGTTTTTGTCAAGACTACGTATATCCCCAGTGACACATTAGAATGCAGTTTTAAACAATAATACAAAGATAAAAGTATGTTGTGTATATGGCATGATTTGGAGCAGTTACCATATGCTCTGTCAATAATCTATGGATTAATAGGGTCCCGATGCACAAGAACATGTTGGCCACTCACATCTCCACGGAAGATTATTCCATTCACCACGAAAATTAGCTGAGGATTAGGCATATGTCACAATTTTTCATTCATGTTTTTAACTTGGTCATCTCTAATATATTGCTGTTAAGGTTTAGGGTTTTTTTATCAGTCTTAGTCTTCAAAGGTCTGATTCTAATTCCATTAATTTGCAGTAACATCAAGGGAGCATGCTCAGGCACGAAATCAGAAAATTAATGTTATCTTAACAATTTACTTCTGTGTCCCTAAGAGCAGCTATACAAGAGCATAATAAATAAATAAATAAATACTCACCAAACATATTATCCTACTACTGACAGTAGATGTAGTTGATACTTTGGGAAACAGTTGAAGAAACAGAGCAAGTACAGTATGTGAAAAAAAAATAATTTGTTTTAGTATGACTGCTCCCAGTTTGGGCAGTGTCTCTGGGTAGCTCAAAATCAAGATGCTTTTCTAAATCTGGTGCTAGGAACAGGCAGTAAAATAGATCTATATAATCATCTGCAACAGCAATCTATCTCCTAACAGGCCAAAGACTCCTGAGTATTTTATTTCCTTGTTTTTTATTTAGAACAGAGGTCTGGATAGCCAGGCAAATAGCTGGCCACAAAATAAAATGTCATTTACTAGTTACAATTTAACTTACAGTGTAGGAGATTCACCTTCCACTCTTTGTAGCTCTAGAGGCTCCCCATACAATCATCAGCATTTTTGCCTTGGCAAAATGACTTCAAATTAATAACAAACTGGAACACTTCCAGGATGACATTTTACATCCATTCTGCACATGCTGTGCATCACCTTACAAACAGCACAACCCTGGAGAGTAAGATCTCCATGCACTACTATCTTGTCCATATCTCCTTAGTGAAAATGAGATTGTCCCTAATGTATTAAACAACTCGAGCAGGCTAAACACCATTGGCATCACCTGGGGATCAGGAGCCTGCACAGTGGCAGCTGGGGTGGTTTTCATTTTTTAATAAAAGTGCTGTAATTTCATCCTTTGGACAGGAATGCTGGTGTCTGCCGGTGATCTGGGATTCCCCAACATCCCCTGCAAAAGGTACCTCATAGGGGTTGTTTCTGTGTGAGTTTTCACCTCTGAGATGCAAGAGTACTACAGCAGTTCTAGCGACCTGCCCGTACTTAACAGTGGGTAACACATGGCTGAAAGGAGCTGCTTACACTTGACAAAGTAACTCTGGTGCAACTTTGGCATAAATATGTTACAGTACCTACAACTATGAGCATATAAGTATTTCAGAAGGCAAACTTGTATTTTTGTTTTGTTTGGTTAGTTAAAAATACATATATTTTTTATCTGTCTGGTAAGCAGTTTTTGCAGAGAGGAGTATTATACCGTGCAAAAGCATGCTAAAACTGCATTTGCATTCTAAAGATAAAAGTTAGCATTAATCATGCCAGAAAATGAGAGTCTGAAAGTGTAAGATATATTTTTGAAGGGAAAAAAGTCACAAGTACCAAAACACTTTCAGAAAGGAGGCTGACAAACTTTTCCTTCCTGTCCCCCAAAAAAAGAAAACCCCTTTATAACTAGCTTGCACATAGCCAGTTAGAATCAAAATGGTGCAACCTACACCAGCAGTATAAAGCCAAAAATATGCTCTACGTTCTCCGTGATAAGGAAATTTGGAAAGCATCAGCACTATCACCAGCTAAGTGACTTACCAAACATCTACATAACAACATAATTGCCAAAAGCTATCAAGAGATTTATCAACAGTGGGGTACACCCACAACCACACTGCACTACACACAACGACAGAACAGAAATATTCCTCATCTGGGCTTGGCTGTGGATGGGCCTCTTCTGTTTGCTAAGTTCCACATCATCAGTGATTTTCACCAGTCTCCATCTCTATTTTGCATCCTCCTTGGAGGAAGTTTGTTATACTGTGAATGCAAAGAGGCAACAGTCCTCCAGCTCCATCAGGTAGGTAGGCTGCAACTTACTGTCTGTTTGTGTATGAAGTGCTGTATTCTCCTTTTGATCTCATAACACATTTTTTAAAAGAACCAGGCAAGCCATAATCATAGAATCACAGAATCATAGAATAGTTTGGGTTGGATCGGACCTTCAAGATCATCCAGTTCCAACCCTCCTGCCATGGGCAGGGACACCTCCCACTAGACTACGCTGCTCAAGACCCCATCCAACCTATAAGCTTACAGCAAAGGACTGTGCACACACTCATGGGGTCAACAAACTTGCTTGTTAAGAAAGAGGAAAAGTCAGCCCTACTTTATGCTTAGAAAAGAAAGGTCTTTAAAAATTAAAGTCACCCACAGCCAAATATTGATACTACAGAAGACAACTTCAAACACATGTCAAACAAGTTTGAGAATGGATAGGAAAGAATATACATTTCCAAGCGTCTTTTCTTGAACCCACACACACTCCTATTTGTACAAGTTAATCCAAAACACTTTGTAGCCCTGTGCTATTAACTTTTTTGAGATAGTCTTGATCAAACAGCAAATGGTGGAAGAGGGGGTAACACAGAAATGACAGAAAAACATCTCTCCGCTTTCAGGTTTACCTCTATAGGGATATTCCCAATACTGGATATAAAATGCACAATCCTGAAAGGAATTTTGCCCCAGTTTTCATAAGACATTTTTTCAACCTGTATGAAGTGCTTTAAAATTTTTGTGTCTTTATCTGATCAAAATGCTGTCCTTCCTCCTGCAGTGCTGGCACTCTCTGTGGTGAGACTGTTTCAGTATCAATATTAATATTCAAGTTTGTGACACTACATTTCCTGTGCTATTTAAAGCATTCAGAATAATCATTAACTGAGAAATATTAAACAGTAAATTTTTGCTACCTGCTTACAATTTCAGCAGCGCTAGCTGTGAACAGCACTTACAGCAGTCACCTGCAATTTCACATAGAGATATATTTTTCACCTTTTCTAATATTACTCACACATTCCCCCAACTTGGCTTTTGTTGGTTTTAGCAAAGCTACACATTCATTCATTTTCTGGAGCATAACTGTATCCTGAATATCAATTCAATTTATAGTATTTAGTATTTCAGACTTTTATTCCACATACATTCCCTAACTGATAGCAACTTTAACATACAGTGAACCGCTGAACTGCGTTTTTTTTCACTATTCATGGAATACTAATTATTTATTATTTCTACTGCTGTTAAAAAAAAAAAAAGAGAATCTTTCATTTTTGCTTTTTTTTTTTTTCCTGTTTCAGTACTTAGTTGAGTCTGTTTCATTTGTAATTATCTAGACTGTGGTTGTATCTCTTTGGGCATAAGGAGTGTTTTCATTATAACATGTAGGTGTCTTTAAAAGCAACGAACATTAGACCTGCACAGCTGAGAATTCACTGAACTGCTACTGCTTCCTACCAAGCTGCCAAAGTTTCAGAGAAGCTTTCATACAATATTTCAAACTGAAAATAATGAATACATGTTCCTGCATGCAGAAATGTGCATGTTAGATAGATACGTTTATCTCCTTGTCAAAGAACAGCTTTATGAGGAACGCACAAAAAATTGAGCCCTCCATGAGCAGACAACACTGCAAAGCAACAGATCAAAATTAAATATCCCAAATAACTCAAGGAAAACTTTATTTTCATGGTTTGACTATGTCATGAAGTACTTCAGTATCATTGTAAGGTCAGTTCTCTTCTCCCCTCTGAAACTGAAGGACGATCTCAGAACATGCACATTTCTTTCATTCTTAGCTAACTTCACCTCAAATTTGAGCCAAAGGGGTCTGATCACAGCCCTCGGTAAATCCACAGGAGGAACTCCACTGGGACCAGGGCCGAAAACAACATGCCTACAGTAGCCAACAACTCTGAGTTATAAAAAATACTTGCTAAATCTCTATATTGCCTGGTCATCAACATTTCCATTATAATCCTGGTACTTGGGGATGTCTGTATGTTGGATGCTATCCATTCTTTTCTCAAGCCAACCAAAATGAATTGGTTTTGAGTGATACAAGACACCACCCTCTCCTCCGGAGACCTGCAGACAACTAACAGAACCTTCGTTTTTCACACAAATCAGCAGGATCCTACCACCTCCGGCTGAATTTGGTTTACCTGCTTTGTCACAATATGCTTTTGCAGGGTCATAAAAGCAAGCTTTGGTTTTGTTTCAGGAAATCAAGGGATATCAGCTTTTTCATGTAGTATGTCATGATGTGAAATAATCAGGGCTAAAAATGCAACAATAAAGTTTCAATAATGTGTCTTTCAATTCTTCATCATTCTGTTTACACTGCATTGAGAGTTATAAATGGAATAATAAACAGCAAAAGCCAGTCTACCAAAACAAGGAGCCCGTCATAAATACTTTTTTAAAGAATAGCAGGGGTAATACTAACACCAAAACCAGTATTCTTCCTACTCCCATCAGCAAAACCATTCTTGAATTTGTTCTCCCGTTGCACCCAGAAGGACAACTATGTTCGTTTACAAAGCCACCACACCATTATGGCTGAATTCATTAAAGTGTTTGAAGTACCTTGAGCACGACAGAAGACACGGAAAAACAAACGCCATTCGACAACACACAATTCATACTAATGTTAATTAATTCACATTTGCAACATAAGCTGAAGCTATTCCAAATAGCCCATTATGATATATTCTGAGAACAAGAATTAGAAGCAAAACACAAAACCTACCAACACGAGTTTCTACATCTTTCCAAAATGAGCCTGAGTCTTCCTTCAGTTTCCTGCTCCTGGAGGGATGCCAGCATTGGGCCCAGCAAACTGCACTCATCAAGAATCAGCTCTAAAAGTAACTCTCCTTCTTTCTGCAGAAATTAATTGTTGAGGGCCAATATTAACAGTTTTTAGGAGCGATGTGGGTAAAATGTGAGTAGAACCAGTTCATGCCCTAGTAAAGAGGTCTAGCTGAAGGAATAGGCACACGTGCTGCCCTGAGCTTTTACAGTAAAATATGCTTTTTTTCCCTCTCTTGCCCTTCCAGGAGTCCTCTGCATCTAGTCATTTATCCTCAGGCCTCCCTGGGTGCCTGGAAGTCAAAACCATGTGATGGAAAGTATTAGCAAAGTGGTCCTACCATCACATGCCCCCCACTCTCAACTTCAAATTGCTCGCCCACATAAGATAAAATCCTGCTGAGGAAAACTTGCTCTGAGTGCCTGGAGCACTCGGCTCTGCAGAAGCTGGGACAGGAACAGCATGACAGACACCAGGCACCCTGCACAAGCCAGGTGAGGTGAACCCTACGTGGAGACTCTTTCTCTGCAGCAGAAGCTTCTCAGTGTTCTGTCTGAGGTATGAACACGCAGAGTTTATACGCCTATGTTGACAGGTGAAGAGCTTTGCTCTCAGTAGTAACTGCAATTTCTTTTGAAGTCCTGAACCAAAGTTAAGAGATGACCTGGGTCAGTAGTCACACAGTGTATACCGCAGCCCTTCTCAAACATGAGGAGGAAAAAAACAGCAACAAAAAGCCCAGTTACAGAGTAAACCCAACTTAAGACACACCGGAAAAGCTCTTATTTTCCATGCCCATCCAAGAACACAAATTGTCGGAGGACCGAATACCAGCTCTCTACAAAGGACCTCTGAGTCTGTCAAGAGTGTCCCAGCTCCCTGTCAGCCTGCTGGCTTCAGCTAACCAGGCACCTGCACATAACAAAATTGCCTTCAGCCAGCTATGGCAACACATTAAGCATCCACATAACAGCTTCTTTTCATTGCATAACTGCTTGCTCAGGTCTCTAGAACACACACACAAGAATTTTATGAAAGGAAATCAGTGGCTACTACTACAAAGCATTGTGTTGCTAGCCAGAGATGGAGAGCACACCATCCAACACTGAACGACAGCCAGTAAGGAGGAGTCCCAGTTTCAGGCCTGAAAACCACTGGAAAGCTGTTGTCAGGCTGATTACAACCCCGCTGAAAGGGTAAGGCTTCAGAGCAGTGTGTGTAGCAGATTAGAGGCATGGTTCCCATGCACTGCCAGCAGAAGCTGCAGATCTGAACCACCACATGTATTCTGCAAATATACCCTCTGTGTACTGTGTACTCACACAGTAACATGCCTCTCAGCTCCACTGTTAGAAAAGTAATCAGTGAAAAAGTAGCCCATAAGCACTGACCACAGTTCATTCTCAAATGAACTGGTCCATAAGAAAATTTAAGTAAGTGAAGGATGTGGTAAAACTCCTATCAAACAAATAGTAAGGGAAGGGTCTCTTTGAAAAAAAAGGGACAATTTGGCATTTGCAGTGTGTACAAGATGTCTTCATACACTTTCCTGATTCCCTGCCAGTAACTACTCAAAAAAGACCACTTAACAAGCAAACAGGTCTTCAGCACAACAAATAATAAAAAAGAGAGCAAAGCTTGTGCTATTTAAATATCATGAAACATTCTGCTAATCATGCACAGATGGAAGTACAGACGCTTCTGCCAGACGCCTTGTTCAGAAACTTTGCTCTATTTTTAATTATTTGATGCACAGGGGACCTGTTTTCTGATTAAAAGGGCACTGCCTTTAAAAGGACCCATCGATATGGAGTCTAGCCTTGTTTTTAATAATGGAGGATTTAAAAAGCAGTAACTTATACCTCCAAGCTCCCTGCAACCAATTCTTATCATCTTACAAACATGGTTGTTTTCTATTAGATGTTTGTATCACCTTGGGAAACTAACTATATGCAAGCTATTGTTTAAATGCACTGTGTGAACCCATTTAGAAAATGTTTATCTTCCTCTAATATCCTTTAGTTTGTATCTTTTTTGGTGTTACCTCTAACAAGAAGGGTTACAGATTTCCAGATAAAAGCAGCATTTTTTGATAATTTCCCCATTAGTCAAAACTCTATTTTTTTGTGAAAACATATGATCTCCAAAATTACAAACTAAAATATTTACTGGGGGTTTTTTAAGTCTACTATAACTACATTATCATTCCAACAGTCAGTCCTTGGTAAAAACACAGGGATCCACAAAGGAAAACAACCTCACATTTTTTTCACTTCATACCTTCTGTGAACTTCACTCATTCGGCACTACAGTGTTTCATTCCTGTATTCTCTAAAGCAGTCCAGGAATTTTTCCCTCACTGAAGAGCCTCACTCAAAATGCATATCATGTTCAATTTATTTTCTTTTTCTCAATGAAGTGCTTTTCAAACATTCTTTTTTGGTTTAGCTTACATTTTATCTTGAAAGTTTTGCAACCTGCCATTACAGAAATTTGCTGGTGGGGCAGAGTCACAGAACAACAAAACAAACTGGAAACCCAAGGAAAACTGCCCAAGCTGTCACTTTCATCTCACCTGTATTACATGTGAAAATTACATGTTTTCAAAGCTTATCAATGTTAACAATTTGAAGTGCTGCTAGTAACACAGTAAAAACACCTTTTGACTAGCAGACCACATGATATGATAATAAAGTAACAGTGACCATGTTATCTGGTGAACAAATGACTCAAAGCAGGTGACTCCCAGCTCATGATCAGGTACAGAGAAAAGCAACTGATTTTGTAAAATTTTTTTTTAAATGCTACCAGTATGTAATAGTACTCAAACAAATACAAGCAACTGAATTCAAGCAACTGAATTCTTAAAGACCAGCTGACAAGCCTGATAAAAGATGTCTGCTGAAGAGACACTGCAGCTGGAAGCCAGGGAAGACTGGAAGGGGCACACAGCAATGAAAATCCAATGTTCAGCCAAGGAAACGGGTACACACAGTGAAGCCACAGAGAAGAAATAAAGGGGGTTTTCCCATGACGAGATGGGAAAGGTTGTGTGCAATGAAAGGCTTGTCCAGGCAGATGATCAGGGTTACAAAGCTCAGAATTCAGCTATGATTGACGAGAAAGGAAGATGTAGATGAAACAACATTCAAATTTGCAGTTCTGCAGAAAATCACCGAGGTACTGAAACCCTCTGAGCAGAAATGGATTTTAGACACATAGAAACACATACAAAAAAGAACCTGAAGAAAGGGCCAACACACAATCAAAGTATCACACAGGTAACAAACCTGGTAAGGGGGCCTTACAAGTAGGTCAGATATGCAGCAGCGAGAACTGCTGAGTACAGGAGAATCTCAGCATAAATGGAGACAAAGAGAAAAATTAACTGGCCAGCAATAAAAGAATAAAGTCTGGAAAAGGTTAAAACAGGGCAGAAGGATAAAAGTGCAAAACGCTGCTTGGAATATACAAAGATTAGTTTAATTCACCAACACATCCACTTGAAACACAGGAAGACACTCCCTTTTCACAAGCGAATGCTCACCTGCTGCAGCACCCAAGCAAGTAGTGTCTGATCAATCAGCTCCAAGTCCAGAGGGCCCCAACACTCCCCAGAGACCCTAGGCCAGATTCCATGCTCTATCACATCACATATGCACCCACGTGGCTCTTTTTACAGCATCCAATTACATAACGGAGGTGGGAACCAGACCCTTGCTCCACAGCTGCCTCTGGGCTGACCGCATCAGTGCAACACACACCACGCACAGTTCACATGAAAAAAGATAAGGAGCATAAAAACCCGGTTACTGCAGCACAGGCTGCACAGCACCACTGTTTCACAGAGACACTCTGGCTGAGCTGTATAAACAGCACCAAACACTGCAGCCAGCCAGCTGACAGCTCAGATGAACGCACTTCATAGCAGAGCTGCACATGTAGCAGAAGTGTGTCTTAGTTTGCATTTCTCCCATTCCGTACAGCCAACGTGACATTCAACAAGTTTGACTCCTTAGGTAACACGGGCGTATTTGACTGCTGCTCTTTAACGTATTTCAAATGCTTACTATAAACCTTCTACCCACCTGATTTTTCCTTAGGGCCCTTCTAGCTGTTCTGTAAGAGGTAACAACATCTGGATAGCAGTATAAAGTAATAAATCTCATATTTCCACTCAGTAATTATTTAATTCACTCAGTCACTACACACGGTACTGCCACTGCAACTGCTGCTGAGCTGCAAACAATATAAACTGGCAGTGACCAACAAATGGTAGGATGTACCCACGAGGGTTTGTATTATTCTCATAGCTGAAGACCAGGCACTGGGACTGAGCTGTTCTGTCAGCTTGCGCAGATACGGAGCAAAATACAGACTTTAAATCCTTCTTTGGTCCTTCCAGTATTGTAGTATCATATATATTTTAAGTCAATAATAATATACTCATGCACTATCCAAACAAACACAGTCAAATTTTAAACTATAGATTATTGGTCCATAAGATCCACTGTCAGCCTCTTTCCCTTTGATATAGAACATAGACCTCAAAATACATTAGAGAGATGGCACTGATGTGTCACCTATCTCCCCACCATTTAATTAATCAACTGTCAAGTTCACAAAGGAAATCACAAGCGATTTCCAAGACTGTGTCACCAACAACAAAAATATTAGGTCAGATCACAGCAGAGATCCAAGAAAATTTAGCAAGACTGATAAACAGGAAACCTGAAACTTATCCCTGATTCAAAGAGGAGATAGACAAGACCTAAGCAGAGAGCTGAAGCAGCCTCTCAGTTCTGCACCCTAGGAAATGCAAAGGCTAAGCATTTGCCCAGATCCACCACTTCATCTTTGGCTATTCCATCAGTAAGTGTTGCTGACAGAGGAGTCACAGGCCAAGGTAGCTGGTGGGGAAAAAAGGAGAGAATATCCAGAGAAAGTACAAAATCTAGGAGAATTAGTTCTCTCATTTATAATAAAGTATCATTTGTGTGTCAGAAACTCAACAGCAGTTATCAGCGGAAAAACCTCCACCGTTTGTTAATGAGTCGCAGTTTGTTTTAAACCAGATGCTAAAATCTTAAGACATTAGTATGCAATTAAAGACTTGTATTCACTGGAAGATCATGTTCATGACATTCATACAGTAGTCTTTGACTTGCATAAATATTGATGGAACTACCAGTATCAGTGTGTTTGGGGCCAAACATTTTACTCGAAAGTTCAGCCTTATTGACAAGTAACATTGCCTCGCTCTGCTGAGGAAAGAGAATACCTCGAATTAAATTTGTACATCCTTAGGCATGATCTCTTCTAAAATCATAGGAAATGCTGCTAAGCCCAAAGAGGAAGGTGAATGAGGGTCCTTTTGACAATTCACAGGTGGAGGATCCCCACTGCAACCTTTTGCTTCTGAGCACGTGGCTGAAGACCAGCCCAAATCACCACCTAATAACTCTTTGTCTCTGTAAAATAAATCTGACACCAGGGCTTGGGATGCTGATCTGCAATAGCTATAATGGTTTGCAGAAGGGTCTGTCAAAGCATAGCTCCCAGGTGTGTAAGCAAACATTTCAGATTATAGGTGAGTGTTCTGCTGTTTTGTTTTCTGATTCTTACGGAAGATTTCCATTTTCAGCAATGCCTACGCAGCATTACCTGAGATACCTTGAGTCATTAAAAAAATGCAAATAGGGAGAAAAAAAATTAAAAAATAAATAAATGGTTCAATGACTTTCTTTGGGGTTTAATTGCTTATTTCATTAAAGTCCCTACATAGTACATTTTATAAAATGCAAAATTGTATTTATCTTACTCTCTTGCATCTTTGCTTTTAAAGCATGACACACTGTAGAAAAAAAAAAAAAAAAGAAAAAATGGAACTTATTTTTGTATTAAATAAATTTTTAAAATAATCACCCAAGCTACAGCAAACATACAAATAGACAGAAAGTAATTGTGTTTGTATCTGAATTCTGCACTTCAAGCCACCTTTGATCAACTTGATTAATATTCTTTTCAGAAGATTTTTATAGCTGGTACACTTCATGAACACAATTAGATTAATCTGTTCTGAATTCTGTTTCACAAAATTACTGTTCCTCTTATTAATTTTGCAAAAAACAGATGTAACTATGTACAAGTGAATTTTTCTCATTGATTAAACAAGTCTGTGACACAGCTTCCAGCGCTGGCCAAGAGATATCATTGTGAGTATTTAATAAATCAGCAAGCCTGATGATGCAATGTCATGTGAGCTAATACACAAAATACTACACTTTTTTAGTCAAGTAATTGAAAAAAATAGCCCGATTCTCAACTTATAGCACCAGATTATTCAGGTATCAGTATCTGTGGGATAATGCCACCAGCTAGTCAAAGTGACTATAGCTGATCCACAAACCTTCCTCTACTGAAGTCAACAATAAAATTTTAATCAGATTCAGCAGCATGGTTTCACACGGTTGAATTTCAGAGATATTGGGTTTGAATAAGATCCATCTGACCCCTTGATCTGCAGGAGAGACTGACTTTGACCTTACCAGGACTGCCGTGGGCGGACAGATGTCACTTCACCCCATAAATCCCCTCACCTGGCGCAGCAACTAAGCGCTGCTGAACTCAGGTACCCTCTAGGAACACTGCAATGTTGTAATTAGCAGTGAGACTTGTAATGCATTCCCCTGCCAGAAACAGGAGTTGCTGTGGCCACTGGAGTAAAAGAATGTGAAAAAGCATTGGAAAAGAATAAAGATAGATACTGAAACAACACAACTATCACCAGTATTAGCTGAACTGTCAAATAGATATTACAAGAAAACAAAGATTTCTTATTTTTTTTAAAGTATAAAATTTACTTTAAAATTGATTATTTCACTGGAAGGGACAAATGGTACACAGAACACAACTCTGACACAAGCTTCAAGCTTCTACTTCTTAATGTCTATATTCTGTTAGGTTCTGCTTTGATTTTTGGAGAAATTATGTATTTAACATCTTGTTTGCAGTGCAACAGTAACCTAAACCCCTTTTAATTTTTGGCAAATGTTGCACATCACTCACATCAAGCTTACCCTTAACTGTGAACTG
Source organism: Tapera naevia (assembly GCA_033556795.1). Taxonomy (NCBI): domain Eukaryota; kingdom Metazoa; phylum Chordata; class Aves; order Cuculiformes; family Neomorphidae; genus Tapera; species Tapera naevia. The sequence goes on from JAUMJJ010000086.1 coordinate 4,845,650, forward strand.
TTAACATGTCTTAGTGTGGTTTCCCTGTTCCTATGGCAAGGCTAAACAGCATTTAGAAAACAAAGATATCCCCAGGCCCGCCCTGTAGTTTCTGAAGCACAGATTAAGCACGGTATTCTGCTCAACAAGCTCATCACTGTTAAGTAACTCATCAGAAAATAAAGACGGAATTATCAAATGGGAATTGCCAAGTAATTAGTTCTCTGAAGCAGATGACATACAACTGTTAAAGGGAGGGGCTTCCCTGTTAGTCATATGTCAGAGTAGAGCCTACTAATCTGTAAATAAAAGTGCATTACATATGATTAGTGCTATGGGTTTTTAACCGCTAGTGGTGCATGGAGAATAAATTTACAACTTCTTCTACTGCAATAATCCACCAGGATTCTTTTTTATTCTCTTTCATACAGTGAACTTTCAAACCATTCTGGATCTACTTGCTTTCAGACTATCTGGGGAAAGCTACAAACACTGCACAGTTCCAGGGAGGGGATGTGCTCAGGGGCTAAGGAAGAGGATAAACGCTTTTACTATCACATTAATTTGAAAAATGACTCTCTACTCAGCTACTACACATGGCACTGAAAAGGAACCGTGCCAATGAGAAAATACTAACACAAAAATTCCAAGCGCAGTAAAGAAGGATTAAGCCTGCTTTTTGTAATTATCCTTCCCCATTAAAGCCTAACTTTAAGTAGCTGTCCTCACAGAAATGTTTAATCTACAAAACTACAAGGGCCTTCACGCATGGGTACCTGACAAACAAATATGTGGTAACAGTCACAACCATGCTCCAATACCAGTGATAAACACTTCAACATTTATACTTTTTACAGTGTGAAGAGCAATTCAATAAAACCTCAAGTCAGATTTTCAGCTAGTCGCAGAATGAGTTGATCATTGCTAAGTAACTGATTAGAAAATATAGAATTATCAGATGTTGCCTCCATCACAGTACCTCACCACAAGAAGCCCTTCAGCTAACGTGCTCAAACGCAGATGCTGCCACTTGGGTTTTCAACTGAAAGCATACCTCTAGTATGGAGGCATGGCAAAACCCACCGGCACACCCCTGCCCAACACACACAGCAAAGGAGAGGGCAGGAGCAGGGTAACACAGATGCTGAGGCTTACACACAACTGCACATCCCACCGAGTCATTTCACCACTTTCAGCCACTCAGCACATCAAAGTTTTCAGTCTCTCTCACACTTAATCCAACCTCCAAAAGCCCGTATTTTAAAGTAATGCTAACAAGTTATAGTGCATGGGCATCAAGTCTCTCACTCCACCTGCAGATATACCTCTTTAAAACAGAAGGTGGGAGGTCTTGGCTTATATTGCATTAGGAGCATAAGCCTTGTGTTTTTATGCAGACAGATCACTACAACCAACTCCTCTGACACTTCAGACCGGGAAACAAAACTTTCAGTCAGGCACCAAACCTTAAGTATCTTCTGAAAGAGCAACAGAGCAAACAGGTGAAAGGTCAGGGCTAAGGGGACAGCAAAGCCTCTCTTCTAAGACGACAGTGTGCATTCACTTCACTTCATTTAGTTGACCTTACAGTTATTCACTTATATACAAAACAAAAAAATAAAAAAAATTTCTAACTACTATCCAATTATACCTAATTCACATCTCCATTTCATTTGTGCTCTTAATACCTTCTCCATTGCATACATTGTTATAGCCCTACAGTTACTGTAGGCCTTAGTAAACAGTATGAGAGGGAAGAAATAAATTCAGCTAGGATAAAAGGACACCAAAATTACAATCAAAAAGCCATCACTGGACATATTTATAGAAGGATTAGCTCTTTTCATGTTCACTACGAATTATTTTAAACAGACAGATTGTTGCCCATTTAGAGACAGCAGAAGCCAGAAGTCTGCATAAAATAGAAATTATGTCTTTAGGTAAAAATAAGCCGTATTAGATAGTTTGGGGACATACTTTTGGAAAATTCAGTAAAAAAAAAATCTTACAAATGGAATGTGGCTGTAAATTCAACCCAATATTATAATATGATTAATGCATATGAAGTGAGTCGACAGTGGAAAAGATTAAAAAGAACTCTCTAGTTGTTAAAACATCCAGTGTCTCTTGCAAAACCCTCTCAACACAACCGTTTAAAAGAAAGCATTGAGTCAGTTGCCTACGTGGAAGGAGGCAGTGCATGCTCTGAACAAATAACAATAACTATGTTTTTTAGAGCAGGCTAATATTAACCAAGGTCATGATTTTTTTCTTTTTTAAAAAAGCTGTACCTATTTTTTTTTTAATTATTATTTTTACTAATACCCGTGTCTTTATTCAGGCAAGATGCTTAGCAGTCCCTGCAAGAATACTGCTTGAATTGGAAGAGTAATCATGCCTGGAGCTCACACACAAAAGCAATGTTACTCCCTGAAGCCAGGCGATTCCTCATGCAAGCAAAGCCATGAACACACATGTAGGGCCACTAGGCCTAAAGTAAGGTTTCCGAGATCTGCTTTTGAAAGCATTCAGTCAAAACACGCCCAATATTTGGTCCCTCTGACAGACTCTGTAGTAATAACCCAGGCCTGCCTAAAACCGAGCAGGGCTGTCACCACCTTCACCCCAGAACAAATGTGGAAGCCAGAAAGATGATGGGTCTTAGCATGCAACAGGTCTTAAGAAGGTGATGCTCTATGTCGAGCTGTGAAACCTTTCTGTGGCTGCTTGCTGCACAGTACTGGGTCATATTTCTTCCATCTTACTACTGTGAGCTCCCGTCCATTACCGACAAGCAGGCAGTCTCTACCCCAAAAAATTTTACTTTCACTTGATTAGTTATCCAGTGGGCCTGATTTTCATTGTTCTCTAAAGAAAATAAGAACTAATGAAGCCCAAACTCGGTGTCTAAAATGGCCCAACAACTAGAAATAAGACAAAATAAATTTGATCTATGGTCCTCAAAAAACAACACTATAATTCCAGGTACACTGGTACAGAAAAAAAGCAGCACAGGGCTCTAACTCCTGTCATGCCTCTGCATCCGACTTAACTAGGTTACATTTTCTATCCCAAATGTTTGCCTAACGTCTAATAAATTCTTTCTCATGCAATCACAGGAAATGCCAGATGCTAAAATATTCGAGGTGACTTAGCAATACATTGTGGATAATACAATCTGATTATTCACGGGATTTGACCAATGCACTACAAACGATTATTTCTTCTAATTAAGACATAAGCCTTTCCTGTAGTAATCACTTCTGAAAATAAATACAATTTCATACAACCCAAGCTAATTCTGAAAAAAAAATAAATAAACACGTTGTGGAAATGATAATGTCACAACAAAAAGCTTCCTTCTATTGCACCTCCCAAGTCAATAGCTGCTACCAAGTCAGTTTTCTGCCAAAACAGAACAACAAAATGTGTCAGTGTATAGTCACTTTGTCCGTTTTTTCACTCTCAGGAAATTCTTACTGGTCCCAAGAAATATAGTGGTTACAATCCACCACCACCATTCAAGCTCATCTCTAAACCGTAACAGGCACATCTTTGCATGTAACTACTTGTTTAGGTAACTTCCCTAACAGCACCCTTCCCCACAGCCACAATAAAATGTAAATTATGTTCTGCATACTTTTCTACGACATGCTGTATACATTAAAAAGTTATTCTGTAATGGAGATTTTGTGATCAGCCCCTCATAAAGACAATGCTACAGTAATTAAACTTTCTGGCTGTAAATAGGAAAAAAAAAGATCCTTTGATTTTCTGCACGTAACCACTACATTTCATTTCCTCTTATTTAAAGACACAGACAATTTTCTTATGACACTTAATCTTTTTTTTTTTAAGCATCAGCAGTATTGCCAATCCCAAGGACTCAAAAATCATATAACAGGTCCAAAAAAACAGGCTGGCTTAATGACAATCAGATTAAAGAAATAAAATAAAAATTTATGTTCTTTTTTATAGGCAGTATGATCCTTGAGCCTTGAGACGTGGTTGTTTCAAGGTACTCTCCACAATCATATGGGAAGCAGAGAGAGAGAAGCGGGAGAGTAGACTGATATATGTGTATTATTACATCCTGTCTGCCTACAGCATTTCAGGGAAAAATATCAGAGGAATTGAAAACATTCCTCAAACCAGCATAAAAGACATCCAGGCACGTCAGTAGTGGCTAGTTGTCCTGGGAAGTAACCTTATGCCAGACAAAGTATAGTGCACAGCAGGAACTCGGGACACTGGGAACATCAAGCCAGCAGCAAGCAACAAGAACTACTGAAAACATTCGTAAGAGTGCAGGAAAGATTTATATACAATTTTACGCATGGCATTTTACAACACAAATCAAATCCTGTAAACTTTCCCATTCATACTACCATCTTTTAGTAACCAAATATTCTCTGACTTAAGGTGAGCATAAAACCACTCATCTGGAACCCACTGTCCTGTAAGTCACCGAACTGAGTCACCAGAGTTAACAGAATTTTTCTGATGAGAGTTTCTCAAGGACCTCTACTGCCAGACAAAGGAAGTACAAACTTATCACGGGTAGGTAATCGTACAGACACCAGTAAGGTGCCCACGCTGATTAAAGCCCAGCACAGGCAGTGCACACTTGTTAGAGGAAATAAAAAGCAGTATATTCTCACCTTTTAGGCAGTGCGTATCTGTATAGTGAAGACAAAAACGTTGTTCACTGTCCTACCGGGGTCAAGAATAAATTCACAGCTTGTATTGCTTGCCCATGTGGCTTGGCCTGTGATGTGACTGTTGATCCAGGGGAGGAGAAGATGGAAAACAAAATAAAAAGAAATAAAAACACAGTTGAGTCAAACAATTTACAACATGATAAGACATCTCAACCAGGACTGAGAGAGACTGCTTTTGCTATTACTCAAGCACAAATAAACTACAGATTTAATCCTGCAGACAGAGTACATACAGTAAAGAGCAGAGCCCATTTATTCAAACTGAGTGCTCTTTTCCTAAATGTGATCTTAATGAGGTGAAGAATCATAAGCGAGATTTGATGACTGTCTTCACTGCCAATACAACATACTTAATTTGTGGAGGGGCATCATCCAGAAAACATATTGCTGCCACTAGTACTTATAGGTGAAAAATAATCATTTTGGGAATATAACATTACCTTAGGACTACTGTGTCATTTATGGTAGCATGCTAGAGTCAATGTATATTAATGCAAATTCCTAAATCACAAATAAATCAACATGATTTTTTTTCTATTTCTGTATTTTGCTCAGTAAAATTACCAAGAGCCAGCACTGGGTTTCTGCTGACATTACATATTAAACAAGATACATTTTGGGTTTTATTTTGGAATCGCACCAACTATTTTTATCACTCTTGGGACAATAAAAGGATTTTTTCTCCCTCACTGAGAAGCATTTTTTGTTGTTTCAGTTTACAAGCATACTTACTTGTTCCTATTTATGGAAGGATTTACACATGTACTTAACTCTAGATAGGTTCTTTAACCAATCCTCATTCAGCAAAACCCTCGCTGGGACATACTAAGTAACTTTGCAGACTGGGACCAATGCACACACACAGATTTCCCCATGTGGTACAACCACCTCAGACTTCAACTTTGAGTAAAAAAAGAAACCCAAAACACAGAACATTACATTCTCGATACATGCACTGAGATCAAAAATGAATTATAGTCATCAATCCAGTTTTTGGTTTTTTGCAAAAGTCAAGAGTCTATTTCTTACATTTTAAAACATTAGTCAGGTAGCAGCTCAGCCAAAACCACATAAAATATTCAACTTCTTTACATAATGAACGTGAACCACTAAACAAGACTCCAAAAGACAATGCCTTTGTCCAAAATACCTATTTAATTTTTTATTTATCACACTCATAGTTCCACATAAAAGTAAAATGAAAGGATGAGGTCAGGTTTTTCAGTTTGCAAAGCTCAGGCTGTCGAATTCACTGGAACATAGCATGTCATTTCTTTGAAAGGAAATATTTACCTTTGCCAAGTCTGTGGTACTTCTGTTTCTCCTGATAATTATATTTTTATTTGTGAAAGTAGAGCTGGTTACGGAAGTCTCAGAAGAGACCTACAACTAAGTCTGTTATCCACTCTGTGTGAATGGTACACACTGTACCTGTTCAGCTCTTCCAAGCAGCTACACCATTCACAACCTGTGTGCTGAGTTAAGGCTGTCATACAGCCCGACTTCTCCCAAGCAGCATCAGCAAGAGCTGCCTCACACACTGGAGTAGATTTGCAGCCAGCCAATGCTTCAGCCCATCTATGCAATTCTGACAGACATTTCCTTTACAGCCTGCCATACTTCTTTATTGCATTTGCCTTTCAATTAGTACACCACAACAAAAGCAGCAAACTGTATGAACAATGACAATGACAATCCTGACTGCGATCTACTAAGATGAGCTGCTAAATTTCAGCAAGGGGAAACTCAGGCCTTCATTTTGTTTTACTAGCTATGCTACTAAACAATTATTTTCAAATTCAAATGTTTAAATCCTTCGTTGCTTTTCAGGTGACTGCATTTAAGTGTCTATTAATTAAGAGGAAACTAGGCCACTGAATCTATTACATAAAAATCTTTAAGTGAAATTCCAGATCTCTTGAAAGTATCTTTTAAAACAAGACTATTTTTTTCAGTCTTTCTAAACAAAATTCAATCAGGTCAGAAGGGCCAGGGAGAAAAGTCACGCTGTTTATTTTCAAAAAGTCTTTTAACTAGGTATATACAGCCTTTTTGAAAATAATTACTTTCTAATGCTCTTAGTCACACAGGTAATTTGTCTTACAATAAAATATGTACAAGCAGCATGTGGCACACAAAGGCTCACTCTACAGGAGTCGTCCTGCACACAATCATTTTACTCTCTCCAGCCCATCCTCCTAAACAGGCTCTTCTATTTCAAGCCACCTCCTCAGTGTGGAGGCCCAAAACAGAGGTGGCCATGCCGAGTAGAGGATTTTCCCTCCTAAGAAGGGCAAGTTACTCAAGGCACTGAAAAGCTGCATTTTGGGTATAGGAAACTGCCTGCAAACTCACCATCCCCTCGCCACTCCGAGGAGAAACACCTCTGCTCGGCAGGCAAGCTGAGACCTGCAAACTCGTCACACCAAACCCGCGACCGCCAGCTGCCTGGCACTGCAAGAGCTGAACCACCGACGGGCGTTTCTCATTACCTCCTCCAGCTCCGGTGCTTTACCACCAGAGCGATTAAAATATCTGTTTTACTGAGATATTTCTGGATTGCATTATGTTCCTGCCTGGTACTACAAATGCTCAGGAGCTGTGGTGCTGATGATTTCTCATCATCAAGACGCAAAATCCTCCGGGCCAAGTTCAGTATTAGTGTAAGTGCACACAAGATTAGTGACTGGAATAGCAGTGTTAACCACTTCTGCAGACACTTAATGCAGCTCCTTAATCAAGCAAAAATACTATTTAAGATCACAGTGCTTTTTGCCCTAAAAAAGATATAGAGAAAATAACAGTGATATGCAGCAGATCACTTTCTGTGCTCTGCTATTCTACTACATGCCTGGATTAAGTCCAGTAAATTGAGTTATTCTAGATATACACCCATGTAAGTGGCTCACAATCCTGTCCCCTGGAGTCACTCCAGATTTATGACATTAGAGCAGAGTGCCAAATCTGGTGCCTTTAAAAAATTATACCTACGTTTGTGGAAAAAATGCCTCAAAAGAGTGATGGGAATGAAGACATACATTCCTTGGCTGAATTCATTTTTAAGAACAGTATGCAGTTTGAAGCTAATCAGACTGCATATTTTTTCAAGGCATTACTAACTTTGTCGCAGGTCTCCTGCCCTATGGCTGCAATATTCAGAAGACCACAAATGCAAAGAAAAGCAAACAAAAGCAAAAAAAAAAGTACTGAAAATAAGTTATTTACCAGTGAGAAAACTGCTTTTAATAGTATCTACTTAGGTTTTTATTATGAGAAAACGAAGTCAGCTTTCACCTAAAACACAAAAGGGCCTAGACCTTGATAAGAACTATGAAGAGGCTTAACAAACATAAGAGACAAGAATCACTGCTTTTAATTTTGGAGAATAACAAGCTTGTGGCCTAAAATACAGATGCTGGAATGGGAACTGCCACAAACTTGCAAACATTTACAGCCACCAAACAGTTAAACCAGCCTGTCAGGGGGGAGAGAGGGAAGTGGGGGGGGGAAACTGCGAAGAAACTTTTATGCAAGCTTTTATAATCCAAAAAGCATTTTTATAAAGCACCACACCTTTGTGGATTTGCTAATAGTAAATGTGAATGGAATCGAGGATTTGGCTAACCTGCTAAGCATGTCACGTACCAGTCCATCTGCCTGACACTACGGTACGCAAAGAACAACCTTCCTGAGAAGTTCAGCCATTAGGAAACCACCACTGGCATCCTTCAATTTTGAGCAAGCCTGGGGTGACGGCCACTAACAGGGCTACCAAGATGGCCTGGTTAGGGCTGGTAGTAGCTCGGTGGGTCACCAGCCAGCCAGCCAGCCATGTACACACCTGACTGGCCGGTGAATACCGTCTGTTACCATGGCAGCCTGATCTAATTACATGACTGATCAGGGCTGGAGTAAGCGCGCTGAAAGCCTACACTGCTGACATGTCGCTGCACGATGAGATAGACAGACAGACAGGCAAGCGAGCACAGAGGGAAAAAAATCTATCGACCTCTGTCTTATGTAAAAAGTGAGGAGCTTGCAGCCACCCTTTAAAAAGACAGTTGCCCATAAAATGCCAAGCCAGCTTTTACGAACAAATTAGGTGCAATAGCGTGCACTTACAACTTACAATTATCTTGCAGCATCACAAAAATAACTACGGCGTAATATTTTCCCCAGCCATTCTTGATTTCCCCTCTCCCTCATTCATAACCCTTGCTCTGTATCATAAAACTGAACCATCCCCACCACCCGAGCAGAAACAGCAGAAGGCAAAGCCGGGATTTTCCTTGACGGGAAGGCTTCGTTCGAAACTGAAATTAAAAGTCCTTGACTTCTCCGTGTGCGAGCAGAGTCACTCACTACGCCCCGGCCACATCTGACACGTAAAAGTAAGCACTGCTGCATAAAACATGTAATCGTGAGCACTGAAGGTTAAAGTGTAACCCGCGTTACAAAATATGAATTTCTTTACCATATGAAAGGGAAAAGGTCTCCGGCAAAGGTCATCTACCTGCACACCCCTGCCGATCTGCGCGCAGAAAACATTTGTAAGGGGGAAGGCTTTTACAAACCCGGATTTCTCCGTCTGGGAGCATCATAGGAATGCTTAAATTCCTCCCTCCCTCCCGGCCCCCCCCCCCGTCTGGAGTTGGGGCTCACGGGGGAAGGGATGCTGTTCGGCGGAGTCCCTATTACACAGCATACGGTAAACAAAATAAAAATAGCCCGGTCGCTCTCGTTATCTGCACAGTGCATTATATAACGGGCTTCCGACTTGTTTTCTTTCCTATTATTATTACACTTAAGCAAATTCCTTCCCCCCGCTAACACGCAAATCGCTCCCAATTCTGTCATTTTTATTATTATTATTATTATTATCGTTGCTATTACTATTACACCGGGAGCCAGCGGGTTGGTTTGTTGGGTTTTTTTCCCAGCATGCTTTAATTTAGACTTTAATATTCTTAGGAATCGCATTGATGGATTCAGCACCCCGCAAAACACACCGGGGGGTATTTATTTGCGAGGATTTTTTCCTAAATTACAATGCCTTAGGATAAAACAACAGCAAAATACCCCAACACCCCCCTCTCTCAACCCGAGCGAACCCCGCGGCGGGGGCGGGGGGCAGCGGCGAGCACGGGGAGCCCCATCCCCGCTTCCCCCCGGTTCCTCCCCCTCCTCTCCATCCCCGCTCCCCGCTCCCCCCCCTTCCCCGGCCGGCAGTACCGGGTGTTGTCTGCAGCCGGCCTGGGCCCTGAGTGAAGCAGAGCGCGGCTGCTGCCGGGCACATCCCAGCCCCAGCGCCGCCTCCTCCTCCTCCAGCGCCGCCGCCGCCGCCTCCTCCTCCTCCTCCTCCTCGCTTCATTCACCCCTCCGGCAGCCGCCCAGCCCCGTACTACATGGACGCCGTGCGGCGGCGGCGGCAGCAGCGACCGGCCCTGCCGGCACCGCGCTGCGCTGCGGGGCACGCCCGGCGCGCGCACGCACTCCGCAACCCCTCCGCACCGCACAGCGCCGCACGGCTTCTCCTCCTCCCCGCAGCCACACGCACTGCACGGCTCGCACCGTGCAGCCACACGCACCCCGCTCCGTCCTCCCGCACTGCTTCTCCCCCCTCCCCGCACAGCCTCTCCTTCCACCCCCCGGCAGCCACACGCATCCCCCCCCCTCTCCGCTCCGCGCAGCTACACGCACGGCACGCAACACGCACCGCACGGCCCCCCTTCCCACACTCCGCAGCCACACGCACCGCGGGGCTTCCACACACACACATCCTCTCCGCAGCGCGCAGCCACACGCACCCCACAACCCCCCTCCACCCGCAGCCACAGGCACCGCGCGGCTCCCCCACACACACCGTGCAGCAACACTCACCCCGCACCACTCTTCCCTGCACCGCACGGCTCCCCCTCGCACCGCGCAGCCACACGCACCGCAGGGCTTGCCCCCTCCCTGTGCCCCGCACCGCACGGCTCACCCCCCAACCCCCGCATCGCGCAGCCACACGCACCCTGCAACCCCCTTCCACGCAGCCTCATATGCACAGACACCCGTGTCGCGACACGCACGCCCCCCCCGCACTCACACGCACAACAGACACCCCCTGTCGCGACACCTCCCCCCGTACACACACACACCCCGAGGCCGCCGCGACTCGCAAAATGTCCACCCTGCCCGCAGCCACACTCAAGCCCCGTTCGAGCCGGGGGAAGGAGCCATGGAGAGGGGGTCAGGGCTGTACGGGCGGCCCCCGCCGCTGCCCCGGCCCGGGCTGCCCCGCGCCCCTCCGGCCCCGCTCCGTTCCCTCCACCCCACCCTCCCCCAGGGCCAGGGTGACCGCGGTAGCCCCAACGGTGGGGTGGGCACTGCGCTCCCCTTCCCCCCGTCCCCGTCCCGTGTTTTCCCAGCTGGAAATCGCCGGCGGTGTTGCAAGAAGAAGGGAAGAAAAAGGCACTTACTGTAAAGTGTCAGTGGGGTTGGCGCGGACAGGGGGGTCACACAGAGAGGCTCGCACACAAATGTCTTCCTAAGCTGATCACGGGGCTTGGGTCTGCTTTTTTTTTTTTTTTTTTTTGGTTTGTTTGGCTTTTTTTTTTCTCTCCTTCCCCCTGCAGTGACACAGGTCCGGGATGTCCCCCCCCCCACATACACACTGTAGTAGGGAATGATGTCTGCGGTAACAGCGCTCGCTTCCCTCTCCTTTCCCTCTGCTCAGCGTGTAAATGGGTAATAGAAGCCAAATATGGAGCAGTTGGCTGCCTCTGCAACAGCTTCAAGGATCCTACTTCATGCAAAAAAAAAAAAGGGGGGGGGGGGTTGAAGAGAAAGGAGAAGGGAGGAGGAGGCAAGGCAACACTGTGGCAGGCGGCCAAGAGAGCCACACAGATTATTGCATACGCACAGCACCGCCGGGCCAAGGCAGCCTTTAACCCTTTGTGGGGATTGGCCGCACGCGGACCGGGACCGAGGGTCTGGGGAAGGTGGAGGGATGAGGGGTGTCACCTCGCCACTTACCTCCTCCGTCCCCCTTGTCACACTTGCCAAGGCCAAGATGGGATTAAATCCCTGCCGCTGGTTCCACAGAAAGTGTCCCCCCTGCTCCTCCTGTGGCAGGCTGCGTCTTGGAGATCTCAAAGCACTTTGCAGGCAGAAAGAAATGAGCTGGGAAAGAGGGGTGGGGGGGAACCAACAAATCCAAACCTATATTGTTTAAGGGGGAAGGAACAGACACCGAGCAAAGCGTGCTGTCCTTCTGGAAATGCTAGGGAATGCTGGTTTAAGGGATGCATGAAAATCAGTTGCTCAGTCAAGGCTGGTCTGTCTCTCTAAGGGAGGAAATAAAACTGTGCTGGAAGCCAGGCAATGCTCTGAAGCAGCCTCTGAGAGAGTCAGAAGCGGGCGATTTTAAGATGCCATATTGCATTTCACTGTGGAGAACTGCAAAGTGATTTGAGAGCAAGAGCCTGCATCCCACTCCCTTTTTCTGAATTAGTTTTGTTTATCCGGATCCTTGGCATATGCTTGAGTTGCTTTTGTAGAAAGTACCTTCCACTTCATTCAGACCAGAGAGGCTCTGACTCATACCATCACTGCACTACAAGACAGGCAGGGCTGAACCACGCATGTTTGGGTACTGACTCCCTCTGGATTCCTTAGCATGCATTTCACCAAAGGTCCCCTCACATCTCTCTCCGAGCTGTACACAGACCACGGTGAGCCTCTCCCAGACTCCCCACCCCTCCCCCCCCAAACTAAGGCAACTCGCCCTTCCCCAGCACTCTAGCATCAGCTCGTTACTCTCTTACTTCTCTCAACACAGGTCTCTGCAGTGCCATAAACTGCAGCGATGGGCAAATAACAAGCACAGATGGAAAACTGAGAAAACACCTCTTTCTGGGCTGGCTCAATCTGGTCTTCAAGTCTTCAAAGAAAAGACAAAACACCAAATTACCAAGTCAGGTACAACTTAGGGAAATAAAGCAAATTGTGGAAGAAACAAATAGGAGGAATACAGCCGAAGGATAACGGGATGCTATGCTTGCATGCAACCTGACCATAAAGAGTCATTCACTTTCTGCTTTGCCATCAGGAAGGGAGGTACAGCACAGAGAAAGCCTCTCCCCACCCCAAGGACATTGCAAAAAATGTTGCATAAATACCAAAGGCTGTTACATACCAGCTCCATGGACCCTGTGAGGTGCCAGGCCTCAGAAAGGCCTCAGATGTGCACTCCCTGCAATGTGGTCATACAGACCAGGCTGTTCTGTGCAGCTTGTACCAATTCTCCACAAAAATAAGCTCCAAGGTTCCAGGTTTTAGTGCAGCTCTATCTCCTATGCACCCATAGCACTACAAGAGCATTAAATTTTAGCTTTAAATCTAGCACTAGAGTCTAGGTGCAAAGTACCCTAGGACTCAGCTTGTCGTTATGCAGATCAGCAAAGTAGTTCCTTCTATAAATGACTGTACTAGTTCACCGTAATTGCTAAAGAGTGTAATAATAACATTGTAAGCTGCAGTGCTCTTGATTTAGAGTTGATACTGTAATATAGACTTGCTTTATGAAGGGTAAGGCTTTTTTACCACAGCACCTTCTGTATCTTTAGTTCAGGTTCACTGTGAAATCCAACATCATTTTCCATTTTAGGCGTGGTCTGGGAACAGAAGAAGCAACAGGCCAAGGCGTCTGGACAGACCTGCTACTCGGCTCGGTGAATCTACAGCAGCAAAGAAGACAGCAAAATTATCTGCACCCAGCTAATTCAAGGTTCATTGATTCAATAAAAAGAAACAAGGGAGAAAGATAGAGAATGGAGATTGCTGAAAATGAAGTGAAAGTCCCGGAGAAGCTGCAACCCCATCATAGAGGTTCAATTCTGAGTACGTAGCATTCTCCTGTCTGCCACCCTTTTTTATTCTAGTTGTAGAGAGTGTTACCTCAGGAGAAAGGAATCTTTCCTTCTCAAATATTCACCTTGCCAAGAGGTGTGGCACGAGCAGAGAAAAAGAAGCCACATTCATGCTGAAGCAAGCTTTGGGCAACTTTCCGTTCTGCAGCAGGCTCATGTAAGAGGCTTGTGTATTCCTCTGCTCTGTGGCTATGGTGTTTGCCATAGGACCCACAATTTTTGCCACACTCCAGGCTCTAGGCTTTAAATCTTTGTCTGAGTTTCTGCTTCGGAGTTGAAAAGAGACCCCTAAAATGTGAAGCCATTCTAAGTTAAAGCAATGTTTTTTTCTTGAGCCAGAAGGCAGCCTTAACCCATGGCTTAGGGAAGCACCACGACTGCTGCCAGCTGTGTCAGGTTCATAAGGTATTCCTCACCTCTGTTTTGACTTCATATATGTTGGTTGCACTAACAGATGAGAGAAGGGTGGACTACACCTCCACAGACATTACCTGACACACAGGATATACTATCACATCCCAAGATGTCCTTGTGCCTTTGCAGCTTCCCTACTGATGGCCTACATTGGCACTCAGTCTATTCCCTCCATGGAGACTACTGCAAATCATGGATGTTCTGGTGAAGGCAGAGTGGGTGGGAAAGAGCACCTGAACCTGACCTTTGCTGAATGGCCAGGGCAAAAGTCCCTTAGTACCTATTAAGGCAGTGCAGCCTGTTGACCCCAAAGTGTAGGAGTAAGCCAGATGAGAAAAATCATTTGCTATGGAAAGTGGGCATGGTTTTACCTGCCACCAGGACAGTTCAGACAACAGGAATGGTGAGAGGCAACTCAGCGGTGAAGCTGTCAGGTCCCACTCAAGGACTACCCCAGATACTTGTAGTGCACTCTGAGAGCAGCTAAGAGCCACCCTGAACCCCATCGATTTGCCCACTCTGAGGAGGGCATATAGCAAAGGGTGCATACAAAAAAGTAGCAGCAAACTTCCAAAAGAAAACTCTTCCATTGCAGATCCACCTGCCCCCAGGGAGAGAAAGAGAGCACAGATATATGGCAGGTACCAGCCAGGTGGCTGAGTGCGGTATGGTCAGGGATTCCAACACCACGGTGGAGAGTGGGATGTGAGAACTCAAATCAACTTAAGAATTTTTATTTAGTGCTGGTGATGTGCTGAAACTGGTATGACTTCCAGTTGAATACAGTCTTGACCAAAATATATTAATCAATTTGACATGCAAGATACACACTCTCTAGAAGAAACTGACTTTCAGTCTGCTAGTTGTCCTGTGTCATCTACACTGCAGGTTTTATACAGTAAATGGGAGAAGTAAGAGGCATAAAAAGTTGGATTTTTTTTCTTTAAACATTAACATTCAAGGAAATTCACTGATTGATGGTGCATTGAGTGTGAAAAGTAATTTCACAATTGTTGATGATTACTGTCTAAGTCCTCAACTTGTCATAAAATGACATTGTTGGTCTCATTACAGCCTCTAGTGGACAGTAGTAACCCACTTCGCAGACTTGACATACAATTTGCTCAAATGACAGGTGTTATCAGGGTGGAGGTAACTCTGAGACAGCATGAACATACAGTCATACTTAACCCCTGGCAAAAAGGATTTTTGCACATGATCAAAGGTTTGTTGTCATTGCTCGTAAGGTGCCTTGCTTTGCATAGTAACACTGACTTGTAAATAAACACAGAACTTCTGCTATTCATTTCAGTTTCAGACAGCTTTAATAAAAGCTAAATTAATCTCAAATATTTTTATAGCAGAAAATATTGGTTAACATGTTTTTGGCTTAAGTAAGGTGTTTCTATTCCAACTCAGAATCTGCCGACTGTCCAATCCTATCTATTTATAGCCCTCTCGCATTCAGGTAACTTTTGCTAATGCAGTTATTTTCATTATTATTTCAGACATATGCAGCTGATTTAAGGTATTTTAACAGCTTTAACAAATGAGAAACTATAATTTGGATTACAGCTGGCTAATTAAGGTACGCTTTCCTCAGGGAAGTTAAAAATGTACACAATCTAAACAATTATGTATTTGGAATGTATTCTTTAACTTGAAGTGCCACTTGTGTGAACATAATAAAATATGACTAATGTCTTTATTTTTTTGTGTGTATCCGCTTAGAATTGAGTGTATCTCCTGTCAGAACAGGGCTGTTTATGATGTTTCCAGAACTCTGTGATTATTTTCAGATGGAAGGAAATTAGATCTGTAGACACAGAGAACCAGTGCTGCCTCTTTAAAGCCACAAATATCTCATGCAAATTAACATTTACTGAAATGAGAGCAAAGCATTCATGAAGGCCAAGCAACTAGGTAGTACTACACTGTGACTCAAAAAGAAAAATCTTATGGTCTAAAATACTGAGGTCCTATGCCAGTCAATTCAGAGGAAAGGGTACAGTTAATTTCTTTATTTTACTACATTGTGGGTGGGTATGGGTTGTAGGGTCGCTGAACTAATCATTATTTGTCATGCTTTATCTTATAGGTAATGGGATATCTAGGTAAAAAAATGTTTACCTTATTGTCTTGATTTTCTAAAAGAAGCAATCAAGTTCCTCTTTAAATAACAATAGCTTCAATAGCTTTAAAATAACAATAGGTCCTTAGAAAGATGTAGATCTAAAATAAAATACTTTTTTGTGTGTGTGTGGTTGCTTGTTTTAAACAGGGAAAGCAATTCATCAGGGGACTAAGAAAACTGATGTATCCACTGAAGTCCTGAAATTAAGACTGATTTAATCTTTCTAAATAATTGTCAGTCAGTTATAGGTCATTCATCTGGAAGGAAGACCAGTTAACCTACTAGGGACTACATCAGGAGGGACCACAGCCACAGCTAGCCCCATAAGCTGTTTCAGCAGTGACCAGTGGAAAAATGCTAAGCACTTCTCTAATTGGCCCAGGCATCTCTCAAATAATAACTATTACAATTTGTTAGGTGCTTTATGGGCTGTGGTCTTAAGCTGTCTGATGTCTCCATTCACATCCTCATCTCCATATATCTCCTCTAAGAAAAAAGGGCCAAGCACGAATGGAAAGTAAACTGGCTGCCTTATTTCTAGAGGTGATAGCTTCATCTTGGGGTCAAAGTATACCAGGAGGGCACAGAAGAGGAACATCTATTCTCTGGAAAATACTTGGTTTCCACAGATGTCAGGGCAGCACTGTTAATAAGGATTAACATTCAACCAAAATGATGGTGCAGAGCTAAGGAGAATTCACCAGCTACTTTCTGGGAGAGGGCTCTCGGCTACTAACAAGGAGAAGTCGGAGGCCACAAGCCCTTGTAAGCGACACATGTTTTCCCTTTAAATCATACCTGGTACAGAGACTTATCTAGGAGTTCACTTGCCAGGTTTTTCTGTCTGTTAAGGGCGTTATGGTCTAGACAGATTAGATTAGCATCTATCATGTAAACACTTAGGGTTGGGAAATAACTCTTGACCTTTCTTAAAAGGTCTTACCTGCATATAAGGCAGTGTGGTTTCTAAAGCCTTTCTAAAGCCTAATCTCTCTGATCAATGCTGTACATATTTTAATAAGTGCAGTGAGTTTTGAGGGGAGGAGTGGAATGGGGTAGCATGGTCTGCTTACCTGTTTGAACAGACCTAGGAATTGAAAACATGGATTTTTTACTCCTAAGGCTTTAATGGCCCCAAGTGATCTGTTCTGGTCTACTAAAAAAATCCTTCCTACCTCATGGATCATTGACCTACCAGACCTTCAGAGCCAGTGTGCCCAATACTGCTGCCAAGCCTTCACATTTTGTTCACATGCTAAAAATCTTTATCTTTTGTTGAGAAAACATGCAACATATGAATAACAGCTATTTGCTACCCTGGCTGTCTCTATGTCCTCACAAAATATGGTACATATTGGCCTTGGCAAAGTTCTTATGCAAATTCAGAACTGAAATTTACCAAATTCAGCCGAATCTTGGCTCATGCCTTGGTTTCAAAATAGAGCTAAGTGCAAGCTGCTTTATGTCTAAGACCAGACTTATATTTTCACTGTATTGTCAAAAGAAAACTAGTAACCAATATAGTATTAACCAGAAATAAAGTAAATAGTCCTGAAATATAGGCATCTTTTACACAGTAAGGAGCTGTGTATTTTTGTTTTCAGAAAGTATCCTATGCCACAAAACTGCAGTCACCTGCAGCACAGGAATGTCAATTTTGACTGGTGCATAAACATCAAACAAACATTTAAGTAGGATAATTTTGGTATAAAGGAATGGCTATTTCCCCTTAGATTTTATCCATAGTCACGGTTGATTGGAAAATTCTCCAGCAGAGATGGACTGTAGGCATGACAGTGGATTGCCTGGAGGGCAAGAAGTCCTCAGCCTGCAAGGCTTTGACCAACAACTTAGGTGAGCCTAGTAAACGTTTACCTTCCCTCCGATTACAAGCTGAGGGGATATTTTTCCTGTTTTTTCTACAAGGTCAAAGGGATATGTCCAAAGAACCCTGAAACTCCACAGTTGAAAAAAAAGACATCCTGGGAAAAGTGACAGAAACCTGAGGTAGGATATTACTTTAAATCAGAATTCTTTCTGCTTGTGCAGACCATTTTGTAACTAGACTGGCATCTCACTTTGACTTCCTGCCACACAGAGGCAACATCTTTGCCTCAGTGATTTTCCAGATCTTCGTGTTCTCTCTTTACCCTTCAGCAGAGGCCTTTCTACTAAAGGCAATAATTGTCCCCATCTTGGCTGAAATGTCATATCATGTCTCTCTCTTTCTTCCTGCCCATTTCTTCCACAGGAGAGCTCCCACTTATACCTGTCTTCCTACCTTGGCTTTGCTCTCATATTGTCCTCATCTGTTATTATTTATTTATTTATATATAGTAATGAAAAATACCTATTTAAAGCTCTAGAAGCCCTGGCACATAGCAAGTACCGGAAAAACACAACCACCTGAAAGCAGTTTTCTCTAAAGGAACTTAGCTGGGCATCCTGGCACATCAGAAACACCTGCCCGCTGAAAACACATCTTCAGCCTTCTCCCAAGGTCCGTGTCTGTTGCCATAAGGCTTCTCCAAAAACAGTAAAATTCAAACCTTTGTGAAGTGTACATTCTATCACAGGGATAGATGCCCTCTTGCATGGATTGTTCTGCTGTTGGATCAAGCATAGCCAAGAGAGAGGAGCCAACAGCTTGGGGCAGGACCATCTTATCACAAGCTGTTCCTACTCAAGAGTTACTAGTTCTGAATTGGCCCCTCACTATAGATTTTTTACAGTTTATATATTCTCATTTTCTTTGTGCAGAAGGACATAAGAATGCACAAGTGTAGTCACGAGCAAACGCTTAAGGAGACGTGGGTGTTGCATACTACTTCCTCCATGTAGTCTCCATCCTCCCACTATTTTCAGCTCAATGGATTTCCTGACCGGGATGTGGTTTCTGCCTATTTTGTAACCCTCAACAGGATTATCTCCCAACACTTGTACAGTTTCCCCCCTCAGCATGTGTAAACTTTAAGCACCCACAATCTCCTATGTCACACTGCACAAGTCAAGTGCCTGACGCAAGAAGAATCACCTCATTCTGCCTACTTCATTCAACGTGCCCAGCTCTTGTATCGACAGAGAATGGCCAGTCCCTACCCATACTGTCCATGTTACCCAGAAATCGTGTTCATACATCAGTCACATTCCACCTAAATTATTCTTCATCCAGGCTGGAAAGTTTGTTACATAAATGATTCTGTTAAAGACTTTGCTGCTTCTGCTGCAATTCTAAATTGGGTTTGAGTCCCTCTGTCTTGGTCTTGGTCCTGTGACATCCTCACTCCCTCTGTTCTTCTGCCTGTACAATGGGATGGTTCCAAATTATCTTTTTATCTCACTAAACAGTGCTCATATAGTGAAGTACAAGTGTCAGTACTATTAAAGCAATACTGAATACTCTCTTTTTCCAAGGCTTAACCAAGGACTCAGAAAAGCAACAATTCCACATATCAAGGACAAGAGAAAACAATATTAATATAAACAAAAATAACACCATGATTCTAGCTACATTTTTTTTCGTACTTGTTTAGCAACAGAGACTGACTAAACCCTTTTCCTTTACACAAACTATCTCTGTCAACCAACCCATTCTGGTGTTAAAAATCTGAAGTGATGGGACATCTCCTACAAACCTCAGGAGATTATTTTACACACTTGCATGCATAACAGGTTTGAAAAATATGACATGCTACAAAAGTGGTTTTCCTGCCATTTAATCAGTCTCTCCCGTTTCCATGATACATTTCCTTTCTTAGGACTTAATATTAAGTCATTTCTCTCCCTTATTTGGCTGATCTTCAGCTAGGTGTGTAAACTTTGTGTTTGATTTAAGGTATACAAGTTGTCCCATTGTCTTAATGATTCTGAATCATCCACTTAAAGTTAGCTATGAGCTTGAGGGTATGCCTTCATGAACAAGTTATGTTGAGGCAGTCGAGGGTGTGGATTTATGGGACACCAGCTCCTCTGCAATAATTGCATGGGTGAACACCCTTTGCCTGCTGGTACGTATAAAATAGGTTAGCCCAGAGAGAGTCCCAGCCAAGACCCCCTCTGTCTCCCATAACTGCTTCTGCTGCTATTCTCGGAACACTGCTCCTTTTACCACTCTGTCCTGAGCAGAAACCTAGAAGTAAATATGATGCTTGGATACAGAAGGACTACCACTACCCTTACCTCCAAAGTGATCCACCTCCAAAATGATCCACCTCCAGACACTGCTCAAATCATATGGTTATGTTAATATACCCCTATAATCTTGCAACCCAAAGTCATATTTGCATGACCTTGTCTCCCTTGCTGTATTACGGCTTTGGCCCTTTTTCTAAGTTTATATAGTAGGATGTATTCTTTGCGAAGTTTTAGTGAGTATATATGAGTCCTCTAATTCTTGAGCCCCTCTGTTTCCCTCTGCTGGTTAAAATTGTATAGAGGGAGGGAGCAGGGAGGGTGGGAAACGGCAAGCAATTCTTCAAATAATTCTCATAGTCAAACCATGTGCCCAGTGTGGGAGGAGAGGGTAGAGGGGACAGAGCTCACATGTCCTGTATACCAGTGGTTGCTGCCCGAAAGATATTTCTGAGAGCCTGTAGGTGTTTTTACAAAATGTATATACTCTGTAGAGTCCTGCATGTGGTTTATTAGCTGTACAGAAATTCCTGCATAGTTTATAATCCGGGCAAGCATCCCAACCCCAGCATTGTCTCTTGATGGAGTCTCTTCAGAATATCAGAGGTTCCCAGGAATACTCCCAGAAGCTTTTAGCTCAGTGTGAGTCACTGCCAAGTTGAAAAGTTTCTTCAAGTCCCTTGTAGCGATCGTTCTGAAAACTGCAGAAAAGGAGCTTGCAGGCTCTTGTAAGAGTCCTCAAAAGGCCCAGCGTGTACAAGAGTCATGGTCTGGCATCTAAAAACATCTGTGTGAACCAAGACACATTTATCTCAACCTTGCACACATTTATGGTCTCTCCAATGAGATCACAAAATATGCGTGATGTACCTTGAAATGAAAGCCTGCTCATGAAAGTTATTCCTTTGGTGATTTCCTAAAACCGTTGTTTATGTTCAAATAACCCCTCAGATCCCTAAATGAGGGTCAATGCCCCTTTTCTGTTTGAACTAAATCCTCAAACCAGTTATATGAGGCCAAGTTTCCTCCCCAGGCAGTTTACAACATAGGCACACAGATTACATTGTCCGCAGTACATGATACGGTCAAACACTCCATTATTCAGCATACCTCTCAGAACAGCTGTCTCCTGAGAAAAGATTGCATTTTTGAGACCAGCTGATTTTTCAGAAATAGTAAACAATGAGTGGAACAAAAAAGCAGATTTCTCCAAAGGTGAAATAACAATATTTTCTTATTTTAACCTACAAGAACTACAATTTCCCGAAAACAAAATGAAAGAAGAAGAAATCCCAGCAACCATCAAGCCCCTTTTCTTCTGAAGAAGAACTGTAACCTGATATTCCCTACTTACTGTGCTTTCCAAGGATTTACCTATCTTCTTACATGTTAGCATTTTTAATGCTTCTTACTAGCCAAACTGTTCACTGGGTTTCTTAAGTTCCAGAATGTTGCTTCCTCAGAATCTGCTGCTTTCATAGTATTACTTTCCTTTAATAGCATGTTAAATTCACGTAGTTCGTGATCAGCAGTTCCTAGATTCCTTGTAGTAATCAAACCTCCAGTGAATGGGAAGATAAGCTAGGAACATTTACCAGCTTGAAATCTCTGCTATCTGGATAGCAGATGAAAAATTTTTACTTTTTTTTCAGGATTTCAAACTCTGAATATCTGCCTGTATAATTAAAATCTGGATGGTTAAAATATACTGAAAATACATTTACCATGAAAATTAGCTATGCCACTTCAAACTCATCAACTCTGCAGTGACACTATTTTGTATTGTTTTGATGTTTGTTCCTTTTAAGCTAACCCCAAAGAATTTCACTCTTGCCCACTGTGGTTATCAAGCTGTAGTTTGTTAGCATTGTTAGTATTTGTGATATGCAACTCTCTTCTGCTCTCCCCAGCTTTTCCTTGTATGTGTATAGCTCTTCTATATTGATATTCCTTTTAGAATTAGGAATGCCCACCAGATAATCATCTCCATCATTTGGTAACGCTATTCCCAGCCTGTTGTACAACTCTTGCATAGGGACGCTTGGTATGTAAATACTCTCCTTAATCTTCATCTTTTGTTTCAAGGATAAACCAAACCAAACCAAAACAATAACAAAACCTCCTTTATTTTGCATGCTGGGAGCACATGCCATTAATATTAATTAATTTATTTATTTAAAGTTGGTAAAAGAATTTGCTCTTAGGCTGGGAACGCGACTGCCAAGTTTCCTGCCTACAATTTGTTCCGGCTCAGTAGTAAACTCCTGAAAATAGGAATTTGAAATGGAAATAGTGACAGGCCTTTTAACTACGCTATAATAAGCAGGGTGTTTTATCCTGCATACTGTATGTCGTTACACAATGGCAGCCTATCATAATGTGCACGGAAAACAAACAGGGTCTCTTTAGATCACTCTCCTGGCTAAAAGCAGGCAGACAGAGGAAGTAAAACAGGCTGAAAAGACAAAAGACTAGAAGGTCAAGAACACCACACCCAGACCTAAGCCCTTCTGTTATGCAGCAGAGCACAGGGATCTTAGAGAACTTGTCCTTGAATAATTTAACTTTGATCAGCTTGCCATCAAAAAGAAAGAGGTGTAGTCTGCTACGTTGCTAAAGGAGGTAAAGAAGGAGAATTTCCCTTAAGTCTTAATCTGTAAATTAATGTACCCAAGCTTGCCCTGATACGCAGAACAAAGCTCTAGAATGTATCTCTTTCTCACAAATGTTTCTTATCTGCCTATAATATAAATTCCATGTAATTCTGTGTATATAAAACACATGAACATTAAAGCCAGTCTCCATAACAGCTTTCAAGTGTCAGTTGAAAAATGTAACTTTGCAGAGTTGCTGAATATGGAGTAATAGCAAGTCAGCTGACTTTCTCCAGATTTACACCTGTGTAAATGACAGCAATATTACATCTTTGTGAAAATAAAATACTACTATTGTTTTTCACAAGGTATTTGGCAACCAGGAAAATAATTGAATCATACATACAAAACAGAATCTCTGTGACTTGAACCAAACACTTCTGGTTTGCAGCACACGTGCTTAAGTGCCATATATTGAACTGCCACATCATGTCTATTTTTACTAATTGAGTTTACTTACTTGTGTTTGGGCACTGTAGCAGCTGCTCACCAAGTCCAGGAGATTAATATAAAAGCCTCTCTCCATTTAGAAAGTATAGACGCTCTAGATTTATAGCTGTTTGCTGAGGGTGGCTGACTGGTGATCCTGATGTCTTTGAGTAACAAATGTTTTTGTGAGCTGCACTGGTGATGAAAATTATATAATTTGCCTCTTAACATTAAAATAAAGCAGAGAGGCAGAACAGAAGCAAAAGCAATGTATTCACCATTTACCAATAGCATACCTGAGTACGGCAAGGGGAAGCCCAGGCAAAACCGAAGGTTTTGGAAATAGTCTTGGAAATTCAAGCAAGGAAAAACTTGTGTGAAATAACCCAGCCTGATTTGGACCGCAAAAGCATTGGCCCCTGTAATGTTAGAATTTATAGCTTTAATCTTCTTAAGAGCTGCATGGCACTTCTCACATGCAGGGAAAACAGATTTGATGTTTCTGAGATTAAAACTACTGAGCTGAACTTTGCTTGTTATTGGCCAGAAGCATTTGGAAACCTAATAAAGCATTCCATTAAAATCTTGGCATTGTAGTAACACAAAAGAAATAGACCTCTCAAAATGTGAGTCTAAGACAAAAGGACACTTTTGGAGGGGAGATTGTGGAATTCGGATTTTAATAAAGTTTGCAATGACTTAAAAATAGATCAAAGGAAATGTGAGATAGAATGGAACAACAAATGCTCAATGTAACTAGCAATGTGCAATTCTTTGTTATTTAAACTTTATTACATTTGAAGACATTTCTTCTTGTTCTTTTAAGCCTCGTGTTTGTGCAAGTCTATGACTGGCTGGAAGAAGTACAGCACTCATCACTGATGAACTGTGTGGTCTCTAAAAGGTAACATAAGTCCCGATTTCTTAAAATTATGAGATTAAAGTGAGCTACTAGTATTCTGGGCTTTATATGATCAGCTTTACTCTGGAAAAAAAAAAGGCTGGCTAGGCTACAATTTTAGCTGCAAAGGAAATTCACGCTCAATGCAGTTATGCACCGATAGTCAGTATATGATTTGGTTTGATCTATGTGGATGCAACTAATACATCTGTAGAAAGAGACATAATACATGTAGTGATGGTATGACCTACAAGTTCAAAGCTGCAGTTTGACTGAACAAGGGTGATGATCTTGCCGCTAGTGGTAAAACCTTTTACAGTACCCTTTGGGCAAATGAGATGAGAACTGCCTGGTGCCAGCTACACTGTTCAGAGTCCTTACTTCCCTTCTTGACCAAGGCACAGTGAAAAGGAGCCTCATAAACCACTGTTTTTACTGTGCTCTGCAGGCAAACAAACAAACAGAAATAAAGACTTATAATCAAGCGTAAAAGAATAACCCAGCCCTAAATATGACAGATCTCTTGCTAGGACTCATTGAAGGGGTTTTGTCAGAAGGTAAACAAGATTAATTCCAATGTGCTTTGAAATAGCTTGGTCCTGTCTGTACTGGCAAAGCCAACCATCAAAACTATGCTAGAGTTTGCCTGCACATAGTTATATCTAATTCAGGTCTTCTAAATATGGTCTACTTATAAGTTGCCCTATAAAAGCAGAAAGTACATAGGCTATCTTCTGGAAAGCTTGTGGTTAAAACCCAGGATGCCTGTAGTGATAGATAACAAGATAACAATTGAACGCTTACAAACAAATTTTAGCCTGGGTTTTACTCCACCCAGAGGAACAGATTGTTGAATCTGGATCACATGGCTGGTTTGAGTGAGTTCTACAAAGGTAACCCAAGCTCATCCCCCTGTAGCTGACCTCACAGAATTCATACAATTCTATTTTCTGCTCTTTCAAAATTCACCTTTACAGAGTTGAATGCTGCAAGGTTCTCATAAACCGCTACCGTGGCTGGTGTGCTTTATTCTTTGTGGCAGTAACATATGAAGCGCTATCTACTGTAACAGATGCTATTTGACAGTGCAAAATAATAGCACTCAGACTTAAAATGTAAATTATAAACAATCCCTCTCTAACTACAAAATGAATACAGAGAATGGGGAGTCTTGTCAACTAAGATATTAGTAAATCAGGTTGAGGAAGACAGGTTACTCACTAAAGCTAAAGTAGCTAACATTTTATTCAGTTAACTCTACTGTTATTAGAGTTCTCCAGTTCTTTGCCATAATTAGTAGATATGAAAGAGAGTAATTAGAAGCAACACACAGTAAAATCAATTATGTGTTTCTTAGCTATGTAAAAGCAACATGAAGTGTTTCTGTTCTTCCTTTTTCAAATTTCTATTGGTAAAAAAGCTGTTATATAAATACTTAGTACTGGTAAGACGCCTGGCCACATGAAGACAGCCCTTTCCCAAGGGATTTCATAATTTTGTTTTCCTCACCAAACCACAGTTAGGGCTGTGAATTAAAAGTGACCTTGTTGGCCCACTGGTGCAGCTGCCATGTATTTGATTACAAACTTACTAGCACTAATGCCAAGGAAGGGAGTTAAAACATAATCTGAAAATGAGTTCAAGTCCAGCTTTCTGCAAAGAATGTCCCTGGTAACTGGCTGCAAAAAGCATTCAACACAGAAAGATGATTTCCTTTTTTTTTTCAACCTTTAAAGAAAATGCATTCCTCCTTCCTCCCTATCTCTTCATGAAATCCTAATGCAAAGTTCTCCTGGAGGATGTGCTGTGGGTGAATACCCTAGATTACAAAGTCTGCAGCAACAGCTGGAGTACTTGTGACATCTCAAATCTAAGACTTCTTCAGAAAGGAAATGTAGGGCTTGGGGAGAGCACAGGCAAAGGGATGTACACTGTAATATGTAGCGCAATGTTTCCTGCCCCATAGTGGCAGCCTCTCATGTTCCCAGGGATTCCTGAACATTGCAACAGGGACGGGGAGGACAAAGCTAGCCTTACCAAATACATACATGGGCAGCTGCATGAGGGGTAAAATGAGTTAGCAGTTCATTGTTTTCTCCAAGTGTACACGGGGAGGTATTTCTCTGTTGTTCAGGACCAGGCATGCAAGGCCTGATTCTTATGTCATTTGAAGAAACAGGTATGCTCAAGAAAAGACTCTGGCAGCTGTCTGCAGGCAGGATTTAATACCCTTGCATTTCACGGGGCTCCTGGTGGGGCTCTTAAACTCCTCTGCGTGACAAATGCAGCCAGGTTTTATCCCATGCATTTGCACTGCCTTCATCTCCTACACTACCTGGAGCTAGATCCCAAATACCAGAGCTAAACTAAGGTACACACGGGTAAAGCTGCCCTATCTAGGTCTTGACTCTTTGTGTTAAGGAAGCAGGACTAACCGAATGGCTGTCCTCTGAGAGCTGAATTTACCATTCTTTCTCTTTCCTAGATTAAATAGTGGAGAAGGAACCAACTCCATTGTTCCCAAATGCTAGTTCAGGGCAAGCCCAGAGGCATCCTTTGGGTCTTCAAAGAACTTCACAGTGGTGGGAAGGCCCCTCATCTCCACTCATTATAGCTGACAAGTGAAATGAATCCATTAGTCTCATTTTAATGCATACACCAAAACCATTGTGCAAATCTGCCACGACGGGCAGCTTGTGCCCATGATGCAAGCTAGTTCCAAAACAGTGGAAGGGTCATAAAATAAGGATTAAAGTTCAACAAGGAAGCTGATAATGAAGAAGCCTGCCCAGACTATGCCCTATTCGAGCCAGTGTTACGTTATCTTCTAATTTTAGAACAGCTGAAATTTTTTCCCAGACCAGAAGCTGACAAGAGGCTGAGCAACACTAAAGTTGTTAAATCTTTGTTTTCAGGCACAGTGTTTTCTCCACACTGCAAGAAGTTGTTTCAGCATGTGAAATTTTACAGGAAGGCACACGCTGTCGATGGATGCCCATACAGGGAGCTATGTAATATGTTGAAACCATCTGGCATTTTGCGGTTTTGCAGTATCAGTCAGACGCACTGTCTGGAAACACAGGGCTCAAACCCAGAGTCCTTGATTCAGGTCAGATACCTACAGAGGCCTGCGGAGGTTTGGCTGGCCTAAGAGCTGGAAAATAAAGCGTTTAATTAGGCAGCTGAGTAATATGATTGATTTCAAGGCCATCTGAGCTAGAGGTCTATTACTACTTCGGAAGTTTTAGTAAATGTAATTATTATGGCATGTTTGATATAATACACAGTCTTCGTGAAATGCTCTAAGATATAATTTTACAGACTCATTCTGCTGCTGTTGATGCTTTGTACTTTCTGACTAAGGAACAGGCCAGATGATGTGAACCCTGAATGTGACGCTTACTGAAAACTACCACTAAAATTAATAGAGCATAGATACAGAAGAGTATTTTGTATAGAATTGCCTTCTCTAGAGTGTGAACAACGCTGCTGAAAGCAGGCTCTGGGTTACATTATTCCTGTGATCCAAATTTTTTTAACCATCTGATGTCACTGGGGAGATTTAAAGTCTTTATAATTACTGCTCAGAGGAAGGAGGGAGGAAAGACAATGAAATTATGTTTCATATGTTGGTTCAGAGAGTAACCTGCAGTGGCCTGTTAACTTGTTTTGTCTATCAGGAAAAGCAAATTAATTTTTTATCCAGTTGGTTTTATGAGTGGCAGCTCAATTTGCTTTCCCAGTTAAGCAGGGAAGAAAGTGGCCTTTTGTCACAAACAATTGCTTCCTGCAATGCTGCAGAATAAGATGTAAAATAGGCAAAGAGCTTTGGATACAGCTTCCAATGTCGTACTAAGAAGTAAAATTTCTTTCTTTCATCTTCCCTCAGAGAAGGAATTCAGGTTATGCTCTGCACTAAATTAAAGTATTCTGCTCAGTTATGTACATGTACAGCTTTGAAAACTGTTCCTGCTTCTAGGTCAAGGGCTCTCCCTGTGGCCGGGTGCCAGCTTTATCCCTGGACTCCCATAATCCCTTGAAATAAATCAACTTTCCATTGAAATCCTCTGCCAGTTCCACTTCAGACTAAAATGTGCTGTCTGTAGCATGATACTCCTTTATACTTTTTGAGAGGGGGAGGTGGAGGAAGAAGAGAAACAATGTGGTCGTTGTATACTGGATACAGTTCAACATAACCCGTGTTGTGTATATTAAAGGCTATCTTTGTATGTTGCACTAACCCCAGATTCCAGCTTTTATTATTAGAACTAAGAAAAATATCTTTGACCCAAGAAATAATTACACTGGTTGAAAAGGATACCAGCTTGTGTGTGTGTGTGTGCATGGGCATGTGTGTGCATGTGTACCTCATCACTACTCTGCTCACGTGGACTGAAGTGTGTGGATGCATTATACTACTTCCCAGCCCGGGCAGACTAAGCCTCAAAGACTTTTTTCTCCTTCATCCATTCCCGCCCCCCCGCCCCAATATCAATTTTCTTCTCTGTGTGTTATAAATGAACCTGAATACATTCACACATTCCTATGGAAGACAAAAAGCTGTCACTTCATTTCGGAGAACCAGGCGTCTTTAAACTCAGCTGCAAGAAAGCCCAGATGCTACTACATCTCTGGGGGAAACTTATCTATTCAGAAAGGAGGAAACTTCTGAACAATAATAACAAAATATAGCTTAAAGATGCTGCTGCCGTTCTCCTGCCGATGCTGAGGTCAGTGCTTTGGAGAGTGGGTGCCAATCAGAAGCTGCAGAGCTCTCCTTAGAAGACTGACATTTCTGAAAAGCTCTGTTTCTCCCCAGATTTCAGTAACTTTAAATGGTCTGCCAGTTAAATCAGAACAGCCTGATATAAAGCCTCCAATTTTCTGACAACCTTTATATTCTCTTGGCTCCTACAAGGCCCTAAAGCTGATCGTGTATAATCCTGAACTGAATGTAAAATAAATATGAAAACCTGTCATGATTTTATAGTTTTCCAAAGGATATTTCACTAAATAAAAAGAGCCGTATTTTTGGCATGCAAACGCTCCGTATAAAAATCACAGTTAGTTTTAAAAATAAAGTTACAGAGCCCAGTGCCAGACTCTGCCCCCTAAAATCCTCCCCCAAGCACTAGGGAGTAGCTGGCTACCTCCCCATGAGCCAGCTGGCCCTGAAGCCCCTCTGCTCCTTTCCTCTGCACAACCAGTATGCAAATTGAGGCGATGACTCCCGCCTGAACCAGCCTGATCTCTTAGGGTCCCTCCAACACGGGAGCAGGGGGAGAAACACCCAGGTCTCACCTGAGCTGGGACAAAGCCCATAGCAGCCAGCCTATGCCTAGCGCTGGCAGTTGCTTCCATGCTTGTGGTGCAGACACAACCTGAGCAAACTGAGGCCCGGAGGTCACCTAGTCTTCATGCCCTTGAAATCTGTTGCCTAAGAAAATAACAATTGTTTGCAGAAACCTCTTCCGCTGAGCCTGCGTTATTCAGCTTCCCGCGTTAACTGTGTGTCAAGGCATGGGCCGAAGTGTCCACAGGACTACAGTGTGGAATGAGTTCAAACCACTGGCAAACTAGCGCCGATTTCAGGCTCCACTGGCTTTTCAGACCTCAAAAAGTTCTCCAGGTCCGGGGCATAGCTCCAAGGCCAGACAGAGACACATAAGTCTAGCAAAGCAGGACCCAAGCACAGCAATCTGGACAACAGACACGAGGTGCATTTCAACCACAGTCATGGTCAGACTAACCAAGTATCTATTTGCCACCCAGCAGGAAATGTAAAAGACCAGTCCTGCAAGTCTTGGGGTACCTCACAGTTAAAATTGCCACAAGTTTTGTTTGCACTCTACTGTTTGGATGGCTGGGAAGGAGGAAATGGAGGCAAGGCAAGTAAGTTCAAAAAGGGAGAATCTGCATTTCCGCTCACAATGTTTGCAGGTTTGTGTGCAGAGATCCTCTGTCTAAGGCATCTTGCAGATTTCTGATGTTACACACCTGCCTCTCTTATATTCTCCTCCTGGAACAGGGTATAGGTAATTGCACTGAATATAAAAACCACAGTAAAATATACCCTTAGGGCTTTGATTTTAAATAAGACTGAGCGAAACTATCTGGATTTCCCCTAGAAGCCCTCAGTGGACAGTTTCTTCAGTTAGCTTCATCACCTTCGGGCCTTCCCTTTAAGTGAGCAGTGCAGCTGAACCCAAAAATTCAAAGCAAAACTCAGCTGAAACCTTCATGTTTCATCTGGTTATGTGTCAAAACCTCAAAACTCGTGTACACATGGCTAAAATTATAAACCCATCAGGCTCAACCCCAGATCTTGACCCAGGTTTGCCCAGGGAGCCTGTGACTCTTTTAGAGAAGCTGATCCAACTTTCAAGTTCATAATGAATGGCAAACCCAAAATGGCTGGGGGACTTTTCCAAGGTCAAACAGTGTGTTAGAAGTGGAGCTAAGAAGAGAACCACAGCCCTGGGTTTTTCACACACTCTGCTACCAACTGAGGTAGAAACTCACTGTGCTTTAACTGCACTCTGTATAGTCTTCGCCAAACCACTCAAAATAACCACTTTTCTTGCCTGGTAATTGTTTTAATAAGTCACATGGCAATGAATGACTAAAAACTACATCATCCTTCTAAGGATTCAGCTGTGGAAAAAAGCATCCATTTAGCTGCAGGGCAGTTATTATTGCATAGCTTTGATTTTGCTACACAATGCACACCCTGTTTATTGAAATGCTTACATGCTGCTCTGGGTGAAATCATCATCAATTACAGGTATACTTTGAAGCTAAAGGAATGCGCTCATATTAACTTATCTAGACCCTAAGTGAGCCCCATCTGCTTATCTAGATCTCCAAAGTGCTATGAGATGCATGTTATTGACCCTTTTGACATTTTTTAACACTACCCAAATATCTGCATCTAAAAACATGAAAATAAAATTTCAAGGTGAGAAAGACAATTGCAGTTAGAACACCTACCCTTCATGGTAACTCTGCTGATGGCCATGGCACAAGGCTCACTGGAGAGCATTGGGATGGTTTCAAGTTCATGGCATAACATAACATAAACCATTTTGAGTCTAGACCATCATTCAATGGCCCCTTATTTGCCTGTTTCATATCAATACCACCAAAGCCGTAATCTCTAAGACTTTTGGCAATACAGCAAGCAATTGTTCCGGGATCTAAGCTGAAAGCTGAAATACAATCAGGGTCTGAGGATTGCTACATATCGCTTTCTAACAGTCCCTGCTGCTTGGCACCTGGAATGGCATTAAGGAGCTCTGGCACTGTATCCAAGGCTCCCTACCAATAACTGAAAATGCTTTTACAAGATGGGAAGAAGAGGAGGGGGAATCAGCATTCAGGGACTGGTGTATTGAAGGTATTGAAAGAATTTTTATGGGGTGAAGGGTCAGCATTTGAAAAGTAAGGTACGGTTTATATATGCAGAGTAAAAAAAGGACATTCTGTTACATACCTTTTTCCCATTCAGCTTAATTAGGAGCTTTCTGTACTCCCAGCTAGTTTTCCTTGCAGGCAAATTTTTTTGAGCTCAGCAGCCAGGACTGTATCTAGGGCTAAGCTTTCCCACCATATCTCTCCAATATTAAAAGAATTTTTCTGGCTTCCTGTTAAACCATGCACTGATTACAAAATTCTTTTGCTTATTTAGGGCCAAATTCAATAAAAATTCGGTCCAGTTTCCGCATCATGGAAGGCCACAAAAGCCCTGAAATATTTTGATTTTGAAGGCTGTGTGGGCTTTCATTGCTTGGATGCTGGGTAGCTATTCCAGTGAATGTGGTCCTCATAAAGATTTTCAAGGTTCTGCTCCATATGGACCCAGTGTTTTCTCTTTATTCTCTCCAGCGTGGATTACAATTCACTTCAGAGAATCTCCGATTTATGCCTCTAGCTACAAGCTAAATCCTGGAGGAATAGGTCCTTTTCATATCAGGTCACATCCTCTGCAGAACACTGACAGAGAAATTAGTGTTTCTGAAAAGAAAGCACCACTTACAAAAATCTGGTATGTTTTGCATGGAAAGACTTTATATGAATATAAGCGAATGGTAAAATCAAAAAGGAAATTCAATAAACTACTCATTATCTATATTCATATGACTAAGCTACACATGGAACGTAGCTTTTATCCTCCATAAAAATGTACAGATGTTCTATAGAAAACTGTATGAACAAACTTTAACCTCATGACTGCTATTATTTTGTAATAAAAGGCTTACAGCATAATGTGAGCTTTTTTTAGAATGTAAATTCCATGTGAGTAGTGTGTTGTTAATTTAATATTAATGCAATGCACCAGGAAGAAGTCCACATAGAATCTCAAAGAGAGAGAATCTCAGTGCTGCAGACAGGAGATTTGTGGCATGGATTTTATTTGTTTCAGCACTCAGCACAAAATTCATTGACCAGGATTCCCATTGCCACAGGGCAGTGGATTCATCTGCAGATGTTTTCACATGCGTTGGCATGAGGATTTTGCTGCAGCATTCCCATTATTGTTCCTGGGAATCATGTGGTTAAGTCACCTTGCACTGCACTGAAAATTTACCTCTCACTGTCAAGTGCATATGAATGAGCTTCTTTTTTGGGAACAGCAAAAGAAAAAAAGAATCTGAATAAACTTTTGAATTCCTTTTGCTGAACCATCCTTCAGGTAGCAGGTGCAAATGCTTTCACCAAACTTGCAGATTGCAAATGCGATGCCTGCTTTGCTTGCACCACAAACAAATTAAAGTGGGGGAGCAGAACAGAATTCCAGTTTCATCCAAACAGTCTCTCCTTTCCCACTGCCTGAGCCCTCTCCTCTGCAGCATCTGCCATTCAGAAGACCTATCCTGAATGTCTCCAAGGAGTCAGTTCATGGTCTCATTCCCAAATGCACTGATGCAGAAAATTATGACTCCCATTATTATAATCGCCTAGCAGCTTTCCAAGCATGTAAAAATAGCAACAATAATCTCTCCCACTTTTCCTCCCCAGTACCCCATAGGAGAAAGAGCTTGATTAATCCCATAGGGATTACACATGCACTTGTGTATTTCTATAACTTACAGAGGGAGTTTGGCCCCCTCTCAGAAATAGCGAAGGCCATTTCCTTGGAAGCCTTCCAGGATCAAATTTTAAAACCTACCCAGGACTCCATGCAATGAAGTAGAACTTCCGTGCATAGCAGAGAGAAGAGAATGGGGAGATATTTATGAACAACAGGCCTGTGGCAATGTGTATGTGGTAAACTGACAGACTGCTCCCATTTGTTCCAGTTTTCTGAGCATGTGATTTCAAATGCAGTTATCATTTTATGTGGACCATTGGGGCTGCACTGCACCCAACAGAGTGAAGATAACAGTCTGGTCCCTGTGAAACAGAGATGGAGCTTTCCTATTTCTGTGCATACTTCATGGGCAAGAACGAAAGCCCAAAATTTCACAGAGGTGCAACAATTATCAAAGGCCTTCAACACTTGGAATAGTTATGGAATGAATAATTCCAAAGCACTCTTCTGCTTCTACAGTCATCACCTATTTCTAAACTGCTAGGAAAAATTATATTACTTTCTCTAAAAGTATAGTTTAAAATCCATTGTAGTTAAATGGTGTAAAAAACAGTGTACATTCTTGCATTTTGTGTCTGTTTTGGTTTAGGTTTACATCTATCTAGGAACTGCTTTGGTATTTGCAAATAATATGGTCTTAAGCTAGCGCAGTAAATTTTTATTACATATGATTTTAAGTAACATTGATGCAGCTGTTTAACACAACTGCAATCTTAGACTTCTCTCATTCACTTCTGGCCATTTGCTCTGCAGTGCAATGGCAACTTCAGATAGTCACTAAGATAATTAGGAGAAGGCTTGCAATATAGACTATGAAAACCTAGATAGCATCTACAGGAAAACAGGCACTTCATCTCACCATGTGATTTCCCCAGCTCTCCAATGGTTTCACATGTGTATGGAAGAAGCCTTTTCAGCTTCCAGAGATGAGGTGTTCAGACGCAGAAGAACAACTTTTGCCTGTGACTCCTCTGGCTCCACCTTTGGAGAAGGAACGGAATCATAGAATCATAGAATCATAAGGTTGGAAGAGACTTCTGAGATCATCAAGTCCAACCGTGCCTGTCTCCCTACTAAATCATATCCCTAAGAAACTCATCTACCCGTCTTTTAAACATCTCCAGGGATGGAGACTCCACCACCTCCCTGGGCAGTCTGTTCCAATCCCTGACCACTCTCTCAGTGAAGAAATTCTTCCTAATGTCCAGTCTAAACCTGCCCTGGCACAACTTGCGTCCTTTCCCTCTCGTCACTTGTGAGAAGAGAGAAGCACCCACCCCATCACAACCCCCTTTCAGGTAGTCATAAACAGTGAATAGGTCTCTCCTCATCACTGGAGCTTCCACTGATCTGCACAGCTTCTCCACACAGGTTAGCAGCATGTGATGATCAACAATATCAAATACCAAGAGAGATCCAATAAATAATTACACACTACCCATTTTCACTGACCAAAGTTACAAGAACAGTCTCAGTACCCTGCACTACCCTGAAACCTCAGCGGCAGGGATCAGGTTACTGGCTGCATCACAGCTGATGCTGGAGATGAATTTTCATCAATTTTATTAGCAGAGGACAGTTAAGGTTTGGGTGATAGCTCGTATGACCTCGCTCTTTAAAAGACAGATGCATGAATGAATCTTAACAGAGCACCCATTAGCTGTGATGGAAGATCCAAATCAAAAGGGGGAGATCATAACCTCGATTTACTTATGCAAAAAATACCTGGTTTCAATACCCGTTACTTCAAACCTGGAAAGACCATGTTGCATTTCTTCTCCTGATTTAGCCTGAATGCCTGGGACATTTCAGCAGAGGCTGTGAAATAAGATACCTCATACAAGAGACACGACAATGTGAATAGTGTCAACTGAGGTTTATAAGGCAACATTAGGTTCCTTGTGTAATGTCAGAGAAGTAGGCACCTGGCAGTGGCAAGTGCAATATTGCAGTACTTTGCATCCATGTCTGTGTCAGGCAACATTTCTGCCACTAACCACAGGCTGTCTTTTTGTTCTGCTCAAGTCTTCCCTCGTTCTGGGAGGGAATGGGGGCAGACAGAATAGCAGAAGCTGAAAGCTATGCATGCCTGGCAGCACTTGCATCTCTGTTTCCCTGATCTGTTCCGTTACTCCAAAATGTTTTCTCAAATCATAGGCAACACAAAAGAAAAAAAGATACATTAGGTTGACCTGATTTGTACTGCTCATTCTCTTTTTGCAATCTGCTGATTCAACAGACTGACTGAATGCCTAGAGAGAAAAGCCCCACAAGTTGATGCATCAGATTTTTCAGTCAGACTAACAAGGCTTATCAGGGGTGGGAAGGAATTGCTTCTTCCTTGCATCAGTCACCGTTTCTTCCTTTGCAACGAACTGGAAAAAACATCTCAAGGATAAATATTTCCTGTGCAGATGATGCTCCCTTCTGCAAATAACCTGAGCCTGTGTATGTATGCCCCAGTCCCCTTGGGGGTCTGCTTAGAAGTATTCTCCTTTGCCAACAGTCCCATAAAAGGGACCAGAACTGAACTCTCATCCTTTGGCTTCACTTCCCCGAACTGGCATCACACCTCACATGGTCTCACAGAATGCTGCAAGTGACAATGACACCACATACTTTTCAGAATCCCTGCCCCATCATCTTTTAGGTGAGAAGCACTGCCATATTCCCAGAAAGACCCACATATGCTATTAAAAGAAAATAATAACCACTAAAAACATCTTCGTGCCTTCTACACTAGAAGTAACAACTCATAGGCAAACAATTCATCTATTAACATTTTTCATTAAAACAGTCACTCCCAGCTGTGACTTATGAAAGAACCTGCCAGGCCAAAATGTCAGTCTAGTTATGCTATTTATTATTACAACTGTCAGGCCAGAAGGGTGTGCTGCAGAGGATCCAGCAGACATGCTCAGACAGAAGATCCGGCCTATGGACCAGCTGCTTCACAAACAGGACTGGCAAATGTCAGATGTCAAGTACTTGTTTCAGGTCCTGGCCTCTTCCTCGCTGATCATTTTAGCCATTTAGCAAAAGAGCACATCAGTCAGGGTAAGCATCAGTGCTGTCTTGCCTTCAGAGCTGATTGAAGGTCATTGTCTCAGTTTTGCCTAATTTCAAACTACTATAGCATGACTTCAAGGGCTCGCGACTGTCAATCAGCAGAGGAGGGACAAGCTGGAGGATGAGGTGTACTTTCCTCAAGGTGGTAGCTGCTCCCCACAGCCACTTGCTTTGGGGGAGGTAGCTGAGGGCATCCATGAGCTGCAGGTCTGTGTTCAGGCGTCACGGGCTGATCCTGGTGCAAAGAGAGGCTTGCACTTGGGTTTCATAATGGAGTTCATGGAAGTCAGTGGAAATTGAACTGCGGCCAAGGTGGAGAGCCATGTAGAACAGATGTCTTTACAAAGAATAAAACAAACAAAAAATAAATACTCACAGCCCAAGTTGGAACTCTTGGCCCACGCTAAATCTGTAAAAAAACCCAAAGTACTCTAGAGGGAGGCTGTCCGGCACACTTAAATTCCACATGTATAAAGTAAAACACATTTGCATTGCTAATTTAATAAAGGACTTCTTGACCCAAAGTCAAATACTAGTGCAAGTCTTCCACATGGAAAAGCTCTGATAAGCACTCTTTTTAACTCTCTCTGTGAACATTCAGTAATGCTCCTTTTTAAAAGTACGTATTCTAGTGTCTGATGCTAATTATCTTATCAGATAACAGGCAGCCCTGTGCTGAGTAGGTATGTAATATACTAGCCTTGGGGAGGGGAAAAAAAAAGTCTTATCTTTCAAGTAGATTTGAAACTGCATATGATCTTTCTGAGACTGTGGAAACTTTCCTCTGCAGCACAGAGCTTATATAAGGAAGAGAAAGAAGAAAAAAAAAACAACTCTTACAGCTTTCAGGCTGCAATTCTCCAGGCTCTTTCTTTCTGTTGAATTTTCTCCTCTGTCAGTATTTTGGAATGACATACAGGTTAAACCATTTATCTGGCATGGAAAGCAGCTTTGGTAATTGCAAGTTTACATTACACTATAAATGAACCGATTATAGTAAACAGATGAACTGTGTAAATAGAATATCACTGCTTAGCTCTCCTTTGTGACTTGCATTCTGATACCACTACTACTGCTTTTACTACTACTACTATTACTACTGCTAGGCTTCAGCTGACAGCTCAGCCTGAAACCCTTTATTCATCTTTACTACCACTTCAGCTGTTTTGAGACCAAAAAGGCATGGAGGACTTATTGGCCAGAGGCTCTCTAACCTAGCAGGCCTGCCTGGGAAATCAATATGCTGCACTCCAGAGCACAAAGATGGATTGTGAAGCTGGGGCTGGTGAAAGGACGCGTGCTGCATCTGGAAGGACACAGAGACAGCCAGTTCTGCTCTGGCAGAAGCCTCCCAGACCGCGCATGTTTGCACACCAACCTCGTGGCATCCTTCCAAGACAATTTGTGAACCTTGCTTCACACCATTTTCAAAGTAGGTCATACGCAGTAATCTCAGCTGAGGAGAGATACACTGTCAGCAGCAGTTGCTGCAAGGGGGGCGATAGCTACAACCAATGAGCGAAGCTGGTGCGAGTGGAGAGCCTGAAAGCTATGAAAATGCTCGGTCTGGGGCCAGCTACAGCAAGGTGCTCACCTTGCTCAAACAGCTGACAGGCGAGCTCTAAACAGACCTAGCCTCTCACCCTTTATAGCTCTAAAAGGACTGACTGTTCTCCTGGACACAACCACCAGCACAGCTTAAATATTAATCTGAATGAAAATACAGTACGAGAAGAAATCTAACCTTTACTTAGCTCTGTCTTCCTGACAGCAGGAATCACAGCTAATTCTGAATTATGGGATTTGTATTTACTACAAGCTTCGTATTTTTGCTTCCTAATGTACTTCCCTCACTTGCCCCTGCTCTGACAGACAAAACACAGGATGAAACATTTTTTTTGACAAAGAAGATTCCTAAAGCCCTTAAAGTTTCCTGGCTTTCCCTGTATCCTTTGCCAGAGCTGTTTTAGGGGCATAGAATTAGAAAAGGGCACACTTAAAGGTATATTTTTGAAAGACAATATCCAGGAAAATAAATGCAGAAAGGAGCACACATACTTGTTTCCACGCTATAACAGTATCAGGACCATCAGAGAATTACCAGTTTAAAGCAACAGCATGAAACTTCACAGGCATAGGAGCTGTTAGGAATGCATTGCATTTAAACACAGCCCTGCACATCACCAGAGATGACTTGATACTAGAAAGCTAAAGAATTGCCTGAAGAGGGCTACTGTGTTATGCAATTCTTAAAAAAAGGGTTAATTTTTAAACAGGCTCAATTTAACCTTGCTTCTTGTCAATAGTTACATGAATCTGAATGAAATACTGTCTGTGGAGAAATCCACTCTAATATAACAGGTGTGCATAATTTTTAGCACTGAAATCAACACAGAGACAGCAGATTTTTTTTTTTTTTTTAATCTGACAAGGACAAGGACTGACTTTCCTCCATTTGAAGCACTACACTTTTTTCCTTATTTTCTTTCTTACCTTGTGATATATCAGGCTGGAAATCTTAAACAGGAAGGAGCAAGTGATTTCTGAAGTTATCATACTCTATGCAAAGAGAGAGGGAAGATAGTACACTGTAGACTAGCAACAAGGCTTATCTTCCATCCAAGAAACAGCACACAGAATGACTTTGTGCTTCCTTGAGACTGACCTGCCTGATCAATAAACTGTCCAGAGAATTGTAAGACATGCAGAAACATGCAACAATGTGCTACTGTTATCAGCTAAAGAGTGCTGTAATGACTTTCTATGCAAATATATAAAAAACCCACATAAATACAGAAAGGGTTATCATTTGGTACATAATCAAGAGAACAATTTATTCTCTAACTATTCTTTTCTACTTTCCTGCCAAAATCATGTTGCTTGCTCATTATCACTGAGCTTCGAAAGAAAAGCAACCAAAAGAAATCCCTTCAGCTGCTGCATCCCCAAAAGAAAATCCCTTTAAGAAAAATTGTACCAAAGAAAACCCCCAGACACTTCACTATTTTTTCCAGAATGACAAATAAATCTAGCTGTGGTTATAAATGGGATCAGATTTGTACAGTTTCAGGTCATGTGAGTTTTATTACTTTCCAGGCTAACTTTTGCTTTTTCCCAGCCAGCTGCTGGCAGTTGTCATTTTAGGATTGAGAACAAACTGCTTTGAACACAAATTTATTTGGAAACCTTTTTAAAACTATATTTCTATAAAATAAAGAAAAAAAATCTTTTGTGTTTTTCATTTTAGCTTGGACGTAACCTCTTTTTTCTCCAGTCTTTGAAAGGAATGAGTCTGAAATGCTAAACAGGTCACAGAGTAATTACGGATCCACCTGAAAATTAAACACACATTCAAAGACTTAACTAACAGCATACACTAATTCATAACAGGTACATGTCATTCATTTTTTCTCATGGTTAATCCTTAGGGTCTAAGCAAAACCAGGTCCCATCAAACCCGGAGAAGACATGCTGTAATCTTTCTGCAGGGTTAAAAAAGAGAGACAACAGCAAGGTGACATTGTGTTGAGGAAGCTGATCTTATACTGCAGGGCAGCAATGGCAAGTCTTGTGCGCCTGACATCCTGGTGTCAAGGTTGGGGTATCTCTGAGGTTACTGAGAGAAAGATGGGCCAGCCTGAGATCAGACCTGGATGGCTACTTTCAATATTGTAAACCTCTGTCTCAGTTGAAAAGACAGACAAAGATTTTGGCAAATCCTTTTATGTTCAGTCCAGAGCCAAATTTATTTTCTAGGTCATGCACATCATCTTGCTCTGATACTACTGAATATTTTTTTTTGGCTTACCTATTTGTTTTCCCTGACCTTTCACACCACAGGTTTGGCAGCAGCATTTCAGATGCACAAAAGGGAATTGTATCTGCATTTCCT
Source organism: Tapera naevia (assembly GCA_033556795.1). Classification (NCBI taxonomy): domain Eukaryota; kingdom Metazoa; phylum Chordata; class Aves; order Cuculiformes; family Neomorphidae; genus Tapera; species Tapera naevia. Next base: position 4,885,980 of record JAUMJJ010000086.1, read on the forward strand.
TCACAAAGTGGAGGTGTTTAGATTAGTAACATCTCTCTTATAGATTTCCTTGGTGGTAAAAAACATTTTTGTTTGCCCTGGAAAGGGGAACGCTCAGTGCTGGCAGAGATCAAAGGCCCAGTGGAGAAGTGCAAAGAACCTCAGCGTGGCCTTTACAGAGGCACATGGTGGCACAGCAGAACTGTGAACTGACACAGCTAGTGTGTACACAACCTGCCTGCCTCCAGCTGTGCACTTGCTGTGAGTGAGTTTGGGATTTTTTGGAACAAGGACTGCAGTACTCTAATAAATGGGTGCAGGTTAAAGGAGATCTTTGGCCAGTGCTGAGACTGAAAACAGATTAAAGGTGACTTAGGTCAACCTTTGCTTACTTATCCTGAGTCCATGAATATTAGCACAGGTAAGGACTGAATGCTACATTATTATTTATTGCCTTTTGGATCTGCTGCTGCAGTGAGTTTGAAAAGTAACATGACCTGGCTCTTCCCAACTACCTTTGCGCTCAGTAAAAGCTCTGGCTTCACAGTGTGCCAGACACCCACTGCGTCAAGGACAGTAACCCCACATATCACCTCCTAGGCAATTTTTAAACCAAGCTAAGGCTCAGTTTGTTATTGTTTGTTTTTTTTTTTTCATTTGATGACATGGTTTTTGGAATAAACTAGTAAGGCTTGGAAGACTGTATAGTCTCTTCTGCCTATGATCAGCAGATAGCTAGACAGGAGTAGGGTGGACATAAAAAATGGGATTGTAACTACTGCATGTTCAGTAGCATGGACATACTTGCATACTAGAGGAGGTTTTCCATAATGGCATCTCTATTGCTTTGGTGCTGCTGCATGCAGAAGTCTTAGGTGCTCCTGGTTATTCATTGTGGATTCACAGTTCTTGTTGGCCAGACAACCTCTACTGGGCCAAATGCTTGAAACCCATGAAAGGGAATATACCGTGTGCATAGTAAAATTGCAAACTGCATTTTTCTTCCTTTCGCCTCTTTCTCTTCCTTTCTGTCCCCTCAACTCTGCTCTCTGGAGCACTGGAATAAGACTGATGCAAAAACTCCACAGAAGATAGATTTATACTGATGAAACTGAAAGTAGAAGGTAGCTAAGAGGCTCAAAGATCTGTGCTTGTGCATTACCCCTGACATTTCTGACTGAACTGCTTAGCTGACCACCCTTTGATTAGCAGTCTTAGTTTAGTGTTTCACACCTCCTACACTCGGAACGTCAAATCATGTCAGCTCACTTGTGAGCTGAAAGAGCCTGCTCCTCCATCCCATTCATTCATGACAGGCAACACAATTGTGGTTCAGCCTGAAGTACTCCATGTCACAGGGCCATGAGCGTACCTGGGCTTTTTACACCGTGACTGGTATCACTGTAGTTTAGCACCACCCAGGTAAATGCAACCCTTCAGTTTAAGGCACATGAGGTTTTCTTGTGTTGGCATCAAACAAAATTCCTTCTGGTATTAGTCAAATGGGGCTCAGATGCTCCACTCAGATGCTTTGCAGTTGCAAGATCTCCCTGGCAAGCATGGACACTGGTCTCACTCATTAATTCCCACAGAAACTAAACTTTTCTTAAGAAAAAGAAAAGAAATGAAACTTTATGGTAGCAAAACCTGCTCTTCCAAGCTCAAACTGAGAGCAAACTGATGCAACATTGGCTTCCTGAATCTGCAGAGAAAGGGCTTCAGTGCTTGTGCTGCTCCTCCATCCCAGCGCTGCCAGCCAGAACCCACTGAATGGAGATTACCAAGATCTCAACCTATTCTCCAGCAGGGCCCCATGCTGTGCAGAGAAACCCAACTACCCCCCTAATTTCATACTAAAGCTTGCAAAATCTAGAGTTAGGGGCAGGAATGGGCACTGGAATGATTCACAAGATATAAAGATACTGAAGGAAGGAAGATGAAAGAAAAGACGAGTAACCAGAATAGCTTGCTTGCTTCCTCTTCCAGAAAAGCAAGGAGGAGGGTGAGGGATGCTGAAATGAGAAAACATCTCTTTTCCAACACACCCCCCTTCCCCCGTCCCCTTCCCAGCCCCAGCTATCAGGAAGTTGACAGAAAAAGACTTGCTGTGGTTCAACAGCTAGAAATGGGAGTTTCACACTGGACAAATACTTACTAGCTATAAAATGAACTGAGGAACTGCATCTCCAGGCAGGCTCCTGCTGTAATTTCCTACAGAAATCCCCCAAATCCCAAGTGCTGGTAAAAGCAAGGGACTGAATTTGGGAAGACAGCAATAGCAGCTTGTAATAGAGCGTGTGTACCCACATCAGCCTTGTTGGTGTAAGTACATTTCTTGAGAGCATTTTACTGATCTAAAATTATGTCAATTCCTTTGTATTTTCTCCAGAGAAATGACAAACATAAGCCTGGTGATTATTTTTAATTCTACCATGTTATGTTTTTTTGATGAGAGTAAATATTATACAATACCAACAAAATGTTTGCTGGGATGCCTTATTATGCTTTTTTTTGGTCATAATCTGAATACTACACATTTTACAAATTCAGGGTCTTCTTTTCTTACTATCTTATTCACTTGGTTAAGTGAACAGGAAATGCACAGCCCTGCTAGTATCTCAGTGGTCAGTGGACTCCCACAATCACTAAAACTGAGACTTTCCTCAATGTAAATAATGTAATATTTTTTCCTTTAGCACTCCATTTGGTTTTGCTTAAGCCACATAATGCAGAATTCTGTCCCATCTGTCCCATTTAATTATAATAATTGCGGAACCTAAATTTGCTTCCAAACACCATTAATTAATATTATACTAAAGGCTGGGCAGGGAAGGGGAAGAATTCCTGTTTCTGATTCCCAAAACCCCCCAGCCAAACCAAAACAAGGTCTGGAAAATTTTACATTATTTTTCAGTGTCAGTGCTGAAGATTCAACAGCCACAGAATGTACTCTGTGGTCTTTAATAGTTTCATATCGTAAGCAAACCATCTTTGCTGACAATTTGCTAAAACCTCTTAATTTGAATTTTTTCTTTGTGCCAACATAGAGAAAATTTGCTCCATTTAGGAAAATATACATCACAGGATATGTAAGTCCTGCATGCTGTATGTAATCAGAATTTTTTGACCAAGCGTTACCAATGTCTGAATTTTAGATAGGTTACATTTTGTTGATTCAGATTGTGCTAGCAAGTCACAGGTAGGGGAGGGGAAAGCCATCTAGTGGACAAAAATGTAATTAGAGACCAGAGAATATTTTCAGGCACACAACCTTTATTGGAGAACTCACTTTTTTATTTCATTATTCATCTGCAATACTGCTTATCTAGGAATACTCTAGAAGTCTCCGGGAAATCAGGGTTTACTGGAGGGCAACAGCATAGATCTCTAAGCCGAGGGTTTTGGCAGATTCTTTGACTAACAATTGTCATAAAATGTAAGAGCAGCTTTATCCCTCACAGAGGATTTATCACTATATTTCTTACAACACTTCGAGAGTCATCAGTTGACCGAATATCTTATCACCAGATTCAGCACTACGTGCCAAGCAGACTGGCATTGCCACTGGGTTTAAATAGCTGAGCTAATATTTAAACTTTTGTCCCCTCTGATCCCTGAAAAATGATGAGAAGAGACTTTGTGACTTTGTCAACAGATGAGCCAAATGGCACTCTGAACAGCCTTTTACTAAAATTATCTTTGAGATTCTCTGGGATGTGGGATCAGGGAGGTCTGAGGAGCAGTGAGGAAGATCAGCCAAACAAGACTCCCTTCACAAACACGTGTGCAAGAGTCGTTTGTCATCTAACGTAAAAAGTGGGGCGAGGAGAACAAAACGCTCTTCTCCTGGTGGTATTTACAACACTTGCTGGCCTTTGCTGAAATGCTGACTACTAGGGTTGCAGTGGCCTGTGCCATGAGTTAAGTAACTCAATATATCCCAGGCAGACAGGCTCAGCTCTGCACTGCCCTCTTCTTCTTTCATTTATGCTGAGGACACTGAGGAATAAATACAACAGCCTTTTTTAATGCAATATTTTCGGAAACCCAGTCCCTAAATTCACCCTCTTCTACCACAAAATTCAGAGCATTTAGCTAATTTAAGCTAATCTTGAAGAGCAGATAATGATCACTCATGCCCAGACAAGACAAAGTATTGAAGCCAAAGTATAATTTCTGTGGGATTACAACAACACAAACCACTATCATCAGAGACTATACTGTGATGATGCAAGCAAACATCTGTAATTCTTGCTGCTCCAAGCAAAATGCTGAAGTGGGATTTATGACTTGCCACTTACAGACAGCTCTGATGCTGAAGTAACAGCTTTGGTTCCATTTCCTGTACCCCTTTTGTTTGAGATAATAGGTAACCTCAGGTATTTTGTGTTCTCATTTAAAAAACCCCAAACCTCCCAATTAATCTTTTGAATAAGTTGGTTTCGGTGGCATCCCATGCAATGATTTCCACCATGATTTCCACCCAAGTCACCTTTGCAGGGGCATGCATTTACCCAGAGGTCTCAATGGCCTCCCTTTCCTTTTAACATTGCCTATGCATGCTTAGACATATCACATAAGCATCAAGCATCTCCTTGAATTGCTCCTCCATTTGCCCCAGCACGATGACTACTTAATGTATCACCTTTGGCAGAGCCACCATTCACTAAGATCAGATGACCCCTGCGTTGCTGGGCTATGAGACAAGGGAACAGAAGCTCCTGAGCTACCTTGCATAGACCTTCTCTGCTGCCTCTTATTCATCCGCCTCCTAATGAGTCACAGTCTTTTCTCTCTCTTTTTAAAATAACCAAATAAGGATTTCAGGATTTGGCCCATACACTACATTCTGTATTTTAATATGGACAAGAATGGAATACAAAATACTGCCAGGAGTTTAGCAGCAGGGGCAACCTTTTTGCTATTTTCTTGTCTACAGTTCCTGATTCAACAATGCCGACTTGCTGTTCTGCACGACCGCAAGGCAAGGAATTCATAAACAATAATAATAACTGTCCAACAAGGCTTCACCCTAGCCATGCATAAGTGCAGGACTGGCATAGAGCAGAAAAATGCTGCTTTGTTCCTTTACAAAGCTCGCAATATAAACTTTGCACTGTCAGTTTAAAACTTTGGCATCTGCGTCTACAAATGGGGAGGAACCCATTTTCAGATACTTGTGAAATATAAAACTTCAGCTGTTGCCAAGCTCAGAGATAGATTTGCTCCTTTTTATTTTTAAAAATATTTCCTGAATATGTGAAGAAACCCACAAAGCCGTTTTAGAGTCATGTAGCTATGAAAAATACACGATTCTCCTTTTTTTTGAGAAGCATTCTCAATCATTGTACTTATTCCTTGAGATTGCTTTTTAAAAAACAGAACCATGGCTATTTTTCACAGCTACAAACCCCTAAAACAGCTCTAGAGGTTTCTGTGAAACTTAACAAAAAATTGCCTTTCAGCTAAGAACAGTAAAAATAGATCAAAAACCAATTAGCTGGCCCACATGGCAGAAGACAGGTGTGCTTTGAATGTATTTATACAGAGTCGGGATAAGCATTTTTTCACTTTTACACAGACTATAAATATCACAGACCTCGCCAATGTCCATCACATCCATTTAAAACATCGGCCACTCAAAGGATAACCTTAGGATGCAGCCTGAAACATTTAATCTTGCCTCCTACCAAGTTATAAAAGTGAATTAACATTAAAAGCAGTAGACTGATGGGTGGATTATGGTAATAACGAGCCTTCAAAAGCAAAACCAAGTAAACTCCTTTGGAAAGTGCAGCCAGAGAGAAGGCTGGGAACACTGAAACCAATTATGACTACTTTAGTGTTACACCTGTTTAAGTGAATGCCAAATCTAGTACAGAATTATTTACATTATGTTATTAACAAAGGGACATATGAGTAATGGGAAAATTGAAATGGTTTATGCAAAACAGGTTCTACAGAAACCAGCTGAAAACTTCAGGTATTTGTGGTGGAAGGCAAAGGTTGTGGTCAGATCTGCTGCTTTGGCTGCCCCTGTGTCAGTTCTAGAGGTTCCTGCTTCCTGGGATCCCTCTAGCTGTTAGTCTCTGTTTCCAAGCTGCATGATTTATGCCAGGGCAAATACTCACGTTATTGCCCCTTATGCAATTCAGTCAGAATGATCTTCCCTCTTTTCAATACTTGTAATAGAGCTTATTTTTTAAAATTATATTGCTCAAGTAGAAGTAGATTTAGGGAAGAATCATACAAGAAACCATGTCAGAAGATCCAAAGAGGGATAGCCCTTTGCAGGCACGTGGCAGATGACAAGCAAATGGGAAGAGGTTGAAAGCATCAAATTCTTCCCCTGGCCATAGTCTTACGAGAAAAGGAGAGCTCAGGATAGTCTTCTTGAAGCTTACAACTCCTTCCTTCCTACCTTCCAATTTTTGAGCAATTAAGTATCTACCTACAAAACGGTTCCCCACTGTATAAGACACTGCATGCATTAAAGCATGTGACAGGCAAGAAAGGAATGTATTTCTAAACAGACCAAAGCAAGGCTAGGAGCTGGAAGTGACTGAAGGAACGTGCCAAAACTGTCTGGTGGCAGGGATACTCTCAGAGCCCAGATCCTAGCTCACTCTCCATTGCATTTCTTCTTGAATACCCTGCCTTCCTCTCACCTTCAAGATCTTGTCCATTTCCTGGTGGTTTGGTCAGGTGGCCACTGATGGAAAGAGAAAAATCATCTGCAGAAGTAGGTTTTCAAAAACAAGTCCTCCTCCTCACTAATCTCATCCTCTCATTGAAAAATGCCAAGCCATTCCAGACATATGGCTTTGGTCAGGCTTCCCCGACACTGGCTTTAAGCTAAAGTCCCTTTTCTCTTGATTCAGCCTTCTATGATGCATCTATTTTAACTAGTTCAGAATTGGTTTCTCAAGCCAGTGGAAAAATCAAGCTGTCTCCTTACCTTCCAGCAAGAACATTCGATGGTTCTGACCTTGTGATAACTATTGTCTATTCTTGTCACAGCCAGGATACACATAATTCACTGTGATCATTTATTTAACTCAGCAATATGACAGAAAAAGACATCTCTCTATTTTATACCAAAAAAAAAAACCTACAAAAGGATTTATTCTATACAAAGATAGCACATAGAGAGCAATGACTTTTCACAATTCAAGTTTCACTAGAGCAGCAAAACGGTAGCGGTTTTCCTCCATTCCCAAACTTAACGCAAGCACCATACAGACAAGAGAAGAGAGGTTTTACAACAAACTGGACAGACTGCTGCACCCCAGCAAACCTCTGGGGAGATTAGGAAGGGAAATAAACATTGTATAACAAGCAGCACAGCACAGAACAAAAAAAGCCAGAATTTGATGTTATGTTCAATGCACATCTCGGAGGACTCTGCCAGATCCTTGCTGTCTCCTAAAGAAAAGCTCATTCCAAGAGTGGTTGAAGACCACAAAGTGACCGTGGGCTCCAGGAGAAGTCTGTGAATCTGTTCCCAAGAAGCTCCCAGCTGTGCTACAACCCAAGATGACTGCCATTTAAGGTTCTCCAGGGCTGAAAGAGCTTACACATAAGATTTTCCTCTTGCAACCAAGAACACCAGGACCCAGAAAGAGTTCCAGCTGATTTTCCAAGCAGCGAGTAAACTGGTTTTCTCAAATACAGCTGCTTTCTTCATTAGAAGACTAAAAATAATTCTGCTCCTAGCAGGCTGACTTCCTTTTAAGCATTCTGCCATATCCATGTGTGTATTTCATTCAGGGTTTCTGCATGTCTACACCACTGTGATTCTATTTCAGCCTTTAAGTACATTCAAGAAATTTTTCATTTCCCTCTCCCATATTCACTCCAGATGTCCTGAACTGTCCAAAACTGTTTCATGTTAGGAGAATTTGTAGGGACATTCTGGCATTCACACTACTCCCATCAGCTTCAGTGTTTTCAGGAAAGATCAACTTTTGTCCCCAACTGTCAGCAAATATGGACAACAAGTTTATGATTTTAAAACATCCGTGATTAAAGGTAGATGTTTGTCTTGTGCCTTGTACAATAAGAATAATAAAATACTGCCATATCAGGCTTTCACTTTTTCATCTTGGAGTGAGAAACTTGAGGAATTTGAAGATGTCCTATGCCTCAGAGAGCACACTTCAACAGCAGTAAATGCTTCTTCATAACACTGAGAGCGTGCAAGAACCTTGTTTTAAAAGACATACAAAATGTGATGTGGGGGGAGCACTCTCTACAGTGGTCCTTTCAGTCCCAGTCACCCTGTTTTCCAGATCAGGGGAAACTGGCACTGCTGCTCTCTTCTAGCTCACGTGGTGGCTGTGAAAACTAAAGTGCAAGAGGTGACATAGGAAGGGAGGAACCAGTGGAGGAATATACTCCTTAATGTGAAGTTAGCATATGCTTGGATCCATATAGCTCCAGAGGGTTTTACATATCCCAGTTTGGATCCAAAGTAAAAGTCTGTGTCATATTCAGCCCTGACTCAAAACGCTCAGTGTTGGAAATAGTGTATTAAAAATTTGACTGATACAATCACCAGAGACAGGCAGTATCAGAGAAATGCATTGCTTCTGCCCCAGGAAATCTTCAAATTAGATACATCATACCCAGCCTCTGCTGAGCATTGCCACTGATGTCAATGGAAAAGTTCTTCTGGCTTTGGCAACCATTCCTGTCTCCACAGAAGTTCATGGATACCATATTGATATAAAAACGTGCAGCCTTTCAGACAACAGCCCTTCAGATAAAGTCACATCACTGAGAAGATCAGCAAAAAGGCCATTCGGGATCAATTCCATGACATGTGAGGAACCAAAGTTCAGCAGAGCTGAATTTCCCCACTTCAGCAAAGGTAAGACAACCTCAGCTCATCCCAGTGCTCTTTCTCTTGGCCCCTTCAGCATGTTTCTCTGCATTGCCTGATAGATAGGAACACTAGTTGAAACAGATAGTGTAACTTCTAAAAGTCTAACCTGACGTATACTTCATTCTCCAAAGTTTTGTTCCTAAATATGTTGTGCTTCACTGAATCTGTCCAGGATGAAGCTGGAAAGCAATAAGAAACCTAATGCTCAGGATATTTCTGGCCAAAAACTGTTTGCTCAAGCATTGTGAAATTTTGGTAGCTTTTCTTCCCATCCTTAATCTTCTTGCAGGGCGTGTTACCTAACAAAATTAAGTACAACCTTCTAATACAGATAAGCTGGTTGCAAAAATTCTGTATCAGGGAAGATAATTAAAAGAGAACTCCAGATCTTTTTCTTTTTTTAAATAGTCTCAAGTTTCTTGTGAATTGCTAAATGTATCTGAGAATGCAAAGGTATTCACAAAGCCCTTCTAATCGTATTTACTTCTAGAACAGTTGAGGTTGGTTGTAACCTCACAATTTCAAGTCAAAAGTTGTTCTGGGAGTGGTATCACTTTGGTCTTTTTAAGAGGAAAGAGAAAAGTGAAATATACTGAAACTCATTTAGCATTACTTTAAAAATTATGATAAAAGGCATCAGCCTCCTCCCTCAAATGTATACTAGGATAGGTGCCTACAGGGTAAATAGTCTAGGCCATTTTCCATGATGCTAAAAAAATGTAGGTTTCAGCTTTTTCTTCTTCGTAAATAGGAAATAGTAACTGACAAGAAGACTTATGCAAGTAGAAAACAAATTAATATAGTCATGTTTTGCTCTGAACTACGCTGCTGCACTTCTGTGGTAGCCCCAACCAAGAGCAAAATTTGGCTTGCTGTATCTTTCCTCTCTAAATGTCTCATTCTGACCATGTAACTATTCTATTTTCTGGTTAAACATTACACAGAGTGTGTTAATTTCTGCTTCAGCTAATTTAGCTATGCTAAATGCAAATGCTTCCTGTACTTATGAATACAATCTGTTCATAGTGAATAGTTTTGAAGATTTGGATGCGTTAAAACAGCAACAGTATCCATGTGGGACCAATCTTCCCTGCACAACACTTATGCTTTGATTCATAAATTCTTTCCATAGGAAATATCTGTGGAAAATCTCCAGCACATCCAGAAATGCACAACTCAGTTGCCTGAGTTATTAGGAGTTCTAAATACTTACTGCTTCTCTCTTTATTTTTACTTTTATATAAGCATTGGCTCTTGGGGTCATGTGAGACCCCTTTCTGATTATTTTCTGTTATTAGAGAATATAAGTTATTAATCACGGCAATAACATCCATCATTAGTACTACCACATGAACCTATTAAGAAGCAACTTCCAACTCTAAATTATCTAATTTCTGCATCTAATGGGTGTGGTAAGGCACCTCTTAACCTGCTGTTGCCATTCCGCACATTTGACTTACTCTGTTGAATGAAGACCCCATTGCTTGATTATGAAACAAGCACACCATTATCCAACTTAGACTACAGAATTTCAGGAAATCGTGAAAAAACACTCAGCCTTGTGAGACGTGAGGGTGACAGTGGTGGGAGTGCAATGGTAAACCTGCAAGTGAACTTTCGAGATCCATGACATTCATGATCCAGAAGAAATGCAGCAGAACAAAGTGGGTGAGTATGACAACTGGGATGTGAGAATGTGCCCGGTTTGTCACAGATATTGGAGGCTGAAGGATTTTTTTTCCCAGTCCAATGCTACATTTTGGAAGTGCAAAGCTTGTGCTCATTTGCCCAGAGCAGAGAGCTTAAGAATACCTGGATGATTTTCTGCTTATCTCTGGCAATTTGTCATGGACTTCTGCCACAGAAGTTTGGCTCTTTACACTAGATTTTGCAGAGACTCCTCAGGTAGCCCCCATCCATCCACCCACGGGTGCAGCAGTGCCAAGTGTTACTTTGACATAGGGAGGCGTTTTCCTGCATCTCAGTTCAGTTCTACCATCCTTGCCTGTGATGTGGTCTCACCAAAGGACTCCAAGTCTGTCCTGAATTAAAACTTACACAAACTTTATAAGACCTTTAGGCACTTCATAGCAAATTGCAGCTAGTAAAGAAGAAAGAAGAAGAAACTAGTATTTATGGTCCATGGGGGTCCATAAAATTTTTAAGTCATGATGGCACCTTATTAAAATCTCTTGTCAGTTAAAAAAAAGAGCAACAGCTTAAGACCTTTGCACAAATCTTTTATACACTGATGTTTGCATTTGACAGACTCCAGTTTATCAAGTACTTCTCCTGTCTTTTTCATTTTCTGCCTTCTTTGAATGGTATCCCTTGTGATTCCACTGCTCAGCACTTGGGCAGGTTCAGGGGTACAGGTTAATGTCCAGAGGATATTAAAGCCCTAATCTCTGAGCAGCACTTCTCTCATGCTTTGTACAATTCTTGACTGGCCATTCCTCTCCAGCTAAGACAAATAATTGCAAATACCATCAGGATTCTCACCTCCCAGACCAAGACAAGAAGACTGTAGCTCATTCTTCCTCTTAGCAGGAATGCAGCGGCAGCAGAATTCTTTGAGTAAGTGTTCTGTGGGTTTCTTTTAGAAACCAAATTAGTCATATGCAGAGTATGTCTAGAGTGGAAGAAAGCCAAAGATAGAAGATCTAGCTATGCCAGTTGAAGAAGATGATCTTTCCAGCTGCCTTTTACCCTTGCCAGAGGTTACAGCAAGTTGACCTGCCACTGAGTGACTGTGCTTCAAGCAAAATATGTGAGGTTGACTTAAGATGCTTAAATATTTAGTCTTTGTTCACTCGGTTTATCCTGACTTGAACACATTTATGAGGCTTCAGCTGGTTTATGAGAGGTCTGAGGGGACACTAATTTCTAGAGAGAGTAGGTAGGAGAGGAATATTAGCAGTAATCTTTTGAGCTGGCAGGGCAATATGCAGGACAGAACACACTTCCACAGTTCTGGACTAACATAAATATTCTCTATCATCAATATAGTTCCTTCCTTTCCCTCATCAGATTCCCCTAGCAGTGTAAGCAACTTTATACAATATCATGTCATTTGCAGCCCTTAATCTCCCTTATGGGAGATTTCAACTGCCCCAGTATCTGCTGGAGGGACAACATTGCAGGAAAATAAGTAATTCAAGAAGTTCTTGGAGAGCACAAATGACAACTTCCTCCTCCAAGTGACAGATGAGCCAATGAGGAGAGATCTTCTGCTAGACCTCATACTCAAAAACAAGGACAAGCTCACAGGGTGTATGATCAAAGCCTGTCTTGGCTGAAAAGACCTTGAAATGGTGGAATTCAGGGTCCTGAGGGTAGGGATTAGGTAAAAAGCTCACAGCACCGGACTTCAGGAGAGCAGACTTCAGTCTTTTCAAAGAATTGCTCAGAAAAGTCCCATGGCATAAAGCCCTGGAGCAAAGGGAGGCCCAGGAAAGTCGGATAATGTTCAAAGATCATCTCCTCCAAGCTTAAGAGCAGTCCATCCCAATGATTTCCAAAAATGCTAGGAGGTCTGTGTGGATGAAAAAATAGCCAAAGTCCAATTATAACTCAATATGATGAGGGATGTCAAAGACAACAAGAAGGGCTTCTATAAGTGCACAGGTGTCGAAAAGAAGGCTAGGGAAGATGTGGGCCTGTTGTTCAACAACACTGGGGACCTGGTGACACAGCACTTTATAGAATGATAGAATGACCTGCACTGGAAGGGACCCACAAGGATCACTGAGTCCAGCTCCTATCCTTGCATAGAACAACCCCACCATTCACACTGTGTGTCTGAGGGCATTGTCCAAATGCTTCTTGAATATTGTCAGGCTTGGTGCTATGACTGCCTCCCTGGGGAGCTGTTCCAGTGCTCCACAACCCTCTGGGTGAAGAAATTCTTCCTAATATCTAACTGAAACCTCTCTGACACATCTTGCTGCCATTCCCACTTGGAAAAGTCTAAAGTACTGAATGCCTCCTTTGCCTTTTAGCAAGACTGACCTTCAGGAATCCCAGGTCCTAGAGAACAGAGGAAAAGGCTAGAACAAAGAAAATATACCCTTGGTGGAAGAGGAGCAGATCAAAGAATACTTAAGCAAACTGACAAAAACTGGTCTGGGGGCTGTGACAGGATGCAAACCGAGTGCTAAGGGAGCTAGCATATGTCGTTTCAAGGCCACTTTCAATAATCATCTTTGATCAATCACAGTGACTGGGAGAAGTGCCCAAAGACTGGGGAAAGCAAATGTCATTTTTGTCTTCAAGGAGGACGACCCAGGACTACTTGAGCCTGGGAAGGAGCAGCTAATCCTAGAAATCATTTCCAGGTGCACTAAAGACAAGAAAATCATCAGGAGTAGTCAGCATGGCTTCACCAAGGGGAATATGTAGAAGGCTGAAAGTTAATTTTGTCCAGATTATTAGATAATTCATAAAAAAACCCAAACATATTTTTATCAAACTCTCAGTAGATCTCAAGTAGTTTAGCACACTAGTAGTAGCTTTTATTGCAGAGGTGAAGGAAACTGTTAAGAAATGTCAAAGTTTACCTTCCATTAAGCTTGCCAGTTTGTAAACATGAAAGAAAACACACATGGCATTTGACTATGCCTTGATACTTGCTGATCAGTCCAAACATAAAGCAAGTATGACAAGTGTTCTCATTTAAGTTGTAGTCATTACCTCATGCTTCATCCCCTCTGTTGATAGCAACCTTGTCACACAGCCAAACAAACAACAACCAGCATAAACAAAATCGATCATTCTTGTTCTTATAGTACAGAAATGTACATAATAAAACCCATCAATTCCCATAGAGATACACTTTAAAAGAGCTAAGTTGCAGCTATGAAAAAGAGACATAAAACAAAAATAGGCTAACAACATCTGAAGCTATTCTGTTGAGATGTCTGCAGCTGTAAATGGGTTAGTTTGACTTTTTGAGTTACAGTTTGCAGACACATCTATACAAGATTATAGTTATGAGTTACTGTTGTGTATGTTTAATGGATTTTCCTGCTCTCTGGTACTGCAAGCTCCTAGTCTAGAGTTGTGCTTCTTGCCAGTTCTAATCAGCTAATACCATGTTTTGCAATATTTACTTGTTAGCTATCAAATTTTGGATCCTCAGACCAAGTAATGAAGGAGTGAGTGCTACACATTTGATTTGATTATGTGGAAACTGTCTCTATTTTCATCTGTTTGCTCTGTAGATATATTTGCCTTGTGAAAGTCAAGAGGCTTACGCTTCTGCATCTCAGATAAATATTTTAACATCCCTATTTAGATGTAATTTAAAGTATAGCTGACTGTGTTGTCTTAACTTTACATAATATTGCCTTCTTGGTAGCCTTTACACAGCCTCTATCAGCCTATAGCCAGTCCAGGGCCTTACCTTACAATCCTCTTTCATGAACATAATTGTTATCAAATGCTAATGCATGTGAACCCTTCCTCACCCAGTGACTACCTTAACTGATAATAACATGAAAAAATCTGAAACAACACCTTTGAATAGCATCTGCTTTTATTATAATTATTTTTACATTTTCTGCTACTCATTGAATATAGAGCTACTGCCTAATGGGATCTATAGAGAATTTGGTGGAAAGTCCCTTTAATTTTCATTAAATTGGACTTCCAATGGCACCAGGAATTGAAACTGGTAAGGCATCTTTGCTTGGTCATCTCTAAGAGGCAGCTATTGAAATGCCATCACTAATCTGAACTAAGATTTAAGACTGTACAATGATGAACTTAACATCAGACATCAAAATATCCAGGGTAAGTTCCCTATACAGAGGTCACAAGATCATGCTTAATTTAAGAATGACGACCTGTATGGCACTAGAAATTTAAATAATACCTCTGTCACCAAACCAGTACTTAAGACCATACATGTATAAGAATGGCACTACCAGAGAAAACTGAGAGTCTCATTTGGAGATTGTGGGAGGCATAAAATCTGTAAGGTCAAAAAACAAAGGTTTTTTGAGGCATAATGGACTGCTGAAAAAATTAGTTTGAAGGTAAGGGATGAATATCCAACAGGAATCGAGCAGCTTCAGCTTTCAGCACAGACTGCAGACAAGCAGCACAGGGATAGTTTAATGCGGTTTTACTGGCAATAACCAAAGACTGGCAAATACTGCCACTGTGAAAAATTTATCCATCTTAGTAACTCGGTTCCTCTTTGTACTGCTTGTCTCTCAAAAGCAAGTATTAAAGTACCGCAAAATGCAACGCATGACACCAATCAGCTTCAAACATCTGTTGTGTAGCACACGGAAAAGCACGCTACAGGAAAGCTGCCTTGTAAATACACAGGAAAGCTTTACTGATTCTCTTTTGGGAATTAAATTCAACTAAAATTCACAATTTTAAAAATCAGTAGAAGTACGTATAGAAAGCAGGAAACTGTAGCAGCTTCCCTCCCCTCCCCCGTGCCTTCTTAACACGGGAGTATTTACATTCAACAGTAAGCAGCTGCGTCTTCCATTGCCCCGTCACTCACCCTACACGGCCTGATGAGGGTATTTCAGTGACTGCTTTGAGAGCACGGAGCTTGCCAGCGATTTCCAATTCTCGAGTCCAGCTGTCCACGCTAGAGCGGCTGTCAGTGTGTTAAGAAGAAATGTGGTTGTGCACCACCTCCTCCTGCCCAACCTCACTCCCCAGTTCCCACGGGAAGGAAATTCAGGCAAGGGGTGCTGAGAGCCCAGCTGAGCTGCGGCTGGCAGCAAGCTGCCACTCTACTACGTGTTCCACCAGTCAGAGAGTCAAGTTACAGCATGATTCAGACGAGTGGGGCAAAGCAAAGCTGTGCTGTGTCGTAAGCCAGCTAAGACTAGAAAGGTGATCAGCCCTGTCACTGCTACAAATTGAAACCGTGATGTAAGTGGAGGAGGGGACGACTGCATTAGCAATAAATGACAGGGTAGCATCTGCAGAGTAGACAAACCCTACTAATCAAAGTTGCGCTCTCTCCACTGACCTTAACGCCCGAGGTAAGCCAGCCAGAGGGTATAATCCCTTACAGCATTGCTCACAACTTCCCTATCCAGATTTCCAGGGCAGGCCCTAAACACAAACAAAACAAACGCCTATTCTGGGCAGCTACTATTTTCCAAAGGCACTTGATAAGAACATCTGGAAATTCCTTGATCACCTCAGCACTTCAGTGGTCAGCACAGCTGCGTGACAGGGGCAACCTCACCACTCCCTTCAGCCAGTGCCACCGCACCCAACCAGCCATGCAGCTCACTGCTTGCGATCCTCTGAATCTGAAGTGGTTTCTCTGATGTCTGAACTAAACTTTTATAGCTGTATCATGTGTAATGCAACAATTTATTTCCTCATAAGCATTTGATATTTATATAACTGGAGATGAGAGAGAAAAAAAATCTGTCAGAAATAGCTTTACAGATGAGTATTCTCATTGTCTAACAAGCTTTTCATTGTTTTTAATTTTCAGTTCTTTCCATGGTTCAGGGCACTTTGAAAAAAAATCTATTCAGCAGTTTCCCACTCATAATTCAAGAAAGAGCGTCATGTATTATAATAGAGATAATTAGCTTTGACTGAAAATAATAAGCTTGGCACCAAATATCCCCCACTACCGCACAGAATAACCATTTATCGCCTTATATACTCTCCATCAAGCCTAATTACTGCAACAGTAATTACTAACCTGTTGAAAGAACAAAAGAAAATGCAACTAGCTCTGCACTGAAATAAGGAGAACATTGCTGCTTCTAATAGGAAGCTCTTGGTTGCCCACTCTTAGAGTACATCTACTTGCCAGCTAGAACCTGTCTCAACACATATGTTTGTAACCCCCGGAAAAAAAAATACATCCACAAATAGTCTGATTACAATGGTTCAGACCTACCCTTTTGGGCCAAACATCTCTTTGGTTGGACTGAAGGAAGGGCACTGATTTTTTTTGATTTCTGAGAAGTTAAGAGAGCAGTGCTTGTCCCAGGTGTGTGCTGTGGCACCGCAGATATCCATATGCTGGACAGTTTTGCTTGCCTACTCTTCTGACCTGCCAAACCTCTCCCTGACTATTGTTCTGACTCTTCTCAACAGATACGCTGCCAATCATGCCAAAGAAAAATTAAACAAGTGCAGCTCTCTATCTTCAAAGAATAACATGTGTTTAAAGGGTTTGAAGTATGGTCTTTATCTGCAGAAGTGTACTGTGTTCATCATAGCATTTCCCCTAGTTCTATCTCTTCCCCCTATTGCTCCTGTTTAAATTCACTTTTGGAGCTTCACCTCTGACAGCTAAGCAAGCAAAAAACCAGCAAGTGGCAGCACCAATTGCTTTTGCTGCTCAGGGTATTCCCTGGGCCATAAAAGAACCTATATTCGGGAGAGCTTGTACAGCTATCCAAGAAAGAAGAGACACTAGTTTCCTAATATCCTGTTCCATCCAGGTCCCTGAACAGGACCTATCCTCCTGTCTTTGTCAACTGGAGTAGGAGGAGTCCGGTGCCTTCCAGACACCATCAGTACTTTACAAAATCCGGACTGCCAAAGATGTTATGCTCATTGAATCCAGGAACTGGAACAATGCCACACAGCATATGCAAACATTCACAGCTAATCAACCCAGCTGAAAGTTTGGATATTGAATATTCTCTGGGAAACTGTTCACAATCAATCCACAGCTTGTATACAACACAACCCTCCCATCTCCAAATTCCCAACAAGCTACAGAATAATTCATCCCAAAAATACAACCTAGAATACCTCAGAGCCACCATTCTGAAGCAGTCAACGAGCATGAGTGACACTACCTCAAATAATGAGGCTGGTTTAAATCAGGAGAGGTTTGGGGCTTTTTTTGAGTTCTTATCTTCTTTCCCCTGGATTTTGAAGCCTTAGGGTCATTATGTTTCAGATCTTTTTCAGCAGAAGCACGAGGCCTAGAAAGTGCCTCCCCCCCCCCCCCCCGCCCCGCTCTTTTTAAATCTTTGCTTTTCTCCCCCAGCCACACAATCCCATCCAGTACAAGCTTTAAGGAAAATACAACAGACTCCAAGAATTGCTTCCAACCAGTTCGTTTGTTCTCTTCTTCCACTAGGACATGCACTGCTAAAAGGAATTTATGTAACTAGGAAGGGGTCTTCCGGAATTACAACAGTATCCAACAAATGCAGAAGCTGCAACAATCCTGATTATCACATGTACAGAGCGAGTGGGACGATGTATTTTCAAAATAAAGGGGAATTTCCATAGCCTGATGGCTGTATCATTGGTGGGTTTGGTACAGTATAAAAGGATAAAATCACCAATGTTTTCTACAGCCTTTGCGTGGCTACAAACACTACATCAGCACATTTTTAATAAAAATAAACACATTTTTCCTCCCCCAAAATTCATTGCCTAAATGTAATCTGATATTGCGTTTTAACACTCCGTCAGTGAATTTAAGAGATGCTCATAGTAGGATTGGAGTCTAGCAGCTACTTAAGCTGTAAATGAAAGTTTTTGAACATCAGTAATACTTTCACGATGAAATGACTGAAAGGTCCATCTGATCACTATGTCATAATGAAAAGGCCCCCAAAAAAATTTAATATGGCATTCACCATTTAGAATAATACAAAATCAGGCCAAGGCAACAGAAACTAACAGAATGACTTAATTCTCCATTTTGCCCAGCATTAAAATTTTCAGTTATGGGCTTATTCTACACGCCACCATAAATTTCCCCTACTAACTGGAAAAAAACCCCAGAATTCAATGGGACCGTTTATAAACTTCCAGTTTTTCCACCTTCCTGATTATTTTTTTGTTTAACCACTGAACTGCATTTCTCTCAGTTCTTTTCCAACCAGCACTTCTCCGCAACACACACAATGTATTTGCTAAATGGACTAAAAAAAAAAAAAAAAAAGAATCAACTGCAATTTGTAGGCATTGCTCCATCTGGAGGATAGCTATATGGGTTTTCAAAGACAACAGGCCTTTACTATGTCTAGGATTTATATAGTTTGACTTAGTATTCTTCCGGAAGTCTGCTTTCACACACTCCAAATCAGTTAGCTTTATCCTGCATGAGTCACAGTGAAAAAGCCCACTTGGGAAAAATATCCAAAGAAAACACTAGCAAACTAGTTAGTTGGAAGTAGGACAGGCTCATGCCAAAACCAGAAACTCAAACATATCTGGACTTTGGGAATATTGACCTTAACTTCATATGTATTCCCTTTGTCTACAATAGGTCTCAGAAGGCTAATTTGTGTAATTATTCTTACTTGTGATTATGTTGTTTGGTCACTAGTGCCTTTTGGCTGTTTTGATGCTTTCAGGAAAGGAAGTGGTTTCTGGAGACAAAGAAAAATGGAGCATAACTCATTCCGTTTGGAATTGTCGCTTTCCTTACGAATAAACCTTTGTTAAGGACTTCAGAGAGTCTCACCACCCCAATTACCAGACACACTCCAAAACAGTCAAAAAATCGTTCTGACCTACATCCATACCTGCACAAATCTCACTTTTTATGAATAGAAGCTGCACAACTCAAGATGATAAATTTATAAAAAATCTTCAGTTCTTATGCATCCAAACTTTTGGTCAAATCTAAAAGAGAGAGATACAAAGTACAGGGTTTTTTTGCAACACAAGCACTCATAATCTGATGATCTTTTGCCTGAATTTTCTCTTCAAGATTCATACCAATATCTCGGTTAAAAATCTCGCAGTAACTCTTTTCGAAATAGGTGGATTAGCAGATAATCTGATGCAGAGTTTTACAACAGTCCTATTTTACAAGACGAGCCACACAGAGAAAGTTATATATTTATTCTTAGAATCATAGAAGGTTTTTTTATAAAGAAAGGGCTGTTATATACTTTCAGTCTGAGCAGCTTTTTTATTTCATCACAAATTCTTTCCCCTTTAGAAGGCTTCATTAAGGATATAAGATGGGCTGCAAAGAGAAACGCATTGCAAAGAACTTCTCCAAGTTATAACTGCCTACATATCTGATTCAAGAGGACATACAGAACTGGATATAGAGAATAATGCAGTCATCCTTATAGATGGAAATGAAAGTTCTTGCATTCTCAGTTAATACAGATCTTTTTAAAAAATACTTCTATATCTAGGCTCATTCAGTTTGGAGTGTCCTAACGATTTCACCCTCTTCTGGCTTTACAACATACCCCACACAAATAATGTAATGACTGGACAGATCTCTAGGATTTTATGTGCATTCTTTTTAAAAAAATGTAAGTGCGGTCAGAGGTATTGTAAAATTCTCTCTGTGAACAAAGTCGTCAGTTGGTCTGGAACTTCTTAGTCATAATAAAAAAGTAACCAAGTGAATTAGTGTTTGCCTTTGTGAGATTCTCTGCTATGTACAAATAGCTCCCTACAGTCTTTCTCTATCAGGTAGATCCTCAGTGTGTATAATTTAGCTTTTACAATGTTTGGCAGCTGCTGGAGACATGATCTATATTCACTCACTCTCTTCCACTCCCAAAGAAAAGGTCAAATTCTAATGTCCTTGTTTGGGTGTTCAAGCTAGTGCATTTTTGTGGCCTGGCCAATCTTTTTTGTGTTAAGGGCTGGTATCTTAAGACAAAAACTGTACGTAAACAAGAACTGTTCAGTTCATAAGGAAGCAACACCATTCCATCAGTTTCTCCAAAGAGCAACATGCAGTTTTCTTCCATTCTGCTTCGCTGTTTTAACCAGAAAGTACAACAATTTTTGCTGGAAACACCAAAGGAGACACAACTCCTGCTGGAAATACTCAGCCGACATATTTGCCAGATTATTAAAGACCTACCTCTTCTGGAACCTACACAGGACTCCTAGGCTCCTTCTTCCTCCTAATACTGGAACTATCTCTTCCTATGTCCTTTTTCAGTCTCTTTCCCTAGATAGGTCTATTTAGTCAAAATCTTGAAACCTTTGCCTGCTTCTTGGCAGCAAAGTAATCTCCCACAGGCAACATCCTAGAGCTTAACATCAAAAGTATACAGATACAACAAGGTCTTTACATTTCCCTGCTTCAAACCATACCAGAGTGGCATGACACAGGTATAAGGGTTTCCATTGTCCTCTGTGAAAATGGGAATAGTTGAATGCTATCCCTTCCTTCCTCCAAATGAGAAATTATGTGTTGTTTGAAATTTGACTATTCATGCCCTAAAGCAAACATATCTTCCTTGATTCATGCACCTACATCAGCCAGGAAAGCCTGGCTCCTTTCACTGGCACTCCTTGGCTTCCAAGGGTCCTGAATGAATAATCTTCCTTATTTCACATCTGAGTAATTATGGATCCACAGTTCCTTCATCTTTAGCTGTCAGTTGGAACTTAAGGTCGGGTCTGCACAGAATGACCAAATCCCCTGTGTCCATCAGGTCCACTGAAACGTTTTAAAACTCACAAACCTGGGTCCTTTTCTCAGTCACCAATTTCACACTTACTAATTAGTCTCATCTGAACCAGATAACCAAGAAAACCTCCCAAAAATCACTGTCAATAATGTAACATATAATTACTAGCCTGTAAATTTCCAGAGTTCAGTGTACACAGTGTCTTTGTTCAAAGTCTGGTCCGCTGTGGCACAGAAAAGGAATTAACACCTCTTCTCCCATGACAGAGTGGTTGTTTCAGGCCAACACTGACCAACACTAAACACAGCCAAGTAGTGTAGCTTTTAGTGAGTAAATAACTGCAGTGCTGCCAGTCCTATAACTTTCCTATATAGGAACATCCAGAAATGGATGGTATATATTTTATATCTCCTACAAACACCATTATGAAGGTGTGTATCAGAATTGTGCCAGAATATTCCAGTCAGAGAGTAGCAAGTCCTGAGAAAGCTCCATAAGACTTTTTCACAGCTGTACAAAGGGCAGCCAAATTTAGGGTCTTAATAGACATAAAATATTGACTGCATGAAGGAAATGTAAAGCAGAGAGAAGGATTCTGGTACCCAGAGGTTGGCGAGCTACAGCTACACATGTTGTGTGTGTGCGACTCTACATGGGGATCCATAGCGCTGAAGTTACTGGAGCTATTTATTGCACGTGCAGTATTCTTGAAAACTCAGATCTGTTGCAACAACAGGGATAAAAATTTAGTCTACATCTCTCTGTCAGTGGTTCTTCAGCTCCAGTGTGCCTTAGACTTCTCTGAAAACAGAAATGCTGAGTATAAGTCATGTGAATATGTTGGAAAACTATTCCATGTGATCACCAAAGAGTCAGATGCAACAATCTAAGATACCAACACACAGCATCTGCTCAGAATGATGCCCATCCTGCCCTGGCTATCTTGGCTTTTGTGACTTAAGTGAAAGGGGAAAAGAATGTGCTACAGTCTCCTCTCCCTGCTCCTCACAACCTTTTTCATGTTTCTTCCAGTCAGAGAGAAAACAGCTGTGCCTAGCAGAAAGAGGACCATGCGCCTGGAGAGGCAACAACCCAAAGCAGAGCCCACCTTCTACTGGCTGCGAGCACTTCTGTGGTGTACTAAACCAAAGCCCACCCAGAAGGTTCTTGATGGAACCACATTAATTTCAAACCCTGTCTGTCCCTCTAAGCCAAGCATAAATACAACTTCCAAACAGGGCTTGTTCCCCCTGTGAAGTTGGAATAAACAGCATTAGAAAACAGGTCCATCTGGAACTGAGAGCACTGAAACATTCGTTTTGTACTTTTCTTGATTCCCTGAGACTCTGAGACTTCTGATGCATCAAGAAACGGGATATTTTAAGCAGCCTTTTAACCCACAGGCTACGTGGGGTGGGGAGGGAAGGGGGTCAAAACGGAATTCGCCTAACAACAAAATCTGTGAACTCTGATCTTCTGTCTGAAGATGAAAGCTGAGTTAGATGATTTTTCAATAGATGTCACAAAGGCAGCTTTTAAGGCTACCCTGTTTGAACTCTAGATTGCACTTCAGTACTGTAAACAACCGCCGGAGGGAAAGTTAAGTGAGTGGAAGTCCAAAAAAGTAAGAAGCATTTTCAGTAGTGGAGAATATTGATCATACTGAGAAACCATTTGTGCCCTGGAGGGCCATCAGCTGTCACTATTTTCCTGGCTCTGGAGCCATATTTAGGTGGCTAATAGGAGTTAATTATCATTTTCATTAATAGGTGGTTGAAGCTGTGTCAGTCTGAACAGATAGGGAACACTGACATTAAAATAGACCAATTAACAATATTTGAACTTGTACAAACTCACAATTAATAGCAAATACAGGAATTGCAGCATCATACCAGAGAATTAGAAAAAAATTATTTAATTCTGTGTGTTTCCAACACGTGGACAGAAAAATGTATGTAATACTACCTGAAGTGGTTAGTTAACGAATAATTAGCCCATAGGAACATCAGCTAATCAATGAACAGCTTATTCCATATGGAACTCATAGTCCTCTGAAACAGTTTGAATCTCATCTAAAGCAGTTCTGGATGATCTTTTTATTCTCAGAAGCATCTGTATATAGCTTGTAGCAATGCCTTCGACAGGCATTGTATTATATAAGACTGTGTCACTTTTAAATCAACTTCAAGTTTCCTGAACTCAATTTTTCCTTACATGACTAGAAAAATAAATAGTTGCATTCAATTCATGCTTTTATACCATTCATTAATTCATCATCAAAAAGCTGAAATTTAATTGCAGACATGGCCTAAATTCAAAGAGAGCCCAAGTACTCTGTTCATAGACTGATCTTCTTCTTTCCTTCTACTAGGCTCTCAGTTGCCTGATAATGCCCCAAGGAACAGCAGGTCTTACTGGAAACATTTTGCTACAGCAGATACCACATAATTTCATCTTTTAAGTCCACTGGTAGGATAAGCACTGTAAAAAAAAAAAAAAAAAAAAAAAAAATCAGTCTGAAAACAGAAATTAAAACAAAATAAGCTGCTAGTATCAGATACTGGATACTGGGAGTAGGGGAAAGGGAAGGGAGAGGGAGAGGGAGAGGGAGAGGGAGAGGGAGAGGGAAGAAGAAAAAGGGAGAAAATGGGCCCAAAGCAACATTCTAGCAAATGGGAATGAAATCTCACTTTGCTGGCATGCACTTCAGTAAACAGGTTGCATACTATACTCTACTTCCCCACCACACTCCAATTCAAACGCTGCTCACATACAGAGTGTGAATGTTCTTGTTCAAATCCCATAAGGTTTTTTATTTCCTTTGCTTATTGACAAAACAGTAAAAACACTATGTTGAACAATTTTGCTACAAGAAAACAGCAGTTTGTCAGAACGATCGAATAAGACACCCCTCAAAGAAAAAAAAACAGAATGCTATTAGGCAGGGGAATGTAACATAGATAGTTCATTATACAGACACAGAGAGACTGCATTATTTCCTCTTAAAAGGTAGCATTTACACAAGTTATACAGTACTACAAGCATATGAAAATTACTTGAAGAAGGAGTAGAGAATGATGTTGAGAGGTTAAGTGAGGTGTTCCCCTTTATCTCCTCAGACAATACATACTGCTAGTCAAGGAAACTGAAAGGCAGTGAGTTTACCAACAACAAAAGGGTTTTTTTTTATTCAGTGCATGATACATAAGCAATGAAACTTGCAGTCTTGAAGCAATGAAACTTGCAGTCTTGAGATATTATTAAAGCCAAGAGTTTATCAAGATTCAAAATGAGGTTTTTGTATATGCACACAATAAGAAAACTGGCAGTTGCTCAGAGAGGTAGGATCTTTGGAAAATTTCCAACGAGACCTAGAAGCATAATTCCACCTTCAAAACTGATTTAAGCACACAGTGATTATACTTGCATGAATAAACCTCGCTTCAGTAATTGACTTCACCATTCAACACTGTGTTGGTGCTAACAACCTCTCGACTATCCTACTCTTGTCCTGCCTCACTCTAGGTGGCAAACCAGCTAGCATCCATCTGTCTGCTCCTGGTTTTCTACAGAAAAATTTGTCGTTCCTACATCTGTTGTAACCTCTCATCCAGAGACAGGAAGTGGTTCTTTGCTATAACCACTGGTTCCCTCTAAAATGTCAACTGAGTGTGGGGAGAAGTGTTCAAGAACAGTAACAAACAATCCTCTCCCCCTCACCTGTTCCTTGAATAAATACCATAATTTTCACCTAAGCAGCAGAAATGACCTCCATACTCGTTACAGTATGTTCAGGGCCATACAGAAAGTAAGTCATTGGTTCTTCTATTATACACTGTACAGAAACAAAAAGAATACTCCCTTTCACTGAAGCAGCAGTAAGATGTAAGATGACAGAGATTCTTCTGTAAAAACATCAGTTTGGGTCATCTCGTCACTAAAAAGGGAACTCTCAGAGCACTTGCACGGAGAATTAGATCACATGGTGAATGTATTATCAGCTTTCATCTGAACATCACGCACACTAGCTTTCCTATGTAGACTCTGCCAATGCAAAGACAATTCTCTGATCACCTCCTGAGCAACCAGAAAAAAAGGAGTTAGATGACCCGACAAAGAAGCCACTGGCTCTGCTAAAGTCAAAGCTGAGAATTATCTCTTCACGTTGGGGTTTTTTCTCTGTCAAAGTGACTGTAGGAAATACATTAAGGTGACTTATTTGTATCCTGGTGCTCTTAATGAGTTTGATCAATTCATGTTCATGCATTGCTTTGAGGATGTAAATATTCTTCTGGAAGTCTGCATCTGTCTCTATTGGCTGACTATTTTTTAAGCACTGAGATCACTTCAAAATAGCTATGTGAAATTCAGTGCAACAAAGCTAGAAAAAAATGAATGTGATTATCTGCTGCCTATAGATATAAAGAGAGTAAATGGTTTAGATAGAGGTACTTATGAGACAGATCCCGCTTGCAGCTCAGAATTAACACAACGTTTTGGAAAAATATGGAGATTTGCCAGAAAGGGCAGCAGCAATGCTGTATTTTTTTGGCACTTTTATAATGTGTCCCCAACTAAACGTGCTTGCATTGACTGAATAACCTCTAATCTGCTTTTATATTCTTGTATCTTTATCTATTATGCATTACATGCACACAAAGCCAAGTCTCTGATCATACAGAGATGCTATTTAGAGTACACAAAACTTCCCTGGAGGGTTTCCATTTAGAGAAAGAAGTAGATTACCATAACTCTCATGCAATGGTAAAAAGAGTACAAAAGGCTCAGCTATTTCTGCTGCAGAGTATCAATGTCTTTCATGTGTTCCTATTTTAATATATTCAAGTACAGCAGCAGTCCTCCACGAAGAACTGGGAACAGGTTTCCAAGAACATCAGGTAGGAAACAGCTTTTGTTCTCTCTCCTGCTGTTGTCCAATTTAAACAGCAAAGAACTTCAGACCAAAATTTACAATAGTCTGTTATTCAACTCACCTGCAGTACTACAATTAGTGACTTCAGAAGGTTACATGCTGCCTTTCATTTTCAGCATGCTTGATTTGCACTGAGGGATAAAAAAAGGGCAATGTAATTAAATGATACAGTAATACTGTACAGAGCTAAACAAAGGGGAGGAACTCAACTAAAGGAAAAAACATAAAAAAACATTTTTTCCATGTAAACTCATGCTGCTTACTGATTTCCCTCAGGTTAGAATGAGAAATTGTAACAAAACACAGGTAACAGGCTCATGCTGAAGCACTTGTGACTGGGTTTTGGCGAGGGATGTGGAGTGGAAGGGAAGTATGTTGGGGGAGAGCTTCTGAACTCTGCTGGGTCTTATCCTTTGACATTTAATGCTAAGTCATTTATGGGAACACACTTGCAGGTCAGGTTCTCCCTATGAGCCGGATGGGAACTGGTCCACAGTGAGTGTGTTCCATTAAGGAGAACACTTAAGAGTAAGTACCTCCGTATACAGTCATTTGGAAGCTCAACTTTAAGACTGTAGGGCTGAAATTCATTACTCTGGGACTCCATTAGTATCCATGGAGTGACAAAGATAACTCTTTTTTTTTTCCCTCCTGATAAGAAATAACTGGTTTGCCTCAACACACTTAAAAGGTACACCACATCAGCCTTCTGTTTTGTGTTTTATTGGGTGCTGCTTGCTTTTCTCCAAGGAAGTTGCACCCAGTTAGACACAATATGATAAACCAATCTACTTCCATCACTGATTTCATAAAATGACTTGTAAACTAACATTCCTTATTGATCTTACCAAAATAGGTTACCAGACATGGTTCATTCAAGTGATGACATTAAAGAAAGCCTGTTAGTCCAACTGGCAGGGATGAAATTGCCTCACTTCTTGAGTCTGTGACCATCTTGGAGGTCAAAGTCTGGTGACACCAGACTAGGACTGTTCAGATAGCATGAGGCTGGTCCAATATAAATTCAGATATGATGAACTAAAGTAAATAAAAGATCAGATGGAACTGTCTTCTGACCTCTCCAGTTGATTCCTTCCCAGTTAAAAGCAAAACACTTACGCCTACAGAAAGAATCAGGAAAACTATGATTGGCCATCAGCAAGTGGATTTCTTTTAATGTGAAGTGACACTGGCTCCTAGTGCTTTGCAAACAAAAAGACTCATGACCCTCTCCAGCATACTGGTCATGGTTCACCTTCTGCAATGGTGGTTCACAACTACTTCTCTCCATCGGGGACCAGAAATTAATCAATGCTTAACTTCTGGCTGCCAGGTACTACTCACAATACCATATCTATCAAAGTCCATTTACCTTTGCTTCTCTCCATTCACCCTACCCTCCATCAGGATGAGATGACACCTCAGGACTGCACTGCTGTGGTGTGCTGGAAAGGCAGTTTTTGTCAGTCACCCGCGTCATGGCTTTTCCATGATCTGGAAGGAAAGGCAAGGCAGGTTGCTCTGACCTATGAAGAGGATGATTTCCATTGGGTTCTTGTCTACCTCTGTCACTGAAGTGACCAAGAACATTTGGCTCTTGGATCATCATGCCTGACTGCAGAGAGTCACAGGTCACGAAAAGCTTGGTGTTTGCTGCCCTGCCAAAGGAGTTATGCAGCTTCAGGAAACAGTGGTGTGCCTTTTGAGATGGACCAGCAGGTCAGGCTCTGTCTCTTTACTTAATGTGCACAGCTTCTGATATTTCTAAAAAAATTGAAATAGCACCATAAAGTGGCTGGCATGAACACAGCCTCTTCTTACTTTGCTTGGTATCTGCTTATATTTCTGCTAGGAGTTTCTCCCAGAGGCACAGAGCAGGACATTGACATCACAAATGTACAAAGACATTGGCCCCCACTAAGCCACAGCTGTATCCCTCTGTGTCAATACCTTGCATCTGAAGCATGTCTTTCTAGTATATCACCTCAGTGGTGCAACTTGGAGATGTTTGGCCTGATGAGATACTTCTGGAGGCATTTTTTAGTGGCTGGGGAAGTAGGACCTTGGTGTGAGGCGGACGGTGTGCAAATAAAACAGCACCAGAAAACTCTACAGAACTTCAGAAGGGCTTCTTTCCCTCTCCAGAGCAGGATATCATAGGTGTCTGTATGAGGAGGTGGCCAAAATCAGAGGCTGAAAATAACCGCACTATTCCCGTGCCAAAGAACACGTGGCAGGACAGTTTGCCATAAAACTTACAAACAATTCCTCCATTTTTTTCTCCCCATTTATCTTATTTTCCTTAATTCACCTTCATTTTCCTTGTCTACCATCCCGTGAAACGTAAGTTTTCCTGCTTCAGACATAGAATTCACAAATAATTGTTCATGAATCACGCAATTCTCCTTAATCGCTGGAAACTATTGTACAGTTGGAAAGAGAATCTTGGCATTTGAATGCAGATCCCAAACCTTAAATGTACAAAAAAAAAATTTCTTTCCTTATTTAAAGAGTAGAGATAGAACAAACATTAGATATCCACTTCTCTACTGCTCAGCTGCACAAAAAGGAGCTAACATGTTACTGGTCTAAAATAGGCAGTGTAAAATGGTGGAAAAGGAAACACCTGGTACCTAATGAGATGTTACAAGCTCATATTTGCAATGAAAGTACATAAATTCAAGAGGAAAATAGATTCATGCAGCCTGAAGCCAGGAAAAAATCCAACGAGTGATGGATTGATCTTTAGGCCTTCAACATCAATAGGACTATTCATGCGCTTAAATGTTACATGTGTATTTTAGCACCTGCCTGAATGAGACCCTCAGATAGCAAGTCAGGAGACTGCTGCTTCTTTGCAGCCTGCAGAAAAGACAACACATTTTGAGAATTGCACCTATTACCCTAGTTTATAATCTCCTTAATATCAAAAGTTCCACAAAGATACATTTTGTTCCCTAGAGCTCCCCAGAAATCAGCTAAACATATGGACTGCTTGCTTACACCTACTACAGAAGGCTGAGTATTGAGGATTTATATATTTTAGTCTATGTGGTGTAAATATGTATAAATTTATATTGTGTTAATTTATGGCATACACTACAGAAGGTTTTGCGTGAGCTACATCGCATTCCTTCCCACATTTCTGCTGAAATATTCATCTTCGGGTCTTTTTCTCCATGTTTTCCTTAGTCTCGCCACAGATGTTTGGGCAGCTTGCGTTAGGAGGCAATGTGCCTTAGAAGTACATTTAGGAATTTAGGTGATGAGAATACCAAACTCAACTGTGTGGCTACAGCCTGACAGGATTAACAGGCTTGGTGAACGCTCACCAGTGTCTCAGACCTGCCTTCTGATACACAGGCAAGTATCGCGACGTAGCTTGTAAATTAGCACCACCAAGACAGACACTCGTTTCATAGAGAACTTCTGTCTCTAGGACTGCCAAACGAGTGCCTGAAAAACATTGCGTTCACACACAAAACACGGATACATAAAGCTACCGTGCCAAAAGGAGGACTGATTCTTGCAAGAACAGGCACCTGTATATCAACAAACTGCACTCAGAAATACCACAAGCAGTCCCTCCCATCTGCCTCCACACGGTGCTCAAGAATGAAAACGTATTAATGCGTCCCACTCACTTTGAAATCAATAGGACTCTTGCTGTTGGCTCAACAAGAGCAAGGTCAAGTCATTGGGTCAAAGCATAACCCTTATCTCCCCCTGAGTCCTTATCACAACTCTATCAGCACAGCCTTTGTGTGCAAGGACTGGCAGTAACCCAGAAGTCCCAGTGCCAAATAGCAGCAGTATTAAGAGCCTGCTGCCTGCCATAACATCCAGCAAGAGATATGAAGATATACAGAAAACTTAATTAAAACATGACCTAATCAACAGAAGCGGGGCCCAGCACAATGCTTGTTTGCTTACATTTGAATTGTGCATCAACATGTTGCTTTTCACTGACTTGCTGGAATATGAAAACGCATGACTACATAAATAGTACCATAGGGAGCTACCTAAAAAAAAAAAAATAATTAAATCACATATAGCTAAATAAATCTTTCAGTTACTACAGAGTCCCAAATGCAACATACAGTACTAACTGACAAAGAGGAATGAGTAAGAGATTACAACTGCAAATGTGTGTGAATGAATTTCTGACCCTTTCTCCCATTCAGCCTCCCAAAGCATTTCTATGTACTGTGTTTAATGGCAACATGATGGGAGATCTGGGTTCAAAGTCCAGCGCTGCTTCAAATTCTCTGTCTCATTCCAGGAAATCTCATTCTTTCTCCTTTGAGGTCCTCTGAGAAAGACATGGTTATAGACACTGTTCTCCAGTCCTCTTTGCTTTTCTTGTCTATCTAGGATCAGGGACATATTTTAAAAGGTATTCTGCCAGCTAAAGTTGCGACCAGTGCTCTCAACAATCCCATCAGTCACTTCACTTTGCCCTTGAGAGTGACAACAATTATCCTCTATTCCTAGCTGCCTGCAGACCCTCACCAGGTCTGGCCCTCCGCTCTGGGATGGTGAGTGTCCATGAGTGTGTACATTGTCTAATACACAGGTGGTGATATTTCCAAGGGGAACATTAGAAGAATAAAACATACAGTGGTAAAGAGACACAAATTTCACTAGTTTTTCATTTATTTTTTCTGGATAGTTTTTCTGTAAGTATTACTATAGCTACATCACACAGTAGCAGATGCATGAAAAATGCTGAAAAAGCAGTTTTTCACAGAGAAGGTGAACAATTTTAAATTAGCAGGCAAAACTTACGGTAATTCAATGAAGGTACAGATTACGTTAACCTGCTGCACTGCTGTTCAATGGTTTAAATAGGCCACGTGTTTTGCTGGGTTTATTTTATAAAAAAGCCAACTAAAATCTCACACGTAAAATAATCCACAACTACAAATACAACTCTCAGACTACCCCACTCTCCTGTCTCACCCATATTTGTCCAACTCTTTCCCAGCCTACTGCCCTGGCCCTTCTTGTCTCCCCCACAGAAAGTGTCCCACAGTGAAGTCTGAAGTTGCTCAGCCCAGGGAAAAGTAACCAGGATTGGTCCCACCACGTGCTGCTGCCTGGCTGACCCTCTCCAACATAGAGAGCTACACAACATTGGGAAGATGCTGTTTGGTCCTCTTTTCCTAGCACAACAGAACCAGATTCTTAGCTGGGGTCCTGAAATTGTACTCAAAGACAAAATAAAAAATAACACTGTTCAGGGTTTCCATGTGGCCGATTTTCCAATTCTCCTATTTTCCTTCCCCTTCCTTTGTTCTCCCAGGATTTAAATAATGATTGAAAGATTAAAAACAACAGAAGTTAGTAATCATCCTATCATGCCTTAAAGACAACAGAGTACAGTCAATGAGTGTTGATGGTTTGAATACCTCAGTAGGCTAAAATAAATGCTGAGAACATTTCAGCAAATTTAGGTAAATGAGGAGAACGGTTATAAAAAAGCAACAAAGAAATTCCAAAAAGCAAAGTCTGATCTTAGATAATTAACAGCAGAAACAGGGCTAAGTTGAAATAAATTATTCAGTGCAAGTACTTGAGACAGCTCTTAAGAATAACACATGGATCCGTGGCACTCTTTAGGGGACTTTGTGCCTATAAACTAATTAATAGATCTGACTTCTCCATATGTAGTTTTTCCATCTGTAACAGATAAAGTATGGATAGGTTTCTTCATGTAACAGGAAAAATTAAAACTAAAGTTATTTTTGTAAGTTGTAGAATATTCTCTAACTTATTCAGAACGCAAATGTGTGAAATACCATGACAGAATGGAAATTGATTTTGTAAAATGTGAGAGTGAACGACCGCGCTCCGAAACATGTGGTGCAAAGTCAGAGACACAGCGCTCTCCTTCCTTCCCCTCCAACCACCGCCCAGGCATGCCGCAACCCAAATGGCAGAGCGCAGCCAAAAGGGCAGCTAATAACCCACTCCTTACTACAGTGAGCAAGCAAGAAGGCCACATCAAAAACGTTTTCATTCTAAAGCTGCAAGGCAGCAAGTTTCTACCACCCCACTACATTGTACAGCCAGGCTTTGCTCAAGCCTTTGCAAGCACGAGTCATAGAGGTCTTGGGAGATATACCTGCCATCCTATCACCTGATCTCTCATGTTGGGGAAACGCTTGGACCCTTTGCTTTAACCAACACAGGAGCTCCCAGTCACTTCTTGGGGCAGCCAACATGCTGTGTGCATAGAAAAACACTGTACAGCTTACTAGGCCAAGCAGAGCTGGCACACATGAACTCATCCAGCCTTTTCAATTGGTTAGAAATCTGTTTCCAGTCATTGCATCCAGCCCAGGATTTGAACGCTGCTAGGACACAGCTGAGAAATACCTCACGTCTATTTTTACAGATAATACCTCACATTTTACAGGATTAACCCTGACACTTGGATTTCAGAGGCAGCTTCTAAAGTTTAGCCAAATTAATGTACCTCTGTCAGGATCACCCACATACATTAACCAAATTCCATCCGTGAGGACCGACAGTTTCTCCCATGCTTACCTCCCTCTGCCTAGAGATCTGTTCAGTGTGGAAAGTTGCCATTCACACAGGTGTTACGATACTGATTTATTTGTGAAGGTTAGTTATTTTTAAAAGTTACTTAACATAGAGGGTGTTAGCAGAACGTGACACAGTCTTACATTTCAGTGTTCAAAACAGCAAGAATTTTTGTGCAGCCAAGTCAACACCAACATTCACAAAAACCCCAAACCTATTCAGAGGTTTAAAAATGTGTGGGCGTTTTTTTCACCTGACATCTTTTCTCCCAAAATGATTCATGACTCCCATCAACAAATTGTCCAACAAGGATGCCCTGCCCAGCCGGTATCTGTGCCAAGAACTAACACCCCTTGATCGTCTCCCCTCTTCCCACACCCCTCTCCAGCTCACACTTCATCACCTGGCAGCCCAAACATCTGACCGCCTCCTCTGGAAACTGCCTTTTATCCAGCCTAATCACCACAACCTGATGCCCAGCAATGTTTGTGCCCTAGTCTCTAAATGCAACCTTTGCTTGAGTGTGTTGACATCAGATCTCATCATTGACTTAAAGGAGAGCATTGAGAATAATTTCCTTCATTTCTTCTTCTGTTGCTGAGTACAGAGAACAAGCCTTGACATCTATCCTTTAATTAGCACGAATAATGGCAAACTGAGAGACAACTTGGAGTTTCATGCAACCTGAAGTTAGGCCTAAACCCAAATTAAGTACTTGTTGACAGTTTTGGAGGTTGTGCTCCGATGCTGGGGTCTGGTTTCACTTCTACTGTAAACTGATTCTGCACATAATACTGCTAAGATACTTAATTCTTTTTATCCTAGCATTTTTTCCTCAGACTTCACTCCTTATTACAGAGCACTCTTCCCAGAATTGCCTTCTTGTCTTATTTGGACTAATCAGAAACACAACACTGAAGTGTGAGTATTTAAAAAAACAACCATACACATCTAGATTATGCTTTTGCTTGTGCTGGGGTTTACTTTATTGTTTTGTTTGCTTGGTTTTAAACATACATGACTTTTTAACATAGTTAGAATTCATTTGCTGTTACCCTTTCTCTGGAGTCCATGTGTATTTTCTTTTTATCATTCCTCACACACTTATCAGTTTATTAAGCTAAAAAATGGTATCATATGCAAAAAATCCAAAAGAAATCCTTCTTCTGTTTCATTTACCCTTCTGCTTAAGGAAACAAATGTTTCCCCAACAGTCTCTCTGATCTGTAGTTAGTATGCTAGTTAAAGAATAAAATACAAGGCTGGAATGAAGCTAGTATATGTGACTTCTCCTCCAGGTGCCAGCGCTCCCACTGCTGTGCTGAGGGAAAGTGGAAGTGAGCACCAATCCCATTTTCTCAGCAGTCATCCCGTGACAGCTGCTTTTATCACAGAGAAACTGTACAGCAAGGTGAACACTCTTCAACAAAACAACCAGCTTTACCCACCACCGCAGAGATATCTCATCTCCACTACAACTGTGCAGTTAATAAGCACCTGCTTAGATATTGCATACTTTGCTATTTGTAAATGTACAGTCAGGCTGGTCAGAATTTACGTGAATGTAGCCCCTTTTCCATCCAGCTTCAGCCACTACTCACTGGCCACACTCTAAAAAAAAAAAAGGAAAGAAAAAAAAGAAAGAAAAAGAAAAGCTGCTCTCTGGGGGTTGGGCTGGTTTCCTATATGGTGGTTTCATAGAGGTGAATCTTCCGCTAACTTGGTTGGCTGACATAAATTGTACAGGGAACAACAGGAGGCTTGTCAGCTCTGCTCCAGCACACAAATGAACATAACAGACGGGTAGCGTTAAACTCACCTAAAGATAAAATTATGATCTTCAGTCATTGAGAAAGATGATAACTTAACCACAGGATGTATAGCAATTAGTTTCCTCAGCAGCCTACAGAAGCAATATATACAAATTACAAGATAATCTTCTGCAATTTGAAACCATTTAGGATCTTTAGCATCATATACTTGGATCAATTTAAATTTTAAGTTGCTATCCTCTTTCCTTCTTACTCAGAGATAAATATCTTCTCATTTTCTAGTGAAACACAGTAGATTTTTTTTTTCAATCTGGTCTTAGTGTAACATTTCTTTCTTTTATTTTAGACAGTTGAACTGTAACGAACTCCACAGGACTGTGGTTGCAAAGTACAAAGCAGCACTGGCCACTTCAATATCAGTATTAGATTGCCCCTAGTGGCAAAGAACTGTAAAAGACTTTCACGAAATGAGAAATGAAAACTTCCAATTAATAAGTCTGCCGGGGGGGGTGAATAGAGAATGCATGCAGAAATCTTTAAGCTTTCATCCATTTCTAGGAAACTGGAATGGGAGGAGCATCCATCCTACTCCTGAAGACATCTGCACTGTGGGGATGTAGAGAAACTACTGCAGTACACGCAAGATTTTGGCAAATTAAAGCGTGTCAGAATGACAGCAAACTTCCTGTTGATCTGGGTCCACTTATACTTTCACGGCAATGCTGTGCTTCTTTCTGATATTCCCCTTTGGGCATATAATACTTGAAAACTAGCTCAAGAACTTAAGAGGCTTGTTCCTCTGCACAGTTTAGGAGTAGCCAAGATATTTCTTCCTATGGCCTTGTCCTTCCTCCTCCTGCCGTGTTTTCAACTAAGCATCTGGCAAAACTGGAAAAACCCGGGACATAAAAATTCCCTCAACTGTGAGTAAGCCCTCATTATTATGTCTTTCTTTATAAAATGTCTCATTTGATTAATGTCTGTTTGCATGGAAAACTCTCTTCTCTCCTTTGCTCTCTCCTGTAATTGCTTTGCATTTTAGTGTCTGCATTGACAAGAGAAAAAATCTGGATGCTGGGTTAAATCATTGCCCCTTTCTGAGATTTGTGGGACTGTTGTTTATTTCCATGGCACCCAGAGTTGTTGCTTATTCGAAAAACCTGGAGCCTCTAACAGTGGCCTACCTCACCATTTGAAGTCTCTGGAGAAAATGACCGAGTCCAGAGTTGCTATTTAAAACACAAGTAATTTTTCAAAAGTCTGTTTAATTCATTAAGCTTTATCCAATCCTTTCAGCCTTGTTCAGATGAATCCAGTAAGCTGCATTCTCTTGTGCTCCCTTGCCTCCTAAGTGGCAGCACATCTCACTTTGCACAGTTAGAATTTACCTCAAATGAAGTTGTTCTAAAAAATCCTTCCCTGTTGAAATCTGAGGCTGATACTTGCATGTGTAATGATTTTAGAGTGACTAAATCTTCACCATAGAAGGATGGCTATTTAAAACTTAAACAGGAGATTAACAATTTTTAACAAATTAGTCTCACTTGAGCTTATGGAAACCAATAACAGACCTACAAACACTTATGTACTTGGCAGTTACGGGTAGCTGTCTGGACTTACAGCCAATGGAACTCAACATTTGAGAGATTGTGATATAATGATATAATCTGGTTATGAAGCTAATTACACCTCTTGTCATTGTTGACAATGTATGATTACAGAGACAAAAATGTTGGTTCTGCTTGTCGAATTCCATGGGAGAGTACAGACAGAGGGAAAGAAAGAAAAGAAAACAAAAGAAATCAAAACAACCTTCTCATTTAAGAAAAGACTAGCCAAGTCCAGAAAATGAAGCGATGAAGTTGGGGGGGGGGGGTTGGGGGAGGAGTTGGGAAGGGGAGGGGAGGAGGGAAGGCAGGAAGGAAGAAAAAATGAAATAATCATTCCCAACAAGAATGCTGATGTTTCCTTAAAATGGTAAAAAGGTACAAAAGGCTATTTTCAATGCATCTCTAAGTGAACATGTAAAGGTAATTTTGAAACTACCAGAAAAATAAAATGGAAAAAAAAAAAATAAAATCTTGAGCACAACACACAGTTCCAGCTTTGCAAGTAAGGCAATACATACCAGTACAACACGCAGATGCCAAGGCTTCTCTCAGACAAAAGCTTCTGAGAATCAGAAGTCCATTTTCAAACAAGGACTGGATTCATTACCCCTTGTGATCTGCAGTCTCCTAGTTCCAAATGTACAGCTAATATAGTACTGAAACTGTAAGGCTTTCATATTTTGCTTGGTGTTGCTTGGTTTGTGTACTCATCCCTCAGTTTCTGATTTTAAAAACTTCTCATTGCAATGAAGATTAAATTGATTTTGCAAGTTACATCGTAAAATCCTGCATGCTCAGAAAGCTATAGTTGCCTTCTTAATGATTTTTTTTCCAAAACCTCAATTACTATAGGATATATTTCCTAAACACTAACTGAATTTTAGAATTTTTTTTTAATTGCAGTAGACGCCAAATTTTAAGGAGTCTATTTCCCTTGAAACTGAAATTTTGAACAACTATAAATTTTCATAAGATCTTAAGAACGCACCCATGGGAAAATTTCATCGACCTTAGCGAAAAAGAAATTTTGGTTGTTTTTGTCTACAGGGAAAAACAGCAAGCCAAAAATAATGAACAAAAAACCCAAATAAAACTTATAACACAGATAATATTCTTTTTTTGGGTTTAGAAGTAATGTTCTACACTGCCTTCAAAGACCCTGCAGAAGATGATAGGGAACTTACGTATTTGCCTGCACTTGTAGGAGTTCAAGGGTCTACCAAGAAGGAGGACAATGGTATGGCTTGCTTTTACCTCTATTTAAGTATTGTATGGTTTTATACAGAGCAGTAATTCTTCCTATTTTCATGATTTCTTTAATTTATCTACAAGACACTTGGATCACCTCAACGCACCTATAAATGAAAAAGGCACATTAACTGCTCTTGGAATCATTTTCTGTATCACCAATAATTTCTTCTAGACCACTGAAGATGGATAGCAGCGGCAGAAAGAAGTGAGGAGCCTAGATTACTGTTCTCAACAACAGCATTTCCTCAATTTTTTTATATTGATACTGCTGTTAAACTTTTGTTTCCAAATCCACAGATAAATCTAGTAGTTACAAAGATGATGATGAAAACAGCACCTAGAAACGGTATCCATCTCTCCTGAACAGAAACCAGTCAGCCCAAATAAATTGTACTTGAACTTTTGAATTTAAAATATAACTTTAGTCAGCCTTCCAGTAAGCATAATTGCATTTTTGATTCAAAAAGCAAAAGAGAAAAAATGGTATATTAACCTTCTAACCTCTGCCTATGTCTTAAATCTGGAAAGAGCTACTCTTTTAAGCAAGACCAGTAGTTTTGGAAGCAAACTATTATTCATTAATAAATTTAATGTAAATTTTACAAAATTGAGGAAAAAGAGAGCAGAAACATGCTGAAGTATGTTATGATCACCAGGTTTTGGAAGAGTGAAGTTTATTACATGTAGACATTAGCCACTTACTTTTGTACACACATGAGAGCAAAGCCTGACTTCATAGTGCTGGGAGCAAACTTCTAATGACTAGTCAAAGTCTGATAGAAGATAACTCAATAGCTTATATCCTAACCATAGAAATGCGAGCTGCCCACAGCCAGGCACAAATATAGCCCTGAAAATGCCATTCCCTTTCATGGCTGTAAACCAAAACAACAAATCATTTCAGTAAGATCATTTATGTTTTCTGCTTTTTCCTACAAATAAAGAAAGGCATAGGCCCATCTCATTTTCAAACAACAGAAAAATCATTTGGGGATTTAAGAATAATTTAATTTGT
This sequence comes from Tapera naevia, assembly GCA_033556795.1. Lineage (NCBI taxonomy): Eukaryota > Metazoa > Chordata > Aves > Cuculiformes > Neomorphidae > Tapera > Tapera naevia. The sequence continues at coordinate 4,924,347 of JAUMJJ010000086.1, forward strand.
ATTAACCATGGCACAACATAAACATTTTCCTCAAAGCTGAACGACAAACAGCTTATACACATTTTCCATGTGTGTGGGGTTTTTTGTGTCTGTGAGCTGCTGAGACTGTTTTCATTAAAACAAAGAAAAAAACCACTTCCCGTATGAATCAGAGTTTCATATTTCAACTGCAAGATTTCTCATTTAATGGTTTATTTGTTGATTGAATTAATATGAATGTTTAGCAAAGGTGGAAGAAGTAGAAAAACAGAGTAATATGACAGGGAATACCATTACAGAACAGAAACAGGAAAAGTGAGACTCAATTAGCATAGTGCCAGAGCAAACAGATACAACATGAGAACTTGTACTTCCCCACCCCTCGTCATTTCCATCAACATTAATTTGTGACATGCTTCCATGCTCTGTGAAGTAAACGCAAGTTTTGAGGCAGGACTGTGAGAATAATCTTGCTTAGAACTAATGTCAGAAAGAGATAAAAGATTAGGTACCTGAACTTCAGCTGTGGTAGCTGGTCTTGGTACTGTCAATGTACCTCACCCAAAAATCTGCCTTAGAGAAGCCAAGCATTCACGTAAAATGACCTCGCAGTTGATGCTGCAGCTTTTTTGTCAGCGAGCTGCACGGTAAACATCCTCCTGGAAAGATGGCAGGATGGGTGGGAAACCGGGTGGCGAGACTGGTGTCACAGGACAAGACATTTGCTGTAGCTAGGTCACCAGGACCAAGAGAGTTCCCCATCAGGTGACACTGATAGACCCATGATACCATCAAGAAAGACAGTAGGAATTTCAGACAGCAGATCTGGCACCTGGACCATGGATTTGGTATCCCTAAGTGGAGAGTAGAAGGCCTGAACAGCTGCTCTAGACTCCATTCCATCCATCCAAAGCTATAACAAGTTCCACATGACAAGACCTCAACTTGTAGATGCCCAGGGTTTGCTGGACACCCAGGAGGTTAAGGTACTTTTGAAAATAAGACTGTGATCTTTCTGTTAGTCTGGATATTTTAGTAGATGATTTTTTTCTTTGCCTGATGTGTAGGCTTGGTACAATTGTTTACTCCAAATGCTTCTCCCATTGCAATAGAAATCACCCTACTGACTCAAGTTTAATAGGATTTGAACTCACTGCTGCTTTCTGCCAAGAAAGCAGAATCTTTTAGCTTTCTGTGCACAGGAACAGAGATGTTAAAATTAGCCATGAGCAGTATATTTCTCCCTGAATACAAGAGAAAGGTTCTGCAGTTTGCTGCACAAAGGAAATTAGTTAAAACCATTGAACCAACAAGTAACAGATTTAAACAAAGTGCTCTTTGGCTTGCCAGACAACTGCCATGCACACAAACATCACACAAACAGCAAAAAAACTGTGCATTTGGGCTTTGTTTGAGCAAACGAGAACTACTGCAGAGTCACAGCAGATAGCACAGTTACTTATTTCGGCATCTTACAACCAGCGTCGAGATGCTTTTTAAGCCGCAAGGCACAGAGCACACAGAAACCCAGATGCTTTTTCTGTGCCTCTCATTGCTTCAGTTGGCAGCATAATCATTTCTACTGCTAGTACTCGAGTTAATACCTGTAACTTTTCTAAGGCCAGTGGAGGATTTGAGGGTTTTACCTTGTTTCCTACACAATGGCAGGCTCTAGCAATTGTTGCAAAATGACAGGCAGCTAGAAAACACTCTCAGAGCTCTTGCCCAGTTGGATTCTGTTCAACCTAACTGTGAGAGATCTGCAGAATCAGGCCCTACTGCAGGCCAAATAGGTTGCTTCTGCTACCCTTTCCTAGGCCAGCAGAGGGGCCTGAGTGAGCATCCAAATCTCTTCCTTGGGGTCTGGCTCCATGAAATAGGGTGTGGGTGGGGAGAGATTGTCTCCCTTCCATCTCTGCATGTTGATTCTTCTCATTAACCTGGCAGAAAACAAGCCCAGCTGAAAACAAGAGGTTGGAAAGGTGGCAAAAGGTGGATCAAGCACAGCGCAGCCAGGGCAGGAGTGATAGAAAGCAGCAGAGGGAAGGCAAGAGTGGGGACTTCCCATTGTAGGTACTGTGCTGTCAAGATCGGCTCTTACATTTAAAACTGTAGCACTGCTGTGTGCAAAGTCCTAGGTTTTTTATTTCTCTCAAACAGAAAGCAGCAAATATTTTTAAAACGCAAAATTGTTTAGAACCATGAGCAGAAGCAGAATTCCTCTGGACCAGTAAGTGGTTTTGTCTTCCTCACAGAGTAACAGCTCCATAAGGAGCAGATCCCATGAGAACCCACAAAGGTTTCCTTCTGCCATAGACACCCTGTCTGATAGGCACTGAGTTCTAGATCCTACAAGCCTGGGAACTTTCTTGCTGCCTTTTTGCTTCTCTCCAGCCACCTCCTTTCCAGAACTTCACAGATACTTTATATATCCCAGGCCACTGTTAAATCTGGTTGAAATAGACCATGAGTTCATAAAAGGCTGGTCACGTCATGTGGAAACAGAGATTAATAATTGGCACGGTGTGTCCCAAAGCATAATGACTTTTTTGATTAGGAAGCGTGCCTAACAAGGAGAGACACAATCCTACTCCATGAACAACCTGTTACAGGCCATTTTTTGCCCCTGGTTATATAGCTATAAGGCCAGAATTACTCTCATTTATCAGCTAACTTCAGTGACAGCAGAGGACAACTCCAATTACCTAACTAGACTGACATATACAAACACCTAAAACTACTACAGATCTCTACCCAGCAGATAACAGTGCATGTTTATGAGAAATGATGGGAAAAGCACAGATGAAATCTTTGAACAACAACTCATTTTTATTTCGAAAACTAAAACACTTGAAAGAGCAGGTTAGAATTCAGAGAACTGTATAGCGTATGTTAATTTCCCCATTTCAGTAGCACATAAGAAATAAGAATATTTAAACTCATTCTGGAAAAATGGTACTCCATTGACTGAGGTACAGTATTTTCACAGGATATTTCTAATCCAAAAAAAGTCACAAAATAAAAAAACAAAATGAGCTTCCTTTGTTACTGTCTACTGCTACATTATAATAAAAGAATTATAAATCTGGGTTCATTTTTCCTATCATTGTTTTAAGCCTACTTTTGTATTCTATTGGATTAGAACAGATTAATTTGTTTTCATTTTCTTTCTAAGCCACTTCTCATGACCTGGCTCAGTAGTGAAACTCTATTTTTTAAAAAGAACAAAGTCTCAATTTCTTCCATAAATGTTCCATTCATGTTACAGTTGCTTAAAAAAATTCTTAACAATTTTAATATTTGGATTTAAACTGGCTGGAAAAGCAAATTTCTCGGTAAGTGACAACACTTCTTCAGATAGTTGTCTTCAGCCCATTTTTTAACACTTCATACCACTTCATTGCTTGAAGGCCCAGATCATTTGTTACAGCTAGCTGAATGAAATCTTGCTCTTTCCCCATCACTGACTGCTCTGACAAGAAAATCTCTGCCATTGCCAATAGAAAAATAAGACATGGCTTCATGATTTTAAAAGAAAAGACCTTTACAGGCCTCCCTTCACCTTTCAGACTGCAACTCTACATGTGCTGAAAGCCTCCTTGCTGGTCAGGGCAACATTAATGCCTCCTATGGAGAGCAGGGAAGCCAGTCCCAGACAGGCAGCTTCTCCTAACTTTGCAATGGGGAACTCGTGGTTGTTGTCCCACCTGCTGCAGCGAGGCAGGGCTCAGCTGCTGTGGCAAACTGGCACCCTCTCCATGTCTGACCCAAGGGCACCTACAGAAACCAAAATCCTCCAGGCAGCCTGCCAACGTTCCGTCCTTAGTCAGATGTATTGCTGGCCTTTCACTTCACCAGACAGAAGCCAGTATTACCTACAGTTGCATGAGGCTTCCTCCCCAACAGATCCCAACCTGTGTTCTTCCGGTCCTAGACTAGGCATGGCAGAAGTGGGAAGCAGTTGAAACTCTGGACCCAAAGAAAACAGGGATTGATTCCCCTCCACACAGTCACAGGCAATCCACCTGTCCTACCTCTTAGCTGCAGACTAGAGAGAAGATGACTACTTTTATCTGCCGTTCAAATGACCCGTGTTTGTGCCAGACCAGGCACAATGGGGCCAATCCTATTGTTTGGAGTCTCCCAGTCCTACCAACATACAGACAAAAATAACAACAACTAGAAACAAAGGTATTCTTATGCTGGATCACTTTAAAACCTATGCACTGAATGAAAGTTTTCTTCAGTAGATTCAGCTTCATCTTCTGCAGCGTACGCAGCAGTACGCTTTTACCAATGGTAACTGACATTTGTGCTAGCCTGATTTCAATGAAGATCAATCTGATTCCTTCCTAATAACAACAGAGTGTCATCTGGGATGACAGATTGTAGCTGCTAACTTAATTGATCATGCTGATAGAGATTTTGGAAATATTATTCTAGCATAGCAACACAAATCAAATCAGACAAGAAGACCCATAGAAAGGTGAGCATCTTTCCCAGAAATGTGGGTTTACAATATTCAAGGGTTGTAAACGTTGTTTTGACGCAGGGCAAGGAAAGAAAATTGTCAGAATGATCCAGTAAGTCTAGAAAATACAACAGCCACGTCCTGTTGCCATTTCTTAGACTCATTAGCTTCTTTCCTGTGAAGAGTAACATTGAAAACTCCTCATGCTCTAAGGCGGTAATGGCAGCAATTCCTTGGCATTTTGTTCATGGATCACTATCAACTTTTTGAATGCACTCTGGGTGACCAAACAGCCTTGTAACATCAACCTTTTAAGGCAGCATGGCTTTTCATGGATCTGTGGAGCGTAGCTAAAGATCACTGCTCTTGATAATGGGATTTCAACAAATCTTGAGTGGACTAATGACAGAGCTGTCTACATCCAAGGTCAAGTAGTTCTGCTGGCTACAATTTTGCATTTGATTTCTAAAGCTGGGGAAAGTGGAATGGTGTCAAATCCAGAACATCTTCACTTAGAGGTCACTTACTTAAATATCAAACCACTAACTTCTGCTGTAACTCCTGGGATTTGCCTCATTTTTTCAGTCTGGAGTGCTCTGCTTTACCAGCAGCAGCCTCGAGGAAAGCATCTAGCCTTATCCTAAGCCTTCTCCTGGAGTCAGATTGCACACTGACAAGGAATTCCTGGCACTGAGGTACAGTAAACAGCTCTCCCATGTCCAGGATATAACACCAGAACAGATGATAATAAATAAGCCACTTCAACAAGGCTGTGAAAAATGATCCATGACATATCGGTAGTGAAGCAAATGTCATCTCAGAACAGGCTTGTCTGGATGCCTACAGGAGAGTGCACCAACTGTCTGGCTCAAATTCGCAGCCCACTACTAGTACGGTGCTGTGAGCATATTGGTGACTGACTAATTCTGCACAGCGGTTCTCTACCTACTGAGCGCTCTTTCGAGCTATTAGCATCACAGTGTATCAAACAGTCTGTCACAAACCTGTTTATCACCCCTTTCCCAGATTCAGGCAGGTATCCAGCAGCAGCTATTCAGTACAGATATATGCACACGTGTTAGCTCTGGTAAGCTGAACCACTTCATCTGGTTCAGGGAAGAATTACAGCCCTCATGTATTTTGAGATCAGTACAGTCATGTGGGATTAGAAGCACAGCTCCTTACATTAAAAGCCTCTCTTCATGTTCACTTGAAGAGCTACTCACAAAAGTTAACTTCAACCTGGTGAGATCACGTTTCTTCCTATTGTCAGTAGAGAAGCGACTCCAATGGAGAGCAAGATGATCTAGAACAGAAGCCTAACTTAACTGCTCTGGAGGCCCTCTCTCTATTCACTGCTGTCTGGGGAGCCTTTGAAATGCCCCCTCATTTTATGCTGCCAACTCCTAAGACTGTATTATGAATCTCACTGTATTTGATGTTTCTCTTGAGGACCCTTTTTCTGAGGTCATTTGGTTTTATAGTAACCTTGACCTTTGCTAAATACATATACATATAATGACATATATATATATGCATTGCTGTGGTGGAGAAAACTTGAAATTGTAAAGTCCCCAAAAAAGGAGGGGAGGAAGGAACACAAAGTAAAACTGAACCAGATATTACCACTCATGACATTTCAGTGCTTCACATTAGCAAAACCCAACTCTGTCTTACTGCAAGAGTCTAAGAAGCCAATTGAAATTAGCAAAAGGAGTACCTACCTTTGCCGTGTCTTGCTCCCAGGTTTTCTTGTAATACCTTCAATGCTCGGTTTTCTCGTAATACCTTCAATGTTCGGTTTTCTCAAATTCCCACATATATTAGAATTGCATTCTATTTGTTATTTTAAGACAAAACTAACTTTTTGCTGTAGATGGAGAAGTTTGCCCCTTTTCAATATCTGCACACTTTAGAATTGTAATAAGTTTCTTAAAACATCACAAGCATTTCTTATGACTGACAGCAACAGTTATTTTAAATAAATAGGACTTCTTTAAAAAAAACCTGTTATTTTTCAAAAAAATCTAATCAAATGATCACATCAGAAGTCATTTCAATATCTCAAAGATCACGTTTAAAAGGTTAGATGTTGTTCAGAGAGAGAAGCAGTCTTAAGTACATGCCACCACTGTTAGCTGATGATTTTCCCAGAATGAAGTCAATACTTAATGTCAGTGCCTCATCTTCCTCTGGATAATTTTGATGGAGTTCCATTGTATTATTAGTTATGATCCACAGATGAAAATGGGGAGCTGTTCCAGCAATTTAGAATAATCCGCTTTTTCAAAGGAGCTGATGACACAGTACCTGAAGCACTAAATTTGAGGTTATGGAGACTTACTTTTATTTGAATATTAGATCTCTTTAAACTGCCTCAGAATGCATTTTTTAAAATTAAGGCACAACTAGGTTATCCCTACATTCTCTGAGAAGAATTTAATAGAATTTGCATTTAACTCTTACAAGAAACTTCACAGAGGGATTTCCCTAATATCACATGCCAGCATTTAACCAGGAGCAATAACTTGCACAGCATCCACACAGGTCTCCATCTCATAATCTGCAGACAAGGAATCAGCACTACAGGGAATGCCACGTCTTGCCCAAAGCTATGCAGCAGGCAAGTCCTAGACTCTCTCAGCTGTAATCACCTCTTTGTTTTGATAGAGCTCCAGGTTACAACTTCTAGAGTTTTCTGATTTTCTGTATCATTAGAGGATGGGAACACAAGTGCATATAGGAGTCCATGACCAGTTCTCCTGACCCTATTACCCATGTGTGTTAACTGTTGTGCAGGTAAGAACTGCAAAATATTGACTACAGGGTGTAGAGGAGATAAGAAGCTATAACAGCAGCTGTCTTGTGTACTGCATTCCTCGCCTATAGCTTCCTCCTCATGTTTTAAAAAAATCAATTTTATTTAAATAGACCACAAAAGTCTATTTTGCATACCGGAGTATATCTCTCTTACGAAATTACTCAATATACATTCAGTCTACATTTTCTGATACTAAGCTATTGAATGTTCTCTTAGGCCCAACCTCTGGCCCACGCTAAACAGTCTTGGGTTTTGGCATTAAAATCTGAGGATGATTAGCAGAGCATTCATATAATCAACTAACAGCTATTCAAGATGTATACAGAGATATTTTCTTATTTTTATTCTTCTTTCCAGAGTCTTTGTTATGGTGAAGAGCATTCTTTATTTACCCTTGAAAAGAGGATGAAGAGCCTCCCTAAGGGAAGAAAGAACTTCCTAATATGAAAATAAAGTACTAGAGAATACATGTCTGGCCTATTTATAAAGAGATGGCATGTGAGAAACAATGGGAAAATGCTTTTTCCTTGGTAAGTAAAGGTCACAAACAGTGGAGTCTACTACTCCATTCGAAGAGGAAAACGGGGTAAGCTTATAACTCCAGTCAAGTATCCAGACATATAGACTCCTTTGAACTTACTGTACTATCTCAGTACTGGGATCAGTTCTGTTTAATATCCTTATCAATAACAGGGACAAGAGGATCGTGCACACCCTCACTAAGTTTGCAGATGACAACAAATTGGGTAGGAGTGTTGAGCTGCTTGAGGGTAGAAAAGCCTTACAGAGGCATCTGGACAGGATGGATTGTTAGGCCAAGGCCACCTGTATGGGGTTCAATAAGGTCAAGTGTTGGGTCCTGCACCTGGGTCACAACAACTTCACGCAATGCTACGGGCTTGGAGAAGAGTGGCTGGAAAGATGCCTGGTAGAAAGGACCTGAGGGTGTTGGTTGACAGTCAGCTGAATATGAACCAGCAGTGTGCCCAGGTGGCCAAGAAGACCTACAGCATCCTGGCTTGTACCAGAAACAGCGTGGTCAGCAGGACAAGGGAAGCGATTTTGTTCCTGTACTCGGCACATGTGAGGCCACACTTTGAGGACTGTGTTCAGTTCTGGGCCCCTCGCTAAAAGAAAAACATTGAGATGCTGGAGTGTGTCCAGAGAAGGACAACAAGGCTGGTGAAGGTTCCAGAGCACAAGTCTTATGAGGAGTAGCTGAGGGAACTGGGGTTGTTTAGCTTGGAGAAAAGGAGGATGAGGGGAGAACTTACTGCTCTCTACAACTACCCGAAAGGAAATTGTACTGAGGTTGGTATTGGTCTTTTCTCCCAAGTGAAAAGCGATAGGACAAAAGGGAAAAGTTTAGATTGGATATTAGGAAAAATTTCTTCATGGAAAGGGTTGTCAAGCGTTGGAACAAGCTGCCCAGGGATGTGATTGATTCACCATCCCAGGAGGTATTTGAAAGATATGTAGATGTTGTGCTTAGGGATATGTTTTAGTGATGGAGTTGGCAGTATTAGGTTTACAGTTGAACTCAATGATATTAGAGGTCTGACCCAACTTAAATGACTATGATTGTACCTGAATCCTTCTGTAATCTACTTATGACACATAACACTTCACTTAAGCAGAGGCACGTGCACTTACACACACTGAGCAGCAAGACCTTCTTGGCCAAAATGTAATTAGTTCATGCATAACTTAAATAGGTGTTTTTCATACCACTGGTTAATATATAAATCAGAGAGAGAGATCAGAAATAACCAGTAAATTCTTGGTGTACTTATCCAGTGGGCTCTGAGCTACCACAGCTGTAGGACTACGCCTATTCCAGAAAGGTTAAAGTATGCATATATCATATCAGACAGCCCTACTACAGAAGAAAACAGTGGTGATGTACCCCAAATGGTCAGAATCAGTGAAGTGGCTGGCTGCAAGGATGGGATTTGATTCAAGATTAAAGCACTTAGTATGTAGTAAGTGTCTGAATTCCTATCACAGTGAAAGGAAACCTACTCGGCATAGTCCATAAAGGCTACAGAATGATTCTGTTGATTTCTAAGAGGTGTCTACTCCAAGGTAAACTATGTCATTTGGTTTTATTAACTGTATTGATTGAACTTCCATTGACTACAAAGGGAAGTAAATGGAAATATGAATGATTCTATGAATTTACACATAAGGATCTACAGTCACACTAGGTCTCTAGATGCTTCATTTAGGGGGATTATTCCAGGGCTGAACTCCACTCCAAATGGCAGGAGGAACCCTGCAAAGAACATCACTTGTGGAGCCAAAGCACACAGTCAATAAAACCTCTCCAGTGAATAACACGTTGTCAATATAGAGTGCACCACTCTAAGAGTAATCAATGATGCAAGTTGCTCATGGTTATGTTGGACCTTTCAGAAGACCCTGGTAGACACATCAACATGAGTAACTTTATTTAAAGCCAAGTTCTGTAGCATTTCCTTAGTTCCTCTGTTTGGCTGCTGTGACTTACAGACTGACAGGCTGGTCAGAAAAAGGACCAACAGTCATACAGATCCCTTCAGGTTAATGTGTTTGAGGAAACGTGACCCTTGGTACTCAGGTCCAATAAACTGCTGGAGGCAGCCTCAAGGGCAACATCCTTCTTGCCCTCATGACAATATAGCTCAAAAAGGTACCCTGTGAGAAAGGGTTTGGCAGTAGAGCAGCACAACAATGTGTATGGGCCTGTGACATGTGAATACATCAGCTCTGCACCTTGCTCACTGTTGTACCTAGACCTCCTGCTCTGTGACAGTAACAGTGGTCCTGACCGGAGGTCTGAGCTGCCAAATTCTAGAGTAGAGTTGCCCACAGATGCAGTCCCACTGAAGTGCAAGGACCAATATCTAAAGCGGCACTTCTCAGAGCATCCCAGGGATAACTACATCTAGAAACATAATAAAAAAAGAGAAAAAGATATATTTGCATTAACTAGTTCCTCCTATTCCTTTCCTTACCAATCCCCTTCTTCCATGAGAACGTGTTATCAGCCTGGTAATTACAACACCCACATCCCTATTACCATAAGAAAAAAATCAAGGTGGATGCCCTCTATGTGCCCTTCAGAAGTCCTCTGCACATTTCCTGCTGCTCCCCTAGCCATAAGAGGTCAGAGTCAACTTGTTTCCTCACCTGATGACTCCATGACAGCTCTCTGCAGACACTGTCTGCAAAAGCCTTTTCCCTGCAACACAGCAGAGCCAGCCTGCAGTAGTTCTATTCATAGAGCAAGAGAGAAAAATCTTTTCAGGACTGGAGGCTCCTAGGTGAGCAGCTACAGTAACTGATCCAAATGTTTCCCTTGTATTATATGATCAGTGAGAATGAGTGTTTTCATTTGCATTTTCACCCTTTGGTTTTCTGCATTTGGTAAATACTGGCAAAGTAAATGTTAAGATGTCAGCTTTCTCTTCTAGGAAGTGATTGACAGTCTCTAAGTGCTCTAGGCTTTTTATAACCCATGTGACTGACAGCTTTTAAGTGGAAGCAGTTCGTGCAAGTTTCAAATGTTAGTTGTCTGCACGAATAACGTGGAATATTGGCTTTTCTTGTATCTATCTAATGGTATTTCCTACTGCGTCGGCAGCCACTCTAAACCCTCAGTTGCTAGAAGAAAAAAAATCTATGTTCTCTGCTCTGCACATTTCTAAAGCTCTCAGTCTAACAAAAGGCGAAGTAAACCAATGCCTGTATTTTAAGCTCTTGCATTTCAAAGCAGTGCAGCAGCAAATAACTCTTCAGGCTTAGCTAAAAGATGACAGTGTCTTGTACAATAACTTTACTATTTAATCATTTTTAAGGATTCTGCACCAAAAATATTTTCAAGAAATCCAGCAGTATTATTAGGCCATCAATGCACACAATCAAAGCAGTTGGCAACCACACTACTGAGTCCAGTATACCTCTTTGCCCTATCCCTTTAATAATTAAGGCAAATAAGTATGCTGAATATTATACATAAAATTTAAGATAAATACCACACATGTATGTGCTACTTCACAAATAAATGTGACAAAATTAGCATCTCATGCAGTTCTGCATTTCAAGTCCAAGCATAGCTGAAAGACAAGGAGTGTATTTAGTGCATGGAAAATTGTTCATTTAAATGCTTCTGTTTTACTTTGCAACAGCTAAGTAATTTTGTGCTGTTGGTAAGCACACTTCACCCATGAGAGGGTAACCTGCAAAAATGTTGCTGGCCATTCTTGCCGGCAAAGAGAGTAAACGATTTAACAATGCTCACTTACTGAAAAAGTTTCCCAGAATAGTTTTGAAACAGAAGCAGTTGAAGGGCAACCTGCTCACCAGAAGTTGCAGAAATACCCTTCATTTCATGTGTACTTTTACATTGAAGGACTTCAATTTTGTACTTCTTCCATGCTGTGTAACTCTAGAAATGTTTTCAGTGTGAGCACTTCAGTGTGAATCAATGAAAAAAATGCCTTGTGCTTTCTGAATAAAGCAGGAGGATAGAGGCTCTACATAAAGCTACGCTTCTCAAGGAAAAAAGCCGATTTCCCATAGAAAAATCAAAGAGCAAGGTCCCTTTATATACTTAGCCACCATGATAAAAATCAGATGAAGGCACACTCGCTCGACTCTTCCACTTTCCAACCCTGGCTCAGCACCGCTAACACCTGTCCTCCAAGAGAAAATGTCCAGGCACTGCTCAACAGCAGGGAAGAGACAGGCTGAGCCACCAGCAAGACAGACTCAGACTGTGTGCCAAAGCAGTGCCTGTCCCCAGGGCTCTTCTCCTGCAAGCGAAGCAGCCCTGTGACTTCGGTGAATGATACAGGACATATAGCATGGCAGAAAAAACCTTGTTCTTCAGTTCCCTGGGTATTTCTTCTTGCTGCAGGTCAGCCTAGAACTAGCCTTGGGTGCTCAAGGAAGTGAAACTGCAGAGTCAGAGAAAACAAGTGGTGGGGTGCCATTTAGATTTTACATTGCCAGCAGCATAAAAATATTACCAAGTAGTCCTTAGGATATGTAACAGACCTTTCCAAGGCTGTAAATAATGCATTCCTCTTAGTGGAGACCCATTGTTTTCCTATGCAAAAGAAACTGGTTGTCCATTAATTGACAACCCACCTCCCTTTCTCAGATACAGTGCAAGATCTGGGGAAGTGTGGTTGGAAGGCTGCCTAATCGAAAAGGACCTGGAGGTGCTGGCTGACAGCCAGCTGAACATGTGCCAGCTGTGTGCCTAGGTGGCCAAGAAGACCAACAGCACTCTGTTTTGTACCAAAAATGGTGTTACCAGTAGGAACAGGGAAGGGATCCTGCCCCTGTATTCAGTGCTAACGAGGCCACACCTTGAATACTGTGTTCAGTTTTGGACTCTCACTACAAGAAAGACATCAAGGTAATGGAGTGTGTCCAGATGAGGGCAATGAGGCTGGTGAAATGTCTGGAGGACAAGTCTTATGAGGAGGGGATGAGGGAATTTGGATTGTTCTGCCTGGAGAAAAGGAGGCTGAAGGGCAACCTTATTCTCTACAACTACCTGTAAGGAGTTTGTAGCAAAGAGGGTACTGGTTTCTTCTCCCAAGTAACAAGACAAGAAGAACTGGCCTCAAGTTGCGCCACAGGAGGTTTAGACCAGATATTAGGAAAAATTTCTTTACTGAAAGAGTGGTGAAGCATTCGAACAGGCTACCCAGGGAAGTGATGTAGACACCATCCATGGAGGCGTTCAAAAAAAACGTAGATGTGGCACTTCAGGACATGGATTAGTAAGCATGATGGTGTTGGGCTGACAGTTGGGCTTGATGACCTTGGAGGTCTTGTCAAGCCTTAACAATTCTATGATTCTGTGTTTTTTATAGTCGACTCTTGTTGTTCAGTTACATGACCTCAATCGTTTTTTTAAAGGCATGTAAGTGACCATTAGTTGTTAACTGTACCCCATAATTTACCTCAGACAGTAAAACAACTTCTTTTCAGCTTCTCATTTTTCTCAATTTTAATGCAGTTGTATAAGAAGCTCCCCTCTCCAGAGAGCAGGCAATGATCAGGTTATGTTTGTATCTTTATGACATTAACCTTAAAGTTCACTTAATTTTCTCTCCAATCTCCCCTCATGCAAGCCTTTCATTAGTGTGTTCCAATTAATCTTTTACTGTTTAATATCCCTAAACAAAGAAACTAGACACAGGTAAGTTGTTTGACCTCAAAATTTATCAGTGTGAAAAATAAACAAATCACCGTCCAGCAAATGTAGAATGTTACTTTAATCTTTAGGATCAACTGTAACCATTAATTGACTTTCTTTTTATGAAGAACAAATTTAATCTTGAAAAAGATTACAAAACAGCCAGAATAGTAGCTTTGTTTCCCTTAAAGTAAATGAGGGAACTCACTTAATCCTGCAAAGATAAGTACTTTTCCAAATTTTGAAGATCAATGCTTAATTTATACTTTATTTGGGTGCTATAAACAGCTAAAAAGTTTTGGATTTTCTCCCAGTAATTGATTCAAACATATGCAGCAACACTTATTAGTCTAAGCCACATTTTCTCCTGGAAATGTTCTCTTTTTATCTAGATCTTTAAGGCTGCAAATTACACCCCAAACACAGCTACTCAAAGGTCTACAGAACTACAAGTGGTTTTCTCAATTTTTCAAAACCTTGTGCTTCCCACAGACAACTGGCAAGAAAAGGAGGAAGAAACAATATATTCATATAATTTCCTTGCTATATTATTAAAGAACATTCCACTTGGCATCTGCTACACACATTGGATATTGGCAAGGTTAGCTATGCAGTAGTTTCCCTGATTCCAACCTCTGTTTCATGAGAATGTTATTAAGATGATGAATATACACTTTGCGATGATGATTATAACGCAATCATCCCAGTAGTCCTCCCAGTAGTAATAGAAATATAGCTTGTGAAAAAGAAAAGATAAAGATAGTTCTAGAATTTCACAGAATTCTTCTGTTTACCACAACAGAACTGCAGTCACGGGAAAGTCAGTCAGTAGGTCAGTAGTAGAGTATGAAGTCCTGAGCCATGCAATGGGAGATGATGATGATTTTCAAGTTCAGTGATGCTGGCTACTAAAGCGGGATCTTTCACTTGGGCCATTGACATATAATGAAGCAGTACAAGTTTCTAGCTAATGCACTCAGTAAGATGATAGCATCCAAGAAAATGTGGTATATGTAGACATAAGAGTAAAGAAATTTGTCTGTGTTTTGTGTTGTGGCTGTGCACTGCTGTGCAGGACAGTTCCCTACACTCCAAAGTATGTGACTTTGGATGAATGGAGGTTTATATAGAAGATATGTCAGGTTGCCTGTATTCTGGATAGAGCACACTATCATTTAGTTTTGTTCTGGTTTTTAATGATGGAATTCTTTTTATTCTTCGAACTGGGCTTTATCTGGTGTAATAAAGTGGGCAAATCAGATCGGTTTCCATACAGGCTGGAGGCAAACCTTCTTCCCCATCTTATTTTAAGTTTTTCTCATGAAGATGCGTTGACTGCCATTTAGTATTGTTCACAGACAGCGACATTTCTTCATGATAGGGGCTTACACAAAGGCTCTGTGTCCTCTCTGACTCAGCTAGGAATATGTTGGTAGGACTGGAATGAGTCGGCCTATTCTGAATTGTTCAGGGACCACGGGTTTACATGGAGAATGTCTGCGGTGACTCAGATGACGTGTTTGCAGAGGCAGTTGGGACTAACCCCTCTTTAGGGAGTGCGTGGAGACGTGTTTAAGGTGAAGCAGGCATTAAAAAACATAATCATATGTTGATAGGGAATGATCTGGTAAGTTTAGTCATGGACACTGGTAATATTCAACATTAACAGGAAAGATGTTTCTCTTGCAGTCAGCTACCTTATGGAAGAGAGAGAGAACATATATATAATTCAAGAAGGTATTAGAAAGCTAGGATTTCAAACCACTGTTTTT
The DNA here is from genome assembly GCA_033556795.1 of Tapera naevia. Classification (NCBI taxonomy): domain Eukaryota; kingdom Metazoa; phylum Chordata; class Aves; order Cuculiformes; family Neomorphidae; genus Tapera; species Tapera naevia. Next base: position 4,939,586 of record JAUMJJ010000086.1, read on the forward strand.
TAAAACGCTCCCACTTCCCTATTGCCTTGTGTTTTACATATCCCAGATTTGTCATATCTGTAAAAAAGGAAATTAAGTGTAAAAAATTCCTACCCTTTGGGAAAAATTGAGTTAGTGTAATGTAATATTCTCTAGCTAGCTGTCAACAGCTATAACTACTTAGCCGTAACATCTTCCTGATCTGCTTTTCAAGGGACTTTCTCTTCAGCTGACACATTATGATGACAGCAGCTATACCCAGGACCTCTAGAACCTAATTTTTAAGTGATAGATAACTTAAGCTCTGTTTCATTTTGACAGGCCTATGAATTATACACAATTAAATCCCAGTAGCTGAATGTAGCGATTAATACAAGCCCAAATGGTCTCCGTAGTTACATTTTCTTTACAATGCAACTCCACTTGAAACCAAGGGCTTTCTGAAAGGAAAATTTCTGGGGAGCTCTCAATCCACAGCTTATATGAATGAGACTAGGCACACCTCCAAGCTATGGTACAAGGAGGCCCGCAAAAGTCATTAAGTATCACTGAATCTGGTAACATTGAACTCATCCTCAAATTTGCATTCAAAGCTAGAAAACAAACGAGCAAAAGTTTGTTCCTAGCATTATCTTGTTGCTCAATCCCTGATGGTTTATCTAAGGACATGGCAAATTATCTGTTCCGATAGCAGGATCTGTGCTGCCAGAAGCTAGCTTACATTTCCAAGGTACCCAAGCAGGTCTAGTAAAAGACATCAAAATAAAAAGTAACGGGATTTCTACCAGAAAATTAATTATAGGTGCAAAAAAGGAGGGATATTTAAGCAGAATACCAAAGCAGAGGAATAAGGACAGAGCCAGCAGGGTAAGAGACAAAGTTAACAAACCCCATCTAGGACAGCAAGAACAAAATCACATGCTGTTCTAGATTAGCAGGGAGACCACAGTCTCACTAGACAAAAGGCTAAGGAAAGTCTGGGTCATAACAAATGTGGTGAATTAGGTAACAGAAAATGACTCCTTGGCTCAAGTATGGAAGAGAAGAAATGCTAACTAAAAATGCCTTCTTTGGTTAGACCGACTAACTCATCTTCAGAAACCAAGCTAAGGAAGTGTATTGGTCTGAGCTTAACTTTGTCCCTGTGGGTAGCTCCATTTGTTTACTTTGCCTTGAACCTTCCAACATGGCCTTTGCACAAATCATATGGCCCTCAAACTCTTGGGTACTGGCCTCTCCTCAACCACAGCTTGCCTGGGTCCTTCACAAAGCTCCAGCCCTATTGTATTTAAGCTTACTTGTCATAAAGGCTAACAAACTGTCTCAATAGCTTCCTAACACTCACGAGTTACTGAGTTTTTAGTGCTTCCTCACCCTTACTTAAAAGACACTGTTATTGGAAAACCTAATATATTAAATGTGACAGAGCTGGGTTTACAAATCTACTTGTCTGGTTTCCATTGACATTTAAAAACAATGTTAGTGACAAAAATGTAATTATTCCTAAATGATGGAAACAAGGAGCTGGGCACACTGAATGAACTTTTTTTGAACCTCTATTCATTTCACTTCAGATTTTGGCAGGGAGTTTTGCTGGTTTCTATTTTATCCTAACCAGTTTATCCATGTTCCAGACTTCATATGTTCTGCGGCTGTAAAGCTTTCCTGTGGAATTCACCCATTGCCACAGAATTGTGCTGGAGAAACCCAGCACGCCTCTGAAAAACAGGATAATTCTCTTGCACTCATATGTGCAGATGAAGTGAGAACACGCACTGAGCATATGCTGACATAGCTCGCTCTCCTTCATTTTTCAGGCAGCTTTAAACTGCATTTCTGAAAGGTGTGAACTACCTCATCTATCTCAGCTGGGGCTGGAAGGATTCCCTTCTTCCAGTCTGTAGAATTTGCTGATTTGTACTCTGCTGCAGAAATTTGACGTTTTTGCTAGCCATTCCCGATCTTATTGCAGTCTGATACTTTTGTTTCCTTTCTCTTAACTTTGCCAATTTCCACCTATACAGCTACCTTTTCCTCTCCAGTTGTAGTGAGCACAGAATGAAATACAAAGAACTCTTAACATTCATTGAAGAACACACTTTTACTCTAACAGTGATCAAAAAACAGCACAAGTTGCCCGAAGAGGGCATGGAGAGCATGCCTGGACAAGGTCCTGGGCAGAGCTTCCCCTGCTTTGAGCAGTATGAGTGGACTGTTTCCAGTGGTATCTTCTCAACTCAGCTGTTATGCAACTGGCTGAATTTCTCCACGGAGGAAAATGTTTAATATATTGTAGCATTTGTTCTTCCTGCACAGTTCCACAGACACCTCCAGCAGCCACCTAGGGACCTCATGAGCGTATATGGGTCGAGTCCTCAGTTGCCATCCTACCAGTCAATAGTGCTCTACTGCAGCTGGAAAATGACATAGCAGGAAAGCCCTACAAAATTGTGCAAGACGTTTTCCTGGCTATATGGAAGGGTGATAAAATTTTATCAGATTGGTCTAATAGCAGATAGAGATCTACCTTGATGAACATCTGCCATCCCTACAGTCTGAAAGAGTTCACAGAGTGCAAGAAAGCTAACAGAACAAAGATGAGTTTTTGTGCAGAAAGATTAGAGGAGACTTACAGATGTAGAAGCAGTAATGTGTTGTCAAGGAATCTATGTGTCAGAGAGCTGTGCTCATGTCATACTACAACCTCCACAAACAGACATCTTGACTCGATTAATTTCTAGTTTTTTCTGCCTCTCAGTAAGACAAGGCAGCGCTGAGAATTATGTAACGATAATGTAAGGCACTTTATTGTCCTCTTTCAGTTCCTCGCTGCCCACTCACAATCCATTTGTTTTATCACCATTATGTTTCGCCTTAAACTCAGGCAGAATTGGTGTTGGACAGATTTAACCATCTCGTATTTAGAAGCTTAGTATCAGCCAATCATCTAGGCTCCCCTTACAACTAATCGAAAGAAGCATATATCTCAAAAGAACAAGACTTCACTTCTCAGAATAAGTATCTGAGCAGGAACAAACACAGTTCCAGAACAGGTTGTTGTGCACCTAGGTTTCCTTCATCAATATTGGTGGAAAACAACTTTTAGATACCAAAAATTGGTTACTGAGCATTCTGGTAAGTTTATAGGGTTATCAGAACAGCACTTGCTGTGACAGGGACTCACCTTGTTACTGTTTCCCATTGCCATCACAGTACAAAAACTCAACTTATTAACACCATGTTTATTTACCACAATGAATATTTTCAAGCTGCCATACAGCACTGCTCACCTGGACTGCAAAAAGACAAACTGAAAAGCATATTAGCAATTAAGCATGTTAGTCCATCTTGAGAAGAGCCCAAATAAATTTTTGGTACCTCCTGTTGGCTGTAGCTGACTAAATAAGAGCGAAGGCTGGTCAGCACATTTTCTATCACTCCCCAAGAATAAGCACATAAACACCAGAAAGCACGTTATAGCCCCTATCGCAAGTTTCACAGTGGACCAAAGAAAATTCAAGATATGCTACATTAACAACTAGAAATGTACCAAGGGGGTGAGGAGTGAGGAATCAGTCTTAGACTTAAAAACCATTAAGAAATGAAAGCTACCTCTGAGATGCCATGACAGCAGAAGTTCCCAAGTTGAATGAAGCGTGAAAATTGCTGGAAGAGTAAGACACAGGTGGGAGTCAGAAATGTTTCTGCTTGATTTTCTCTCTGATGCACTGAGATTGTGCAAATCTTTTATACTCTTTCTTTGTGCCTTTGTTTTCACTTCCATAGTTCAGATCACAGTTAACCTGCATCATTTACCCCACAAGGATACGGAAAGGTTTGAAGGTTTTTTGAGATCCAAGATGCAGGTTTTGAGAACACAATTATTAAAAACATGAGTACTTACTAGATTAGCAATAACACTCCTGAACAGTATTTCAAAATCAGGAAGACAGTTTCCAGGCATGGGCCCATACAATCAGACCTGAAGCAGTGCATCTCCAGCCTAATTGTTTCACCAAACCTGGGACCTTTGTTTGCTTCCAAAAGTGCACACAGAATACCTGCAACATTGTGCTGTTAAGCAATGCCTATGTGCAAAACAAACCAAGAAACCCCAAAACCACAGTCTCCAGATCTCACACAGCTGCAACTTCTTGCACCTAAACCACAAAGGTCCAATAATCTCTACGGCTGGTAGAAACAAATGTTCTATCAGTAACTAATCCATAGAGTATGAATTGCAAGAGTATCAAACTGCCCACAAACACTCAGACCACAGCACAGGTAGGAATTCAGCCTTAAAGGACACAGCCTTACTGAGAAATCATGCCCTAGGAGCAAGATAGTCCCAGAGAATAATGGAGGTGGGGCCAGGAAACTCATATTACTGCAAGACTAATTTACATTCCCATCAGCTCAAACTTCAACTATATACAAAAAATAATGTGAAAAATAAGGTAATTCAGTTACCATTAACAGAACACTACAACATGAAATGTTAGGTAACAGTGTCAAACTAGACTAGAAGACTCCTTTCCTTAAAGGCTCTGTTCAAGTACAAAGCTGTCAGTAGCATTAGTATTAACTAATGACAGCAGGAATTTTGGCCCATTTGTAACACGCTGTCATGTTTTCACTATCTGTGAAAAGCTGATGTAGTTAAGCCATGGGAAATATAAGAAGTTACTGGAATTAGTGAGGGTGCACATGTTTCCGGGTTTCTAGGAAAGCTGAAGTATGAGAATTTCACAGATGTGGGACTTATGATAGCATTCCAGTTGAAACAAATTTGTAACAAACCCTGTGGAGAGGTTCATTCAACAGCATGAGCTAACCAAGGAAACAGTCATTTCTGGCTAGGTGCAGCAGCAGCAAACTCAGAACAGCTCTGTTTTCTGGTTGTCAAAGAGCTGCTAAAGCAGATGTGAAACTCATCAAAAATAGGTCACAAACAGAGAACATGCAAGTGAATGCATCAATACCAAGGTGTTCTGAAAATATGCAATGCCGGAATATCTCGGTAGTGTTTGTAACCCTGAAGCATACCCAACATAGAACTGCACCCAACACAGAAGTGCAACTAACACCAGGCTGCTTTGCACGATTCTCATGACTTCCACAGACTGCACTGTCTGTGTTAATAAGGGTGTGGTGCTCTAAGCAGCTGAAGTGTCAGATGGAAGGAAAGGTACTGAATTGCACTCTGTTTTCCTTTGAAACTGGATTTGCGAGAGAGGCTTTCATTCCTGTCTTTTTTTTTTTCCTCAAAGTCTATAATTAACCCAGACTGAGGTATCGCAATGAGCCAAACGTGGAATTTGCCATTACAAACAGATTGCGAGCTCACTCTGTCTGATAGGCTGTCCTCCTACAATAGCCATTCCTCCATGGACAGGAATTGTGTCCAACATGCCAATTACATTTTTTTTTTTCCCCTTTTCTCTTCCCTTTTTAAAAGCCCATGGGACCCAATTCCTCAGAATTCCCCCATATGGAGATTCACTTAGATCTATTTCTAAGACTCTTGCAGTACTTAGAACGCTTAGCTTCCTTTATCAGCAGCTATATAAAGGAACATGATTTAAATCTAAAGATTTCAGGTTAAGAAAAATAGTGAATTTGGGCTATAACAGGACTAAACAAGGGATTTACATGTCCTGTCATTCCCCTGGCAAGCCTCCCTGGCTGGCCTTCACAGCCCAGGTGTGAGACTGTCTTTGGCCAAATGACTTCAACAAGCCGAGTCTAAGCACCACAGCCTGAAGCAGGCTCAAATACTTCCGATGTCAGTCAGTTGCAAGACAAGGACTGACACTCTCCTTTGCCTTGCTTCTACTTCCATTATAACAGTAGGTTTTATCCCTCCAAGACCTAATGTCATTGTATAATCAAGTATTAACAAAAAGACGGGATTAGTCAGACAAAAAAATCTGCTGGTATCATGGGTCCATATGTGTTAAGATCTACTCATGCACTTTACTGAAAAAAATAGGTCTTCAGTAAGTATTCAGCAATTATATCCCTTTATTTTGGTAGTAGTGGATCAAAAATAGTGTTTAGCAGAGAAACATTGAAGAGACTTCACATTACTGATGTTTCAAACCAGCAACCAGGCTTGTCTCCTATGTGGGGGCTGGGGGAAGACAGGACAGTAGGGGAAGCTTATATCCAACTTAAAAGAAACTCATTGTGGCTTATGTTCAGTTGGAAGCCTTTGCTGAGGCAAATTTATGTTCATTTTAGCACAGATTTCTCATAGCCCAGAACCTAGGGTGAAATGTGGTAGTTGATTACCATGTTAAAACTAGTGAGTTAACAATTATGATTATTATATTTAAGCAACAATGTTCAAAGGTGCTTTTTTTAATGCTAGTGGGCTTTTATTACTATTGTTCATCTAAGAAATAACTCAAAAATACTCATATTTCTTATAGCTACAGGTGCAAATCTTGGAGGTTGATGCACAATGCTGCCCTATGCTCTGTTGAAGAACAGTTTTCTAGAAAAGGCAGCTGCAGAGGGAGACCAGAAAGCGGTTACTTTCTTACAAGGACATAAAAGGGTTGTTTCATTCTTTCAGAAGAAATCAGACTACGTACTTGCACTCAGTTCTTGGCCAGATTGTTCTCTCTCCTCCTCGTGGGGCAGCACATTAAATGCATTTGGCTGCAGTTCTTTGACTGCCGGGGGGCTTTTATTCCAGCAGCGATGCAAGTTTACAAAGGAGCATGGGTGGATAGGGACAGGAGTTGATTTAAACTTCTATTGACAAACCATTTGAGAAAATATTTTCTTTCCCTAAGGTTGCAGTTTATGGGTAAGTTCTCACTTCCAAAAACAGAACAACATGCATTTTTACCAAATAAATATAATGCAGACAAATCTGATGGTAACTATTTCAGAAAACTTGGCAGAAGTACAGTTTACACAAGGCTTTCCAAATGTTCCATATTTGCAGAATAAAGATGAAAACTCTGATCTTTGTAGTTTGAACTTGTCTTGGTTTACTGTTCCTTTTGGGCCTGAATAGAACTCATATCTGTGAATTCTGCTTGAATCCAGCAAACCCAAATAAATAAATCCCAATGCAAACATAGGTCAGCCAGCTCTCGATGTTTGGCTCCAAATTTTGGGCTTCTGACATTTGAACTCTGATTTCCCAAGTTGCTTTGAGATGCATTTGGGCTGGACTTAAAATGAATTCCATAAACTCTTTCCCTGGGTTTTTATTGACTTTGTGACAGAGAAATCCTTCCTCAAAGACAACTCATCAACTGCGTTAGTCATCAGGTCCTCAGTTGCAGTCAGACACCAGGTTACCTTTTGTACTGTAATCTGTTGATAGATTGTTTAAACTGGTGCTTACCCCAAATTTCCACTAGCTGCAGCATGTTTTGAAAATTTGAAATGGCTTACTTCAACCTGCCTACAAATGATCTGTGTATGTCTGGTAGGAAGCACAAGGAAGTGAATGATTAATCACATTCTTCCCTAGTAATTTAAAAGCATTGGTGAATGGCAGGAAACATTGTAATAAGCACTGAAAGAAAGAAGGCGGCAACACACTGAAAGCCTTACTCTTGATTTCAATAGAAGCATCAAAGCAATTAAGTCTGCTAATTAGACATTACCTTTTAAGAAATAAATTACAATAGATACATTTCATGCACTGTCCACATTTCTGTACAAAAATTATGAGCTGGTCACATACAAGTATAGCACACAATCATTCATCATCATAGCAGCTTTATCTCAAAATTGGTAATAAACACCGACACATACACAATATCTGTTCAACAGGCATCTTGCAGCCTCTCATTTACTAAGCAGCTCTGTACTTCAAATACTTACTTCAGTGAAATATGCAGAAAATCTATTTCTGTCTTTCACTGTCATCTTGAATGAGATTGTGCAAGGCATTGTCTTTTTTTTGTGATGTGATTCACAATCTTTTGGACACAGAGGAGAAAGTCGCACCTTTGTACATTGGCGAAAAAAAACATGCCACATTTCATTCAATTATTTAGGAAGTGTTATAAGCTGTTAATTCTATACACCAACAAGTTGTGAATTAAGGTTGAAGATTTTCTCAAACAATTCAAAGAGATTTTGTTGTTCTATTCACACTATATTTATTTCAGCCACATATTTTCTAGAATTGCTTGGCTTAATAGCTGTACAAAGTCTCATGTCCAACGTGGACTTAAGATTTCCATGAATTTGAATGAACCAAGTTTTAGAGTTTATGCTTTAGAGAGCTAACAGAAAACCTGGAAAGTTAGTGGCTCAGAAGAAAAATATATTTTTTTGTTTTCACAAATACTCAAAATTAAGTAGGACAGCTCTGCTCTTACCCTCTCTTATGTCTGAGGTCTTGTGAGTCATAGGAAAATCATTTTTTAAGGTAAATAGCTGCCTGTTGTATTTAAATCTTCAACCAAAAAAACTTAGAGACTGGTAAGAAAATGGTAATATTTCTCTGCCAAAATTCTGGCAAACCAGGAAAAAACATCAGGGGAGACATTATCATTATTTTGATTCTGAAGTGTCCCTGATTGGAACTATCACTAAAAACGTGCATGCTTACAGAAGGAAGTTCAGCACACTCAACTGTGTTAGCTGCAAAACAGAAGTCCACTAAGCCTAAAGCTGAAGCACAAATTTGACAGAAGAGATTCCTTTAGGGCTCACCTTTAGAGGCAGAACACCAAAGAACCATATAGCCATGGTGCTGCAAGACATTTCACTTGAGATATTTATAGCTGCCTCCCCTTTGTAGGTAGTCACATAGCAAGTCAGTGTTTAACAGGGTTAGGGATACAATGAGCAACTAATAAATCTCCTGTTATTTCAGGTAATATTCTGTTATTTCAGAAAAAGATGAATTAAGAAATTGTTCGGAGTTCTATCAAATTTATTGTCATATCTGAATCATCTGAACTGGATAGTAAGACCCTATGCAAAACTAAAGCTGTTAGCTTAAAATAAATTTTATGAGAAAGCCATGATCACATTAAGACTAGAGGCAGAATACTGGGAGAAATTTCAGAGGACTATACATTGAGATGAGAATAAAACCAAAAGCCGAACTAAACAACTTCAAAACAAACCCCACAAAGCATCCCACCCTCCAGCATCATGGGGTTGTCTTGCATTTGTTTTGTTTTTTTCTTTTTTAAGAGGTGAATTATACCTTTTTCAGAACAGAAACGTTCACAGGTTGTTATAACAACTTGTAAAAATGTTACTGATTAAAGTAAAGAAAAAAGTGGCCAGGACACTAGTTTGATATTTGAGACAGCTCTCTGCTCTTCTACAACTCTGCTAAGAAGTCCTTCAGTCTCTTTCACTTTCACATCCATAACCTATGGGTACCAGGGCGGCCCACGTCATGACAGCCACTGTCAGTCTTGCCAGAGCTCAGTATCATGAACATCTACCCCAGCAGAAAACGATGTAGCTGTGCATGTGTCCCTAGCTGCATGAGATTAAAGAGATGAAAAAAACCTCAAAAAGTAATGAGGAAAAGACCCCAACAACCTTTTATTTGTATTACGACAGCAGATTTGTTATATACACACACAGAGGGGTTTTTTGATATGTTTATATAAAAAATATGCATCTCTTGATCACTTACTAAGGCCTTGTTGTTGAAGAACATGATCATGTGAAAAGTGAGTGCAATATTATGAATAAATGATTCTATTTGGGAGCTCCTATAGCAGAAAAACCTATCAAGTGTCCATTTCTTCTTGCACAGATCATACACACTTGGCTAGTCAGAAGCAGATCCAAGACTGTAATCCAAAACTTAATCCGCAGTCCCTACTCCACTTTTAGCCTACAGGGATCCTTCTCAGGCAGGCTCCAGGGGGGCCCATGGAGAACTAAACTCCTTAGCCACTCAGTAACATGAACAGTGGCCCTGTGTAGAGCCTGGACTGATGCCTCCATCTTTCCCACCCATCTTCTCAGCAATCCTTCCCCCTGCCCCATGCTGCCAGATGAACAGGGTGACTGAAGAACAGCGAGGGCATGGCAGAAATTTGAAAGAGAAAGAGCAGAGTCTGTAGGAGTATGGCAAGGTTGAAAGAAAAAGAAAAAAAAGTCAAAGGAAAGAAACACCTCCTCTGTCTTCTCCATCTGGCTTCCCTTTGCACCCCAAAACCCTTTCTCAGATAGAAAGGTCATGGCAAAGTTCTAGAGGATAGGAAACCAAATAGATAGGTATGAAAGGATGGTTGGAGGAGAAAGATAACTACGAAATATACACAAACATTGACCACAATCATGCTGTGTCCTTTCCTGCCCATTCTCTCCCTACACAGTAATGTTGGCCTGAAGCAGTACATTTACATGGCAAGTTCCAGCCTTTTTCCTTAAGACTAAGCACAAGAGGTTCCAGTTGCAGCTTCTGCATAAAATTCAAGAGAAACAACAAGCCCTTCCCCATCGCAGCATCTGCATTTGCTAATATACAAATATATTACTAAACCCCAGGATAAAGCACAAGGTGAAAGTTATGATGTGAGAAAGTAACAGGCGGATGTGTTGCTACTCTAAATGTCTACACAAACACAGAAGAGTTTTAAGGTGCACACAGAATTTAACACCAGGTGGTTTTCCTGGTAGGTTCCTAGTAGATTACACAGCAATATGCAAACAGGAAAAAATAAATCACCATCCAAACATCTAAGATGCTACAGACATCAATACATTGCTCAGCATGTGGCAAAAGGACAAGCTAAACAAAATTCCCAGGAAGACGTATATAGATACATCAAATCTACTTTAGAGAGAGAGCGTCTTAATTTTGTATATGAATAGCTAGTAGTCCAAAGAGGGTCTTTGGTCCTCTGAATAAAGAGTGATGAGATGCTGGCTGTGCCCTCTTGGGCAAGACCTAGCTCAGGTTCACAGTTGCCATTCTGCAGTCTTGTTCTGTAGACTCGAACAGTGACAGCAAGTTGGCCAAAGCAGCTAAAACGCCAGCAAAGGACCCACAGATGAAGCACAATTACAGTGTACATGCCTGTTCCTGTGTTACCTCCTAACCACACGTGGAGAAAACGCAAGGTCAAGGGTGCATGTTTCTTCACACTGTGTCTGCTGTAATGCCCTCCCAGCCACAGAACTGTGTGGAAAACAATACCAATTATACATTGAAGGGACAGACCAGAAAGTACACTTTCAATCGTCCCATGAAACATTTAAGTCAGCGTGAGAGTTGTAGGTTGGGCTGCTTACCATCTCCTCTGGCATCAGCAACTGTCTATTGTCAATGTCCTTCCATACTGCACACACTTAAGAGCCTCCCCAGAGACTGAAAGACTCTGCCCGAGCTGAAGGGAGCAGCTAACAAACGAGATCTACCTTCCCACAGAGACCAAGCACTGCAGGGCAGCCAGGAGCAGAAGGAATTGAGAAATGACAGGTTATTGTTCATAGCTGTCACTCTCCCCCTCTCAGCACAGGTGCATAACAGATCTACACAGACCAATTGTTCTGTCCCAGAAGAGATAGGTAGACCCCCAAGGTAGACATGCCAACTTGACACCCACTGACCCTGAGCAAGGGAACTTACTTCCTTTCACAGCATATGATGCTTCTGTTTCAGGAGATGTCCACAATTGATTGTATTGATTGAAGGATTTGTACGCAGCATTTTTAACATTTGGCCTAAAGAGTGGGGAACTAGAACAACCTGAAGCATGCCTGCTGAGACCTGGGGCTCATGTTGCTTGCAAAAGAAGCAAATTCCAAAGAATGAGGCACATAAAAGGTATGTGTTGTAAGAAATCTTGTTCAAACTTTTTCTTCTGCGTTGATGTATCAGGATTTCCTTTTTAACATGCTAAAGTCTAATTGAACAGAAATAGGCTTGCTAAAGCCCAAAGCAACACTTTGCGGCACATGAAGGATATAGATTCACTTTAATTTTATTAGGTAGTTATTTGTAATAAGGTGATTGAGGAAGAGGTTTTATCTAGGGATAGAATTTCAGCTATTTTTTTTCCTCCAATATAAAACGTTCCTGTAAGGATGCCAGCCTGAAAAACAACCTGCACTACAATAAATGTTCCCAATGATTTTGTAAGTGTGTGCTGTAGGCATTCAGAGCAGACGTAATCACTAGTCCCATGCTGGCATCTATGTGGTATTTGCATCCACTTTGGTGCAGCAAACTATGAACACATAGGTAAATTAGAGGGAATATGGAAAGGGGCAGTAAGACTGAAAGGGTTTGGAAAACATTAATGAAAAGGAAAGGTTAAAACAATTGTTTGCTCAGTCAGAAAAAGAGAAAAATGATGAGAGATGATAATAGGTTTCCAAGATGTAAAAGGTTGGGGTTTTTAAACAAGGAAAGGCTTTACATGACCCTTTGTTCATGAGCTACCTTGAACGTAATTTTAAGTAGAGAGAATTTAGCTAAATATTAGGTGGGAAACCTTTCTAAGTGTAGGTTTAATTAAACCAGTAGACTCAGATACTCCAGGGGGTCATGGCATCCTTCTTATTGAAGGGTTTTAAGCTACAAATTCACCTGCCAAGGTAGTTTAAGTACAGATCCTGCCTAAAAGCTGGGTGACGTACAAAATGACTTCCTGAAGGGCACTCCGGTCTTGTGTTTCAGCAGTGCTTCATAACTTGGATGGATGTCAAATTGCCAATTACCATCCAGGTCCTTATTGCTCCCATTTAGAGAGCTGGCCTCTTGAGTGTTTCAGCTACATTAGCAGGTAACACACTCAGTGCCCAAGCATCAGTATAAAACACACCCATTTCACACTAAAAGCTATATTACTTAATGTAGTCTTTTTTTTTCCTCTGCTGTACTCTGTAGTCCAAGCAACACAAAAGCCTCTAGGTAAGAGCCCAGCCGTGCTAGCCAACAGTTGGCCTTTCCATGGATGTTAACATCATGAGTGTGAAAAGCAGCCTGGGGTCAGCTCAGCATGAAGCAGACCTTGGGGCCATCAAATACCTGCACTAGTGCATGGGGAGAGGGGCAGCACCAAGTTGAGCAGCAGAATCATATCCTCTGTGCTTTGTGCTGTGTGGGTCATGCTGCACCAAGCCACCAAATCAAGTCAGAAAAAAAAGGACCTGGGGGTGCTGATGGACAGCCAGCTGAACATGTGCCAGCAGTGTGTCCAGGTGGCCAAGAAGGCCAATGGCATCCTAGCTTGCAGCAGGAATGGTGTGGCCAGGAGGAACAGGAAAGGGATGGTGTCCCTGTACTCAGTACTGGAGAGGCTGCACCTTGAGTACTGTGTTCAGTTTTGGGCTCCTCACTACAAGAAGGACACTCAGGTGCTAAAGCATGTCCAAAGAAGGGCACCGAAGTTGGTGAAAGGTCTGGAGCACAAGTCTTATAAGGAGCAGCTGAAAGAATTGTTTAGCCTGAAGAGAAGGCTGAGGGGAGACCTTACTACTCTCTACAGCTACCCAAAATGAGATTGTACTGAGGGTGGCATTGGTCTCTTCTCCCAAGTAACAAGTGTTAGGACAAGAAGAAACAGCTTCAAGTTGTACCAAGGGAAGTTTAAATTGGATATTAGAAAAAATTTCCTTACCAAAAGAGTCATGAAGCATTGGAACAGGCTGCCCAGGGAAGTGGTGGAGTCACCATTCCTGGAGGCATTAAAAAAATGTGTAGACATGGCACTTTGGGACATAGTTTAGTAGGCATGGTGGTGGTGTGTTAACAGCTGGACTTGATGATCCTAGAAGTCTTCTCCAATCTTAATGATTCTATGATAAGTGTGTTTAAAAAAAAAAAGAGTGGGTTAAAAAATATTTTTCAAAGTACAAAAAAATCAGAAAAAAAAAGAAGAAATTTCCTTTAGCTAGAATTAATCGCAGGAAATTACTCCCTGTGATATGTCATTCCTGTGGTGGAAACCTGAAAGCAAAGCCCCATGAACTCAGCGGAGGAGAAAGTGTGGTGCCCCAGAACCTACAGAAGCTACTGGAGAGTGTTCAGAGAAGGGCACAAAGCTGGTGAGGGGTTTAGAGGGGAAGCCCTATGAGGAGCGACTTGGTCTGTTCAGCCTGGAGAGGAGGAAACTGCAATGAGGTGTCCCCTCAGTCTACTGCTCCCTCGCAAGATGAGGAGGAGCAGGAGCTGATCTCTTCTCTCTGATGACCAATGATAGGACTCGAGGGAATGACACAAATATGTCCTGGGGAGGTCTACGTTGGGTGTTAGGAAAAGGTTCTTTCCCCCAGAGGGTGGTGGAGCACTGGAACAGCTCCCCAGGGAAGCAGCCACAGCGCCAAGCCTGACAATATTCAAGAAGCATTTGGAGAATGCCCTCAGACACACGGTGTGAATGGTGGTTGTTCTGTGCAGGAACAGAAGTTGGGCTCGACAATCCTTGTGGATCCCTTCCAGCTCAGGTCACCCTGTGACTCTGATCCGCCCGCTGGGAGCGACGCGGGGACCGGGCGGGCGGTGGCGCCACCGCGCCCCCTGGCGGCCGCCACCCGCCAATGGCGGCGGCAGCCCCCGCAGAGCCCTGGCTGCCAAGGGGCCGGGGTCAGCCCTCCAGAACAGAGACACGGCTCTGTCACCCCATGAGCGGTCAAGAGCAAACACGGGACTCAACCGATTCAGAGGGGGAAGAAAGACTGAACTGACTCTCAGCATAAACGAAAACTCAAGGCAGCAGACACGCCACAGTGCAATCCACAGGGACGAGGGCGAAGAGCAAAGTGTTTGGGAGGGTGGAAGCTCCTTGTATCTGGCTCTTTCCCAGGTCCAGGTGAACAGAGGTGCGGGAGACCAGGCAGGGGCTGGAGAGGAGGGAAGGGAAGCAGAACGGGCTGCGAGCGCAGAGGAGAACAGAATTATGGCTTATTACAGAAAGGTGTTCATAGAATCATAGAATGGTTTGGGTTGGAAGCGACCTTAAAGATCATGCATTTCCAACCCCCCTGCCACAGGCAGGGACACCTCCCAATAGACCATGTTGAGGAGGAACGCATGGAGGCAGCCTCCACCAGTTTCAAATCACACAGCCAGGAAAGGGGGATTCATTTCTTTTTCTGAAGTTGAAGTCCTCTCGTGCTGCACCTCCACTGTCTTGCACTTCTGCTGTAACTCCAAGACTCTGCAACTCCCAGAGAACCTAACCCTAAGATGCATTGCAATTCCCCTTTCCTGCCAGCCTACTACAGCTATCCTGTTACCTATCTGTCCTTTTTTCATTAGGAACCAACAGCCAGCTTCCTCCTCCCTACTCCAGCTCCCAGAAGAGTAGTTTTCCAACTGTATCCTGCTACTGTAAAGCTTTAATTTAACAGACTAAATATTACAAGATGTTATTATAATCAGCTGGGACCTGTTGCTGTAAAGTGATTTTGACAATATCAAAACAGTAGGAAATCTCATGTAACTATGTTAAAACCAGGTAGTTAAAATGAAAATTTCAATCTGAAGCTTCAACTCTATTTTTAATTTATATCTTCTGATAATTGAAATTCAGCTCCGGATGGTTTTTAATTGTCATTTAAAAACTACACATATTTGAAAGCAATCATACACTCACTTCCAATCTGGAAAGATCCCCAGATTTGCCCGTGCTTTCTGCTCAGCGAGAACTAGCACTGTGCTGTTTCTTTGTTGAAACCCACCATGTACAACTGCCTGCCTCAACATTTGGGATGGGAGGAGGCTTGGTCAGTTTGGTGCTGAAGGTGCTTCTCCTCTCCAGGTCACATTGTGTGTTGGTTGGTTTCTGTTAATGAATCCTGTGGGGCTCGAGGCATGAGTCTACCAATAAAATTTGAGCATGATCACCATCTCATTATGCCAGAGAGTATAGCTTCCCCGCAATTCAATTTAGCTGTTTAAACAAGCACAGACTTCACAAAATGTTTGTCCTCTGATTGCTCTAAAGATGGCTCAGTGATACCAACTTCCTAAAAGAGTTTCAAGGACAGCAGAATAAAACAATACAAAGAGCTCTGTTGATTTCCAGAGTCCAGCCCATAGGAGGTCACTTAATTGAGGCAAAAGTTCCTTGTTATCAGCCATAAGTAGAGAGAAAGAAACACACAAAACCCACAAGTCCATTCCATCTGTCAGAGGGAACTGCAAGTACCAAACAGCTTCAGCTTCCCGGTCTAGCAGGACCTTTGGCTAACCAGGTCCAGTCTCTCCTCTCTGCCTTACTCCCATGGGTCCAAGATTCAAGAAAACATATCTAGGGTCCTGTTTCCCCACAGGAGGGTCACATGAGAACCAGGGATCCTTCTTACAGCTGCAAGACAGGAGATTTCAGCCTGCACTGCATGCTTTCAGCACTGCTGCTGTGACCCCCATTCTTACAACACTCTGCAACAAACCTATCTCAGCTCCTGTTTTCAAGGTCTTCTCAAAGAACATGCATTTGACAATCTGCCTACGTACAACTTAAAAACCACAGCTTGATTTAACCCATTTTAGAATACCTGTTACCCTGTCATTTCCCAAGTGATTTACTTTGCATGCTTCCTGCCAAGTCCTACCTGCATGCCTACCACAATAAAGGGGTCCTCTCTAATTGCAGGACCGACCAAATGTTGTTAACAGTCAAACCAATCTGGGTAAGACAATACTCCCTTCATTTTGGAGTTCACTCACAGTTTCTAACTCTAAAGCAGTAAGAAAGCTAAGATGAGGAAACACATCCAGATGTTGTATCACATATAGCCTGTACCTGTGTATTTCTCATGCTTCCAACAGACTGGTTCTGACAGCCTCAGAGCCTGTAGGATTACTTGCCTTCAGTACCATATACTACCAATACCAAACCTAAAGAACTATCCAGACAAAAAACTAGACCTGCAGCTTGCTCAGATGTGGGAAGTTAAAAAAATACAATGGCACACTATGAAACTGAATAATGGCAGCTTGATCAACATCCAGGTGGGAGGAACTTCATCAAGACTGTGACAGGAAAACACACGATAACACGAGAATCACCAACAGATCTCCTTTTACTAACCAAACTCAAGTCCCACCGATGTGGGGACCTGTGAGTCCTCTGCCCTCAGTCTGACATAGTACCAGAGACCCTACACCATTCCTTCATCTTCAGATTTTCAGCAAAAAACTCCATCCACATAGCTGCCAACTTCTTACAATTTACAAGACCTCAGCATTTTCCAACAGAAGTGCCAACTCCTCCAGAGTAGATTTAAATCCCATAAGAGTCTTGCTTCCCTTATTTACATATAGCAAATCCTTCAGAAGTCATCCCAGGCCTTTACAAGTCCGTGGACCACAAGTTAAATATTCTCCCAGACACAAGTATATGCTTCATAGCCTGGAAACCTAGCACAACCAGGCAGGCAGCCAGAGTCAGTCTTTTTTTTGTGACTGGCGTGATTTAACATTTATTTATTTTACACAAGGTACTCTCGTGACAGAACAGGGAGGATTTACACAGACATGTCACAGATCTGCTCAGCTCTTCCACATCATCTGTATCATGCTGGCGTAGTGCCCTGCAGAAAGCACTAGAGTCTATGCTGGTTTGCATCCTTTGCTAGCAATAAATTGCCAATCAGTGCAGAATACACCCTCAGTTGATGCTCAAGGGGTGTTTTGCTATAAATGAATCCCTGTGATGTAATGGATGCTACTCATTTGTATTTGAACTAGAATATCAATATTTACACCTGTATGTCTGAATATGAAATGCAAGCAGATGTATATAATACTTACCATAGTAGATATTGCTTTAGGAGAGGTATAAATGTATAAGGGACTGAAACAATTTAAAGTCTGCACCCATCTCTCAGGCTGTTGCTATTCATGTAAGGACCATGCTGTGAGAAGCAGTTATGCAGCCCAAAGTGCATGCCCTCATTATTCTAGCTGGAGTCCAGTCTGTACTTGTGCTCACCCCAGTGCCCTGCAGAACTTCTTTGTTCTCCTGCTCCATAGGCACGTATTGAAGATATTTCCAAACTGTTTATTGCAGGGACGTGTGTGACAAAGGACTGAGTGCAAAGGAAGGAACAAACCAGATTATTCTATGTTCTGCACAATACAGAACAGTGGCTGTCTTTTTCTCTTAGACGCATAGAATAATTTCTGTGATGGAATTAAAATGAAGACGTACACATGAATATCGAACAATGTGAACTGCCACTTGTTTCCTTAAGTTACAAGATATTTGTGTGACACATGTCTCAGAAGTAACAACATTTCAAATTGAAAAAAAATTCTACCTCTGTAACCATTTGTTTCCATCTTCAGGTCCTGTTCATAGTATCCAGTCCCTCAAAGAATGGATAACTGGATTTCTTTGGTCACCAGTTCACTGCCTTCCTTCACCTTCTTATGATAGCATTGTTTCCTCTCTAGGTATTCACAAAGAAGCCATGTGCTTTCTGTCTCAGCAGCTTGCAGCAATCTTATCACAAACAGAACTGCCAGACAGAACATCTCTCTTCTTCCCTCTATTAGGGCACGTTACTCAGCAATACACTTTGGTTGAAGGCAGCAGCATTGCAGCCAAACACTGATATATGTAACGCTTGGATAACAGTTTGAAAATGCTTTTTTTCCTTGAGAAGTTCCATTCAAAGTTCACATCTGTTATATCTCAGCCCCTACCTGTTCAGCAGAATAACACCAAAATGCAAGTTCTGTTCAGGAACCGAACGTTTTGCTGCTGCAGACAGAGAGAGAATCTTCTTGTGAGAAAAGATAGCCAGTCTTCCCAAAGGGAATAAAGTTCCTGGACAACATACTGGAGCAGAGACTTCACACCCACAGATGCCCCACACACATAGCTCAGCTGGGAGATTGGAAAAAGGCCCCAAAATATATCACTTACAACCCATGATGTAACGAGTCACATTTTCTAAAGCACACAGTGAACTACTGCCAGCTTTGGTTGGTCATCTTAAGTGTTTGAGGATTAAGTCATTTTGAGTTGGGCAAGCAAAGTACACTTGTGCATTTACTAATTACCCAGTTAATTTGTACCTTGTTCACAAACAAAAGGACATTTCTCCCACTACAGGAATCTCTCCTGCAATTAGAGTTGAATATGCAAAAGATAACCTGCTAGTTCAGGGCCACAAATCACAGACTCTATCATTTGGGCGAAAGAAAAGATGACCCAGAACCTGCTCCCAGCATCAGCAAAGACTTCAAGACCGCAGCAAGGAACTCTATCAGTCTCCCCAGTTTCTCCATTCAGAACCTGGACACTGAGTATTTGTCAATATAGGACAATGCAACTAAACACAGCACTCCCTGTTTAGTAAGTGTTAATCAGGCAACAAAAATAAAGAATAAGACATAATAAAAGCTCTCTGAATGCCAAACATCCAGCCTGCGTTACAATTTCTTCAGCTATGATCCCATGGCTACATCTGTAGCGTAGCTTGGAGTGATAACTCAGCTGTTGCATGCATGCTAGTCACAATAGGCTGTGATCCAGATCCATATTCCAACCCTCCTCTACACCCACAGTTTATTTCTCAGATAGAAAAAACCCTCTGATGCACAGGTGGAGAAGACATGCTTGTCCCACTTGCTGTCCATGCATCAGAGAACAATCCTTACAGTTTAGAAACAGATTTACAGAGGTCAGAGACATGACATTCGGTAAGATTTATGGTCACCAAGTGTTTCCTTCAGCCTGGGATTCCTAAAATGCTTCACTAGTCCCTGAAACTGTTGTGACCAGCAGTGCAGAAAGTGCTGAATAAGGAATACAGCAGACTACAAAGGCAAAGAAGCTCCCAGGGCCAGGAGCAATGGGAGATATCACTTCCTACATGTGGAAAAAGTAGCAGCGTGAGTCAGCAAGAGAGCAGAGAAGAAAGATGTGCATGACCGGGGGAATTCCTTCTTGAAGAAAAGGAGAGAAAAGCAGTCCAGAGGTATGCGAATCCTGGAAGAAATAAGCAGGGAGAGGGAGAAATCCAGTTTCCCTCTCCTCTATAACTCCTCATAAGGCCTAAAAAATTATGGACACTAAAGCAGCTAAGAAAAACACTGCTGCTATTTAACATAAACTGAAATGGTGCTGTACGCATTTTTCTCTTTAAGTTTGTTTTCAATTTTGTAACTAAGCACTTAGTTGTGTGCTATTCCATCACAACATTTTCATTTTAAGCATGAACAGTGTTGAGTGACTCGGGCAAGCAACACCTCTAAATACAGCGTCACAGACAAACTCCTTGGGTGTTCAGAGGCATTAGTCCATACTCCCCATCTCCCTAATGATGTCAAATGTGCAGATACAGATAGGTTTTCCTCTGCTGGGTGTTAGCCAACACTTTCTTCCCTAGTCCTTGAGCAGGAATGAGACAGTTTCCATCCTCCTGTCATCACAGATCCTTTGCCTGCCATCTAATTTTCAAGAAGAAAAAAAAAATCTAACTCTGCCCTCCTCTGGGTAAAGAATGGGGCATGATGCACATATATTAAATACCTTGCTTAAAATCAGATCTTTTGCCACAAGAATACTTCTTGATGACATTTTGCATCAGATAGCACCACCACAGATTGCTTCCCCTGTGTCCTGGAAGAGACCATCTACGAGGCAAACATTTGCCCCCAGAGACAAGCAGCCTGTCTCTGTGCTATCAGTCTGCTCCAAAGTTCAAGATAGTGAAGGAAAGAGGTAAAAAAAAAAAAAAAATCTCTGAAGACTCCCACACTGATTTGAATACACAGTATGCTGGCTGGTAGGTTAGGCTTTTGTACCAGAAGAGATTAACCAGTAGCACAGAAAAGCACGTGCATGTGTTCTGACACCTATAAATAGGCTCTCCACTTAAAAACACAACCCAAACCAGCCAGCTGCTAACAACTAGAGCACAGAGTCTAGGCAGCAATTGTTGCTTGCTAAATAAATCTGTGCAACCTACTCATGCATCAACTGGCAGATGATGTACAGATTAATGTTTGATGAGAGGTGATAATATTAACGTGATCTCCGCAGAGGCAAGAGTGAAACATGCTAAGCATGAAAACACACTTTGAACTGATGTTAAGTGGGGCTGTGGGTTGAGCTTTCCAAAGCTGAGTGTTTTTCCCCCCTCACAGCTGCCAGTGGCAGTTTTGGCAAGGACAGCAAGGACTGGCAAAGAGAGGAAGGCTGCCTCAGGTTTCCTCTGTCATTTGTCACCCAACACTGCTAGAGATTCAGCAATTAAAGGGGTAATCCAAGGATGGATGTATTGAAGACAGAACAAGTCAAACTTTTCTCCTAGCCCTAGATGTGGTCCTTGGAGAGCTGACTTGAGTCAAGGAACAGGAATGCAGACAAATGTCTGCATTATGCTAAGCTCAGCTGAGTCTGCCTGTTTTAAAGGTCCGGTGCCAACAAAGCCGTACTGTCAGTATTCTAAACAAAAAAAAGTTTAGGTCATGGAAGAATCACTGCTTCCGGAAAACACTTTCTGTTTGGTTCAGACCACTTCTAGGTCCCCACAAGAAGTTCAGTACCTTTGTGCCATTGAGCCCCATGTGTTTGACCTGACTGTTTGCAAGGCAAGACAGAGGCCAAGCCAAGAGACACAGCCAACTTGGTTTGATTTCTCAATTAGAAGAAACCTGAACAAACAGACAAATCACAACCCCACCATGCATAAACCAGAAAAAAACCAAGCAGAACAAAGAAATACACAAGAAAAACCACACTTAAAAAAAACCAAAACCCAAAAGTTTCCTTCTGTGAGACAGCTGAAACCTGTCTTCAGGTCAAAATCTTTGAATATTCGATCCAAAAGGCTAAGCAAGTTTGTCCCACGTTGCTGGGCTGCCAAGAATCTTAAATGATTGGGTCCCCCTCACACAAAACACAGTCCTGCCAAGATCATGCCATGTCTTGTGCTCTGTGACAAACAGCGGTTGACACCTGCTGACTTGATTTCAGATCCATAGTTAAAGCTGGAGCTGAAGCTGCTGTTTTATCTGGCTTGTAACACCTGTGCCAGAATGCTTGCACCCTGGCAGGCAAGTTTAGTTTTAAGTGTTTGAACCAGCTGTACAACATAGGTCTTTCATCACATGAAACAACAGTTTTGACACCAGAATAGCCATGTAAATAAAATACAACATAACCTTCCCAATTTCTTCTCTTTCCCTCTCCCTTTCTTTCTTTTTTTATTTAGGGAGGGTAACACAAAGGCAAGATGATCTTTACTGCTCACTTATTAAAGCCTTGCAATATTTTTTATTATGGATGCCAGTATGGATTCCAGTCTCAGACCAGCCAGACTGCAACAAGGCTTCAGAAGCAAGACTCTGTTTTAGGTAGGCAAAAGCAGAATTATGCTGAGAATTCGGAAACAGCAACCATTACAGAAAAAACCAAAAAATTCATCCACATCCAGAATGACTGAACAAGAAGCTTAAGACTCTCAAACTCACAATTCAGCTGTGGTAAATCCAAATTGCCAGCCTTCCTTCCAGCCAGGCACAACTGCTCTTATAGAAGGAACAGCAAAATATTGTTGTTGTATGTAGTCTTCACAGGCAACTTATGGGAAGATCTTGGCTGTAAGCAAGAATGTAATCCTGTAAAAGAACACAGCAAAACCTGCCAGATCTGACCTGTCAGATCTCTTAGAGAAAACTACTAAGGCCACACTTTAAATTCATTCTAGCACTGCCATAAACTTTATGAAGGACAGAGTGCTCACTCTCCCATCACTCAGCAGAGACACCTTTTAACTAGGTGCAAATCATGTTGTAAACATGTGCATAAAACAAACTGCATTAAAAGCTTGAAATTTCTTTCAGAGGAACCTAAATAGTAGTCAATATATCTTAAAAGAAGGTTCAAAGCCAGAGGGTACTTTTTACTCCTTCTGGCTGTGAGGCTGTCACCTGGCTGCGAGGCTCTCAACTGTTTTTGACATATAAAGATATTTTTCTATCTCAGTGCTCCAGAGTGCATGTCAGATACCCATCAGCTCTAGAATAGGCACAGCGTGAAATACTTTGAGAAGCTGACATCATACCAATAAGCCATATGTTCTTCTTTAATGGCTACAGTGGGAATCCCTTGTAAATAACAAGGGAAATCATCATGGATATTTAAAGGCTGAACATTTGCTTAATTTACTTTAAAGAGAAATATTACTAGTACCATTATGTTGGTCGTATGTTAAACTATATACAGCATTAAAGATCTATGCTGACAGATATACAAACCGAATAAGAGTCCCAAATGGACTGAAATCCATTTGTAGTCTTCCTTTACAGGAATTTACATTCCAGAACTCATAACATGACTTATTGCTTTTATTAATATATTTTTCATATTTATATTGTGATTATAAGAGAAGTTCCCTGCTCAAAAATGCACAGCAAAATACCACTGCCCCTCCCAACCTCACCACCATGCCCATGCGTTATTATATATGCACCAGGACAAACTACAAAGATGTTCCTACAAGGCTTTATAAAAGCCAGAAAGGCTAGATCTTCAGAAGCCATTGAACTGCATTGAAATCCCTCATTTTTAAACATGATTTTTTGTGTATATTTTGGATTTCTTGAAGAAAATCCTCTAAAAAGAGTAACCTGCAATTACCCTTTGCTTTTACAATTACTCTAGCGCTTCTGGTAATCGGAAAACATAGATCCTGGATGCACTTGCCAAATTTAGACAGCTCTACAGTTTTACATTTTACATATATATTCTCTGATAACTGCTGAAATACTCTCTTTTCCACACGTTATCACCCTCAACAACAGCAACTCCCAGGCATGCAACTTTTTTATGTAATAATGGAACTAGACTAGAGTGGGAAAAATACAGAAAAAAATACTGGAAAAAAAGCATAGAATGACTACATCAAATATCCACGACACCAGTTTTAAAACCTGAGGAATCAGAACATAAGAGGTGAACTTTCAACTCTGTGTTTGTATTTTGTTTTTTCCATTTACTGCAGTAACAGACTCCTGTCACATTCACAGGGCTCTTCACCAGATACACTTGCAAAATCCAAAGTCATTTGCAAAGGGATAGCAGCAGAGCAGCTGTCAGTAGAAGAGTAAACATCAAGGTCCTATTGTCACTGCCCAAGCAAAATTTGACTGTTAAACTCCAGCAACATGGCAAGGCTCATCAAAGGCTCCACAAGCCCACCGCAGTCTTTTAGGGTTTCATGATCCCATCAGGAAAGCTAGGGATTGTTGTTCGCTCTTTGCATACAGAAGACGTATTCTGCATTCCTTAGAGGGCAGTACCTAGTCTAATAATCAGTTGGATCTTCAGGAAGGGGATTAAAACAGGAGTTAAGCAAGACACAAATCTCCTGCTGCCCTTTTACATAAGGGACATTTTCCACCCTGACAAGACCAACCAGCTTCCAATATATGTCAATGCCCACTGTTCTTGGCACTCAACAGAAACAGCCCAGGCTCTGCACTGTAATGCTCAGTTTTAAAAGCTGGTATTTCAGGCCCTTACAGTTCCTGGGCATACCTTAAAGAGATCTTCTCCGATGCAATATTTGTTGTTGTTGCATTTTAGACTGTTCCCCAGCACAGCCTTGCTGACTTCTTCCCAAAATGTGTGAAGCTGCGTTCGTGCTTATCTGGTTGTACTGATTTGTCAACAATCCTTCCTTAGTAAATTAGAAATGTCCATCCATGAAGTAAGCTGGGGAAACAGCATCATCCTGCGCACTCCTGTGTAATGTTGCAGCACACTGCTAAAAATAGCTGCTGCCTTCCACTTCAGAGATGGAGGCTTCCTGAGAAAAAGGCATTTCTATACACACAGCACTCTGGTATATCACCACTTGTCTATATGTAATATGAACAGACTTGTAATACTTCCCCAACCCAAAAGCTACACAGCTAGTATGCTTCTAGTAAACATTCCTCAGCCTGCACTCCCCCCTCCAGCCCCAGCCTGAGCAGTTGTATTTTAACTCATGTTTTTTTAATTCTATCTCCACAACTGCCGAAGCAGCTTCGTGTTTCTGCTAATCTTTTTTGAAATATAAGAAACTGCAAAATGTTTCAGGAGAAATTTTGGAACCTCTTTGGGTGTTGTTTTTCTAAACATATTTTGTTTAAATAGAAGCAAACAACAAGTTTTTGATCTCAGCTCTCACATACAAATCTGGACCATTCCCCATTTAGACAGAAAAATTGAATCAATCTATTTCTGAACAGCTTTTGTGTTAGGACTGAAAAAACTCTCTGTAAAAGCATAGCAGAGGACTTCAGGAACAGAGTGCGAACAACAGCTAAATAAGAGGGAATATCTGGTGGATTCTTAGACTACATATAAGTGATGTTTGTTCCCACATACTACTTTACACCATAAGAATGCCTATAACTCTTAGCAGGATAAACCTCAATTCCATGCAGGTTATGCAAACAAAGTTACAGTCTCTGTCCCACAACGAAACAAGACAACAGATGAAACAGAACTGGGTCTGGGCAATGATAGGCAAAGCATGAAGGTCCCTCACACAGGAAGGGGCAGTGACTGAATGGATGCTTCCTGACAAAGGGAAGGGATCCAGTGAATCAAGGGATGGACGAAGTGACCACAAAAGGTTAAAGTATATGCCTATGAACCAGTTATGGATAAAACAGGCTGGGAGTCTGAGGCAAGTTGCCATTGAGCAGATGAACAAAGCTGTGGTACAGTTTCCTTAGAAGCTCCGACAATTTGCATTAAACATTATATAGAATTGTATTTGGTCACTGTGCAAAAAGCACATTTATGATGTGCTGCTCACAGAGATGATGGACTGTGTTTGGCAAAGCAGTAAGCCACTCCCCTGCTCCATGCTCCTAAGAAACTTAGGAGATGAACAGCGCTGGCTCGACCTCATTGCACGGCCAGTCTCCCAGCAGCAGAGAAATGCCACCAGAAACAAGTAGCTCTTCACCTCGCTTCACCTCTGCAGTCTGATCAGGGAGTGTGAGAGGCCAGCGCTTTGCCTATTCAATTTCAGGGGAATGGTGCTTGAAGAGCTTTGCTCAGCACAGCCAACATTCTGTGAGCAGCAGCAGAGTTCTAATTAACAGCAGACTTCATCTCAGCAAACTGTTTTAAGAGAAATTTAAAAGTACACGAATACTCCAAGTTTAATCCATAAGGCAAAGAGCTGAATCACAGACTCTGACAAGGCAGTCCCTGGAAAGCTGCTATATGATATGCTCCGTTTCTCATTCCAGGAGCATCTAAAGTCCAATGTATAACAGCTCTGTGTAGCAGCTCTATATGCAAATAAGCTGAAAGGAGAACACCAGGCTCACCCTTGAGGAAAGTTCAAATCTGGAGACTAATTAACTTCTCAGATCTTCCTTACCTCTAGCATGGGAAAATTACAGTTAAGCCAGGCAGTCTCTTTCTGTATTTCCGCCAGACATCTAGATTTCAAACAATGACATCTCTCCTGAGCCTTTCCACAAAGCCCAAACTGCAGTCAGGAGCAACGGAGGATGCCAGCTGACCCAGGTTGGAGGGCTGCCCATCCTCCTGGGTCATTTTTGAGCCAGGTGCTCTCTTAGGACAACACTCTTTGAGGAGCAGAGCTGTTCTATTCTGCAAAAAGAGCTCTAGCTTCACTTCACAACACAGCAAGGCTGATACTTTGGATAACTCCAGCCTGCTTCAGCAATCAGAATTGCATGGGATCACAGACCTGTTTTATCCACCACAGAATAATTCGCCTCTGACTGCAGTCTTATGCCAGTGGTAAGCATAGCTAAATGTAGGGCTGTCTGTACATCCACACTTCCTTCTCTGTCAGCACAGCATCTCATACAGCCTGTTCCCAGGGTTTGAGGAGTATTGCTATGAGATCCTTATTTATGTATACCCTTCTGACGACACATACGATTTCCTTTTTTCTGGTAGGGCTTTACTTTGACCCTGTACGAGGGTTTGCACTTCCAGGTACCTTGTATTCCCTTAGGAAAGTGTATTTCGGCTTAGCTCAAAAACTTAGAAGGAGAATTCCTTGCAATTTCCACTGTATCTTTAGTGTCATTGGTTTCAAATCTAATGCCAAACCCAGTATCAAGTATTCCAAGTAAAATGGTACTGATCTGAAAAGGCCTAGGAAAAAGACAAGCTCAGCCCAACAAACTGATTTGAGACTCATTTGAAACATTCCTGACCCACCCGATACAGAAGCTGCCTTCACCTGCATTGAGTATTTTTGGAGAATAAACGTTGCTGTGAGTTACTATGCAGAGCACAGGACTCTCATACCATGCAGTCTGCAGGGACTCCACAGCAGCAGAAACACAAGCTTTCTCAGAAGACCAAAACATACACTAATTCAAACAGGGTTGACAATATAGATGGCATTAAGACCAACAGATACACTTACAATGCTCATAGGCAGTTTCAGCAAAGATGGAAAAGGATGGTGTATTTGGGCTGAGAGCAAAGCATCTCAGATGTAGACATGAGTCACTTTCATAGAGATAACCTAGAAGGTGAGCCGAAAGGTTTTGCAGTTGCTTGGGAGGGGGTAAAGAACAAAGAGGAATGCAGGCAGAAGATGTACTTCATCTAAGCACCATACCTCAGCTTTATGAAGCTATTCCAGTTGGACAGAGAAAGGAAAACTCCTAGGTCTCTCAGGCAAGCTGTGTTCTGCACAGAATTGGATGCAGAGGTGAGGCACAGTACAGTGTTTCTGCCTACCATGAAGATCTGTCCTTCAAACCCACCGAGGCAGTCTTACAGTCAGATACCCGTGCTCCCCACCTACTAACACCCAGTTAGTATTTCACCATATTGCAATTAAAACCATGAAAGGCCAGACTGAATCCTGTTTTGAGGGAGCACTGTGCAAAAACTGCTTTGAAGATGACAGTAAGAGGAAAACATACTAGCACATCCTGCTCTCAACTAAGTAACACAGAACTCGACTCTTCTAGTAATAGTAACAAGTAGAATTAACTTGCTCTTACTGGAGAGGAAGGAAGACACTGAGTTTTGCCAAAATTCTCATTTCCTACTTGTCAGGCTTCCCCTTGAAATATCCCATGTTCATGAGAAACTTGCAACCCCAAAGACAGCCTTTAAGCACCCCTGCCCCCAAAACTGATTGAAGCAGGGATTCAGTGCTATTATTCATTTGAACAGCATTCAGTCAGGGAAACTGAAACAATAACATATGCGAAACAGCTTGAGGATGTGAACTATATGGAATTAGTTAGCAGATTTTTCTTTTAAACCCACACATTCACCATAACATTCATTTAGTAAATCTGAATAAGAACTGTATTCAATAGCAGCGCAATCTGCATGTGAACATTCTGTGTAGAGAAAGACTAAATTCTATGAATCAATAATTTGTTTCAATTGTCTTGGTTTTGGTTACTATCTACACTATGTTTGATGAATCTTAATTTATTTATGTTGAACATCCTCTGGTTTAAATCTCTGTATGAGGCTCTGAATGAACAAGGCCTTTGTTTACTTTGACTTCAGAGAGCATTAAGCATCTGCAGAAGAGTTTTCCAGACTGGATTGGTCTTTATTAGCTCTGCTGTATATGTTCAGAAAAAAGGAAAAAAATACCACTATACACTAAATTTGAGATGAGAGTCTTCCTTTAATATGTCTCATATTTTGCAAAACAGTACTATTTACGTAACACTGGTATCCTGTGTAATGTTGTAGTTAACTTTAGCCTAATAACTATTAAATATTTATAACTACCAGTACAACGTTGGCCCATTGATTTTTAGTACTGATAAAACTGCCTGAAACATCTACTGTTTACAACTTTTGTTCTAGCTAAAGAGATTTGATAGAACTTGCTAATCAACTGCAACCACCTCCCACCCATAAAACTGATGCAAAGAAGGAAAAAAACAGCTAGTGAGATCCAAAGACAAACACTTTTACTTATAACTCTGTAAAGAGAAATTCCTCTCTCTCCATATGGTTTTCTCTTGGCTCTTAATCATCTTTTCATTGGCTTCCAGCTGGCTGTCTCACTATCATCTAGCAGTATCACTAGCAAGACCAACTTGTTATGCCAAAGCCAGGCACAGAAAGATGAGAGCTGCAGAGGAGCGTGATTGGATGCAGCACTCTACTAGGGGCAAATCTGGCATAAGTGATGTATGACAGGGTCACTTCTCTTGCCTCAGCAAAGCAACCACTGCTGCGTTCCGAAATACAGCAGCAGGTCTGTGTTTGCATTTCTCAGGATTGGGGATGAAGAAAGACTACTACAATTGAAGCTACTGGGAAATTCTGCAGGCAGAAGTGTAATTACCTGAGTGAGAATTCTGGCAGAAAACCCAGACCTCTTTCCCTCCTTAAATAGAAACAAATGCTATGCAGTCTCCATGGAGAGATTACGTACAGCATTTGGATCACATGCAGCACTGAAATTCAACACACATACACAAAAGAGCCAGTCACAGAGCTGGTTTAGCACTGCATAGCCAGCTGCCACTTCCCCATTGACTACAGCCACCCAGCCAGTGGCTCCCCTTCTAACCATCTTCCCCTTCTCAGTCTTAGAAATATTAAGCTTTATGTCAAAACTCAAGCTCCATGTTGGAGGCCAGCTCTGCATGCTGTTTAGCCAAGCAGGGGAGTACTTAGAGCCTGACATAGAAGAGCCTGAGATGGAAGCCCTGCCAAATCCACTGCTGCCCAGGTAAGATTTCAAATTGGGAACAGAAGAACACCACAGGAAAAGAAGCATCATAGAGTGCCTGTCTGTGAAAGTATAGTTTGAATAAGCTAAGCAACCAGTCTTTGAAGTGCAGCATTTCTCACATGGTTTGAAGAGCCTTTGACTTCAGTTCCAGGATTTCTCAGTTTCAGTCAGCATCCAGCATCTCTGGTTTCTAGTCACCTTATGCAGCCAGGCCCACCTCCTCCCTCCCTATCCTTTCCCTCAGGCCCACAGCTGAGGTCACTTGTTTTCCATGCCCACCAGACTCCAAAAATCAATCCCAGCTGCCACATTCAACTCTTGGAATGGGTTTTTCCCCTCCGCTCTATCACCCCTGCTGGTAGCAGACAGCTTCCTCCTTGGGACTGCAGGGGGAATCACCAGAGTGTCACCAGAGAGTACAGGGAAAACGGGCACCCTTTTCCCTCTTCAGGCATAGCATGGGCTGCAGTCTTTCGGAGTCCTTTTGTCCTCACTCTCCCAAACAGTTATTTGTACTCACTAATAGTTGGGGTATTTCCTCTGTAACTGCCCGACTATTCAGTCTGATTTTCAAAGGGAAACATGGCTGCTCAGAATCCCCAAAAAAATCCACGCTGTAACTTTCTATTGTTTGAAGTCAGTAGGAATGTTGTCAGGCTAAAAATGTCAGAAATTTGCGCCTCTCCTTCAAATCAGTCAAGCTTTGTTTAGTTAATAGCTTCAGCCAGCCTCTAAGCCTTAGGAGAGTGCTTTTAATCTGCACACATGTCACGCTGGTGATACTACATGGGAATCTTTTACTTAGTGAAACCAGCAAAGTGTTGCTGTGTATCAGGAATGCCATTCCATGGATAGACCTTTTCACACCTCTCTGCAGCAGCTCACTAATCTAGGAACATAAATCAGAGATAGCTGATAAGGTTACAGACATCGAGATGCCATACCTCCCACTGAGTTTTCCTAATCATCCCACAAGCCACCAAACAGCTTTGCATTTGGGAGATTTGAAAATATCTGTCCTTATTTTGAAGTAGACATACATTTCAATTTCCTCCAGCAATTATAGAAACAGCTGCTTCTGATTTTTTAGCAATTTTTCTCCAGCATGCACACCCCTGTGACTAGCTTCTGTTTTCATTCTCACAAGACAAGGCAGGAAAGGACCTGCTCTTTTTTCTCCCCTTCCCACCATTACCATCCTTCTCACAGCTCCTCTTTCTCTCCAGTTTCCACATTGTGCTTCACAAAGGCTCTGTTCCATGGGTTCTCTTAAAGGGAAACAACTTCTATTTGTATTTATGAATAATTATCCTCTATTTTTCAACCAACACTACACATCCCGGTGCCTTTACTGCACTGAAACTTGCTCATTTTTAATTTACAGATTGAAGAAAACCTGCTAAAATGAGAGGAAGATTTTCTACCATCAGTCAGCATCAGCGTAAGAGCAGCCTGCTCTTGAAAGCCTGCAGTTCCAATTGTTCAAAACCATACTGTTCACCATGTCAATTTAATCATGTGTGTAAGACAGTGAAAGATCACACTAAGTGTACAAATCCTGTTGAGAGCTGAGAAAGTTTTTTTCATATGTAAGAATTAGGGCCAATTTCACACCACTTGTTACATCCCATGCACTCATTTCTTCAAGTTATCACTTCTCTTTCTTTTTATGTCCCAACAATCAATTTGTAAAGCACAAATTGTAAAACTCACCTGATTTTTTACTATAATACAGCCTATGATTTTACGTTTAATTGATTTTATTATTTTGATAACTGACATTCAGTTTCCATTTTATAATCTTGTTTGTGTTTGAAGGAATAAATAAAAATCACCTTTTTTGCAAGGATTAAAATTTCACCTTTTACTTAGAAACAAGTTTTAGAACTGTACCATCAGAGCAAGTGTTCAATCATAAACATGAAAAAGAAGCTCAGCCTGTACATCATGTTCTGCCACACATCAAGCAGCAGTCATATTTCAGTATTATCACAACCTGCAAACATTTGTTCAAGAGAGGAAAAAAAATAAAACAGCAACAGGAACAAAACCCCCCCACACCAAAAGGTTATTTGACTTGCATTTTCTGTGAATTCAAACTGGACACAAGAATCTGAGCCCTATAGATTAGTGATGAAAAAAACAACAAAATTTCTTGGAAGACACTTGTTTCCCAAGAGACAGTAGATGCACATTTGAGTTTTCCTTGCAGCTCTAGGATGCCAGGACAGGTATGTATCATACAAAGAGAAACATACATGCGCTCTGAGCTACGTAGAGACACTAGATAAAACCTGGAAGATATACAGCAACCTTAGTGCAGTGCTTTGCACAGTAAAATAAGGCACACTGAGGCAGGAAAAAAAAAAAAAATCACTTTAGGCTCACTGCTATGCAAATGGGTTTATTCTGCTTTCCAACCAGGCCAGCTGAGGGTTTGGACTGCAGACAAGAGGAACAGAGGGCTGCCTGCAGCCATCGATCCAGAGTTATCTCTTAGGCTGGAGTCACCCTGTCTCAGTGGTGGGGTTCATTCAATTCTGGAAGTTCACCAGCCTTACTACTTGCAAGACACATTAGTCATGTAAACATCTCCAGTTCACATATAAAATGAAATTGTGCCATTTTTACAGTAAGTTTTCCATTACAAATCAGAGTAAGGTCACAAACTGACCTTACCAGTTGTTACCAGTGTCTCAGGAAGTTAAAAAAGACAATTCTTAATAGTTATTAGTAATTACTTGGGGTTTTTTCAAACCTTTGATTTCATATAAAGAGTCCATTTTCATGCAAATATTTGTGAAGGAAAGAATTTATTTCTTCCAACTATAACAGTTGACAATTCCAGCACAAGTGACCCACAACATGTCCAAATATGATCTGCAGCTGACAGCAGTGCCTTAACATTTCTCTGCTATCTTTTATAACAACCTCTTGGAAGCATAAACTATGAGGCTGCTTTTCCTTTTTTATTAAATCTCCTATAGACATCTACTTCTAAGGCTGTGAACAGACTCAAACAGTAATCAAGAAATTACACAATGATTTCAAAGGATGCTTAAAACATTTTCCCTAACCACAGCCTGTCTCTGTCTCCTGACTGCCTTTCTCCCCATTTAAAAGCTTGTCTTTCTGCTTGGAATTCCAGATTTGAACTGATCTTTTCCAATTGGCAATTGTGTTGAAGAATACATAAGAAAGACAATCAGAGACGGAAGCGTGTCTCTGTTTTACATGACTGTACCTTGTATCTAAAAAAAAAAAAATATGGGAGAGGCAGAGAGAGAAAGGAAAAATGGCAGGAGATACTCAAGTGTCTTAGCTTGAGTTCACACAGGAGATTCACTAATGCCCTAAATGACCTGTGGAGATTTGCTGTGCTCAGACCAACATCCTAGCTGCACAGAAGAAACACATTCCCTTTTAACTTCAGATGATGGTACCTGGACAATGATGATGGTGTCTGTATGCCAAGGCATAAGAAGAAAGCCTTCTGTGGTGTTATTTATTGTAGCAACAGGCCCTGGCAACAGGTAGACTCCATGGTGATAACGAATAACCAAGCTCCAGAGGAAGAGACTACGGCATTCCTACTCCCTTGGACTTGAAGCAAGGAGAAGCAGATGGTCACATTTTCATCATGGGTTGCAATATTTCTAAAAGGGTAGCTGTCATGCAGCAGTCTTCTGAGGAGCTACAGAACAACCGTGAAGCCAAGAGCCAGGTAGTGACTTCTTCCAAACAGACTCTGCATGAAGTATGTAAGGAGATATAAGTACACATGCACAAGGAAGTACAGATAATAAAGAAAAGGTTTTGCTGATGTTAATGGTGGCTCTGACTCTGTCAGAGAGCTCTTTAAGAGACAGACTATCACTCTCTCAGCTTAATGCAACCTTTATGTTACAGGGAAAGTAGACTTACCATTTGGCCACAAGCATGACCTGATATTACAACATCTGAAAAGTGGTTTCTCACAGTCTGTATCTTTAATGAGACAAGTGAGACAACTAGAGACACTTATCTCCCACACCAGCAATGAACCACAACACAACAGCAAGGTGGGGTTTGCCTGAAAAGATTATTATGAGGCAGGGGGCTTCTATATATGCAAATACTATACGATACATGCGTACAGCTGCTTTGTAAAGATTGCACACTTGAGCTGGCACAAGACCAAACATACAGAGAAAAGAATATATCAAGGCTTTAATCCTGCATTCTTTGCAGGTTCAAGGCTATTGTTTAGAAGGTGCCCTAGCTTAACACCTTACTGAGTGCTAATTTAAAACTCTGTTTTAAATTCCTAACCAATGATTCACATACAGAAGGCACTTAATACTGAAAAAATACTCCAATATAATCAAGTGGGTCATGGTCACATTTAGGTTTAAGGTTATTTCTTCCTTTCCAAAATGCTTCAAGAGACCTTTCCTCACCACCTGGGACAGAGTACAAAGTATTAGGTGTGCCTCTGTCTTTCCACTCCACTCTGAACCTGCAGACTATGGGACTATTCTAGACATCACCTTAAACATTTAGAACTCCAAGGAGCTTTTCTGATTTTGTCTTTCATTTTCTGGTAGACCAAAAATGACCGCATTGCTGGAACCGAGCCTGTCCTCTCACTGAATAGGGCAGCTTGGCCAACAGGCACTTCAAAGTTTGGAGCCAAAGCAGAAGATGAGAACACTGAAGTAGACTCTTCTGGGGAACCACCAAAAAGATTTACATCTTATCAGAAAAGCAGCAGTGCACAAAGCACAGTTAAACAATAACTGAAATTCATTCCACCTCCACAAATGGATAGACATAGGAGCAAAGGCATTGAGCTCTTAGCACTGGTTTGAAGCCATGCAATAGTAGCAGAAAGTATTTCCCAGCTCATGATTATGTTCTTTTAATTGCATCACTCAATGCTCACTACCAGAACAGGCAGCAGCGTAGATAGACTTCTTAGCAGACACCCAGAACAGACCAAGAGAACAAAATCAACCTTGTCCCCAGGGGTAG
Organism: Tapera naevia; assembly: GCA_033556795.1. NCBI lineage: Eukaryota > Metazoa > Chordata > Aves > Cuculiformes > Neomorphidae > Tapera > Tapera naevia. The sequence continues at coordinate 4,974,221 of JAUMJJ010000086.1, forward strand.
CCCTCTCTATCTGGGATTACAGCACATTGGAAAGATGCATTGCCCACATTAGGGCTGTCAGTCTGCTGTAACAATGAGTGAGTTTGTACAACAGACCAATAAATCCAATGCCCCTGACTAGCATCAGGTAGAGACAGGAAGTAAATACCATGTTATTCCTTAAGTTTTCAACCAAAAGTTGCAGGGCCAGTTATCACATATAGATAACAGCAAAAAAAATCCAAAAATCATTATGACAATAAGCAAAGGTCTGCAAAGAAATTTTTTATTTTTAAAAGACAAGTGAACATTTAACCCTAAACTTCTCTATAATCTTAGGATACCATTGTAGTAAGAGTTGCTAAAGGAAAAGGAGCAACATCTTTGGCACATTTAATCCCTCTAATTTTGCAGCTTAAATCGGGGTTTTCAAGTGCCATGAACAGTTTACATTTCACACACACACTAAATGGAAAATCTACAGTGGTTGTTTACTCTTTGTAATAAACAAGGGTTGTAATAAAATATTTCAAATTAAACACAAAAGAAATAATTACTGGTGTTTTCTATTTGTTAAAGAGGACTTAACTCCCAATGCTACAGAAGGATGCAATGAAATGATTTCATTTCAAAATGAATCAAGTTATTTGCTTGCTCTGAAAGAAGAGTGTTTCATTTAATTTCAAGCTCTTTTTCCTCCCACTTGCTAAAATATGTCACAGGAAATTTCTAAACAAAGTTTTTGAAATCATTCTTCAATCTTATGTTTCAAGACAAAAAATAATCCATACCAAAATATTTCAAATATATTAATTCAGGAAAAAAAAAATTAGTGAAACCAATACAAATTCTCACCACTTCTGTCATATCCCAGATTCCTGCCCAAGACCGAGTTTCCACCCAGTTCTGGGTCAAAGCAAAAAGTGGCAGGAAAGAAGAAGTGACTCAGATTTGTGAATCCTCTCAGTGAGGATTAAGGAATTTAACACACAAGGCCTGTACTCAACCAACCAACTTTAACGGGAAATTTAAATAGAAAGAATGGGCTGAGTGACAACTGATTTAAACGCAATAGATATACTGTATGCATTGACCATCCTGCACATATAACTATCTGAGCTATGGGGCTTTATGGGAAGTCAAGGCAAGCCTTGTATTACTTAATAACTTTAAGAGAAAAAGAGAGAAACAGAGAGAGGGAGACATTGCTAGTCCTGAATCCAGAGTCAGACCTGCTAACGGGAGTATTTGGTGTAGAATATCCACAAGGCTTGCCCATGCCCCATTGATAGGCCCCAGAACTTCTGAAGCTGAGGGGAAGAAAACCCAGGAGTGAGACATCTGTCACATGGAGAAGTATACTAGGTACCTCTCAGTAACATTTTGGAACTCTCTCTTTCTCCAGCTCCAGGAATGGTTGAGACATCCCTTGAGGAAGAGACTCTTGGCCCACCATACAATTGGCCTGGGGCTTGTCCCTTACAATTTGTTAATGTTGCCCACTCACCATGCTTTTATTTTTTTGCCAAGATATGTTTTGTTGTATACTGGCTTCCGACATCTGTGTGTGCTGACTGACAGCTGAATCCCAGTGCTTTTTGGGTGACTGGTACAGTTAATTTAGGAGAGGCACAGAGTCAGCTTCCACAAGATGGTAGATGTTGTGTATTTTTGTTTTACAACTAAAAATCAGCCAACATTGTCATACCCACTCTGGTTATAAAGACCGGCAGATGTCAAATAATTGCGATTTTGTTTTGGTCCAAGCATTATTCATACAAAAGATCTAACTTCTGCCAATAGAGGTTGGGCAGATGGTAGAACTGTCAACTGAGGGTTGAAAAAACTGATGGGTCTTGGCAACATAAAGTTGTTCGTTGTTTAACCATGTTGAATACGTGGAAAAGAAACAACCACTGAGAAGGGTTATGAAAATAGCTTGATTTTTATCCTTAATTTCTGTCTATAAATATATAATTAAAGTATTGGAATACTTATGATCAAATTGCTTATTGCTTGTATGTAGCAATTCTACAAAAATCACAGACCATGAAAGCATATGAAAGACTGGGTTTATTTAACAGAAGAGCGCAGTGATTTTAGAAGACAGCCTATTAGTAGGTTTGTACTATCCCATCCCAGCGTGACTTTCTCTGACCAGACCACAGAACCCTTGAGAACATTAAAGAGCTCCCTGTGGACCCTCTTTGGAACATGCTCAAAAATTGGCTTCACAGGCTTTTCTGAATGTCCCCCATTTGAGTGTAACTGACTACAATGAGAACCTTAACTAGGTCCTGCACAGTTTTTCAAGCCACTAAACTATGCTTATTGTAAAGTCTAAACAGTGACGAAAGCCTCGAGCAGGCCTTCGCTACTGTGCCTTCTTAGTATGTAACTTCTTAAACAAAAAACTCTGGCATTGGAAATACGTGACAAAGTTTTGTTTGAATACCAAATGCTCTACAAGTATGAAGTTTTCACATTTTCATCTTTTGAAGATGCACTGTTCACCAACAGTAAATCATGGCCCTCACAGAAAACAGAAAGGCAAAAACCATCAGACATTCTTGAAGTGCTGAGGATGCAGGGAACAATCAAGAGCCGAAGTACTACTGCCAGGACATTAGAAGTGTATGAAAATAAAGTGTCATTACACAAAGCAGGACCCCTGCTACAGCTCTGACCCTGCTACGAGCACCCTGAGTTTCAGCTTCTGCACACACAAACCACCCAGGCATAACTCCCCTAAGTCTTCAGAGGCAAACTGTTAAAAAACAGAGAACTGTATTATGGGGATGTTAATACAACAGAAGTCGGCAGCAGTTTTCAGTTGTTCACAGCTTCTGGGCTTGTTTCAAGTGGGGACAAAAGGGACAGCAACAGTACCAAGAACTTCCTCTTTGAAAAACTCACTGGAAGTTACATGCCATGAACCCATTTCTCAAGTCCATGAAACTAGAAGAAATACTGTTATCAGGGCTTATAATTCCACTTAATTTAAGACCTCAGAAATCCTAAATATTCACACTTCTGAGAAATTTATGAATCACATTTGATCTCAATACAAAATGGATTCTAAAAAATTGTAGAACTTATATTTGACTAAGAAGCCAGTGTTTTCTTTTCATTCCAAATGATAATTTGAAGTTAATTTTTGCTTCTGAACTCAAGTTTACTTTTTGTTATCCAGCACCGTGTTAAGGATCAGGTGCCTCTTCCAGATAGGGTTGCTAGTACAGATATAAGGAGGGAGAAGGTCTATAGGGAGTTTACAAGAAGTTTAATATTTTTATGAATGTGTTGTCCAAAGCATGATCCCACCACTGCTTGGAAACGGGAACAATTCAAGGTCAAACCAAGGGTGATTTTGAGTAGCTTTATTTGATGCAAAACATTCACACATTTCTAATCCTGGCCACTTGTATTATTGAGGATCAAAAAAAACTTTCATAAGAAGGTGTAAACTAGCAAATGCCACCACACAGTCTGGTCTTTGGTGCTGCCTAATACATTTCCTACTGCCAGCACTTTGGAAAATGGGGCTGGAGGGTCTCTTAGCGCAGCTTCTCCATAGCAATTATTTATTTTCTCCACACAGGCTTTTGAGTATCTGAGAGAATTATCCTCTCTGTGGCTAAATTTAGGTGATATACTGCAAGCAGGTTTTTGTGTTTTTCCCCTTCATAAGACAGGCAAGTCTCTGTTCTTTTTTTTTCCTCCTGTATTAAAAAGCTGTCTGGTATGAAATTACACATACTCTTTTATAGACAGAAACTCAGTCTGTGCTATCTCTCCTTAGAGAATTGCTATCCTCCCAACAGGAGGAAGGCACTATTTTTCCTCTTAAATTCAGTACAGCTTTTAAAAGTGCACCTCATTTTCACTAAAAAAGCCAGCTTTTCCAAGTGATATTTTACATTTAAGCTGGGCACACTGCTGGGCAACCTACAAATGAAAACATAAATCTATGACTAGATCTTAACCATTAGTTTTCCCTTAGTGGCTATAGAAAATTAGGCTTGTGCTAATTTCCGTAAGAAAAATTTATTCCATTACAGCTCAAATCCAGCATTTTATCTGCAAATAGAGGGGCTAAAAGCACTGAACATACACAGTAGAAAAGGTTTATTACCCAGACACGTTCCAATTCACAACATGCAGCTCTGGATTGTGAGCAAAGACACATTTGAAATTTTGGAATTGACCACGAATTCTAGCTTCTTCCTCCCTGGTTTTTTTGTGGCTGGACTTCATGATCTTAAAGGTCTTTTCCAACCTAATAAATTCTGTGATAAGCATGAATGGCTTTAAGTTGAATTTCAGTCCAACACTAGATTCAACAAAGAAACGAACTCACAGACCTCACCACTATCAAAGACAAGTACAACCATGTTTGAGATTATTTTTACAATAATATTGGAGATAGATATATCCTTGCAAGAGCTTTTCGTTCCTATGCATGGTTCTGCTCCACATAAGTACCTACATCTCTTAAGACTTGACAGCATTTGCTGTCATCTCATGCTCTCCTGCCATTGCCAACACTGAAACAGCAACACTAGAAGCCTTCAATCTTTTGATTCTGCCTCACTTTATCCTGAAGAAAGCAACTTCAAGCAGCACAGATTAAGATGCCTTGTTATACCTGCTCCTAAACATTTTATGCACCCACTGTAACAATGTCAATGAAGAGGCATACGTGTCACAAGGTAAGCCAGCCTCTACAATTTTAACAATGGCTCTTACTAAAAATGCCAGCAGAGCCAGAGTTTCCACTGTATCTGGGCTTTTTTTCCACGATCAGGTTTCAACATTGGGCGGTGGCAGGGTGTAAAGTGCTGTTTATCCCTCCAGTGCTTCAAAAGTATTCTAGCTGATGACAAACATGAAAAAGGTGGAAAAATTTAGTCCTCACCCCTAAATAGTTACAAACTCTTAATAAACACTCCTGCTCTGAAGGAGCAGCAGGAGTTGCATTATAGACCGCAATGGACACTGCTTTGTTAGTGCACAAGGAGCTGTGATATACAGTCTATTGGGTACCTTTTCTCCAAGTCTACCTTTAGAGGCACTCCTATGTGTGTGAGCTAGAGGGTAAGCAAAAGGACCAAAAGCTGTATTTCATACAGAGTGATTTACTGTGGGTTATTATTTACAAGGGATGCACACAAGTTATTTTAGTGTTTCCATTGCTGTTAGCTTTCAGTGTGGGTTTCTTGAAGTTTTGAGGACTCTTGATCTCCCAAAACTGTTTAGCTTGAAGCTAAGTTCTTTTATCGGCTTATATAGACACAGAAAAATCTGGAAAGCAACCTGCTTGCTGCATACTCCGTTTGGGTTGGACATATTGGGAAAAATTTTCCATTCATCTCTTCCTATGCAGTCCACAGTTTATCTTGGGTAAGGAATGACATAATTAGTCATACCTTCCCACTTTGGGTTTTTGCTAGAATGGCCTTTGTTATTAGAAAGAAGAGTGAGATTCTTTTTTTTTCTTTTGAAAAAGTCTTTTGTTTCATTTGTGATGATTGAACACTGCTTTGTTCAGATTTTTTGTGTCATCTGCATTCAAAATGTCTCCTTTGTATATCAATTTTCTTCCTACTGAATCATGCTTCGCCTTCATCTCATTGAATGAGTCATCCTCAATACTATTTGCAGCACTTAACACTTCTGGCAATGAGGCCTGACTTCTAGAGTTATTTATGGCAATAAGTCTGGGGAGCAGATAACTCAGGAAACTTGAAACAGTATAGTCATTATTTCAACTGTAGGTCCTTGGTTTGGGTTTAACACTGCTAAAACTGCTTATCATACAGAAGACTGTTTGATCAGCTAAGAGGCTGAATTCTACAATCACCACATCTTTCCAGGAGTAAGTGCTACCCTCAGCAACAGAGCTCTAGGACTGGGCTGCTCATTTATATGCAGCAGAGGCCAGCAGGATCAAGCTCTAACCAAACCATTCTTAAATCTCTTCGGCAGTAATAACATAACTTCCCTAAATACTTAGGGCCTCATTACCAGGTCCCCATATCCGCTGGATGTACAGCAACATTTCAGGCTTCACAGAGACACCACCAAGCAGAAAACAGGACTCTCACTGCAGACAACACTCTCTCATGAGCGTGTATTGAGGTTATTAGCACATCATTATTTCTGGGCTTTCACTGGTATTAGAATCCATCACCTCCATGCATGAAAAAAAGAAGCAGATGGCAAAGCAGCGAAGTGTCACCCCAGCATCAAAATATATTCTGTTGAAAGTTTTCAATATCTCTACACAGAGCGATGCCCTGAGAAAAGACACTGAAGAAACCACCAGCTAGGCTGGAAAAAATTCAGTTTGGAAACAAGGAAGGGGATGATTTTGCAGTGAAGGACATGAGGACTTCTGCTGCAGAGAAGAAACGGGTCATCTAACACTCCTGTATATATTTCCAGTGCTAGCTTTATCAATTAAATACCTCTACTTTTTATAAATCAAGTTAATGCAGACAATTTATGTATAACCTACTACCAAAACTTGATTAATGGCAGCACAGTGGGTTCTATTTTCATATCAAAGATGTTGGAAGTTCAGGTTTACTTTTGCTGAAAGCCTGGAAGATTATTCCAAAAATATGCATAGGAGACAAAACTTCTGGTTTAGATTTTTTTTCCTATAGCAAAAGATGCATCTTCCACATACACCAGAATAAGTTGATTAAATTCAGTGCTAAATGGAGTAGCGTTCTGGTCACATTTGGGTAGAAAGACAGCAACACGTCACATTTTTTCCAGCAACTGCCCACCAAACTACAGGTAAACAGACTGAAAAGGACTGCTCAAGGTTTGAAAGTCAAGTGAGTACTGACACCCCACAGCCTCACCCTTCGATGGTGAGCCAGGGGTACCATATAATTTGGATCTAAGCTGTCTTGCAAAAATGAAGAACTCCTCTGCTCCCTGCAGCTGTCATCTTTTTTTGGGCATAAATAAATGATTTATCATTGAGCACAGCTGAGTCTTGCTGCTACCTATCACAACAGGTAAAACAGTATCTAATCTTAAATATTACAGACTACTTGAAAGTAACAAAGCAAATTTAGAAGAGCCAGGAAGAGGCAAATTAATAACTAGCCAGTCACTAATTTCGAGTACATACACATTACAATAATTTTATCAAATTTAATTTATTATTAAATTTAGCTCACTTCTTGGATGACTCCATGAAAAGATTCCCTTTCCCTAAGGAGAAGGGAAGAGAAGGTTGGAAAGGCATTGTATGCACACGCATACACAAAAGTAGAAGTGCACAGGGAAAAAGGTGTGATCAGCAAGGATTTGAGGCAGTAGAACACACTGAGACCCTAAGAGTAAGAACAAAGGCATTTAACTTCTTTTTCAGAGCAACTGACAAAGAGGTGAGAGCTTCAAATAGATGTTCTTAGGGCCTGTTGTCACCTTACTATCTGACAAATATTGAGCATAGGAGGGAAGAACAAAACACACACTGAAATGACAATGGAGAAAACAGCTAACAGGCTGAGGTATACAGAGCAGAAATGAGTTGTCCACATGGAAGGATATGACTGTTTCTCTTACAGACTGATGCATTTGGTCAGTCTTTTGACTTTGGAATCCCCCATGCCCTACCTCCAACATGCACACAACATTTACTACAGCCAGCTCTTCTAAAAGCAATATGTAAAGCAACTGTGCCATTCACATTCTCCCTGCTATCAGCCCTGCCACCCCCTTCTCATCTACCTCTAAACGTCTCCATCGCCACTTCCATTTGGATCACCAGCTCTACCCACACCCTCCCCCATCAATCCCACACCATATTCACCTCTGCTACTACCTTAGCTTTTTACTTTCTTACCTCCAGCTACAGGTGACATGTTCTTGCTTTCTGCACCAAAGAAATTCAGTTGCCGCAGAGGACCACTCTTCTCTTAAATCACAGGCCAGGCACCACAGAACAAATTAAAAGACAGTCTTATTTTTACAGTCTCATGGTAGATCTCCCTATCATTCTCAGAAAAAGAAAAGCTTTCCTGCTTTCTCTTTTCTTGCCAGACTTCTACTAAATCACTAAGGGGAGGAGCAAGAGCTCATCTCATTTCCTGAGCAGCTGGGGTTCCACCTGAGGAGCTGATTAAGGCAGCCCATCAGAAAGAGCCTATTCTTTCAGCCCAGCTCTAGGCCTGGTGAAATTAGCAGGTTTTGTGAAGAAAAAAAAATCCATTAGCAATTCAGATGATAACCTGAAAAATCACCCTGTGTTGTCTTGGGAAACAGAGAAGCTTTACTCCAATGGTTCAAAATTGTTCAACACCATGACAAAAAGGAAAGGCAATAGATCTGAGGGTACATTCTCACCACACATTTAACCCAGGCTGTTCATCCAATTTTATCTCTTATTTCAAGCTAAGCCTGGAATTAGCCACTGGCCAGGCTTGGAATAAAAACTAGTGTGTGTAGTGTGTGTATGGAGATATAGATATATATATATATATATATATATACACAGAGACAGTTCCACTAATTTAGAGTAAGTTGCCTCTTCTTGCAGTGAAGTCACTCAAGTGCTAAGTCTCCCAGTGCCTTCCCATGCTTTCAGAAGGACAAACAATGGTCTGTTCCCAGCCAATGCCTTTTCTTCCACTATTTTCCTAGGTGAAAATCTTAGCTTCCTGCAATACAAAGCCCCACAAGCCCTTGTGATACAGAGAGAGACACACAGCATCAGGAATAGTGCCTTTTTGTAACAAGACTGGTCATGTGCTTCTGCCTGGCTCATCTGTGTGTCAGACGTGATTGCTAGTCCCTCAAATCAACTATACAGCAAAGATACCCTGAAAAAAGCAAGAAACGAGACCGCCTTTGCAAGCATCATTGCTAATAGCAATCTATTTAGAAAAATATTGAATCAAAAAATCAAGATGAAGATGTGGCACAGTGTAATTCAACTGGTGGGTTGAGAAGTGATGCTGTCTAGGTTAACAGTTATACTTGGGGAGGGCACAGACCTGTTTCAGAAGCGAAACACTCAATTCTGCCTCCTGAGCACATCTGAGAGCTTAAGGCCAGAGCAGGTAACTTGATTCCATGTCCACCTCATGTGGTAGGTTGGATATTAAAAAAAGGCAGCCTGGTACGTTCTCTGTCAAGAGTACGTGCTTTATTGTGTTGTCTGGCTGATCCTGTTAGACCAGTGGGACTAACATTCTGAGTCTTTCCAGAACACTTGTTGGAAAAGGCTGAACACTGTGCAAGCAGTGGAAGGCAATCTCAGAAAACTCGCATGGATTTATCCTTATATAATGTTCACAAAAACTTTAATTACTGCCTTTGCTAAGAGAAACTGCTGAAAAAAAAATTTATGCTTTTTGGTATAGTAAGTCTCTGAGACTTTTCCTGCAATAGAAAAAACAAACTCTTGGTTGGGCACACAGTTTAAATCTTTTCTGAACTTGGGAATTGTTTAAAAATAAAGATCAAATCTTTCTGTTGAGCAAACCAGTGTTTGTGTTACTAATAAGAGAAGTAGTTAAAGGCTGCTTTATTGAATTTTGTATTTATCTGAACACTGATCTAACTCCCATTGAAAACCAAGCATGTCTTTCCATTACCTTCAGAGGATATTGGACCTGTCTCTTGATGCATGAGAGAATAGCTAAATTGAGAGAAAAAAACCCTACATTTCTGAGCAAAGGAATAGCTTGTTGTTTCAACTAAGTACAAAGGAACAAGATGTGAATGCCTGTGTATAAAATTGCATTGAGATACAGCTGACAATTGCAGGGCTCCTACCCACAGCTTTGTCCTTGTACAAAAAAAGCAGGGCAGCGAGTAGATGCCAGATGTCTGCTTTTAAAGTGCCTTCAAGTGTTAAATGCTCTCCTCTTTGACTGGCAGGTTTCTTAACAAAGACCTTGGTGCACAATTCAGCAGTGCCCATGACCAAACACCACTGACTTGAGTTACAGCCACATTTGCATCAATCCCTGTCCCTTGACAGAGCTGGAAAAGGCAACAGGTAGGCAGTAGGTACCTGAAGCACCATAGCAACTGTGCAAGAGAGTAGTAGTCTCCCTGTTAGAGCTGATCTCTCTCTGCTATCCATGAATGGAGGGACAGAGTCACACAAGCCAAAGCAAGGGTGGCTTGAGCAAGGATGCCTTTTCTCCCATGCTGAGGCAGAGATAGGAGGGGAGGCAGAAGCATCTCAGTAGGCCAGACAAGCCAGGGCTTGCTCTTCTCAGACACTTAACAGCATCATGGACCTATTAATACTTCCATGGGAGTGGTTTGCCTGAATTTGCTCCCTTGATCTTCACTGGAGGGGTGCTGCTGACTGAAACTGAGCTCAAACTCACTGAGCAACTGGGTGAGCAAAGCCAAAGCTGCAGATGTTTGAGCGTGACAGGCACCAAGATCAGCAGCACTCAGGTTATGAAAAGGCTAGAGGATTCCCACCCTTGGCACTTAAGGACTACATCTCATCTCTGTTCTAAACCCGTCAGATGCCTTTGTGAGAGGCAATGAGCCCTTGTCTTGGATAACATGTAGGGGTAAAGGATTTTGGAGCCTCCTGCTCAGATGACTGACAAGCTGAGAGTTGTGTTTGTTCAGCCTGTTGAAGAGAAGGCTGTGGGGAGACCCTAAAGCAGCCTTCCAGTACTTAAAGGGGGCCTATAAGAAAGATGGGGACAGACTTTTTAGCAAGGCCTGTTGTGACAGGACAAGGAGTAATGGTTTTACACTAAGGGAGGGTAGATTTAGACTGGATATAAGGAAGAATTTTTTCACAATGATAGTGGTGAAACAGGGTGCCCAGAGAGGTAGTGGAGGGCCTATCCCTGGAAACATTCAGGATTAGGTTGGATGAGGCTCTGAGCAACCTGTTTTAGTTAGAGATGTCCCTGCTTCTGCAGAAGAGTTGGACTAGACGAGCTTTGAAAGTCCCTTCCAACCCAAAGCATTCTAAGGTTCTATGATCCCACACTGAAGGCATGGTCAGAGTACACTGCTGCAACACCCAATCAAACATTGTGCAAAACACCTTCTGCTCCTGCCTCTCTGCTTGTCAGGGATTTTCTACAGGGTTTTACTGGACTTTCAGCATGAAGTACACCAGGTCTGTGTGCAGCCTGATGGAGGAAGCACAGGCATAGCTCGCCAGTGGCACGCCACGGTGAGCAGGTCGGTGGCCTCACCAGCATCTTTGGTATCTCCCCATCCCTCTGCAGTGTAATTCACCCAGATGTTCCCAGGCACAGCTTCTGCATCTTAGAATCATAGAAACATAGAATGCTTTGGTTTGGAAAGGATCTTAAGGATCATCCAGTTCCAATACCTTCCATTAGATCAATTTGCTCAAAATGTCACCCAACCTGGCCTTGAACGCCTCCAGGAATGGGGCATCCGGAAGTTCTCTGGTCAACATGCACAGTGTCTCACCACCCTCACAGGGAAAAATTCTTCCTAATATTTAATCTAAATCTCCCCTCTATCAGCTTAAAACCATTACCCATCATTCCATCACTGCACTCTCTGACAAACAAACCCTCCCCAACTTTCCTGTAGCCTTTTCAGGTAGTGGAAAGCTGCTATAACATCTCCCTGGAACCCAGCTCTCTCAGCCTGTCCTCATAGCGGAGTTGCTCCAGCCCTCTGATCATCTTTGTGGCCTTCTCTGGTTTCACTCTAAGAGATTCCATCCCCTTCCTGTGCTGAGGGCTCCAGAACTGGACACAATACTCCAAGTGGATCTCACGAGAGCAGAGCAGAGGGGGAGCATCACATCCCTCGCCCTGCTGGTCACACTTCTTCAGATGCATCCTCCCGTTCCTCCCTCTCCGACAGAGCCGGAGCAGGAACCGAGGGCAGAAGCCGGCGCTGGGCATTCCTGCCCCTGTATGAGCCGGGCTCGCCCCATCCCTTTCCGCCCCCAGCAGGTGTCACCCTGCTCCTGGGTGAGAAAGAATAACAGCGTCAGAAGCGCTGATGAGCGAGATGAAGAAGGCAAGAGAAGAGATACAAAATTAGATGTCACCGCTCCTCTCCATCCCCTTCCCTGCCTCGGGGCACAGAGCTCAGGCAGCAGCCGCATCACCAAGAGGGAAAGAACCCCAGCGGAGCCTGTGCTCAGCACCGCTGAACAAATTTCTCCAGTCTACCGAGGTCCTCCGCAAGCTCCTCCACAGACACTGCCCGCGGAGAGGGCAGGCATTTATTTCTGTCCTGCTTTTCCCCCACGAGGTTTATAACAGGAAGGGAGAATATGGACAGCGAGATCAAGTGCAACCTCAGCAAGTTTGTGGATGACACCAAACTGAGTGGGGCAGTTGTCACACCAGAGGGACAGGATGTCATCCAGAGGAACCTGGAGAAGCTGGAGAAGTGTGAGCCTCATGAGGTTCAACAAGGCCAAGTGCAAGGTCTTGCACCTGGGTAAGGGCACTCTGCTGTGCCAATGCAAGATGGGGGATGATGTAACTGGGAGCAGCCCTGCAGAGAAGGACTTGAGGGTGCTGATCGATGAGAAATTTGACATGAGCCGGCAATGTGCATTCACAGCCCGGAATGCCAACCATGTCCTGGGCTGTGTCAGGAGAAGCATGGCCAGCAGAGCGAGGGAGGTGATTCTCCCCCTCTACTTTGCTCTCATGAGACCCCTCCTAGAGTGCTGCATCCAGTTCTGGAATCCGCAACATAAGAAGGATATGGAACTGATGGAGCAGGTCCAGAGGAGGGCTATGAAGATGATCAGAGGGCTGGAGCATCTCTGCTATGAGGACAGGCGGAGAGAGTTGGGCTTGTTCAGCCTGGAGAAAAGAAGGCTCTGGGGAGGCCTCGTAGCAGCCTTCCAGTGCCTGAAGAGGCTACAGAAAAGCTGGGGGGGGACTTTTTACAAGGGCATGTAGTGATAGGATGAGGTGGAAAGGCTTAAAATTGGAAGGGGGAAGATTTAGATTAGACATTAGGAAGAAATTCTTCATGATGAGGGGTTGAAACACTGGCACAGGTTGCCCAGGGAAGTTGTGGATGCCCCCTGCCTGGAAGTGTTCAAGGCCAGGTTGGATGGGGTCTTGAGCAGCCTGGTTTGGTGGGTGGTGACCCTGCCCATGGCAGGAGGTTTGGAACTGGATGATCTTTAAGGTCCCTTCTAACCCAAACCATTCTATGATTCTATGATTCTAATATACTCTGCACACAATACTGATGCTACTGTCTCTTTCAGTCACAGTTTGCTATGATACTTAGCTACAAGAAAGATGTGAACAGCTATTCGTTGATGCTGTCACTAGGAAGAACAAGGGGAAAAAATAGAGTTCCCAGAATACAGAAAGGCGAGCTAAAGGGAAGTAAAATTATGCCTATACTTTCAGTTTGCTTTATCTCTTATTACAAAGGCAACTCTACCACCTGAAGCAATATCAGCATCTCCCTACCAGCTTTTTCCTGTCCAAAACACCTCTGTTGAAGGACAATGCTCCGTGTGAGTTGAAGATTTTGAAGGAAGGGAAAGAAACATTCAAAATAACCAATGGATCAGGGCCAGGTTTTGCCGTGATGGGACTTTTGAGCTGTCCAAAGGAAAAGCAGTAGTATGGATCTTGTGCATGTGCGAGTGTACAGGTCCCTCTGCCTAAGGCTGATATTTTTGGGCAGGTAGTGATGCTGCAGGAGCTGCCTGTGCGACATGGTCAGAGTTGGTCCCTTCATGAGTCCGTGTTTCTTCTCCCCTCACATCTGATTTTGTATCTCTCTTGCCTTCCTCATCTTGTTCATCCGTTCCTCTGACGTTGTTATTCTTTCTCACTCCGTTTGCCTTATCTCCAGCATGCAGAGGAGTCACTAGTCTTTATCCTGTCCTTGCTGCACTGCAGTTCTCTATATTCCAAAGAAGAATGTTCCATTTAAAATGCCTGTCCTTGCTGCTGCACCACCAAAATTTTCCCATTTCAAGGCAGTGTGTGAATATTTGGGACAAATGCATTCTGACAAGAAGCAAGACCCAATTGATCACTATGCCCTACATTTCTGGGGAGAAATAAAACACACACCTAGGCCAAGAGGAGCCTTCTCAAGCAAAACCCTAATGTTCAATAAACAGCTGGCAGGAACAGAGATCTCTCTGATTCTGAGGTGTTTGAACTCAACATCCAATTGGTTCTATCTTGTCTTTTTTATAAACAGCCTGTAGTGCTGAGCTAGTGTGCTGCAACAGCTCTCGGGAGCTCTCTCTCATGAAGATGCATTGTCTCCTAACTCGCTCTGTGTACACTTTCAATATTATCTGGAAGGATGAAACTAAGTTCAGTCCTTAGATCTTTATTTAAACTTAGCTTTAGCTGCCTGCCTTTGTCAGTGTACCTCAGACCAAGCCAAATTACTTAATGTTGGGGGTACAATTGTGTTACACAATGTGATGCTTTGGCATGAGTTCAGGCAGCTTAATGCGAGGAGGGGCGGGTAAATTATGTCATCTAACCTCCTATATATACACAGAACATTAATTACTGAGTGTAGTAATAAGGGTACATAGGGATCTTAAATGAAAAAAAAATGAATCAGGGACCTTCAGCATCCCTTTATTTTCTATGTTAATTTTACATTTCAAAACATTTCAGAACTCGGCTGCTTTTCAACTGCTGTCAGAAGTGCTGGTTTCCTTTGAAAAGCCAGTAAGTTCTTATTTCAGGCAGCACATCAAGAGAAACCATAATTTCTCTTCCCAGCACTGGATCAGCAAGTACTGAAAAGGGGCATCAATGATTATGTAAGTGACTACTGAAGAAATCCCAATTGGCAGAAGACTCCCAGGTCTTAATGTGCAAAGGAAAGTTTAGGGGCAGAGGGCATAGCGAGAAAGCAAGATTAATGAGGAGGGAGGGATGGATACCGGAATGCTTTAAGATAGAAAAACCTCTGCTGTGCAACCACTCCCAGAATAACAAAAATATTTCCCTCATCCTTTTTTTTTTTAAAAAAAACCCTCCAAAACACAAAAATAAATAAAACAAAGAGGTAAATTTTACAAAGTAAAACCAGTACCAATTACATATAGCAGAGGCTCAATTTAGCATGGTAAATTCCCTCTCTTTTTCTGTCATCTTGCAGATTAGGAAGGCATAGGATAAAGCGATCTTATCAGGGGCATTAACGGAGCTCTTCTGCCAAGATACCAAGGTATCGTACATCAGCTCTGGCCACAGCCTCTTCTTACCATGGAGCAGCCAGCTCTGCAGATGTGTGTCCAGCTGACAGACACTATCTCAGGGAGGGTGAGGACAGCAGAGAGAGAATGTCCTACTTGGGTGTGTGACCCTTGCGTGCCCTCACTCACAGCATCTCTATTAACCCTTCTACCTGGGATTTTATTCTGTGGGGTGATTTGTTCTGAAATAAAAACATGACTGATACATAAATAGCAGAATAAACTTGCCCTCTACCAGCACTTTCCCTGTCCACTGATACTCTGCCTTCTCTTGTTCCTTCTGGGTTTAACAGGCCATCTCTTATTTTTAATATTTGAACATGCTAGATCTGTTCTTCCTCTCTGGCAGTTTTAGCATAAGAATTGTTTTGTTTTGTAAGAGAGGAAAGTGGGAGAAAGAAAACAAATAAGATAAACACAAATAAATTCAGAAAAAGATTTACTAGGACAGCAAAGGGAAAATTTTCTCTCCTCCACATGAGAGTATTTAGTGTGCTGTGTAAATATGTAGTGCCTGGTACTATAGTGTGCTGATATGACTGCTTCCATTATTTTGAGCCTATTTGTATTCTGGAAAATACTAAAGCTGGCTAGTGATAAGGAAGTTGATGTTTATCGCCACTGGCGTCTCTGAAAGCTGCTTAAATTAGAGTCATACTTAAAAATCAAATGAGTACAATCCTGCTGCAGAATTGCAAACTGTAGAAAGTCTTGCTAGCCACTAAAATCTTCCTTCTGAAGCTGTACTTTCACCTAGCTGTGAGAGCCCTTCCCTTTCCTGCTGCACTCCCTGGATGCTTAGAGCTAGAAACATGAGCTATAACAGTTAGAGTAACAGAGCAAAAGCTCTCAGGTTAGGACTACAAGGGATCAAAATTCTCAGTAACACACTGTGTTACACTGTGACTTCCTCTACACTGGGAAATTAAACAAACCTGGGGTCAAGGGGTGTGAAATGCCAAAATCCATCCTATTAAATGGTCCTTGATCCAGAGTATCTTCTGAATTGTGCCTGGAAGCTGCCTGGGAAAGTGCTAGCTGGCCAATGTAACAACTACCAGACACTGTTCTGACAACTGAGCTTGTGACAATTTTGTTTATACTCAGAAACCTTCCTTGACGCTGTTTAAATTACTAGAGTGGACCCAGTCTGTCTGAAACGATGTTTTCCTCACTTTTCTGACCAGTGTAACAATTTGCATCTTCTATACTCCGTATTATGTGCCTTTGAATACACTACCAAAATACTTAGTTATACCATGATTTGATATAACCTGATAGAAATGAACTATTTTAGTTAATAAACACATTAAATTAAAAATTCGTTAAACTGAACCCCATCTACTTCAGCCATTCTTGGGGAACACTTCTACGTTACATCAGGGTGACAGATAAAAAAAGAGAGGCAAGTGAAAGATATCCTTCATGAGCAAGCAAGTCATACCATAGCAATTAAGCTGCTCCTTGGCATATTCATGCCACCATTTCCAAGAAAAATATATCACAGTCCTATAGGATACCGAACACAAGCACTAGATGGAGCAGCGGGAAAACTTCTGGGCTCTTTCCGTGTTTAATTCAATCCCTGAAGTTACCAGACAGTGTAATTGGAATCTAAACTGTCAAGCTGACTCCTGGACAGTACTTCATAAAGATGTGGATGTGCCTCGTGTAGGACTGAAACATTAGGCTATATTACATGACATTTTGGATTCAGTACAAGTAATGCTGATGTATAACTGGTGGCCACATTCTTAGATATATTCTTAGATGTTTGTACATATTTTTCTGTCTATCAGTTTTAACAAATATATACACTTTTTGAAGATTTTCTCTATGGATCTATAATTCCACAGTATCCCACTAGTCGTTAGACTGCTGAGGGCTTCAGTCAACATAAAAAAAAGAAGCCTTTTCTATAATATTTCACTGAAGATAGTACATTGTACCTTGTCTGCCTTACAGAAATGCCACAGCTTTGTCATAACTGGCAGCCCACAAAGATTTTGGGCTTCCTTGGTGCTTGAGATTTCCAGCGTAAAGTGAACCTGACTTAAGAAAACTCGAAATATGTACGTAGGGGGAGAAGCGTTCTCAAGGTATCTGTTTTGGGTTCCAGGCATTTCCCTAGTTGGAGAAAAGTTATCTTGTTGGAGGGGAAAAAGTACATTGTTAGAAAATGTCTTCATGATTCTTAAGGGAGAGCGGGGCACTGACTTACATAGCTTTTAAGTATTCCGGAATGCCATTGTGAACTTCAGCTTTCTTTGAAGAACAGAAAATAGAAAAAAAGAGAGGATTTTTCCACTTCTTCCCTTGACAAAAACAATCTTTGCAATGTCAACCTACAGCTAGTGCTGAGCTTATCACTCCCTCCAGTCAACCCTGCTCTCCCACCTATGTTCCCTGTTCTGGCTTCTGAAAATCACATTTTTGGAGCTGTTTGAATAATGCACTTTTCATTTTAGGCTCTGCATCAAATAAATGAAAAAAAAAATCCTGTGGGTTAGATATGGAGTTATTCAATCTAGCTTCAAGACCCTATATTTTCAACCTCATAGTAAAAATAAAATAGGGTCACTTTTAAAAGCAAAAGTTAAATTGAATTGTTTCAAAAATGACACTTCATTATTTTTTCACCTCCGGACTAAATATCAAAATCCACCCTAGTTTGCCAATTTCTTGACAAATGGCTGCAGCTTTCCAGAAACTGCAGATGTCCCTCACCACATTACCGAGAAAATAACAGTAGAATATATACAATGACCTGAGAGCTATATGAAGATTATTTGTGTCAGCAGGTAAGTGTAAACCTTTATACAAATATCTACATCATAAGAAAGCCCCGAGTTCTTCTCTTTGGTGTTTTCCCCCACTCTCCCCTTTTCCAGAGTGCCTCCTAAATTTATTCAGTGATTTGCCCAGAATTCATTACTTTGACTTTATGCCTACCAAATGCTTCAAAAAGGCAGGAACAGATTACAGCTTGGTTAGAAGGACTCAAAAAACTTTCCTTTACCCATGTAAAACTGTTAGTTAGCTGAATTTGACCATCAGCAAGTTAACAGCAGTCATTTAGCTGCAAAACCTATTTATTTTATATTTTAAGACCTAAGGTAATATCGTGCTACATCTCTCGATAGCCCCAGTAGCGCCTCTCGACAGGTGCATCAGTGAGTTTAGCTGCAAGGGAGAACCATTTCCAGCCCTCACAATGGTAATTATTGCTTCATTCACCTTGTTCCCCTTCTTGCTCTGACATCTTCAGTCACCAGCAACAAGAATTCATGTTCAGGCAGCAAATAGTGGTCAGGTACAGGTACCATAGGCAGTCACTGAGGAGGGTAGACTACTGGACATGGGAGATGGCATTCTTTTTCTGCGCCAGAGGCTGGCTCTATTTCAAGATGTGATGGCAGTATATGATAACGTGACAGCAGGCATATTTTCAAAGTACATGCAAGATGTCTGTATTAAAATCTGGGCCAGGAAGAGTTTGAAAATACGCAAAGGAATGCTAACATCACACCTTAAACCCTACTCCAGAGAAATGCAAAAAGGCGCTATTAACTTGAGCCAAAAGCACTTGATGTTAGAAGGAAATCCTGTGCAAGAGTGGCTGAATTCACAGAAAAAGACCTCAAGTTATGCAAATCTGAATAACAGTATTGATCAAGAACGAGAACATAGCTGTCACATAATGGTGAAAAGTAACTTGCAGATGGCAATATCTGCTGGCAGTATTATTGAGAGTAATTACTCTGAGGTTGAGTTTACTAGTGATTATTACTGAGACCATTCTAAAGAAGAGAGTGGTATAGGATGTTAGCAGCCAAAAGTTTGAAGTTTGTTATTTTATTAATAAGAATGTGTATAATACCTTATTAATAATAATTCGTAGATGTATAGAGGGTTTTATTAAAAAGTCTCTCTACAGAGAGCCCTAATTGCTTCTGCAGAGGGAACTAGACTAATTCTGAGGACAGGCACAATCAATATTTCACCAATTTCACACGCTTTTCACAAGTCCTATTTCCATGATACACTGTTTGTGCAAAATTGCAGACGCAGATGTAAACAGGACTATGCTAACACAATGGCTAAACACACCATACTCCGTGTTTGCTTAATATACACATATTATTGTAGAGTACTTCTGTTTCAAATTGCAATTGCTCTGGATTATGATAAGGTAATATAACTAAAGATTTTATACGTGGAAAGCAAGGTTAACATTTCTTGAACTGGAAAGCCATGCACTTATTTAGCAGCGTGTTATTTCACTTAATGGACTGTTAAAGAGTAAAAGCAAAACTAGGCTACCTGTACTTTCTGGCATCCTATGTAGCTTTGTCATCAAAGTGATGCAAGGAGAATAGCTCAATTGCATCACCAAACTCTGAAACAAGCTATGCCACTGCATGAAAGTTCCCACGAAGCCCCAATGACTGTTATGTAATTGAATGCAAATGTCTTGAAAATGTAGTATTTACAATAGTGCCTTTGCAAAAGACTGAAATTTTTTCATTACGAGGATGTCTCCAGTAATAATAAAATCAAAGCATGAAATTCCTGTGTACCAGCAGGTGAAAGAAAGCCATACTAGTATAAAGTATTACTGAACAATAAAATCAAGGTTAATATTAAAAGTTTGGATTCAGTGCATCCAGAAAAAAAAAAAAAAAAGAAGAAAATCCTAAGGTAAGAATCTATGGATTCATCTTTTGTTAGCATGAAATGTAATTCATTTCACCATGCTTCACTATGGCCATATACTCAATGGAGTCCAAATGATTTGGCTCATTCCTGTGAGCTCTATTCTGTTGTTGTCAGGAGACAACACCCCTTCTCTGCCAAGATGCTGTGATGTGTGCAAAGCAGGAGGATTTGAGCTTTGCCCCTTCCTTTCCCTTCCCCCTATTTTGCGCTTCCCTCCCTTTGCCCTGCCCTTCCATTCCCTTCCTTCTCCTTCCCTCTCCTTTCTTCTCCTTTACTTTTTTTTAACTGTGCTTTGCTTTAGGACAGAAAAACAATTGTCTTATTACTGTGATCTTGCCAGAAGGCTGTAATGCTGGACAACTCAGACTGAAGCTCTGTCAATTTATTCCTATTAACATGTATACTCTGCATTTCATATTAATGAGTTTAATATGGTTATGGGACTTTGTTTTCTCACCAGTTGAATATATCTTTTGTTTAAGAGGAGAAGCATAGGTATTGCTGTTCTGCCTAGATGTCTCTTGGGAACTTTCTTTAACATCTAAAGCCTTTTTCTGCCAACAATTTTGTTCTCTAACAACAGCAGGCTGGGAGTTGTGATAGATCCCATTTAGTCTTTAGAGAAACAGCTAAATTCTGTGAGTTAACTTGTCTTCTTTTACCATCTAAGGAATACTGGCAGGCTGCAACCATTTTCCTCTGTAAACCCTTGAAATGATTCTTCATGCTTTTGTCACATAATTAAAATTAGATGATTGCAACTCCCTGCTGGCTGGCCTTAGAGCTTTGTAAACTCTCCAGCTGGCCCATAGGTTCATAGTGAAAGGGATGCTCTAAGCATATTCTTTCTTTGTCCTCTCTTCCCTCATCTGTGTTGAAATCACTGCACTTGCTAACTGCCAGCAGAATGTATTTGGTTATTGCTTTCTAAGGGCAGTGAACATAATGTTAGAGACATTATGTGCCAAAGTCTCTCTCAAGCTTTGCTTGAAAGAGTCTGGATGCAAGAGCTTTCAATCTATTTTCTCTTTGTTGGTAGGGTCTCTTTTAGCTGAAAAGGAAAGAGGAAAGAAGGGGGAGGGAGTGGAGGAGCACAGGCTCTTCTAATACAATATTCAAAAGGAAAATGCATACAGCTACATGATTTCAAAACTAAGGAGTGACTGTCATTGACCAGTATGTAAATGTTGTGGACATTATGCAGTTGCATCTCCTCCTATGACAAAATCACTCCCTTCTAGCCCAAAAGAGCAAAGTCTGTATTTTGAAATAACAGCATCTCCCACTACAGCTAGGCTTTCTGAGTGCAGTAGGCTGATTTCCTGGCTGACTTCTTTTTATGTCACATTTTCTTATGGACCATTACTCTCACATTCACATCCAGCCAGTTCCGTCTTATAAATCTTGTATGCAACACCGCAACTATGTGAGATTTGCTTGATGAGCTTGTAGGGTTTAAAGTTCTCAAGGGCCTGAGTGACTAATTGTTAATGGGATAGAAGAATGGAAGGATAATGGTGCTTTAACAGTAAGTAATACTAATGGCACAGTTTGTGATTCGATGTGATTGCTCATCTTACTGTCACATGTACAGATATCTTAGTGTCCTCTGGTTCTATGGGCCTATAATCTCTCAGCTAGTCAGTAAGCACTTATTTTGCTGAAGAAGAATAATAATGGTGAAGAAGCAGAAACAGGCAGTGAAGCTGCCTGTACTGAATTCCCCATCACTATCAGAGCCTCATCACTTTCTTAGAGCCAAGAGAACATTTGTTAGGGTTGACTTTTTAAGCAGTCTTGGCCAGCCAGGGTTACTATGGATGCAGAATCACAGCAGTTATACTGTAGAATAGGAATGTTCCCTTGTTTGTGCTTCATATTAATGATTTATGTTCCAGTGTAGCCACTTCTCTGCCCAGCCACTTTTTCTGTGCTTTTTCTGTACAATCTAGTCCTTTGGACACCAATATTTAGTAGTACAGAACTGTTAGTAGCCATGGGCTTCATCTTAAATCCCTTGGATATATTTCCCTTGAGGATATTTGAAAGATGTGTAGATGTGGCACTTAGAGATGCGGTTCAGTGGTGAAGTTCCCAGTGTTAGGTTAATGGTTGTACTCAGTGATCTTAGAGGTCTTTTCCAAACTAAACTATTCTGTGATTCTGTGACTACTTCCCCATCCAGCTGAACGTATGAGCACTGCAGGTCTTTGGCAGCTCTGCAAATCAAGACTGCAGCTCCTAGGAGTCTGAAAACACAGTTGATTCTTACACTCAGCTTCCTGCCACAGTGCAGTTTGTGACTGCTGGCAGCCGCAACATAACATAATCTCTGTTTCTTTTTTCCCCTGTCCCATCAGGGCTTTTGCTGAGATAAATACATTACAACGTGTGAGCAAGCGCACAAAGCCATGGCTAACACAGAGAACATCATCTCGTATGACAGAGATGATATTTGCTGTGCTCTGCAGCCTTCCCAGTGCAAACGTCTCCGCTGGGGACCTCACCACTGTGGTGCTGGCATGCTGCTGCCTTTGAATAGGGACAGTGCCAACCTCCCAGACAGGCGTAAGTGTGTGCAGCCAAGACACCATGTATCAGGGCCTGTGCATGTGTCAAGGACAGGTTTCCCAGCCTGAAATGTCAAAGCAAATGTTTTTCCCTCAGGAGGTGCATTTGTCTCTATGGTGAAGAAAATGTATTATCACAAGTGTTGCCTTTGAGCTCGGAGCTGGATAAAGACCAAACAGACACTGAATCCAGCAAAGTTTCGGCATCCCTCCCTCTTGAGAAACATTCACATAGTCTGACAATTTTTTTCTTCTGAAAATCAATCCAAAAGGAGTGAGATGAATAATGACCAACACAGTCCTCGCTTCCAGCCTTCACAAAACAACTGCTTGGAAAACAACACTTGAAGTTTGTTCCTCTGAGGACTACTCTCAAACCTAGTGTCCTTGTTAGCCATCTTCAGGTGTTTTCTGGCCATGAGACCATTGCAAATTGGAACTCTACTTCTGGTGACACTTGACCTCAAATATTGGCACAGATAAATGGCCTGTAACTGGACTCTCTACTTTGCTCCTAATGTTACAGACCCCACACAGAGACACAACCCCTAGTTTCAGACCTATGGTTGTACAGTCTTCAGCTTGCTTCAGCCAGCTGCTGGGGGCTTGCAGAGGGCTGTGCAGTGATGCTGCTACTGCCACCTCCTGAAGGCGTGATGAGGGCCAACTGATTTCAGCACACCAACAAGCCAGTTAAAAGCCCTGCACCTGACCACACACCAGCGTCATTCCGGGTCTGAGCTGTTGGCTCTGGTCGTGTTAGTTACTGCTACAAGCCAACAGAGCCAGGACCCGCAGGGTATTTAACACTCAAAACATCTTGCAATGATGCAGAAATGCAGGCTTGTGGAATAAAACAGATGGTTAAGCAGAAAGAAGGATACTTTATCACTTGACAAAAATGGGCAAGAGAAAAATCTCTAGTTGTCTTCTGAAAGTATTTTTATGTTAGTTCTCCTGTGTTGCTGAGATCATATTTTTCTCCTTGAATATAAAAGGTATGGGGGTTTGGGGTGTTTTTTTTTGTTTTGGGTTTTTTTGTTTTTTTTTTTTTTTTTGTTTTGGTTTTGTTTTGTTTTGTTTTAATTTTAGGACATCTGGACAGTGACCCAACCACAGCCTCCCCTCCCTAATCAAAATCTATCTGACCATAACTTTCTTATTCCAAATTTCATTCACAGGCAAAGACTATCTATTGTTCAAGTATTTTTACTGTGTCATAATCAAAATATATATTCTAGCTTAACTTAAAATAGACATGTCAGAAACACTTGATGTGTCCTGCATGCCTGTCAACAAGTGATAATCAAATTTCCTTGCCATACCAAAGTTGGGCAGGAGACATTTCTTTTTTTAAAAAATACACAAACAACCTATCTTGTTTTCATATCATATTGAATTTCTGAGACACAATGGGAGTTTTTCTTTTATGTAAAGGAGTTAAAAAGGAGTGCAATCAGTTAAAGGGATGACTGCTGAATCTGAGATGGGGTTAGGAGGCACACTTGTCTTTGAAACAGCCTACATGCAGTGTTACTGAAACTTAAAGAGCAGAGGGGGGGATTATTTCTCTGCTTTTTCTGTTTATTTATTATGTAAATGCAGTTTCTCTTCTCTAAATATTTAACTTCTCCCTTTCTCCCTGAAAATCAAACAGCAGCAGGGGTAGAAAAGCAGGGAATGCAATTGTAAAATCGGCAATACACTGGATTTGTACAAGTACGAGAAGAGAAACAAAGTCTAGTACATTTGTTTTGAAGGAAAAACCCAAACTGATAGTACCTTACAAAAATTACTGTAAAAGAAATAACATGATGCTAAAAGGAAACTTCAGACAGAGAAGTGTTTTAAAAACAAATACAGTGATAATGTAGCAATGTTCTGCAGAAGGAGGAGAGAAGATAAATGTGTATGGAAAGAGAAGTTATTCCAAACACTTTCTTCATAGGCTTTCTCTGGAAATGTTGCCAGAAACAAAGAGCATGTCCCAGAAACATAAACAAATAGGCATGTGCAGTACATGGTTAAAATTATCAATGTCTCACTAACTTGTGATCCAGACTAAGCAGGGCATTAAAAAGTCCAGAAGAGCCCAGTATCTTCTATTCCTGAAGAGACCGAAAGGGTACACTGACATAACAGTTTCCAACAGCTGTCATAACAGCATGCACAGAATCACACTGGAGCTGATGGACAACAGCCTCTTGCACACAGAGCACTGGAGCCATGCTTCTTTGGGCTGCATGTTGCCAGGTTCAGCTCTGGTTACCGTGTCCAGTATATCACAGCTTAATCCTTCTGGGATTGTCTGGGGCCTTCTCCGAGGGGTCCTCCAGCATGTCCTTTTCTGGCTTTGCCAAGGGAGAGGAATGTTTGTCCCTGACCCTTCATTTGATTTTGCCTGTTTCGCTTCTGACACAAAATGGCATTCCTCACCCAGAGGTGTGATGAGATGTGAAGAAAACTTTTCCTTTCCCCACTAACTGCATTGTTTGGGGGCATAAAAATTCCAAATTGCTTATAAATACCACACTGAGAATAAAAGCACCTGGATGTCCCGACATCACTGCTCTAAGACATGAACTTACTGGGTTCAAAACTGAACTGAAACACCTCTTATTTATTTGACTCTCCCACTAAGTTCAATGCAAGCATACTGAGAGAAAACTAGAGAGGACTGCAGAACAGAAAAACTTACAATCATCAAATAATTATCCCAGAAAGGCTCCTGCTGTGGGAGAGACTATTGCCCCTGTTCCCATAAGACAGGAGAGAGAACAAGACAGAGGCGGCTTTGGCACCCCTCCTTGACAAGCCTTCACCCACCTCTGGGTAGACTGCTGTTCCTGGGAAAAGCCTCTCCAAGGAAGAAAATTGTTGCAACCCACCCCAGAATACTTCAGCAGGGTGAAATAGAGGCCAAGCTGCCTGCAAGCATACATGGTAAAGTAAGGAAAGTAGATAGTAGGCATCCAGACCTGATGGATATTCTGAAATAAATGCTGCAGGAAAAGACCTTGTTCCCATACAGCAGCACAGCTTCATAAGGGACGGTCTGCACCACAAACTTCTTGGATCCAGTGTTGGCTTGGTGAAAAGAAATAAGTGGCCCCAAGGGGTAGATTTTGCCATGGGACATTTGCAGATGTAGTCTCAGGATGTCTTGACTGCTTCATGAGGATTCACTGTGCAGGTGAAAGAGTGAATTTTGAAGTTCAGTTCACTCATCCTCTCTGTATGCAATCTGAGAGACCTGGAATCTGGGTCACTCTAAGTCTAAGAAAATGGCAAAGACCATGTAATTTCAGGGTGGAGCAAGTGAGAACCACACCTCAGGGAGGCTAAGGTGCATAAAAACCTCCAGCTTTTTTAGTAGAGATGCTATCTGGATTCTGACTCTTATACAAAAACAGATTTGCAATGCAAAAGCCAGATTTTAGAAAATACTGAGTGCAGGAGGCTAGGAAAGGTCTGAAATGTCTGATACAAAATGTGGTGTGAAAATATATGAAAGGAGTATGGATAAAGATGATGCTAGAGGCGTTAACCTGTTGTCGCTTATTTCTCTTTGCAGATGGCAATTTGTGTCATTACAATTTTTAAGTTGCTTCTGGGCTTTTCCTTTTCTGTTCCTCCAGTTTCAGTTGTCCCTTGCTATCCTGATGCTGGACAACAGGCAAATGCCCCTGCATATGCCATGCTTTACTTGAGGGGATAAAACCTCTGAAAAGCAGCAGGAATGGTAAATCTTTTAACCTTTTCCTCTTGCTTCCCTCTCCCAAACTGACTGCGTGTTGGCATTTCCAAGGCAGACTTAACATCTAGAACAGCAGAGAGTCAATGGATGTGGTCTTCATATTCTAAGCAAATGATGCAGAGCAGCTGCAAGACTTTTGGCATCTGGCTATGATGAGGCTTTCAAGAGAATTGTCTACTGAAGAGACTTGAGCTACCGGAGATTATATATACTGCATGCTCTGTTTCCACACTTCCAGAAAAATTCCCTTTGAGTCAATAGTAAAATGCAAGTCTTTCAACCATCTCCCTAGCATTAGAGAAATAAAAACAAAAACCGGGAGAAAATGGCTGTAGAGAACAACTCACAGAGGCTGAGGATTAATGAAAGGAATATGAAACCATGAAAGGTGCATATGCCCATATTTTCTGTAATGCTCACAGCAACTGCTGAGTAAGTGAAGGGTCACTCCTAGTATGACTAATGGCATAACTACTTAAGGACTTATTTCTACTGGAGCTTATGAAAGTTAGATCAAAACAAACCACACAGTTTAAAAGAGAAATGCTCGCAACCTGCTCTCAACTGCAGCAGACTATTTCAGCATATGTGTAAGTTTAAGCGCACACATTATTCTGAATGAGACGTAACGCTTAAAACCACATGCTGACATGAACTGCTTTGCTGAAGTGAGGTCTCCATCTGTACATACAGAGCTACACATCTAAAGTCTTTACAACTTTACTTTGCAGCCATTAGTTTTGGTCCCAAAGGGAGCTATTTATAGATATCTGTATTAATTAAATCAGATCTGTACAGCAGAAAAAGGAATCAACTAAATATTGTCACTATGGCAACAAATATTTCCTGGAGGTAGTTTTGCTTCTAATCAGTAATGGCCTCCCTGTATTCGCAACAATGGCAAAAGTTGTCTGGCTTTTCTTGGTTTTTTGTTTGTTTGTATTGAATATTTTCCTACAGAGGAAAACAATAAAAGCGATGTCCAAGTATTTCAGACAAAAGTCCTTTTCCAGTAATGTTTTACACTAATTTAAAAATCATTAAGAACTTGGAATGGGAATCCATTGTTTCCATTCTTCCCACCCTCCTACCTCTCCAGTAAGCAAGAGCCTCTGCTGCACTGAGAAATTTCATGGGCTCCGACTTTCAATTTGGATATTAAAGTGACACCTTCACCACTAGCATCAGATGAAAGCAAGGCTAGAAAAATGTTGGCACAAAACAACCTGATGTTTACAACAGTCTTGGCTGACTCCTGTGTCCACACCAAGCAAAAACAGAAAATAAAAGGTGCTGATGTTTCGCCAGACCCGATCTGTAAAAGATACCTCAGGGGGGTTCATGAGCTCATCTGCACTTTGGTGGAGCTCAAAGATACCAAGGGGTTCTCTGCTTGCTTTCTTTTCTTTCTCCCTTTTTTTTTTTCTTGAGTAGGTAAACCAACATTTTCAAAACTGTTTTAAACACCAGCCTTGCCCATTGCCAAATGAGAGGATATTTCTAGGACAGGTCTATTCTTCCCCTCTGTTTTTACTTCCCTGTTTTTTTTAAACAGTGGCCTCAAAGGTATATGGTCATGATGTCTGTGTGTCCAGATATTTCTTTCCCTTAAGGACTAGCAAATCCATTGGCAGTGTCAACCAAATGCAGCAAAGGAGGGAAGTTCTCAGAAAGAGTTAAGTTTGTATAAGTTCCATGAAAACAGTTCTCTGGCAGAGAAAATAGATCCTTTCTATACCCTGACTGTTTGAAAAATCAGTTCACTGTCTTGTTGGCTATGCAAGAGTCCACATTAGCTCTGGGCAAGAGGTGAGAAAGTACACACGCTTATGATTGCCGCAGTCATGGGAGAAGTTTCGGTAGGAGCTGGCACCTTTTTTAGACACTGATATCAATCAGGGCTCTGTATGAAATCAGCCTTCGTAACTCTCAGTGTTCCTGACCTTGCCAGTCTAACTTAAACAACTAAATAGTTAATATTGATCTTCCAGTGTCTCTTCACAGTTACCTGTGCCTATATGGATGTGCGGCTTTACACTGAGATCACACTCTGATGCAGATTCATTTATTTATCATAATTACCATGTAATAATTTGGAGAATAGAAGAGAAATTTGTTTATGCAACAGAGGCATTCAGTTTGTAAAGCTCAAGCCACACCTTCCCCACAACCAAAACTGCAGCAGAGATTCCAGAGCAAAGGAAATGCATGGTTAGCCTCTGATTTGCCACCTTTGGGGATTTTGTTGGGTTTTTCTCTGTCATGGATGCAAGTAATTCATGCTAGCAAAAGAGCTATAGTTGAAATAAAGTATTTAGAAAAATCAGTAACAAAATACTGGAGCTGACATGACTGTTCCCCATGTAATCTTTAGCTTACAAGCCCCTCCTGACACAAGTCACCTTCTTGGGACAGCAAAGAGAGCAAAGGAAACTACTGACCTCTCACCCACGTTGGCACCCACAGCTGCAACACCAGCGCATTAGCCCAGGCTGCTCTGGGAGCTTACAGCTGAGCTTTTGGCATTATATTATCTTATTTATTAACTTACTTAATAAATATTAAATTAGTATTTATTTATTATCTTATTTGCTGTTTTTAAAAAGTAAATGTTTCTGTTAAAAGTAAATGCTAGCAGACTTGTCCTACATTAAAGAATAAGCTCACTTCTCCCCATGAGCAAGTAGATCATAAAAATCTGAAGTCCTTTATGGCTGGATTTAGAAGATACCCCCACTTTCAGTGGGGCTGTTAGTGAGGTGACAACTGCAATGCAGGATTATCTGATGTTTGTTTTCTAATGCACATGCTGTTAAAAAAAAAATAAGGAAAATGTAAATAAATGCAAAGGAATTCTGGGAACAAAAGATCTACAAAAAACCCCACTTAATGAAAAGCACATATATTGCTCTTCGTTGTGTCACTGACCATATATATATATGTTAATTCTTCTAATCTTCATTTGCCTAATAACATGGAAGCTACCAGCATTTTAACTACTGCTATCAGATAACTTGAAATGACATTAGACAGACCATACAAACAGCAAACAGGCTCTAGCAACTGTATTCTCAAATCCAATCCTATGAGGTGCAGCACGGTTTTGCTAACATAGGCTTTAAGATAACACAATCTGAATCCCTAAACTTTTGTGGTAAGAGAAGTTAAACCGCATATTGCAAAGATGAAGGTCTGAGAAATTTCATGGGATGAGGCCTGATCCAACATTTTCATTTGTAACCTTGCCAATACAGGGGGGTGTATTTCCCTGCTTTTATCATCCTGTATTTTGCTGTCATTTCTCAATCAGCCAGATGAGAAAATTGTTCCATAATACTTAGATTTCACTTTTAGGACTGTTTTCCTGGCACTGCCAGGGTTACAGCAGTACAGAGAAGCCCCAAGCCAGAACTCCATGTGCTATACACTAATGCAAGATGGGGACAGAGAGGGAGACAGCCAGTACCGATCTAAACCTCCTGAAATCTTGAAAACACTTATGCATGTACTGAACTCTTTATAAGGAATTTCATTGTTTTCAAGGGGGCTTCTTACATGTTTAAGAAGATGGCTGTTAGAAAGGATGACAGCACAGACAAAACTAACACAGGACACTTTCAGAGATCAGGGATGAGAACACATCACTACTACCCTACCCCCCCCCCCCCAAAAAAAAAACCCTCTGTGCTTCCATGCATACTTTCACAAAGATATGCATCTTTTCACAAAGATTTCCTCCCCTTAAATAAGATTGTGAAAATATTTGCCCATCCCCCTGCACATAATATCAACTTTAAACAATTCCTCTTACTTGCTAGTATCTCACATGAACTTCTAATCTGGCTGCATTTAGCTTCTCTAGTTTTTTAAGTGAAGTGTGTGTCCCCCATTTTAGTAAAACCTGATGAACACACTTGAGAGTCAAACATGAACAAAAAATCTCCCATTCCCTCCAAAGTATGGCATTCGTGAAGATATCATGAATAAGTAAACGTTTCCTAGTGTTCTGTTTCTTTTGTCTGGCTTATTGGTGTTGAGAAACCATCTTCTTAATTTATTTATGTTGGTATTTTATTTCCTTATTGAGTTTCAAAGATGAATAGAGAAAAATAAATAGCAGGAAATAGCTGACAGACTGAAATGACCATTTTTTTTATTCCAGAAGGGTTTAAAAAAATTATGCTTTAATACAAAGTTTGTGTTGTCTCTTTATTTCATTTATTACACCTGCTTTCAGCATGGAATGCCTGACAATCTGTGTATGACAGTAGTTAGCAAGACAGTATAGCACAATCCCTTTTATCAACATGCAGGAACCCAATTTCTTCTCATAATTCTGAATTAATGATATTGCATTCTAGGCCCCTATATTACTATTGTGCTTTGAAGTGAGGCAATCCTAGCTAGCCAAGGCTCATTCAAATGGCAGAATACATAGAGACGTGACAGCAAGTCTGTTTTGCACAGACCTCACCAAGGTCCCAGACACATTCCTGCAGCAGATCCAATATTTGTTATCTTTTTCTAGATTCCCTAGGGAGACAGCACGTTGAAACATAGTTGTGGTTCCCAGTTGGAAGGCAACGTGCAAGATAAGGTCAGCAAGTGGACTGGTTCTTGCTTACCTGACCTGGCTAAATCCCTTGACAGATCTTGGTAAAATGATCAAATCTCAGAAAAATTGTTGCTCAGACTCTATTTTTTAAAAGTAATGAAGTGGTAAATGTCAATGAAAATTACCAGACCTTGACAAAAGCTAACTGGATAGGCAGGATGCTTATCTTAGGACTGAAGAGGCAGACTGCATTTTGTGTATTAGAAAATCCAAGCACTATACCTGAGCCTTATAAGCAGTTATACAAATTTTAATTGTTTCATGCTGACAGGGTCCATTTTTCAAAGCCACGGGAAATCTTCAGTAGGCTTAAATCTGATTTGATCTTTGTACATGGCTGACCAAAGGGCAGTGTGATATCTTTTCTACAGCTCTAAAAGTTACCGTACTCACAGCTGTAGTGTCATAGCAAAGGTCCTTTCCAGAGGTGAAAATGGAGGTATTAGAGCATGACACATTTTTTAAGTCCTGCTTCATAACCTCACACCTCAAATGAACTGTGAAACTTAAGACTAAGGGACAAACATCACAAACTAGCCAACCAGTACTATTTTTATTCTCACGGCAAAGTCAGAAGGGGTTTTTTTTTACCTTCTTTTTGAAGGCAAAAGTCGTATCTTTTCCAACTGAGGACAATAAAGGCTATAAGAATTGCTTTAAAACCTCGCATTACCTTACTGGGTTGCAGCAATGAGTATGTAGATGCTAGGATGAAACTCCCACTGCTCAAGTGGTAACATGCTCAAATTTCCACTCGCACTGCAAAACAAACAACACCCTCCTCCCCCCCAACTTGGTGCATTGTTTTGAAGCTGTAGCCCTCAGGGCTAGGATCTTACAGGTTAAACAAATTTTTTTTGACAGAATCTGACTTTTAAATTTGTAGGGTAAATATAGACGGCAATAGTGATTCAGTGCAGGTTGAGCTCCTCCCTTTTCTGAGTCACTTCTGTTCAGATATCACAGGAAGACAGGAGAAATGCAATATACCTGCAGGTGTCACCTTACTGAGAGAACGTACTACAGAGGTCCTGACCTTTTGGAGGGGTGCGAAGGAAGCCTCCATGATCTTTCTGAGCTGGAAATTTATTCCATGTTAGTGTTGTGACCAAATTCTAACCTTGCTCGTTCTACCGACCGAAAAAAAAAATTCCAGCCAGAAAAAAAAAAAAATCTCTGAACCAAAAAGATTGCTCTGACAGTCCTTGAAGAAGAGGAATGCTATGTCACAGTGGAGACTAGCTGTACCAGAGCAGCACGTGGTGAGACTCAGCACAGGTTAGGAAATCTCTCCACAATCCTTCTGGAATGAAGGCAACAAACTGCCATCACATGTTGTTGCATTTTTTAACAAATTGTGTCTAATCTAAAAAGTGGAACAACCTAAAAGCTATTGTTGTCTTGGAGATATTTTTAGTTGCAGAAACCAAAACTGCAAAATATATTGATATTAAAGAGCTCAGACTAAAAATACTTGACAGCAACATATGATATCTTTGGATCAGAAAGCACAGATGAACTAGTGAAGGAGCTAAATTCTCCTACAACACAACCGACCAGGACGTTATGCGTGAGACTGGCAATATCCTGAGAAAAGATAGCATGTAAATGGGATGACCTCTGGCTACAGCCCATCTTCCTTCCTAAATGCTGTCTTTCAGCACCTGCAAAGGCAGTCTCATGTTCAAGTCTTGAGTGTCCGAGTGACATGAGGGATTCCTCCATGACCCTAGAAAAGATTCGGGGTACAGTAGACACAGCACAGATTTAATCCATCGTCTCTTCCTCCATGTGCCTTCATGATCCAGCTACCTTCAAGGGAAATGAGAAGACAGTTCTGTGGATCAGTTTGTTTTTCTGTTCACGCTGGTATTAGCAGGTGTGTCCCTGAGTGAGGACTGAGGAACACTGAAACCTCCCTTTCTCTCTTCATGAAAAGCAGGCATGGGAACATTTCGGACATTGTTTTCATTACCTCAGAGGTTAGATGAAAGCCAAGTTGCTTGCCAATTCAGTTTCCCCAGTATAAGCTATGCAAGAACTAAGTCCTTTAAAAAAAACGAAGTGTTGGGTTGAACTTGGCAAATGAGGCTGTGGTATCTCCTGGCTATAAATTAGAGCCTTTCAGCTCTCTGAAAAGAATGTACAAGTCGCTCCTCTGGAGGGCTAAGAGTGCATGAGGCCAGAGAGAAGGCAATTCCCAAATCCAAAGCTGCAGTACTAGCATATTCGTGTGACAGGTAATTAGTTGTCCACGAAGGACTTTCCTTAGTAGCATTTTTCCAACATGGCTTAAGAACTGGAGGAGCTGCAATGTATTTGAATGAGTTCTTCTCTGCATTTCTATCCACTTATCCACTTGTTTTTTTCTTTTCTACTAACCTACTACTGCTAACAGATGTGCACTGTGCTGTGAGGCTAATGTCTAGTGTACAGCTTGTCAATTGTCAGTTTAATCTGGTGTAAGAACAACTCGCTAGGGTTTAGTGACTTCTGCCTTTCACCAGCATCCCCGTTTTTCTGTTTTGTTTTTAGCTGCTTATCTTGACTAAAGGCCAGATGTTATCTGATGTAATTTGATTTAGTTTCTTTGCCTTTAGCAGAGCTCTACTAATTTACACTGGCTGAGAATTTTTTTTTCAAAAATATTCTTTGTACCAGGACTACTTGTTTTGCACACAAAATGCAAGCAAGCAATGAGTTATGTGGTTGTATCTGCAGGCTATATGTATAAGGCTCAGCAGGCAGCTCTGAGTACTAGTTTTTCCATCAGGAGTTACAATGGAGGTAGATGTACAACATTTTAAGGATGCAGAGCAGCTGGGCAGAGAGGGCTGTTCTTAGTCTAGAGTCATCCAGCTATTACGCCACACAAATCACCATCAATGGGATTTTGCAGAGTTGTTAGATATCTGTCTCTGGTTGCCACCAGGACAGGTAAGTATGATAGTCCAGTGTTTCCCACTCCAGTTCCTAACCTTCAGCTAGTCTGAAAACCCACACTTATTCTTGCTCCTGCACAAATGCCTTGGTTGTTGTAGACATTAAGAATCGTTGTTCTCCTGACTCTCGGTGTGTTACAATAGTGGGTGTGGGAGCTTTGTGATTTTGCAGGTTTGGCCTCCAGCATCAGCACTCCCTCCATTATAAGCATCATAGGACAACTTCAGTTCAGGCCAGGCACTAGTCTCGTTCTACCTTCTGACCTGTTCTAGCACTGGGAAGCACTATTCAGTATAGCACTCATGATTTGGTATTTATAAACCCTTTCCCTTTTTTTCCTTTTCTACCACTCCTTTCCCAGTGATCCCTTACTGATAGCACGTGCTCATTGTAATCGTTATGAATGCATTCACCCTTCTGGGTACCCTTAGCATTCATCCCTGCTTCACCTGCTATGCCTATTACTTTTCTATATATAGGCAACATGCCTTGCAACCACAGTGTCATGAGCTTTGAATTTTGTTTGCTGAATCACTGAAATTCTGAATCACTGAAAAAGGTAGAATATTTCCTTCAGACAGAAATGACCCTTGGTGGTCTACATGTGATGACTTAATTGGGCACAGGGAGGTTGCAATAGTCAAGGATGACGCAGATTAGCGCTCAGATACTATAGCAACATGGACTTCAGAAAACAGTAAGATTTCACAAAATAAAAAACTTTGATGTTATAATGGGAATAGTCTATTAGAAGAGAGGTGGTGGAGGTTCCCCTGTTAGAAAATGTCTAGCAGAAAGTGACAATTCAAGAACTAATAATAGATAAAGATTGTACATCAGAAAGAAGCATGAGAAGACAATGAGGTTTCTAAGTTTCTCACACTGTGATCTGTTTAAGAACATGAGTTACTACCTACTACCGAACTTCACGCCTCCCCAGACAAAGCCAATCTATTGGCCATGTAACATACACCGAGCAGAGCAGAGGTTAGACATTCTGCTTCTCTCTGTAACGGGTTGGTGGAAGTGCACAGATTAGCAGACAAAGGCATAACTAATGTTATTAGCTGATTGCTTTCATGGACCTATGGCATTAGGGAACTTCAGCAGAAATGTAAGTCTCACAGACCAAACTGATAGTCTTACTAGGTTAACAGAAATATAATTATTTTCATTTTCATCCTACCTAAAAAACATGGCGTTTCAGGCCCTAGGTATTCTAATAATAGTGTCAGCAAATAAAATCTGTGTGTATGTATATGTGTGCATGTATATGTATATGTATATACATATAGAGAAATTCCACCTGCATCTAACTGACAGTGTACTGAATGTTCTGAAGACCACTATTTACTGAAATAATGCACTAGCAAGAACGAATGCTGTGCAACGTAATCAGGAGTCTTTTTATTTTTCAGAAACCTAATGAATGAACACATGACATGCACTAGTTTCTGACATGACAGACATATGGTTCTCATAAATAAATAAAAAGCATGATGATACAGTTACACTGATACTAGAGAGTGGTAACATTTGGTAAGCTGGCAAATTATCTATCTCACCTTGACAGCAAAACCACAAAATCTCTGAGTAAAAACAATTAATTGTAACTGATAGCTTTTGGGGCTTCCTCCAGTTAAATCATGCTACTAGGTTCCGAAAGAAACATTAGACCACTTTTTAATGTATAGCTTCAGGTAAATTTTTTAAAAACACGAAAATCACACAGAAGGTAATTGTCAGCCTTCAGTCACAATACCAACTTATCTGGGAGACTCACAGCAATATAAATGAGTGAAGAAGGTGCTTACATTCTACTTTGGTTCAAAATTGAGATCCTGAAAATGTCAAAATAGCCACCTATATGACTGATACTTCTCTCAGGTTGTCTACTGTTTGTGGTAATTAAGAGGACATGGGTGACCCAGATTCAATTTCCAAAACTCTTTATGGGTTTAGGAACCCCATTTTCACATCTGTCCCAGGGATACCCTGCCTTGCTCCCCTCTTTCCACATATCCTCACTCCTTGCTTAAATTTTTA
The DNA here is from genome assembly GCA_033556795.1 of Tapera naevia. Taxonomy (NCBI): domain Eukaryota; kingdom Metazoa; phylum Chordata; class Aves; order Cuculiformes; family Neomorphidae; genus Tapera; species Tapera naevia. Next base: position 5,010,067 of record JAUMJJ010000086.1, read on the forward strand.
CACTTTCACTAGTAGCATCAATACTGCAGAATTTGCAGAATATAGGAATAAATTTCTTTCTTCCACACTTACATTCCAAAGCTACAACCGGATCCCTAACAATTAAGTCATCCCAGTGACCCATTTCAAAGCATAAAATACATGCTATCTCAGGCAATGGGGATAATGATGTTGCTAGAGCACCTCCAGAGAAGGGCAAAAAAGGCTGATGAAGGCTCTGGAGCACAAGTCTTCTGAAAAGCAGACAAGTGATCTAGAGTTGTTTAGCCTCTCTACAACTACCTGAAAGGAGGTTGTAGCAAGATGGGTGCTGGTCTCATCTCACAAGTAACTAGCGCTAGAATGAGAAGAAACGGCCTCAGGTTGTGCCAGGAGAAGTTTAGATTGGATATTAGAAAAAAATTCTTTACTGAAGGAGTGGTGAAGCATTGGAACAGGCTGCCCAGGGAAGTGGCTGAGTCACTGTCCACGGAGGTGTTAAAAAAAAAGTGTAGATGTGGCACTTTGGGACATAGTTTAGTAGGTTTGGTAGGGTTGGGATGACGGTTGGACTTGATAATTTTAGAGATCATTTACAGTCTTAATAATTCTATGATTCTATAATCCTATCATTCTATGAAGTTGCCCAGCAACCTGCCTGTAGCACAATGGATGTTCTACAGTCCATACCTTTAAATCTTCAAACCCATTAGTCTGACTGCAAAGTTAGTCAGACACCCAGCCTACACAGGGAAACACTGTCCAACCAACAGCTAATTCCAGGCCCATCCTCATCTCAAAATTAATCCAGCTTCATCAGTTTCCCATGGTACCTGCAGTTTCCCTACATGAATCTCATTCTTCAGGTTTCACTGTTCTGACTCCTAATGCTAGCACAAAGACACAAGCTCTAAATAGGCCAGAACATATCTGAGATAAGTGTAATCTGAAAGAAGTACCCTTCTGGGGTGTTTGTGATCTCTTTGTTTGGGCTAAGACTAGCCTAAAATTTGGGGTTAACATACAGTTTAGGAGAGACGTATACAATATATTCCTGAATGCCGAAGTGTTCAAATGGTCTTTAATTTATTTTGATATGATACAGGTCATCTCTCCTTGGATAAACCTAGAGTTGAAGGGATGATTAAGACTAAGACACAGTTCGAAAATATTTTTATTTCTGAGGGTTCCCAAAGTAAAGGATAGACTGGTGCAGGTAGCATGAAGTCAGCTTCAGTTTGGTCATGAGATAGTAAAGATCACCCATCCAAGAGTTGGAGGCCTCCATTTGTTTTTCATAGAGTATGCCAAGCAAAAATAAAGGCTTGTATTGACAATGGACTGAATGGCCTAGAGTTAGTGAGCAGAATGGCAAGGTATCACCTCTCTGGGAATTAGGTTAGGATTCCTGAGGAATTGCACCCTAGATACTGTCAGGACCACTAAAGTGGGAAGAGGTCTGGTGCTATCAGGGATGAAAGGGTAAAACTGAGTTTTGAGGAATGGCAGGGGTTCTCTTGTGATAGTTGTTAGTGTTAGTGATACAGCTGAGTTAAAGGAAAGAATGGGCTGGAAAACTGTATTTATTCCTGAATTTTATTGGGACTGCCATCTTAAACTGAGGATGCTAATACAGTAGTAGAATGGTTGTAGCATAGCTAACAGAACATATTTTGATCCGTTAATGGCCAGGGTCACTTCTCCTGGTTTTGGAAAAGAGGATGTGATAGCCTGCTAGAGTAAGATGAAAATTGGGCTGTACAAGCTTCGGATCACGACAGGAACAGTTCTTATGTTAAGGCTACAGTTAGCATTTGATTTAGGGAGACAGCTAAGGTCTAAGAGAGAACTAGGTGGAGAATCGTGCAAACTTCTTAATCCTTCAGAGAATACCAGACAAGGAGGACAGTATTAGCAAGATTGAGCAGGATACTTACAGGAGAGAGGTGTTACTTCTTTTAACTTTAAACTATGATTAGGTTATAGATTGGGATTAGAGTGTGAGAGAAATGAGATTCCAGAATTGTGTTTCCAGGATCACTAGGTTTTGCAGTGGCTGTGGTACTTATGACAGTTATGGTTCAGTTTAAGGTTAGGAAAAGAAGGGCAAGGACTGCTGTTACTATACATGAATCCTGTAGGCAACACTAAAATAAGATGAGGTCTGGCACACAGGAATATCTAATGCGCAACAGTTTGGGCTGAAGATATATTATCAGTTCTTGTAGGGCCTGTAGGCCTGTGGCATGAAGGTAATGTTGTAGTGCAAGTTAAGTCTATTGCTGTGGGGGCTACCTGTCTTCGTTAAAAGCTATATTTGTTTGGAATCAGTCTTGTGCCTTAGGAGAGAATGACCACAAAAGGCTCATTCATTACAGGTATTTGCAAAAGCTACAAAAATCATAAGCAGATAAGGAACATCTGAGGGAAATAATTTGTGGCATTTTTATTAAGATATGTTTAAACCACCTCGAACTGATGATGGTATTGTAGTTGTGTTTGGATTTGTGATAGGAGAACTCAGGCTAGAACAAAGGCTGCCTGACAAAGCCTGTCAGAATGCAAGAAGTTTATCCTTTGTTGGGATATAGATGTGGAAAATTAGGTTTTGTTTCTGGATCCCAGAAGACCTGCTGTTACTGTTAGACCAAAAGGCTAGAGCTTGGGTTTGTCAATGTTACCAAATTTCCACTTGTAGTCAGTTTTTGTTGGGCCATGTGTCTGGGATGAAAGAGACAAACTCCTAACCACAGCTGCAATTAGTTCCAGGATAGTGTTGTTTTTCTGGCTTTAATACAGGAGTCTGTGTAATGACTGAAAAACTAGGCTAATTCATCATTCCTGCAGATGCCACAAGGTGTGAGTGCTGGGCACAGCAAGGGAAAGGGAATGTGATGGGATGGGCTATGATTGGTTTTAGGTGATGTTCAGCTTTCAGGTCTGCAAGGGGCTGAGAAGTTAAATGTGCTCTGGAGCAGCACGTGTGTTGTAGTGTTCCAGCAAGCACTGACTAGTTGGGCTAGTATTTAAGTTCAGGTCGCTGAGCCAGAGTTTAAGGTTATGATTAGCCCCTGGAACAAAAGTGGCTGGAGTGTCAGGTTTAACACAATGTTCCAGACCAACATGAGAGCCATACTGGGAGAAATTTTGGGGCAGAGTTGGTTGGCGTAACTGAGTTTGAGCCAAGGTTAAGGGCTTGTCATTGCTTGAGCTGAAAAGCAACATTTACATATGGATCCTGCTGGGGCTCCTAGGCTTCTACCTGAGAGAGCCCTAACATAAAAAACCAAATGATTTAATCTGGAGAGTCTGAGGAATCAAGTAGGGTTTGGGTTAGTTTTAGTGACAGCATGACCTACTATTGTACAGAATTAGGGTAACAACTGCTGAAAAAATCAAAGAGGGCCAGTCACTCCTGCAGACTGATGTATTGTTCCTTTTCCTAAGAGAGAAAGAGACTTCAAGGGAAAAAGTCTAACAGAGGAAACACCAGAAAGAAGAAAAAGCAACACTAGTACCCATCAAGACTTTGGGACCACAACAGAATGGTTTATAAGTCTATAGACATGTGCATATCTGTTTTTCCCAATATCTAACCTTCCTCCCATCCTTCCTGTCTCCCTTCCTCCCAACTCCCACAGTCCTCTGCCTCTCCAAATCACACAGTTGTTCCTTTCTTTTGTGTTCCACTGTGTCCTTCCCAGTCCCAGCACAGGGCACAGGCAAGCAAGAGAAAAACAAGAGAAGCAGCTTTGCCATTTTCTGTCACACTGTGTCCAAGCCAATAACAAGAACCACAACCATCACCATAATAATGAAGTACTGCAGTAATGTAGTTCTAGGGAGAGAGGTCACAGACTCATAGAACGACCTGAGCTGGAAGGGACCCACAAGGATCATCGAGTACAACTCCTGTCCCTCCATAGGACAACCCCAACATTCACACCATGTGTCTGAGGGCATTGTCCAAATGCTTCTTGAAAACTGTCAGGCTCGGCACCATGCTTTCCTGGGGAGCTGTTCCAGTGCTCCACCACCCTCTGGATGAAGAACCTTTTCCTAATATCCAACCTAAACCTCCCCAGCACAGATTCCTGCCGTTCCCTCGCGTCCTGTCATTGGTCACCAGAGAGAAGAGACCAGCTCCTGCTCCTCCTCCTCTTGTGAGGAAGCTGTGGACCCCGATGAAGTCTCACCTTAGCCTCCTCTAGACTGAACAGACCAAGTGACTTCAGCCACTCGTCATACGATTTCCCCTCTAAACCCTTCACAACCTTTGTGCCCTCCTCTGGACACCTTCCAGCAGTAAGTAAGTGAGAGTGGCAGAGGTTTCACCAAGAGATTTTGGAGGACGGATGGAAACATTTGAGGACCTCCAGCTCCCAGTTATCCGGCTCTGCCCACAGGATCTCCAGCTGGCCGGGCAACAATTCCCTGCACCCCAATACTTCCAATTGACACAATCCCGCTGCAAACCTGCCTGAGAGGGCCCCCAAGCGTTCCCCTTACGGAGGGGGGCATCCAGCTGTTGCCAACAGCTGTGTCTCAGCCCCGGCTGGGCAGCGCCCGAGAGCGGGGTCCGCCCCGCCATCGTCCCCGCCCCTGCCAGGAGGAGGAGGAGGAACCGAGAGTGCCCGACCCGGTGGCTTTTAGGGGGGTGCAGGCCAGTCAGTTGTCAGCGCCCGGGCCCTGCGCTCCTCTTCCAGCTGCTGCTTCTGCTCGTTCCCAGCCGCTGGGCTGGCTGCTCCCGTCCTCCTTGTGCCAGTACCTACGTCAAACCCTCCGGAGGCTGCGGGGCTCAGCTCGTGAAGGAAGGACAAGGAAAAGCTGGGTTTGCACAGGCAAAAAGGGAATTAATTGCATTGTAACTGGGTGGCGGGGGGAGGGAAACGGGGGGGATAGAGAGGAGGAAAAAAATTTAAAAAGGAAAAAAAACTAAAAAGGGAAAAAATCGAAGATAAAAGAAATAAAAGGGGAAAAACTTAAAAAAGGAAAAATAAAAATAGAAAAAAGACAAAAAAAAATTAAAAAGGGGAGAAAAAAAAAGGAGCGGGGCTGAGCGTGGAAGCGGGTCTCGCCGCCCAGGACGCGCACGCCCCGGCGGCCACGCGTGGGAGCAGAGCGCAGGGCCGGGCGGAAGATGCACACGACGCAGAAGGACACCACTTACACCAAGATCTTCGTCGGGGGCTTGCCCTACCACACCACCGACTCCAGCCTGCGCAAATACTTCGAGGTCTTCGGCGACATCGAGGAGGCGGTGGTCATCACCGACCGGCAGACGGGCAAGTCCCGGGGATACGGCTTTGTAAGTGCCCCGGGGGGATGCGGGAGGGGGCATCGCGGTGAAACTTCGGCGGGGGTCGCTGTAAGGAGCCCGGGGACGGGAGGGTGTGTCGGCCGTTTGCCTTTTTTTTCTTCTCCTTTTTCTGTCTTTCTGTGTATTTTTCTTTTTATCTATCTCTTTCTCTTTTTCTCCGTATTTTTCTCTTACTTTTTCTCTGTTTTTCTTTTCCTCCATCTTTTTTTCTCTATTTTTCTTTTTTTCTGTTTTTCTTTTTCTCTATCTTTTTCTTTTCTCTATTCCCCCCCCCCCGCTGGGGAGTTTGGAGAGAGGCTGGGGGGTGGTGATGGTGGTGGGAATTACTGAAAAAGGAGATTGAGGGGGGATTGCCTAATTTCTCACCAGCCGCCTGTTGCTCCCTGATACGGGTTTATCTGCCACTGGCGGGGCTCGGCTTGCACCCTCCGCCCTGTGCCCGCTCCCAGCTCCCGGAGTTCCATTCTGCTAGGCGGATGAGAGGTGGATGGGTGCTGTGGGCAAGAGGCTTCTTCCCACGGAGAGGGATCTCATGTGCATCTTCACCCATTCAGGTCACCATGGCTGACAGAGCTGCTGCTGAAAGGGCTTGTAAGGACCCCAACCCCATCATTGATGGCAGGAAAGCTAATGTCAACCTGGCATACCTGGGTGCCAAGCCACGGATAATGCAGCCAGGTGAGGAGGCGGGCCTGAAATTGCTTTTTCTCTCTGTACCTGAGGTTTCTGAAGAGAGTAAAACTTTAAAAAAAGGTAGTGCTGCCCTACGCTTCCCTGAAACTCGCTCACTGTTTGGGCGTGCTTTGGGTTTGATTGTTAAATGTGTACGAACTTTCCTTTCTGGCTATTTTGTGCATGTGCCTTATTTAAAGACCAAGAGCGATCAGAGATAAATTATCTACAGTTTCCCATGAAGACTTCCACAGCTCAGTCACTTCATTGGTTGTTCCTGCTGCTGGGAGTGTATGTCGCTGACCATTTACAGTATCATTGCAGGGAAAGATTGGCCTAGGAACGAATAGCTTCCAATGTGTGCGGTCTTATTAATACAAACAGTGTTTTAATGCAAACCCCTCAAACAGATGGGAGCTATCATGCAGACTTTAAATGAAACTGCTCTTCCTAAGACCACATCTGAGCCAATCTGATGTCCTAGCCACTTCCCAAACGGCTGCTTTGCAACAAGGGCCATAGGAGTGTAGGGTGTGTGCACATTTGTGCTCTAAAGGAGGTGGCTCTGAATTCCCAAGTGCTTAGCCTGAGGAACACTTGTGTGAGCAATTAAGCTCCCACCAAAGAAAGAAGTGGTTTATGCTTTAGGTGCTTGAAGAACAGAAATGAAGGTAGGATTTGACCCCCATGCCAAGTCCTCATGAGTAGAGATGACTCGAATTTAAGTCTGTAGAAAGTACACAAATACACTGGTGAACAGAAAGTACCATATAATCCTTCAGAGGCTGCAGAATGGAGCACAAAATAACGCGTGAATGAAAATGTTGTGCGTGTTGTTTAGAAAAAGTTGTTCTAAACATCTCCAGGAAAGCGTGTGCTTTACTGTTTTAACTTCTGGATGCATGTAAATGTGTGCGTGTATATATGGATTGGTATATTTTGCTTTCTAGTTTGTGGTTCTGCAGCCTTTCAGGCATTGTCACTAGAGCTTCTTAGTGAAGGCTGTTACTCTCTGTTTATGTGCATATGCATATATAGCATAAGTAAGTGGCCAAAAGAACACCCATACAGATAATGTGATGTGTTTTTCTTGGTAGGTTTTGCCTTTGGCGTCCAGCAGCTTCATCCAGCTCTCATACAGAGGCCTTTTGGGTAAGTCTGTTCAATGGGACCTCAAATAGGGGAGGAAAAACGAAAAAGTATGGTCCTTGAAGGCCTCTTGCAGTGGCAGCCTTTGTAAACTTACCAACAATGCTAAAGTTCTCAGACTTATAAATGTATACCAGTAAATGCACTCACCTTGTCGGTCATGTTCTAAATGCCGCAGCTGAGTCAAGTTGTGTGGGACGTGTCCCTTCCACCTAAGCTGTCCAGTCCCGTATGACCCTATGATAAAACAAGGAGGTATGACTTGATGCAAGATTGCTGTGCCCCATTTCTCTTTTTTCAGCTTGACTCAATGTTATTTATCTCTTTCTAATCTGACAGGGATCGTTTACAGTTAAGATAACTGATCAGAAGGATATGATGATAAGAGGTGGAATAGTTCTGTTTGGAATTAATCTCTGTAACCAGTAGACTCAAACACAAACAAGCTAAAATGGTGATTAACGATGCATGTATGTTTTTTTCATATAGTCAATAGACCTCCGTGTGCTTTATTTATTTATTTATTTATTTATTACAGTAATGAAGTGGTGTTGATAGCTAAACTGTGTGCTTTTATTTAATTGAAAGAGCTGTAGTGAAAGTTTTTTTGTGGGGGTCTTTTTAATTTTTTTTTTGTTTGAGGAGTGACTTTGCCATGGGGAGCAAAGGGCCTTTTTTTTTTTCTTGCTTTCAAGCTGTAGCCTGTGACTTTTTAACCATATTTTGTAGTGAGTGCTAAATTGTGTGACTTCTTGATTTTTAAGTAAATCAACGTATTGCTTGCATGTTCAGAATTTTTTTGGGGGGAGTTGTTCTTGGGGAAGGGTGTGGAGCTCCTTATTAACAATGTGCGTCCATTTGGGCTTTCTAATTTGAGGGTTTTTTTCTTCAATCTGTCTTTAATACGTAGCACATTTCTCCTTTATCTGAGTATGCTATTCCTAAGTAGATCTAACTCTTGCTTCTTACAGCCATATAATTAGGAGGTGAAGTCTGCTTTAAACTTCCTATACAGTGTCACTTCACTAATGCACACTGACTGAGAAACTCATTGCAAAATAATTAATTTTGCTAATTAAGGAGTAAGCTAACAATAATGTAGGGAAAATGCGTCACAAATGTATTTTGTTTATTTGACTAGGATAGCTTGAGAATATTCTACCTAGCTGTTATTAATCAGCTTCTTGGTAGTTTGATTTGTAAAAATGGTAGCAAACAGTTCCTGTCCTCAAAACTGGAGGAAGAAGTTTTCCTAGAAACTTTACATACTTTTAAATGTTGATACTTCTAAGACACATGGGGAGGTTGTGGGAAACTTTTTGTCTTTTTTTTTCTTTTTCTTATGATTATCCTCTACTATATTTTGTTTGGCTTCTTTGAAGTGTGAGGAGATGACAGTGTATATGTAGTGATCAGTTTATGATGCTTGTACTAAGGTAGGCACGAGGCTGATTGGGATGTCTCTAGAACTGTTAAAGCACTTGTTGCAAACAGGGTGGCCCAGGATTCAGCTGTGGAGAGACTATTTGCTCAGCCAAGAGAAAAGGAGCACCTGTGGCAATGCTTAGAGGACTGTGCAAGTGTAGGCCTCTTTTTTGCTTTACTTATCCAGAGCCGACACCAGATCGTATAAATTGTGTTTATGTCAGGGAAATTCTTCCAGCAGGCTAGATAGCATCTTTCTTTCTAATGCAATGTACATAAATTTGAAGAAAAGGTCATTTTTAATCCTTGGCTTTTGCCTTTCTTTTGCTATGTGCAAACAAAAGAGATTACTAATCTTGCTTCCTCCACAAAATTTCCAGTGACTTGTACCTTTTCTAGAGAATGTAGTTCAGATTAAGAAGAACAACATTCATTAGGATGAATGAACTTCTTCATTTGCTATGTACTTTGACAATAAGAGGGGTTGCTTCAGTGCTTACTTGAATCTCTTTGTATTGAAGAGTTCACCCTTCAAGGATGTTACACGGTTTGCACTGAAATACATGGTTACCTTAAAGCTTTCTTCCTCCTGTACAGTTGCACTTTTTCCAACATTTCAGGTAAAATGGCTCAACGTGTTGATTCACCACCAATACCCTGCTAATCTATACACAGAAGCTCCAAATGTTTGGCATTGTTTTTTTTTTTCCGACCAGAATGCAAATGAGTGAGGTGCTGCCGTATTCTAGTGTGGTCAGCAGTGTTTTGATATGGTTCCCCACCTATCAAACAAGAAACTGAAAATAATTGGATTATGTTACATCATTACTTTTACTGAGAAGTTGCAGAAGTACAATATTCTGAATTAAGTACAACATTATTGTGGTAGAGGGAGCCAGAAACTAGATTAGATTCAGCACATGCAGCATTTAAAGTGCTGGGAATTTTTCTTTATTCAGTGCTGCAGAGGTAAATTCATCTACCAAATAACATTTCTCCCTGCTCTTTACATTCAATATCTATCTTACTGTTGGTGTGTTTCATAGAAAGCTATTTGATCACAGGACTGGTTATCTATACAGCTCTGTTTCAGGATTGTTTATTAAAATACTATCTCTGAATTCAGTAGGAATTTATGGAGGGGGAAGATGACTTTGCCTCCTAAGATAGCTTTTCTCATTTTGCTTATGTAATTTTTACTTTAATATTGATGGGAAAATATGGGATTATACAGGGGTGCTGGTGTAGGATATGATTTGTTCTGTTGGAGACATTCTTTTTCCTTTATTTTCTGTCTAAAACTTGTACCTCGACCAAAATGAGGACATTCCCACTGGTTTTAGTCAGAAAGACCAGAATTAAATCCAAAGTTATTAAGTTCATTATCAAATAGATAAATTATACAACCTGCTTGGTATTATCTTCCAAGAGTTAGGCAATTCTGCCTTTCTTCAAAGAGAAGGAAAGGTCCCTCTCTTGAGTTTATGATCAAAAGACCTGCATAATACTAGACTATGGGTAATCTCGAAAGAGGGAATGGAGCTGGAACAGCCAGAAGTTAAACTGCAGAATGCTAAATGTCCTCTTGATGGCACAAATTTAAAAGGAAGCATTTTAAGGGTATTGTATGTCTTGATGCTTATGTAACCTATTTCTGCCATAAGGAAAGCTGTGCTTTGGTGAAAATGTACTCTTTAATTATGCTTACAAAACCAGATGATGCCAAGGAAGGGCTAAAGCAAAACATTCAGTTCAAAGTTAAATAGCTGCTTTCACAAGAATTGAGAGTCAATGATGTGCTATTGCTGCTGAATTTCTATATGCCACATCTCTCTGCATTAGTCTACAAAGTGCTTTCTTTAATTTGAATATGCTAGCTTTCACTTTATTGTTTATAGAATTATGTTTGAGGTCTTAATTCAACACAAATCTTCTGTAACAACAACAATAAAGTTCTTACAGCACATGGCAGGAGTGTATGTCGTTCAATTTTTAATATCCCAAAGCTACATTTACTACTAAAGTTAAATGTGGCTTCCCTTTTTTTCTTTATTGCAAAAGTGTATAACAGTAAATATACATTCCAAAATAAAACTACTGCCAGGAGATAAAGCTTAAGCCACTCTTACTCTCAAAAATAAACCAGCAGCTTTTATTTAAAATTAAGGATATCCAGCATAACTGGGAATTGCTTTTTCAGCTTTTGACCTGGCAGAGTGTTAAAAGCAGTTGGGTTCTGAATGGCTGAAACCTACATGTGCTGTCCTTTGCAATAGGTAGCAATGTACTCTGGCCATATAAAGCCATTCTACTTGACTGGAAACAGTTGTAGCATGACAGATGATCAAAAATAGCCCCACTGCAGCTTCTGCTGTCAATCACCATGTGTGAAATGGCATAGTGGTGAGGAGCCTGCACAGGGTTTATGTTTATTGTAGGGTAAAATGTGGCAAAGAGATAATGTTACATAACTTCACCACCTGTTAGCTTCTTGGCTTAAAGAAAACAAGTCACGAGTTTAAGTGGGAGCACATGCATCTTTCTGTCTTGTTCAAGGATACGGCTGTGTCCTAATGTCTTCAGAAGATGTTAGTAACATCAGCTCAAGTCAACTCAACCATCTAGATAGGCTTGCTTACTGTCTCTTGTGTTAGAATTACTCTCTTTCATAAATGCTGTACGTAAAGATTCCTTTGATGTGGTGATAAATGGACTCCTAATGATGCAGAAGAGGCTCTTGGTGACTTCAAATTTAGTTTTAGGCCTCTTCCCTTAATACTTAAAAAACATGGTATTATATTTATTAGGATTGTATTTGATTGGTGACCAATACGAAATGTTTATTTATGCTCATCCATTTTGTATGGAGAGCTCAGGTAATGATGTGTATTTAAATGCACAGAGCCAGCTTAAGTATGCTTCAAATGCACTTCTGGCTAATCACTTCGTAAATTAGGTGAGTGTTAAAAACCCAACTTATGGTTTTGTTTTATGTTTTCTTTCCCTTCGCAATCCCTACTTGTCACTCTTCTATTTTTATTTTGTTACTTCTCCCTGCACATAGTAGGAAATTAATTTTGTTGACATGTTGGGTTTTTATGATTGTGGTGTTTATGTTTTAAAAATAGCAATTGAACGTTTCTCTCTGCTAATATTTCTATTAAATCAACTGAGCTCTTTTTTTCTTAAGAAGAAAACTAGGCTGTCGTAAAGCCTGACTATCACTTACTTTAAACTATGTTTTGCTATGGATCTAGTTGGCAGTGTCCCTTCTGATTTAAATGCTTCCTTGTTGACCACTTAAGTAAGTCTTGAAGTTAATTCAAAAATTAAACAAACAAAAATAAAAGTCCTTTTCATTAAATCTTGAATTTGGAGAAAAGAGGACAGTTTTTACGGTTGCAATTTGCATCTGTTCTTACAGTGCATTACAAGGTTGGTACAGTCTTTAGAGTTGTCTCAAAAGGTAAAGTTCGGTATGAAATAGTAGTAAATCAGCACAAGCAGTTTTTCCTGCATTTATAAAGATTCACTGTCTGGAAAGGAGCTGTATATATGAAGGACTTCTCTGTGGAAATCCAGATGCAAGACAGGCTTATGAATGTAAAATGATAATTATATTGAGTATATGATTTTAAAAAATAATATGATAAAATAAAACTATGAGATGAACTTGCATGTACACTTGTGTGCTAAGACAACAATATGACCAGTTTTCAAAACTGAAGGATGAAATAAACAAGCCAAGGGAACAAGTTTTGTGGCTTGGAGAAGATGGGAAAGGGTGTACTGATCTATTCAGAATGGTTATTTCTTAAGCTGTAAATTTGGGGTTTTTTGCTTTTGTTAAGCACCAGATCTATTTAGAATTAATCCTATGCCCATCTCCCAAAAAACTCTATGCTGTATGTCTTGCATAGAAATAAACAAGCTGGCACAAAACAGGACATCAGTGGCCTGATAATCAAACAGGTTTGACCCTTGTGTCCTTACAAATTTTATAGAAGTGTGATGCACATGTACTTAGGAGTCACTGTTATGGATTTTAATAGCATCTATGTAGCTTCCCTTCAATGGCCTCTTGTGACGGAGTGAGCTGCACTATCGTTCGTTTGAAAAGTGTGATTCTTGCTGTGTTTACCACACTTGTGAACTTTATTTAAACTCCTTTGTCGCCTGTGTTGTTTTTTTTTCTTATTTTTAATAAGGGTGACTGAGGTTGCAGAGAAATTAATGTGTGCTGAGTCTGCATAGCAACTTAAGTAGGGTTGCCACAATACACTTTTTCTCCCCTCCTACCCCAAGAAGACCTTACGTAAAATCAGGGTTCAACCATTTTGTTGCCCTATTGGCTACTGTCAAACTCATTGCAGTGATGCTTTCAAACTGCTCTGTTACTAATAATAAAAGCATTGCAGGAAATAATTTTACTAAGAGTCAAATAGTTAAGTGAGAAGCAGGGTAATAAAAATTACTTACAGGTGTTTTGAAAAACGAATACTGCAATTTTTCCAGATGGAATAATAAAGCTTACTCCTTTAGAGTTGTCTTAACACTGACATCAGTAATCCTGGCCCTTTTAAAGATTTTAATAGCATTAAACATAATATCCCCAAGCAACATTAAACACTCCTATTTAAGTCAGCTATAGTGCTGTGCTTTGGAGCGATGCTTCTCTTCGGGCCAGTGAACTGATAATTAGTCCTTTCGGTCTAGTTATTGTGGCAACCCTATGCACATAACAACAACTAAATTGAGTTTGGTTTATTTCGGAGTATGGATATGACTCTTGGGCGCTGACTCGCGTACCAACTCTAACTCCCTCTTCCATCTTTCAACAGGATACCTGCTCACTATGTCTATCCACAGGCTTTTGTGCAGCCCGGAGTGGTAATTCCCCACGTTCAGCCCGCAGCAGCCGCTGCTTCCACTACACCCTACATCGATTACACCGGAGCTGCGTACGCGCAGTACTCGGCTGCCGCAGCCGCCTATGAGCAGTACCCCTACGCCGCCTCGCCGGCTGCTGCTGCTGGGTACGTGGCAGCGGGGGGCTATGGCTATGCGGTGCAGCAACCCATCGCCGCAGCAGCACCTGGGACGGCGGCTGCGGCTGCCGCGGCTTTTGGCCAGTACCAGCCCCAACAGCTGCAGACAGACCGTATGCAATAGCAGATGGACTCCTGAAGGAAGCTCTTTCTTTCTCTTCCTCTTTCCAGCCTTCCAGTATACGTAGTTAATCAGAGACAACTGGTATTAACTAAGGAGCTTTAAGGAAAGCGATGCTATTGCAAAACTAAAGATTTTATTCCACTGTCTTCATACAGTGTGCATCCAAATCATGTTGTTAAAGAGGGGAGGGGTAGTGTGGCATGTCTAGTTTCAAGTATTGAGCCAGAAGAAAACGGGAAAAAAAATACTGTACTGTCATGAAAGAGTGGCAGGAGTAGCAATGGGACTTCATATTTTCAAACAAACAAACAAGAACCAAAAAAAAAAGCAAAGGTGTACTTTTTACAATATCAGGGAAGTAAAACTGCCTTTTATAAGTAAGAAAATGGTATGTGAAAAAACGGGAAAAACTGAGTCAGCAATATGTAATCCTTATCCATTTTAAGAGGAAACAAGCTTAAAGCACTGATTGTCCTTTCTAGCTTTCAGAAGTTCTCTTCGTGAGATAGTACCTTCTCACTGTCTCATTAATGGGCATCGAACAACTCAAGGAAGATGGCCGGCTAGTAAGATGGCGGACAGGCACCAAAGTTATTTTCTTCTCTGTCCTCTGGATGAGTGGAACTATGGAGCAAGTGATGTGGAAGTAAGGGGTGCAACAGCTGTAGAGACAATCAATAACACAGACAGTTCTGGACAGAACACATCACTTGTGCTCATGTGATGAGCTTGTCACATCCTAATCCCTCGCCCCATCCTGTTTCACTTTTGGGAAACTTTAACTGCTGGTGTCAGCTATTCTGATTCTAAAATAGGATCAGCCCTTTACTACAACAGCCTTCTCTTTCTATTTATTGCATCTATTCGTAACTTGTGAATAAAGGCAGGAAGAAGCTTAATGAATTAAAACCTTTAAGAACTGTTTTAAGGGAATGTTCTTTTCTGAAACCATTTGTACAATTTTAATATCTATTTCAGGATTATATTTAAAATATTTATTAGCAAACATACAGTACACTAGGCGACTTTTGTTACCAAGACTACAGTTCTTGAAGGGTTAATGGTATGTGATTTATACTGTGCCTTAATTGTTATGCTATTTAAAAAGAAATATTTATTTTGAAAGTTTTACTATGCTGCGCTCTAAAGAAAGCGAATTTAGATGTGACACTGTAAAATTATGTATTCATCTCATGGCATAAATTATTTAGTAGGCTTAGATGTAGCATATTAAATATTAAACTAATTAACTAAGGATGTTGACTTGGATTTATTTAAATTCAGTATGTGCACTGTATGAGGGTACTCTTAAATTAACACTTTTTTAGGTTTTTACATAAAATATTGCTAGTTCATTCTTTTTCCCTCTCCTAGTTTTTCATGTAGACCTCTCGAATACATTAGTGCCATTTTCTCATTCATCTATATGTAGACTATTTTTCCTTTTGCTAGAAAATGCTGCTTTACATTGTCCTGTGAAACTACAATACTTGCAATTTTTATTCTTGACCGAAATGGAATTTAATATTTTACACTGTATTGGATTTTTTTATACTTGAACAATTTCATACAAGGGAAGACAGGATAGCATTTTTATGGACTTTATCCAATGTCACTGGATTTATTTTAAGTATTCTCAATACTAGCCAGTGTTATAATGTAAACATGACTCTCCTGTGCATATTATTTATTCAGTATGTATATTGCTTTACATTTCAGATCTCTTAATCTTTTCACTCATATTAAAACAATAAAAAAATGTTGTTGCATCCCGTCTAGTGATGTTCTTGCTCAAATTAATTGTCTTAGATCTTTTTCAGTTCAAACTAGAAGGGCAACGTTTTATGTATTTTTCATGGTCTGTGGGGTGAATAGCACATATACACTGACTTTAAATGCATGGACTGATATGAACTGTATTACATGGAGGAAATTCTACAGAGAAGATGGAGAAGAACCATCCTGAAAGTTACCATAAAATAATTTAGAGTGGAAGGGACTTTGGGAGGTCCTCCTTTGGGAGGTCCTCCTTTGGGAGGAGCCATTGCTTATGGCTTTGTCCAGCTAGGTCTTAAAATCCTCCATGTGGACACTGGACAACCCCTCTGGGTAATCTATTCTACTACCTAATTATCCTCATATGTCACTTTTTCCCTTTCTATCTAGCCAGAGCCTCCCCTATTCATTTGTAATCACTCATTCTTCTTGGTAATCTCTTCTTAAGAACTGTAAAGTTGCTGTTCTCTTATGTAGGCTGAACAAACCCCAGTGCCTCAGCCTCTCCTCACAAGTCTTATTCTTCAACCACTAGGCGTCCTGTTGGCCCTCCAATGGAGTCGTTCAAGTTTATCAACAGCTTCCAGATACTGGGAGGCTCAAGACTGGACCCACTATGGCAGCTGTGGTCTAATGAGTGCTGAGTAAGAGGGAATAATCAATTCCCTTGATCTGCACCTGTGCTCCTGTTGATACAGTCTGATGTGGTCACTACTGCCACCAGTTCAGCCTGCCATGTCTCTTTCAGCAGAGTTGCTACCAAGCCAGTCATGCTGATTATGAGATTCAGATTATGAGATTATGAGACTCAGTTGTCCAGAACCGGTACACTCACTGACATCCTGGGCTGATGCTGTTATGTTCTAAATGAGCGCTTATAGCCTAGCTGTTGGGAAGTGTTGCCAAACTGCCTTTTGCAATCTGACCTGAAGATCTGTGACCTTGCAGAGAGCAATCAAGCAAACTTTCTGCTAAGAAGCATGTAAACACCCAGCAGGGAGGTGAGGAGGAAACACTTAATAAATGCTGTTTTCTACTCTGTTATCCCATTTCCCCAGAAAGGGTCTTCCCCAGAAAGTGTCTGCCTACAAGATGTGGTATCAAGTAGGAATTAAAACTGAAAGTTCCTCTGAGTGGAAGACAGAGTACACAGGTGACTCAGGAAACCGTGTGGCACAGTAACCTATTATTTGATATAGAATGAAGAAAGCATCTTTGCACTACTAATGTCCTTAGGCCTTCCCCTGCCTCCATCTGGAGGTGACAAGACACGCCAGGGTGGGGTGTGAAGGGGAATGCTTGCTGCCCTAGAGGGGGACTGTGTTGTGCTAAGCTACAACAGGAACAGAATAAAAGTTTATGATTCAGTTTATAAAGGACAATTGCGTGTTAGGTCTGTCGCTTGACAGATTAAGTAACCTCAGCAAAATGCAACTGTGCAAGTTACACTACCAAATCTAGCTATGGGCATACAACATGAATACTAACTCTTGTTTTTGCTAAACGAGTAGCTGAGCAGAACTTTGTACATAAAATACACGTCAGTAACACCTCACATACTTGAAATGTCCATAGTTCATATTACCAGCATCAAAATAAAATAACTGAGAAATAGCAACACTTAATTGTGAAATATATGACTACTCAGCAGAAATGTTAGCGTTTTACTTGAGAGATGGCATGTATATAGAAGCAGCATGAAATTGTCTTGTTCATCAGATGCTGAGCCATTTAAAACCAAGCATTTCCCAAGTTATGCTCAAAACTTTGTCAGAAAAATAATTCTATTCTGAACCTGTGTTTCAGTTCTAAAGATCATGTATGTATGATTTGAATTGTTTTCAGTTCACTTTCAGATTGTTTTCCAGGGGTTTGGTATAAATAAACATGTAAGCACTACATTCAGATTGATAAGTATATAATATTTGTTTTGTGTTTCTCTATGCACTTGAACTTCAAACTATTACGATATACTTTGTCAAACTAGCAATAAAGCAGGCTCTATGCAAGGTCTAACTGTAAAAATCTCTGGCCCTTAGGAAAGTTTTAATGAAAAATTTATGAGCAAGTAAAATCTGAGGATTATGATGGAATTTGCCCTTGTAACTATCACTGAAATACACAATGCTGTGAATAGGACAGAGTAAGAGGAATGGGAAGAAGAGTATAATGCAAGAAAAGGAAAACCATTCAACCTTACACTATGTTTTATATTACCACATATTACAGCCTATTGGCTAGCAAGACTGTCCTATCAGATGCATGTGAAAAGTTTACATCCAGCTGTTCTTTGTATATCTTTCAAGCTAGTTTACCACCATATTGCTGGGTAGAAATATCCCAAGGAACATATTCATTATACTGTTATATATTACATCTAGCAAATCCAAGAAAACACCCGACAGTAGCAGCAACTAACAATTTTTAAAGATTTTTGAAAATGATATGGTGTGAATTTACAGATTGCTTACTATGACAGATGATTGGGCTTTGGGGACTTGTTTGAAGATTATATTTTTCCTCCAAAGCCCAGTCTAAAATTATGAGAAAAAAATAAGCCTGACATAGTGTCAAAGAATAAGGAGAAAACTACAACTATAACCATGTTCAAAAATGCAGATGTGCACATAGAACAATTACCAGCTTTTCTCAACATAAAGTAAATTAGCTCTGGAACTCTTCCCAATTCCCTGTGTTAGCTTTGCAGAGATAAGCAATGAATTTGGGCTAGCTTACGCTATCATTATTTTTGATCTAAACAGTCTGGGAATAGGGATGAACCCACTAGAGTCCGTTTCATCACCAAACATCTGAAAGTCAAAAGATGCTATCCAATTTAATTGGTGAGAGGTCTCCGAGATTAATATATTCTTTAGCTCAGTACCCTCATGTTAATCTTTGGACTAGACTTCACTGTGCCTGCTGCTTCTTCTCCCATCTTTAGATGTGTCTGTTGTGGCTGATTTGCCCCCCACCTCTGTACAAGGCAAAGGCTCTTGCAGGTCCCCACTCACTTCCTATTAAGACTTAAACTGGGTAAAATGTTTCAGTGATATTAAGAAAACTCCACAGCCTTTCCCCTCAAACTTCATGAAATCTTGAAAAATATTTACAAAAAACTCTTCCTATTCACAGCTCACCTTCTTCTGAATGCACTGATTCCATTTGAACCAGAGCAAAACACATTGAAATACCAAAACTGACAGAGGCAGATCATAAGCAAAGCTCAGTGAATCCATTATCTCACATTCAACTGCTAAAACAGTTTTGTCACTGCACTTGCAAAGGACATGAATCAATCTTTACCACACACTTGAAGAACAGAATATATTTTTATCCAGCACTGCAGAGAGATAAGGGATTTTGCCACTCTGTGGAAAAAAAATTACTGTATCTTTTCTTTTGTCTGGATTTGTAGTGATGACAAAAATAAACTACAGTTTAAAACACTGCAGTAAACAAAATTCCTTCCCAGAAAAAAATCAGGTAATTTTTTTAAACATTTTGTGTTCTGATAATTAAAAACCCCTATCTTTAAAAATATTTTCTTAAAAACAAAATATCCCCGCACTTGGAAAGTGCCAGAGTAGAATGTTCTGACTTTTTTCCTGACAAGAACAACTACAATGGAATGGTTTTCAACAGAAATACATGAGTTTATTTTCCAGCTGCCTCAAAGGGAGGACTGATTACTCGCTCAAGGCTGTGGATACCATACTGTTGCCAAAAATTGGGATTCCCTGGCTATTTGTTCAAAGAACTGGAATTCTCCTGATTTGTTCACTAGCAATATTTCTGAATTAAGTTAGAAATAATGAAAATTTAGAAGCAAATCTTGTTTTCACTGAGCACAGTCAGAAAATTTGGGAATAATTTATCGAGACAAGTAACACGGGCAAGAGGAACAACCCAAGCATAACCAAGTTGAAGCATAAAATTTCTCCCAAGGTATGTCCAAAGCTTTTTTTAGTGATTGGCAATCTCAATTATGATGTAATTTCTTCATCACACGAGCAGCGAAGGACCTTAAAAGTGGGCTGCTCTCTTTGTCCAGTATGCTGTATTCATAGCTTTAGAAGATGTTAAGTAGCACATTAGTGCAATAAGGAATGTCTAGTTTCTTTCAATGTATGGTTATGGAGCACTGTGCATTCCTTGGCATGAATATATGTTATGAATAACATATGAATAACATATATTCATAAGCCAAGTTTTAAGTATCACAGTATGCAAGTTTATGCGTTATTCCTTCCGGATTTTCATCAATATTGGCTTTTTTCCATTAGAGAACTACCTCATCAAGTAGTTCTCATTTTCTGTAAAATGCCATCATAATTTATACTGGTTTTTGTGTAGGAGACAGTACAAAGATCTCCAGGCTTTCTTCTTCTGTAAAAGTCACCAGTTCCATGTACACTACAGTACATTGAAACTGGTTTTCCTCTGACCTTATCAAGAACAGCAAATTTTCCTGTCTACTCTTAACAACACCTGAGATCTTGCCAAAAGAAATAAGAATCTAACGTAAAGCTCCAAGAGCAGCGGCTGTGTGTGAAAACAGAACTGTGCCCATCAGCCCTCAGAGGGCTTGTATCAGAAGGAAGCTGCCCCTGATGTGGCTGCAGTAGCTCAGCTGAGTGAGCATCTGAAAAGGCAGTCAAAAGGCTTTTTTGTCTGAATGCATGGGTTTAGCTTATAGACGCCAGGAAAAGGGCAAAGAAAGCAGCACTGCAGTGCATTTCTGGGGAGAAATCTTGGTGCCCACTGGAGCTTTGGAGAATGAAGCTGGCTTCAAAGATCTTGTAACTTGCCTTCAATATAACGCAAACCCTATGGAGTGCCTTTGTCTGATCCCAACAATGGCAGCAGTGCTTGCCAGCAGTTCTGTAAGAATGCAGGTTGGCAGAGATACAAACTGTGTGGAGAAGCCTTAAGGAATGTAGCTTTCCCCAACTCAAGGAATGGCAGTTAACAGAGAGGAACAGACACTACTCCGTCTCTACTCTATCTTCTATTTCATTTAAGATACAGTTTACTTGAAATGTGGCTGCACCGTATTAATGACATTTTGTCCCAACAGGACAGCTTGGTTGCCAACTGCCACAGCCATAGCAGCAGAGAGGACAGAATACAGCAAGCTTCGCGCACAATCAAGATGAGCTTGATGCTCACAGACTGGAGCCAAGGCCTGGACTGAAGTTCTGCATGAATATACCCTGAGAGAATTGCTGGAGGCTAGAAGTGTTTGCTCTGAACCAGTGAGGAGTACAGTCTGCTTGGTAGCAGTGAAAGTGCAAGTACTTGCAAGCATCAAAAGTTTTTCATGGATTCTTAATATTTACTGTGGTATTTAATGAGGATGGCACAATTGTTTGGAGTTTAAAAGCTAAGAGCAGATCTTCCAGGTGTTAACTGGCTGAGAACGAGTGTAATTATTGCCCATTTGGTGACAGATAGAATCATAGAACAGTTTTTGTTGGAAGGGACCTTAAAGATCATATAGTTCCAATCCACTGCTATGGGCAAGGACACCTCCCACTGGATCAGGTTGCTCAAAGCCCCATCCATCCTGGCTCTGAACACCTCCAGGGATGGGGTATCCACAACCTCTCTGGGCAACCTGTGCTAGTGCCTCACTACCCTCACAGTAAAAAATTTCTTCCTACTATCTAATCTAAACCTCTCCTCTTTCAGCTTAAAACCATTACCTCTTGTCCTGTCACTGCACACCCTTATAAAAAGTCCCTCTCCAGCCTTCTTGCCCCATTTAGGTACTGGAAGGCTGAAGGCTGCTATAAGGTCTCCCTGGAGCCTTCTCTTCTCCAGGGCAGAACAACCCCAGCTCTCAGCCTCTCTTCACAGGAAAGGTGCTCCAGCTCTGTGATCATATTTTGTGGCCCTCCTCTGGACTTGCTCCAACAGGTCCATGTCCTTCTTATACTAAGCTGTATACAGTACTCCAGGTAAGGTCTCACCAGAGGAGAGCAGAGGGGTAGAATCACCTCTCTTGACCTGCTGGCCACACTTCTTTTGATGCAGCCCAGGATACGGTTGGTTGTCTGGGTTGCAAGCACACATTGCTAACTCATTTTAAGCTTCTCATCAACCAGTATCCCCAAGTGCTTCTCCTCAGGGCTGCCCTCAATCCATTCTCTACCGAGCCTGTATTTGTGCTTGGAATTGCCCAGACCTTGCACTCGGATACTCCTGAGGATGAAGTCATAAATATGTCAACAGAAAAACAAATTGTTTCTCAGTGGGTTGTTATTGAATCTAGGTAGGATTACTTGCAGTCTCTCAGGTTTTGTCAGTCATACAGGTAAAAAATTTAACGATACTGACTTTTAATGCCTAAATCATCAATGATCTCAGGAAAAGAACTATTTTACTGCACTGTTCACAGATACTTGTATTTAGAGGATTACTTGTGTTTGCAAGTCCATTTGGCTGCCACAGAAAGAACTCATTAAGACCTTGTTGTTGAGCAGAGCAACCTGTATGTAAACCTTCCAGACAGGACTTTGCTCTGCCAGGCGTTGACTTGCTCTGAAATTTGTAGTATGAGCACACACTCCAGCACTTGTGTGTGTTCAGTGGAAGGATAATTCTGCTGTTCAATGTGATGTGCCAGAAAGAAAAAAAGGGGAGTTACTGTTCATGTTTGTGATGAACTTTGAGTCCTCTTCTGATAATGAGTTGGTGCTAGAGGAGAGGCAGAGGAAAAGAAATAGTAAAGTGATGTTCAGCTTATTCCCTGGAGTCTGAAAAAATTAACAGTGGTGATATCTCTCATGGTGATCTCCTTCTTGAGAGCGGTAGAAAGCACTCCACCTTAGGATTTTTTGAGAAACAATATGGAGTAAGATCACTCAATGAGCAGCATGTGGGGGACCAACTACAAAAAGAAAGTACTGCATTCCATTGAAATGAAGCAGCTGTGTGTATCCCTGGTTTGTGTACTTCACAGCAGCTTGGTCTGGATTTATAGGTTCATGCTCCTGCTGCAGGAGGTCCCACAAATCCAGTCCCACCCGTGCTGCCTCATATTAATTAGAAATACAACTGACCAAACTGTTCTTCCTTCTGCAACTAAAATCCTCCTTCTTTCTCAAGGTCTACTTGGACAGCTTTTCTGGGGGGAACTTCTCCTGAAGTGCAAAGCCACTGGCAAGATCATCTTAACCTAAAGGCTGGAAAGCAGGACATGTAGAAGGCAGAGCTACTTCAACTATCAAAGGCGATGCATTATAAAACACAGTGGGACAGTACCTCCTCCATTATTTCTCAAACCCACTATCTCACTTCTTTTCAGATAAGTGCACCTGCACTCATTTCTCATAAACTCTTTTTTTTAAAAAAAAAAAAACAGAACAGAGGCTATCTATATTTACACCAGAATGTAAAATAATAAATTGCCTATTCTGCTGCTAATCATGGAGAAAATGTGGAAGGGGATTTGAAATTTCTTATTCCAAGAGAGAAACTTACATAAGCATAACAAGTGCAACTGTAGATCTTATATGTAAAATTTCTTGTAAGTTTATGCTTTAGATTAATTGTGCGTGTCAGGGGAATACAATGTTAAAGGCTTGCAAAACAAACCATCTTCTTTTAAAATACTGAGACTTTCAGGTGTCTGAAAAGTTAATGTAAATGCTTTCTTTAAAAATAATTAATTTCCACAATGAACATTCCCTCTCACTCAGTCCCAGTATTTTTCGCTATGCCAGACCCGCATAACTTTCCCTGGCAAATGTTCTATCTCTCTCTGTCTCATTTGGTATTTTATCAGATTGGATTGTAAATCTTTTGACCTGACCCTGTTATTTTATTTATTTATTTAAAATATTTACTTTATGCTACATAATGAGTTATAGTTCACAGTAATAAGTGGTGAGTATTTATGTCTTTCATAAAAAGCTCTGTCTAATAAATTTTAATCTGCATTTTTATACCCTCTCCCCTTTTCAATTTTCTCTATTATTTTCTTATTCTGTGCGTCTACTTCATGCCCTCCAAAACTGCTGCTGCTCTTATTGGACATAACAATGTAGGTCAGATAGTGTTAAAGCTATCAAAAATTTGCTGCCTGATTAGGGTTTTGTGGTTGTTGAAAAATAATTATTTACTATCTCCATTCTCTCTTTCCCTTTTTTTCATCCTTCTCTCTGCCTGCTATTTTTTTCTTCTCTCAGACTTCAAGCTGAAACTATGCTCTCTAACATTTTCTAGTTCATTGGAGGTCATTAGCAAACAGCTTCAGAGAAGCTAGACAGTATGTTTGCTCTTTTATGTTGCTGTACTTCACGTTTTGATAGGACAGAATCTATTAAGACCTTTTCCTGTACTCTTCTTTTCACGTAAGCTCTTTATTCCTTATGATCTGTTGAAAAAAATGTACACACAGCTCTCACAGCTGAAAAATGGCAGAGCCACAGTTTCAAAGGTAAGGAACATGCTACTATACACAGATATTGGCAGATGTCTTTACATCACTGATGCATGCACCAAGACTAGATTCAAATATGTGATCAGATGCAAGTGGATTATAAGCTATATGTATAACAAAATACATGCAAAAATACAAGTGCAGTAGTAATGCATAAAGCCTTGAAAATCTGCCCCGCTGGGCATTTTTATGGTTTACTTTCCAAAGTCATCACACTCTTATTTAAGCTTATTTTAGACCCTGCCAGATTCTAGAGACCCTTGATCAGGCCCTTCAAGCAATCTCTCTAGAATACAAAGGCATCTAAATCTTATAGGTTTTACCCAGAATGAGATTTAGAACTATTAAAATCAAATGCTACCAGCCCATTCTCTTCACACAGAATGGTATTTCACCAAGGGGTTTTCATGTTCAGAATGACAAGAGGGAAAGCCTTGATAAGGTCAGGGAATAGAAAAATGAACAGCTTTTAACAAGTGAACAGTATTTCGTGTTCAGAGATACCTATTTTCTGTGGAGGAAACAACTGAAAACCCAGAAGATCAAGAGGAGAAAAGGACTCTTGCACATTCTGCACAAAGAGGCCACTTGTGAAAACAAGAGCAATTTAGGAAAGCAGAGAGACAAAAAAAACAGTAATTAGTTTACTCATTCAATAGTGTTAGCACAATTTGCATAACCATCCCTGTTTCAGAGGCTTTGAAATTTTTTCTCCAGCTGTTTTTCTTATCATTTTGGCATGTTTTCTCATCACATGCAGCCACTTAGCTCTCAGATGCTCTCACTAACAGACTGCTGGCATCTTTCAGCTGCTCTGAGGCCTTTCCTTTTAAATCTCCCAGCTGCCTCTCTTAACCCTCATAATATGACTGGCCTACCCATCTTGTGTACTTTTGAAATCGTTTCCAGCTGCCACATTTGGTGCTTTAGATACTTTCCATTCTCTCCCCCAGAATATGGCATTTTGGAGTGTTTCTGTAGGCTGATGGGATGACAACAGATTTCCAAAGCCTCTTTCTGCCCTAATAGGAATCCCATCCAAGTCCTTTCAAGATTTTCAGGCACTAAACCGAAAATTTCTTTTGGTTACTGGCAAATGCTGGGAAGTTGAGAGGAAGAGGAGGAGGGTATGGTGCTAAATCACTGAGGTGGTAAAAATACAACAATCTATAATCAGATAATGTCTCTTGTTGTTTCACAGATCTCATGTATCTTGTTCTCCATTCTCTAAGCAATGCTCCATCTCCCACACTGCATGCAAAAGCTCTGAAATTTAGAACAAATTTCAGCTAATTTCAGCTTACTGTTTGGAATCATTAGCCCAGCAGTGTCCCTAGTCCTTACAATGCCCTTGCAGCCTGTAGCCTCTGGAAGTGACATGGAAAAAAACTCTATTTAAGTTTAAGAAATATACTTTGGTACATGTGAATTCTTTGATTTTCATGGTAAAGGAAAAGACTTTATAAAACAAATTCCTCTTAACTGTGTGACAGTTTAGAACACACTTGGTGATTATTCTCATGCATTCTTTTGCACTTTAAGAGCAGGTATTGCCTTTATATTATTTTCGCTTTGTAAAATGGGTATAAGGAAATATAACTCTCGTCTACTTAAATGTACTCAAAATTAAATTTCAAAGTTATTTGCCTTTCTTTTCCCTATATTTGGGCAAAAGTAAAATGAAATCTAGCCATTTGAAGTACGTAAAAGTTATTACATCCTAACAGGTTTTCTACAAGCTCCCTTTTAACAATGTCACTTGAATAAGAATTATTGAAAATTCAGAAAAGAATAATAATTTTTAAACACCCCAAAGATCTAAATGTACATTATCCATGTTTCTGTATGATTCACCTAGAGCTATTCCTTTTTATTCAAGACCTTTTCTTATCTTATCCAGATAGAAGCTTAGATTTATCCCCTGGAGAGGCCTGGGTGAAGAACCTTCTCTGCAGCAGCTGCCCACTGTCCACAGATGATCCAGGACAAAATGTGTTGGCATCCAGCACTTGCTTTGAAATAGGTCATGAACTCAGAAAATCCATTTATAAATGTCATGCCATGCTGCAGAAAGGAGCACGTGTCTGGAAGGAACCCTCCTCTCTCACTGTGGAGGAAGGCTCCTCTGCTCATTCTTTTCCCTTTTCCTCTCTGAAACTCCTGGCACTGGTAGAGGAAAAAGGATTTCTGGATCTGCCTGCTCATTCTCAAATTGTGAGAAGGAGGAAGGAACTGTATCCTGAGGCTTTTGAAAAGACCAAGAGGAGCTTGCAGTTTGAATTTAAGAACCGACTGGGTGAGTACAGTGGACAGAAGAGAAGCAAGCATAGAATTGGCAGGGTAAGTAGAGGAAAGGCTGGAAGAGAGGCGTTGAACAGAATCACAGGCATTTTCATATTGCCTGAAAACTGTTTCCTTCTCAAAGGTCTAGTGGCCTTCTTGAAATCAGTGAAAGCTGTCTGGAAACCTTCAGAGAACATTGGATCAGGTCTTGTGGTCTTGTCTTCAGACTACTTGGTTTTAATAAAGTGCATTAACGGCTGTTTTCAAACACTCCTTGAGTCAAGATCTTTGCAACACGTGAGATTGTTACTGGAACTGAGAACAAAAATCCCAGCTTCCTCCCCAGTTTGGTTTCTGGTGCTTCCAAAAAGCATTTCTGATAAAAAAAGAAATAATTTGCAAGTCAGCTAATAAATTAAAGAGAATCAAATTTCACAATTAAGTAGGCCATCATCTAGCACATGCAGTTCTCCATGCCTGCCAAGTACTATCAATACTCTAAAGAGAAACCTATTAATAAAAAATGTTGCTGTTTGGAATAGACTAAGCCGGGGTTGCCTAGTTCCAAAGAAACCAAATATGTTGATCATGACACAGCACACTGAGCTTTCCACATGAGATCACCAGATATCTTTGACAGTGAGAAATGAGAATGGGATTATATATTCAGCATACAAAGTACAGAATCACTTTCTATATCTAGGGTTGCATCAAGTTAAACGGTAAGAATGGGTTCAAGTACTTTCCCTTTTAAAAAAGAAAAAAAACAACAAAGACAAACACTGATGATGCCAAACCCTGTAATTCTGTACCTCACGTTTTACCAGTGCTGAACACTGTAGCCTGGTGCAAAGCGGCACTTGTTTCTAATAGAGGACATCGAATATCATTTCCACAGGCCTAACTTTACTCTAGGAAAATTGATCTCCCTGGTCTTTCTTTATGGTCAAGTGACATGTAGATTCTCTAACTTACTGTCAAAAGGAGCCTCTTTCTGCTGCTTGTGAAAGGATGCAAGGGGGACTAGCTCACCTAAGGTAAAGCTTGCTTCTGTAGATTTTTCACCCAGTTTTACTTCCTCCTATATAAAATGCTTTCAGCTGATTTTTCTTTGGTTTTCAAATATAAATATAAGACAGGTATTGCCTAACTTTGCCTCTCTGATTAAAATTGATCTAAATCCTGAAGATAACTCATACAGACAATCATAAAAGCAATATAGGAACACAGTAAATTATAAATGTATTGTATCAATAGCAATGATACTCTGCTGATAACTGACAGAAAAATCACCATCAGCTTGAAAGCGATAACCTTAACTATGATACGAAAAATTGGCAGTAAGGAATAATAGTGAGCATAGCTTGTGTTTAGATGGACCATTTAAAATGACTGAAAGAAAATGATACAGTTCAATTAGTTTCCACTTCAGAAAAGTCAAGATGATTTTGTCAAAATTTGTATTTGAAATTATCAAAATGTCTATTGTAAAAAGTAGCACATGCTTAAAAGTCTTTTCTACCTAGTCTTTTCCTCAACATTTCTACTGTGTTTTGTTGCACTGTGTATCAGTTCTGTTTGATGACTTCGGCTCACTGTGGTGTGCAGATATGAGCACACATCTGTATGTGCACTGAGAGCCAGACAACATGTAGAATGTAAAGGATGTGCTCACCAGGTTGACTCACACAGGTGTGGCAGTGCAAAACTGCAAACCCAAATGCCTCAGATGACTGTGAGCATGACAGGAGTCTCAAATAAACTCAGTATCAGTAGGCCAGGTTTTATTCTTCTGTAGATTTCACTGAGTTTGTCCTGTGACATGCTGTTGTGGCTGTTCTTCAAAAAAACTGCTATAAAATTACAGGCATTTTTTTCACATTAAAAAGAGAGGAGCAGATTATACAAGTTCTTTCAAAATTCTTGAGTTGGAATTATTGCTGTTTTATTGGCCATTTTTACCTGGCCAAGGCAGTGGATCAATACAGAATGTCAGTTAAATGACCACTCTTCAGACAAAAGAAGGTAGCAGGCTTTATGTCAATGAGTAGTCACAGCAAATCCCTAATTTGAAAGACAGGGTATTTAAGAAGTTATGAAAAAGTGCAAAAAGTTATGGCATACAAGAAAAATGATTGCTAGAAAGTTTTGGTTCTTCATTGCACTAAAATTTCATAGCTGATCAAGGATCATGCTGTAAAATCCAATATTTTCTCAATCATTGCAAGAAAGCAATTGTATAAATTTGAGCATTATGTTATGCATTACCATAAGTCTTTCTCGTCTTCCTTTGGACAGCCCCGTACGTGCCCTGTCAGTAAATACAATCCATAAAGACAGCAAATCTTTCCTGCTACAACACAGACATATGCAGCTAGTAATGGCCAATCTCATTTCAACCTACACACCACCAGCCACAATAGCCAGTGGTGCTTCCAGACGCAAAATATCTCACTGTGCCATGCTGATAATAAACAAGGACAAGAGTCCCACAAATTCAACTGTGTCACCCTTCTGAAACAGATGGAACTTGATCAGATATGTATCATAAAACAACAGTTTTATGATGCGAGTTGCATCATAAAACTGGATTTGAGTCAATTGAACCCAACTGAATCATGAAACAACTAAACAACTAAGTGACATGTAGTTCCCTGCTTTTTTGTCATGGACGAGAACAATCTGTCTTTATTCACTACATATATATGATATGCAAGTTTGACAAGTTATTTCTTAGAGCACATAATTTCTAGGTGAATATATTTGTGCTAAGCTGCAACACTGGAGAACAGCAGCAGTGATAAGTATCCCTCAGACTCTCAAGTGCAGGTTATTCTTATAAAGCCCAGTGCAAAGTACAGCTACTGAGCTTTTGATCCACAGCACTTGGTCTGTGACTTACAAAAGG
The DNA here is from genome assembly GCA_033556795.1 of Tapera naevia. Classification (NCBI taxonomy): domain Eukaryota; kingdom Metazoa; phylum Chordata; class Aves; order Cuculiformes; family Neomorphidae; genus Tapera; species Tapera naevia. The sequence goes on from JAUMJJ010000086.1 coordinate 5,039,200, forward strand.
AGTTGACATACTCATATTACTCTGATGTAAGTACCTTGATAAAGACTTCTGAGGTTAATAAAAAATTAAGAGTAACATCTTTTACTCAGATCAGTCCATGATTCATTGATCCCTCTCAGTGCACCCTCAGAGTTGGCACTTTCCAATGCCGTTCCTGTGTCCAGTGTCTGAATTCTATGTTAGGGAGTCTGTGAGCATGATTGGACAGTGACCTGACACTATTCGATATAGAAGCTTCTGTTGATTGGCATTTATTTTTGCTACGATAGTCACATAAATAAAGTTATTAAAGTCATTAGCAGCATACATATTCCTAGTTTCAGATTATACTTCTGTGAAGAAAATGCATGAACTCTGGGTCAGATGTGCAGTGGCTATAAATCAGTAGATCCCTGCAGCTTTCAGTATAGGTCTGGAGCCCTTGAAGAACTGAGAATCTGACTTGAAACTTTTAATAGGCAAAAATAGCTGTTACAGGTAAGAGTCTACTTCTAAAATATTAACAGAAAAATTCATATAATTCTCTCCAAATATATATTAGCTGATTAATACTACCCAAAGACACGGTTCTTGCCCTAAACAGGTACCCTAATCTAAGAGGTAAATGAAGAGAGATAAAGGAAAGTAGCATAAAACATAATACCAGAAAGGTTTAATATAATAAAATCTTCAACTTCTCCAATCTTTTCAGTATTAATATCTATTTGTCTCACAAAGAGATGTTTGAAGAAGAGGATGAGAAGAGCACGTATTTGTACTAGTCTGAATTTAATCTTTGCTTAAAAGCAAAAAGGCCCAAGCCATTGTCAAAGCAAAACTGCCACCCCAAGCCTCCCCCAACTGTCAAAACATTTCTACAACCGCGTTTAAAATAACTGGTAATGGCCTGTCAAGATTTTGTACCCCAAGAATGCTCCCCTAAAATAAAGGAAATAAAACTTAAAAGCTCTTTGGAATAAAAAAGAATGAAGCAGCAGTCATGAGGTTATTTTTTATCATAAGCTAATTAAAACCATTGAAAAATCATTCCCTACTGTACCAAATAAGTCCCACTCCCCCTCGACTTCAAGAGAACAAAACAACAAGAATGAAAATGTGAGTGTGAGATTTGTGCAGAGAAAAATCCTATGAAAGAATCTAGGAAATCTGCACTAAAATAGTAAAAATTTGTAGATAATGTAGAGGGAGCCACAGGATGAATTTTAAGCACTTTCAATGCTAAGTTTATTTCCGTTGTACTGAAATCACTCTCACTTAGTATGAAACTCCATTCAACAAGAAAATTGTGCCTGAAACAACAAAAAAAAAGCAGTAACTTGGCCAAGTTTCCTAACAGATCTGCGGATAAGAACACAAGGATTTAGTCTACAGGGAAAAGCAGTTGACTTGGCAAGTCTGCCTGTGGCATGCTGACCTTCTTTTCAGAAAAGGTCAGAACAGAGTCAGGTTCCTGAACTTCCCAGGGATTCTGCAGCTCTAAAGTTAGCGGTCTTTTAGACTGTAGCATCATGATAGCCTAAAGCAACATGAGTTAAGAAGGCTTTTTTTTTTTCCTTCCCACAAAACCTTTTCAGAAGCCTAGAAGCAATCAGAGGCGGTACTGATCCAGTTCTTAGAAACCAGCAACTGTGACCGTTGCTGAAAACCTCAGCAAGAGCACATAAAACCAGCTGCACGTAGGTGAAAGGCTGAAGGTTTCTGGGTTTATGTGAGGAGGTCTGATTGTTGTCTGCTCTGAGCAGACAATTATGAGAATTTATCTTACAGTGCTATGAAGCTGGCTCTTTTTGTTACATTCAATGCACTTGAAAATAAAAATAAGTCAGCGAGGTTCTTTTCCCAATTATTTTTAGTGGCTGAAAAGCACACTATACATCTTGCACTGCAGGAAATAAATTCTAAGCTATGACAGATTATAATGGATTTGCTAAACAGACAAATAGAAAACATTGAGTTTACAGCATTTTAACCAAGAGAACAACAAACTGAAAACAGATTTAACACTGATACTAGGTTGAATCTTAAATTAGGTGTGCAAAGCCTTTCAGGTTTTCAGGGTGTGGCTCACACATGGAATGATCAAGCCAGTTTTTAAAGAGGTAAACATAATGAGAGTGATGATTTTAAAGAATCATAGAATAAATCAGATACAGAGTTGTGGATGCTATAAATCATCCTTATATGATTAGTTCTAAAGGAGCAATAGCCACTTATGCTGTTGAACTTTGTAATCATTCTTTTGTATTGAGTGATTTAAAATTTTCTAAAAAGTACATTTATTTTATATAGTTTATGTATTTTATCTATATTGGTTTGGTTTCATTTTTGGGGGGGTATCTCCTATAAATGGTTTAAATAAGGCAGAAGAAACTGCATGAAAAGATCCCCTTGCTGAAATGAAAAGTAATTTTGGAGAAAAAATTAAAGGGGAGTAGACTAGATGGTCTCAATAGGTCCCTTCCAACACGAACAATTCTGTGACTCTCTGATAGATATTTGTATGCATTATATCCTATATATTATATACCATATGATAGATAGCACATATTATATACTACATATAATTATTATATAGGGTATATTATATATTCTATATACCACGTAAATAAAATAAAATTAAAGAAAATATAATCTGATTGTTTTCTTTAAATAAAGTTACAAACTAAGAAAGTATTAACAAAGAATAATAGTGAGAGAAAAAGAGACAATTCTATGTTCTTGATCAGATATTTTAATGGCACACACTCCAATTCAATGTGTAAAATGATAACGCAGAAGAAACCACTACGACCAGTATTACTTGGAATTTCTTATACACAAAAAAGATCACTCATATGTGTAAATATACACACATGACAAACTAGCACTATTACAATACTGACTCATTTGTATTTGGCGTTCTGCACACAATAACACCTTTCCAGCTATCCTGAAGTTCATGAATACTGCATCAGGGGGGCTGTATTGCATCAAAAGCAATGCTAGCATCCAAAAAATTTAAATAATAAAGACTGTGATTGCTTTTCAACCAAGTATTAGCAGCAGGCAGACCTTATGGCTGCTGTACAGAAGCTGAGTAATCATGCTCTGTGCAGGTGGAGCGTGGGAGGTGAAATCCAGAGTCAGTGAATGAGGTTGCGGGGCAAGACACACACACACCCACACAGCAGCTGCCACTGCGATTCCTGTCAATAGCCCCAACATTTGAAGGAGACCAGCTTTCTTCAAAGGTGAGCTGATTCAGCTGCACAAAGGTTTAAACATTTTTACTTACATATTTGCTAATTGTTTGCTGAATTACAGCTATCTCCTATTAAAGGTAACGACTCAGTTGACTTCAGCTGGAACAGGAGCAGACCCCTAAGGACTGCCACCTGCTCTTTCAAATCAATGGCTTAAACTTGTGTTGGCTTCAATCATCCTGGAACAAATAGACGTTTAAACCTGAGGCTCTCCCTCAAACAAAACTGGACTAAAATCAGCAGGTGTTTTGCTCAGAAAGGCTCCTGTATGAACTTCCAGTTGCTAAGTACAGCCCCAGGACACGTACGGATGCATATTGGGACTCCCCATCTTCTATTTAGCATCTGCACCAAAAACTACTTTTGCAAGAGGAAACATGAATATATGTTTGCTGCCCAATGGTTGAGTTGCCATCCCTGGAGGTGTTTAAAAGGCAGGTAGATGAGTTTCTTAGGGATATAGTTTAGGAAGGGGACAGGTACAGTTGGACTTGATGATGTCAGAGGTCTTTTCCAACCTTATGATTCTATGATATATGTTTTTACTGATACATTAAACTAATTGCTCTAATTGTTATTGCTAGCATCCAGCCAACAGTCAGAAATGTTACACGGTAACTGAACTGAGGCTTTTCATTGTACTTCCAACTACAAACATTCACATTTCAGAAAATTAAGATGTCAAAAAGGTTGTGATTAACATCCTAGAACTGATATCCAAACTCACAACAGGAGAAAAGGTAGTAACAAATATAAAAATATTAAAAGCAAACAAATAATAGTCCCTTATGTTTTGCTTTTATTAATTGAACCGCAATTGTCCACACAAGACATACAATCTTTTGGCTGGGCACCTATATCACACAAAAATCAGGACAACCAATGAACAAATCAACCTTGAACAACTCCCATATGGAGTGCCTATCAGGTTCTCTACCAAATTTATTCAACAACACTAACAAAGGGTTTAAGGAATATCTGCTATGAACACCATGAGGATTCCTGGGAAAGCTACGCTTCAAATATATTTCAACTTCTTAAACATTACCCGATGAATACTGATGAACCATTATATACACTGATGGATGAGCAGTCCAGAAGGCCAACTGTATCCTGGGCTGCATCAAAAGAAGTATGGCCAGAAGATTGAGGAAGGTGATTCTTCCCCCTCTGCTCTGGAATGCGTTGCTCTGGAACACATTGCCCAGTGAAGTCATGGATGCCCCATCTCTGGAAGTGTTCAAGGCCAGATTGGAAGGGGCCTCGAGCAGCCTGGTCTAGTGGGAGGTATCCCTGCCTATGGTAGGGTGGTTGGCACTGGGTAATCTTTAAGATGCCTTCCAACCCATACCATCCTATGACTCTATGAGTGGCAAAGAAGGGATTATGTGTGTTGCTCACTACAGCTGATGATGCAGACCAGCCTGCGGTTCCAAGAATGTTAATGTGGGGACCTTCTTCTCTTTTGTTTCCACAAAATATTTGACTCCATTGTTCCTCTAGCATGTTTTATGTTCCTTTTATTAAATGCTGCACAAAAGAACTCTCAACAATTCATTTCTGTCTGCTGATGAAATGCAGCCCCTGATGTGCCCCAATATAGACCCTAAATTTGCTTATCACTAAGGCACATACACAGGAGAACCCAGAAATCATAGGCAAACCACTCAACCATGCTAAGGCAATCAGCCACAAGTAAACAACACTGGTTTAGCTGATTATTAGGGACTTAATGAAGCTGGTGGCTGGAAGAGGCTGACATTTCAGGATTGGTGAGCTTAGCCACATGCAACCATCCTTCACATGTTGTGGCATAGATGTGCACTTTTAATACTAATTTCACTTTGTAAATACATTTTTCATGGCAATTTTCAAGTATTTTGGTTATTACCATTTAATAAAAACCACAAGATACACAGCTTTTAAACAACACTTTATATGAGCTGAAGTGCCTGAGTCTATCTTATACTGGGAAAATGAGTTAGAGCTGCTTACAACAAAGATTTGGATATATCCCAGCTCAGCAGCAAGGCTGTAGAGGCAGATGACCTCCTGCCAGAGGGACAAGATGGAGCTGAGCCTGGCTGGGATGCTGAAAGGTCTCTCATTAATCTGACATGTACATTAAATGCGTAACAGCAACCTAATGAAAGACCTTAGAAGTGCTTGTGGGCCACAGATTTTCTATGAAGGTGCTTCTGAGTTCTTTCTTTCTATCTAAAATATTTATATTTTAACCCAATGGGATATACAGGAATTTGAATGAAAGGCTCTTTCTTTTATCACCTATTAGTTGGTTGTTTCACAAATATAAAAAAATTGCACTGTTATTTACTATTGATTTTTCCTTCAAATCCAACACAGATTTTCAGCCATATTAGCTTAAGGCTAAGTATCAAATCTTCATCATATTTCCATCTTATGCTCCTTCTTTCATACTCTGTGTTAAGTAAGTTATCTTAGTGGAAATCTGTGTACAACCGATAGTGTTGTTTCACAGGTACTGACATAACTGAACTAGATTCTAAACTGAAATTCTTATTTATACCAACACTTTATATATTTTTAATGTTCATGGTCTAATTCATAAATCAGCCTTAAAGTGTTGTTTTCTTTTCTTCTCCTATATGAAGATGCAAGAATGGCACATTTGATGGGGGATTAAAAGAGAACTCCAAGGTGAATTATTCAGAAGAGCAAACAATATTATTTTCTAAAGAAAATTATAGCTTTTAGACATTCAGCACAGTAAGTATAGAGCCTGTGTAAATACAGGAAAGCACGAAAATAAGAACAAAATAAATTACTAGTTTTTAAACAAAAATATTATTTCTGATATCTAAATCATTGGCCTACATTTATTCAAGTGAAACATTAGTCTAGAAAGGGAGGGTGAAGTGCTGACCCTGTTAGTCAGTGACAAAACACTCACTGACTTGAGAGGAACCAGAATTTCACCCTATCAGTGTGAAATATTTATAGCCCCTTCTAATCCATTTTAGACATTAAATTTGAATACATTTTGTTGCTTTTCTTTGCGCCTCCTTCCCTTTTTTGAAAAAAAATTAAGAAGACAGGAAGATAATCTTCGCTACTCGAAGACTTGGCTTGATTTATTCTAGCATGTTTTGGCTTTACACTTAGAACATTCTTACAAAAGAACAAAACGCTCTTTACTCAGCAGAGGAAATCCTTCTGCCACAGCTGTATGGGAAAAATACACATTGAGAAGGATAGATTTTAGAAAAGGGGGCTAGCCTCAAAAAGCTCTCAGAATATTGCAAAATAAAAATATGCAACCTCTTTTGGCACAGAGAGTATGAAAAGTAGAGTAAATGAGTGTGCTAGGCTCAGTGCTGCTGTGCCTGATCAGCTTCTCCTACCTTATCTAGGCAGTCATCATTTGTAAAACAATAATTTAGGCTGACAAAACTGCATATTAATATAAGTAATGTACTGTTCCTAGGGATCCTAGGACACAAAACTGAGATATCCTCACTCTTCACGTCCTCAGCTCAGGGACAGGTTGAAGGAGTAGACAAAAATTTGTGCTCCTGTCGCCACTGGCATTCCAGTTCTGTATTGAAAAAGCATAAATTAACTAAGAATCTTTCAGTAACTAAGTAAAAGGTCTCAAATACTCATATTCAAAACTCATGCTCTTTCCCCTTCCATTCTACATGACGGTAGTAAGCATATTTACAGAAGATATCTGTCAACACCTAAATGGGTACTTACAGGACAAGCCCAAGCATGGTGAATATGGCAAGGTAAAGGTCTTTATTTTGTGCCTGAGTGACTGATCTAACAGGGACTTTCCTCTCACCTATCCAGTGCAAAGGAGCTAGGAGATGGACAAAAGCAGCTAAGAACAGCATCAGCAGAAGCGGGCAGCAAAATTCACTTGGTGGTAAATCAACTGTTGTGAAAGAACAGAGGAATTCTGTCTCTAAGGAGGTTTCTTTGATATATTGTGCCTGCAATGACTGCAGCTGGCGTTATGCTACTTACGAATCATTGTCTGAATAAGGGCACAGTCTAGTTAAGTGCTTGGAATGACACTAAATATATAACTGTGAGAATACACATTGGTCATTCGCAGTTCAGTTTTGATCTTTTTTTCAATGTAGGCCCACACTGTTGTTTGATTATATCCTACAAAGTATTCTCTCTGTAAAAGAATATGTCACCAAGTTATAAATTCATGTGATTTTATCACAAATTTTGCACAATTTAGTGTTTTCCTTAAAGCACTATTGCCTCGAATCTGGTCATTGTGTAATTATTTCAAACAAAAATTAAGTTTCTAGCCCAGTGGGTTGTATAGTAAACTTTGAATTCATTATTTGATTATTTCACCAGATCTCAGAAATATCAACAAATATCTGCAGCTTTATAGAAAAAGAAAATATTTTCTGTGTCTCTGGATTCTTCGGTGCTTCTGCTACTCCAGTCGTCTGGGCTTTCCTGTGCAACAAGAACACTGATCTCAGGGAATCATTACTAAGTCATCCCAGGAAAAAAAGTTTAGAGCTGGCTCTAGGGTCTGAAAAAAATATGTGAAACCTGGATTTTCTGGAAAAAACAAAGTAAGCCATGGCAGAACCTCCTCAGCAATGAGCAGGAATGGCTCTTACTGAGATCTAGATGAGGAATTTTAACCATTAGTAGAACAGTACCTGAAGAGGACTGATGCATTTTACTGATAATGTAGACGCAGACGCAGTAAGCCTTGACAAGCTCTGATCACGACATTGATGCCACCATACACATGGGGATTACAGAAACATAGCAGCAGACAACAATAAAAAGAAAACTGCAGCTGCAAGAACACACAGATGAAATCACTAGAATGTCTCATGCCTGACTCATTTGCACATTCTGAAGGTGACTGGAGCTCCTAAGGATGCTAGGATATTTTGAATGAGTCAATGAAGCTGTGGCATGAAGAAGTACTAGGTTTGTATTTTTTTTTTTTTTACTTTTGGCAGTATTTGAGTACACTTGCTTTTTTTCTCTGACACAGCTGGATTACAAAGCACTGACAATGACAAGAGCACAGACATTTAACAAGCTGCAATTATCCTACTAAGATGTTTCACAGCTCACATCTCAGGCTGGAATAGTGGCCCAACATCATGGTAAAGCTGTCCTGAAACTCTGTCAAAGCAGAACTGCATATTCAACAACAAAACCGGAAGCAGCACCTCACTTTGTTTACTTGCACTAATGCATAACTCGAGGATACCACTACTCTCTTAATGGATTGGCTGCAGCTTAGATTGAAAAAAAAAAAAAAGATAAAAACGGAACTAAGAAGCTCACACAAAAATGCTTACCCTTCTAAAACAGGAAAACTGATATTGACCAATGAGGAAGACTGTCATTCCTTTGACTACTGCTTCCATAGTTTTCATACATAGCAGAAGAGTCATTCAAGGTGACAACACAACACTTGAAAATGTTCTTTTCTTTCCTCTGATTCTCAGATGAATTGTCCTCACTAAAAGTTCCTTGCAAATTTCTGCCTTAAATGAAAAGCATGAAACTTCACTCAAAATCCACATCAAAAAACAATAGTGTATAAACCAAGATTTTTAGCAAAAATACCACAGAAGCCTGAATCTCATGATAATAAATAGATAAGGCAACGTGAATACTTAGCAAAATCGGAGCCAAAGCCTACAATATTCACTGAGTGGCTTTCCCAAAAGAGCAGCTCGGAAGAACTGAATTATATTGCAAAACTACCATTAGAAAAAGTAGTCACAAATATCAGTATTTGTGAGACCAGAACATTTTCCCCTTGGATTCAACAAAGCCCTTAAACAAGCAAGTAAACGCATCTCTTTGCTACAAGCTGCTTACATACAACTGGAATGCCTAAGTGTGCTGCCACACAGGGATGCCATTATTCACATACTTAATGATAAGCACGTGCTTATTATTTAACTTTTCATGTTGCCACACCTAAACAGAAGCATACAACTAATTAATGTACAACTATGAAATGAGACTCCACACCCCCAGAGCTTACTTTATATAAAAGAAGAAACAGAGAAGAGACAAAAAAAGCAGTAGCGTGACATCTGTGACACGAAATGTAATTTGAATCTGCCGTAAGCTTATTTTACAGGTGATCAGATCGAATGATGACAGAATCAGCTTTATTTCACATTAGCTTAAAAGAGGAGAAATAGTCCACTTCTTTGGCAGAATCTTCCCTTTTTTTTCCTGTGTGTCTTGACACTTGATCTGTGCAAGATACCAGAAAGTGCTCTTCACAGGTCCATTTAGTTAATTAGCAGTATGCTGTTTTTCAAATCCTGTAAACTAATCAGCAGATTTGGTAAGCAAAAGGCATTTTGACAGGTCTTGAATGCACTCCAATATTATTTAAGCAGGTCTAGCAAGTCACGCTACCAAGATTTTCACATGATATTCCAATTTATTTTCCTGTCAGTAAGTGCTTGTGCAAATTTAATTCGTATTAATATTTTCTACATTGCCTCAGTAAAGACACACTTCATGAAATCAAGGACATGAGCGACAATACTTGTGATTTTCTTCAAACTCACCTCTGAATCATTTAGATACAACTTATACCAAATATGGAAATTTTACAATCATATACATTTAAAGTCCATTTTCAACAAATACCGGGACGGTAAGCATTAACATTTTCAACAGTTCTCTTCTGTGAAAGATGGATGTATGTAAATAAAAGATGCACCAGAGTATTTTCTTCTATGTAGGTTGCAATGCTGTCAATCTATAGAGATTTTGATAGCCCATCTCTACAGACTCTGATGTGTATTTTGGAATCCCTGCAGGGCTTTCAAAACATATTCTTCTTTAAAAAGGAATAAAACATGCCAGCCTTGGCACAGATTGTCTGTAGCAACGAAGTCCAAAAGCAAAATGAAAAAGAATTATAGTTATATTAAATGCCACACAGTAAGCTCCATGAACTACTGTATTTTAATTGAATAACTTCCCGCAAGAGGGCTATTGCTGCACTTCTTGCATAAGAAGAGTTCCTCATTATTTCAGGAGGACTATAGCTTAAAGTAGAATTGTAAGGATTTTTTGAATGTTTTGATCCTGAAGTTGGTCATCTTGTGCCCACTAAAAAAAAAATTCAGATAAAACCCTTTGACTTTAATTTTGCAATTGCCAGCATCGATGTACTTTGTCCATGTAAAACTAAGCCAATATATCAATGCATTATTAGACAGAAGGCAAAACACTCAGCCTCAGACTATGATCTTCCAGCCATTCCTTTCTCAGCGTTTCACTTGAAGCCAATGTAAAGCATTTTTAAAACATATTTTTTATTGCTGTCCAAGCCTTCTCTTTACTTGATGGGATTAAACAATAGTATGTCATCTAGTCGATATTTTTGTATATACAGTCTTGCAAAGTCCGAAATTTGCACATCTCTCATTCCTTGCTTCTCCCTAGGGGGCTGTTGTCAGCCCAATTAATAACTACAAATTTCTTCATAGAATTGCATTCTAAAATTGCCTTTATTTATATAGAAACTGCAAGGCTCTCTCCTCTAATGTTTTCAGGTGCTACATCTCACATCTTTGCTTACCACTAGGTTTCCTCTGAATTATGAGGCACTTCACAATTACCGAATCTCCCTTTTTTTTTCCTCCTTAGTAAATTTATTACTTCTTGTTGTTCCCTTTACCTTAGTTTTAGCTTTTAAAGTTTGCCAACTTTCTCGTGGCAAAGAGGAAAAAAGAAATTGTTTGTTTTGTGAAGAAAGCACTAGAAGTTGGGAGCAAAGATGAGTAATGGGGAACTTGTATAAGACATGAAGGACATCTGTCAGTTTGATAGCCTCAGAAAACTTTCCATGGAAAGTAAATGCCCAATGTTTTTTCCCTCTCTTCCACATAGCTGTGATGTAAAAGGATGATGTGGAGTGCTTGACTGTGCTCTTACACTAAGAGCTTCTAAAACTTCATAAGTTAACCACATTACATATCTCTCACATTAAATTGACATTCTACGTAAATGAAATAGCATTTATCATCCTAAATTTTCCACTTATCATGCTAACACTGCACAGGTGCTGGGATTTTTTTTCTCTGAGTTGTATGGAATATGGATCTTTAAATTTAGTAGTTTCGCAGTTTCTTAATCCTTTGGGGTTTTCTTCCCAGAAACAGATCTTCTGAGCTTGTTTCTTGCTTCTCTTAACTATTTTCTGTGTATTTTTGCAATCAGATCTTCAATTCCATACCTCCTTTTTCCCTTTTGGAAGGTCTGACAAGGCCCTCTCATTTAAAACCTGTGCTGTTCCGTTGATTTCATCCAGCTGTTTATACATGCCAAGGAGAAATGGTTGTTTTCAGTGCCTACAGGAACTGCAGCACTGATTTTTTTCAATTTCTGATGTCAACTACATTGTCCCATACTTATCCTTGCAGTCAGCTCGCTTTCACTTAGTGTTGTCTTTAGCCACGTGAGGCCTGTGAGCTGTTGATGACAACGGCATCCTTGTTCAAAAATTGCTTTCCTCAGCCCCCATTTAACTGCTGCACAATTAAAACACATTCTTGTGTTCCATATTTTATAGTGTTGCTGTCAAACCATCAGAAATGAAACAAAAAGTGTTCTAAAATGAGTTATCTATTTGATAGAGAAAAACGCTACTGGTTTTCACGACATGGTTGACTTGAAAAATATAGAATCACAGAATGATTTGGATTGGAAGGGACCATAAAGATCATCCAGTTCCACCCTCCTGCCATGGACAGGGACACCTTCTACTAGATCAGGTTGCTCAAAAGCCTCATCTAACCTGGCCTTGAACATATCTGGAGATGGGGCATCCACTACTTCTCCGGGCAATCTGTTCCAGTGCCTGATCACCCTCATAGGAAAAAATTTCTTCCTAATATCTCACCTAAATCTTCCAGGTCTTTCAGCTTTAAAACCATTACCCCTCGCCTTATCACTGCACTCCCTGAAAAAGAGCCTCTCCCCAGCTTTCCTGTAGACAAAATATATATGGTCTTTAATGAATTATTTTTCCATTAAAGAATAAACTGTTGTTCAAAGGCTGTGAATTTGCAGACTTCTTTCAAGACTTCTGTGCAGAAAGCCGTATCATTTAGTACTTGGAGGTGAAGCAGAACTCACGTGGATGACCAGATGTTACTTGGCAATATGTGGTGATGAGCACCATGTAATTGCCAAACACATGTGCTCCATTGGGCTCAGGGTACAGACTGGTGTGAAGCCCACAGTGATATGGACTAGTGTGAAGCCTACAGACCCTGACAAATGTGGCTTAGGCTGGGTTGGATGAGGCTTTGAGCAGCCTCATCTGGTGGGAGGTGTCTCTGCCCATGGCAGGGGGGGTTGTCTACTGGGAGAAGTCTTGATTTCATGGCAGTAATGATCGAAGGCAGTGACCCTACTGTAATCCCAGCTATAGCAGCACTCGGGCTGATACAATTTACTCTAGCTCAGAGTAGACAATGAACTGTCTTGGTGTGCATGAGGCTGACCTCAGCCTCCCTTGCCATGCGAGGAGTCTGCTGCTTTCCACACCGTCCACACTCTCCCTTCCCAGTGTGATGTTCCCTTCCCACTGACCCAAGCTATGCCCGGTGGTCCAGCGGGGCCACCACCCTGCAGCCATGGGTGAACCTGCCCTGGGTGCCCAGGCTCGCCCCTGCTCCTCCGCGATACTCCAGCACTGCCATTCCCTCTGAGGCTCCCCGCAGCCGGGAGACACCTCTCCCTCTCTCTCTCTCTCTCCATTTTCACACTCCACCCACTTTTTGCTTTCTTTCTCCATCTCTGCCACCGTCTCTCTCCCTTTCTGGACTTGGCTTTATTTGGCACTCCCGGAAGCCAGTTGGGCATTTCTCTCCCTGCCTGCCCGGGCAGCTGATGTGCCTGACTGACGCCGGCTCCCGCTGAGGAAGAGGAGAAGGAGGAGGAGGAGGAGGAGGAGGAGAAGGAGGAGGAGGAGGCAGAGCAGCGAAGGAGGGGGGGGGGAGCGAGCGACCGGCCACGGGTTTTCATTCCAGAGAGGAGGGGAAAAAAAAAAACACACAACAAAACACCAACCCACAGGCTACGCGGGTCATCAAAACAGGTAACTCAAGAGCAGGGAGGGGCGGGATGCGGGGAAGCTGGGGCGGTCCCGGGGCTGTGGATGAGCTCCCGGCAGTGGCAGCAGCCGGACATCTTGGGGACCGGGGGTGGCGGGGGGGGGTGTGGTGGTGGCGAGAGGACATCTGCGGGCTCGGGGAGGGGGATGCAGGGTGGCAGCATCATGCATTTCAGCGGGCAGTGCCCTGGGTGCTATGTGGGTCAACGCCGTGGTGATGTCCCCAGCTCCCGTCTGCCTCTTCCAGGCTCTTGAGCTCGGAAAGCCTCACACTGCCTCCTCCTCCCGTGCAAAGAGCAGCCGGAGAGGGGTAAACCCGAGCAGAACCCCACAGCAGATGAGGGGTCCTTTTTGTGGCTGGGGATGGATCTCCCCCTCAGAGCCCCTGGTCAGACCGGCTTTGCGGCAGGCTTTTAAAAACGCCCTCTGCTTGTTTGTGCAGACCTGCCTCCTGTCAAGCGGTGCCGATCTCGAGCTTCTGTTAATCAGCGTAAGATGATCTAATTTTGAGGGAGGCAGCTGTGGTGCCGCGGGGTGGCTGAGCTCCGAGCCCTGGTTTCCCCCCGTGCTGGGAATGTATGCGGTGGGGGGACCCAAGGTCCCCGAGTAAAGGGTTAAACAGCATCCTAGGGTGAGGGAACTGAAAGCAGGATATATTATATATATATAATGTACAAAAATATATAAGGGATTCTGCAAATAGGAGGAAGGCAAGAATGAAGGAACAGCGAAGCTGCGTTTTGCCATAACTTAACATCCAGGAGGAGAGCTCCCCCAGGGACGCAGCCAGCACAAAGCCGAGGAGAACCTGTCGTGACCCCACCTAAAAATTGTAAAATCTGCCCTTTACTTCTAGGATTGCTGTGGATCCGTATCTTAGGGTTACAGGATCAACAGTGAGGATTTTTATGAAGTAAAACTCAGGTTTCATAACATGTAGGGGCAGCCTGAAAAACAAAAACCATCTGGGGAAGAATGATTTTTTTATATGCAGTACCTAAATGTGGTTGTTTTCCAATGATGGAAAATGCTTTCAGAAAAAAATCTACAGAGTCCATTAGGAAATAGTTGGAGGGAGTCTGTTTAGCAGGGAGGCTGGGTGGGATCAACACTGCAGATTATTATTAATTTATTTCTAAGCCAGGTAAAAGTGACAGTGGTTCATGGACTACCATGTTTCATTGTTCTGTGGAACTGTAAAATGGAAACGTGTCCACCTTCAGAACTGTAACAAAGATTATTTAGAATATCACAGGGGTGGATAGAACGAGTTGAAACTCAATTCAGTACTTTCAAAGTCAATCTTTTAAGACATCACTGCAAGTTTTATGCAAATTTTATCATTTTTTTTTTTAGTTACTTACTATGCAAATGATTATAAACTTTTTTTCTGATTCTATACATTTTCAGCACAAGGATTCTACAACACTGCTTGATTCTATTTTGAGTAAGTTTGCACAAGAGCAAAGGCAACACACCTTCTGTAGCAAAGCCAGGCACGTACAACAATATGGGCCTTTTCAGTCTTGGGCATAACAAAAATGCTAGTCTTTAAAATATTATGATATTTGCATCTTTCCCCTCAAATGAATGCCTCTCAGATGTGGAAGGCAGAACTCCAAATGTAATGAATAATCTATGTTTTCTCAATTAAATGAAGAGGGTGTGCATTATTTACTATTACAGTAGAACCAACCTATGGTATGTTTTCATTATTCTTTGTCAGCTATGGCACGTGCTTTAGTGGAGGAAAGTACTCCTTGATATACCATAAAGAGCAAGGGTACTAATATTACATGTATTAAAACCCACCCTCAAGATTAGATTTTCTAATCCCAGTTTATAATTTTTGTTTACTATGTAAAATAAATAGGAAACCCTAAGTTGGGGGGTGAAAATGTAGGGGCAGTCCCTCAGGACTAAAATTCATAGGTATCTGAATTAGCAGATATAGGAAAAGAAGTAGAGTGCTGAAAGAAGGTCTGGAAACAAGACAGATTGTATTCAGCTCCCAGCCTTCACATTGACTTACAGTATTACTTGGAGCAAGTGAGATAATCTTTCCATGTTTTAGTCTGTGGCCTGTCAGTGACAATAACGTTGCAAGTGGTTTGAATTCTAGAGTGAAAAATGGCGAACTGCCAAATATGTTACAGAAATATTCTTTGTGGTTCTACACAAGTTTTAACATCATGTGCAACAGCAGCAAACTCAATAGTTGCAGTTGCTGCCTACTAGAATATCTGACTACATGAAAGAGAGCATTCTTTACTTATCATGCTTAATTGGGGCAAAACCAACGAAACACCTACAATAAATTTCATTATGAACTGGTTTAATGATTTTGCTTGATGAAGCACCCCAAATATATAATTTTAATTGCTTTCTTTAAAATTTGAAGTGCATCTTTTTCAATAGGGGTAGCAGTTCAGAACTTGTAATTTTCCTGAGATACAGAGTCAGCTCCAATTGCTCACGTATTTTTGAGAAATTAGTAATTTTGGCAGTTCGGGTTTACTGATTCTTGAAATAAGAAATGATCTGAACACTAAAGGCCCAGCTAATCTTCAGAGGGTCCCTGCTAGGACTACATCAGAATATCAACACCTTTTACTAAGCAGTGTACTTTGAAATGACAAAACCACACATAAGCACAACTATGGGAGATACATAACTGCACCGGCTGATTCAGCTAGTTCAGCAATGATGTGGGTTTGGGGGTCACTTAAACCTCTGTGATAGTTGTCACCATGTTATCAAGACCTATGGCATAGACATGGCCTTAGACAAACCACCTGCTGCCTACTGTTGTCTTCATTTCATCTGTGTATGTAAGGTGTGTGTCTTTGACTGTGAATGTGTCTTTGACTGTGTCAAATTTCAGGGACATTTTGTTACTGAAAGAGGTCCCATTGGGACTACTTTCCTGAGTATATGCTAATGGAAATTGCTCTGTCTGACCCACAGTTTTTCAGAGACTAGCAGGCTAAAGAAGTTGCTTGTAAATTCCAAAATACCAGTATAGTATGCTGGGAAACAAAGGCTTCTGCTTTTGTAGTGTATATTAACAAAAAACAGGTAAATGCACAAGTGTGTAATTAAATAGTGTTGTATCTTTTCAAGAAAATGTGCTCGGATCCTATGCATTAAAGTTATATTTTGAGTTAGTTTAAATACTTTGTGGCTTTTTGGAAGGAATGCAAAGAATTATTTACATTTCCATGTGTAATCCGTTATTATTTAGAGAGAAGAAACGGCAGAATATTTCACCTGACAGCTCTAGATCCTCTAAAGCAACCATCATAGAAAGGCAAACCTTGCAAACATCTAAGATGGGTCAAATTTGATCTTTCTGGACTTCACAAAACTTCACACTGAAACAGAGGAGGGATAAATAGCCAAATGTCTCAGATTTTGTAAGTGAGGTTGCATGGGCTATCATTAAAACTCAGGATGTCTAGGTAGTAACCAGGTTATAGCAGGAAATAGAAAGGTCTTTTTAGTGACAGGTGGCCGATTTCGTCCTGAATCAGAAGCAAATGCTGGTATTGCATTGCTAGCAATATTGTATATCAGTGGGCTGAATTTTAGACTAAGAGGTGGGCCAAGACCTTGAGTTTTTGTGATCAACAAAGATCACAAATGAGCTGCAGAGCAAAGGGGGTACTCAAATGGCAAAAGGTTTACTGCAGCCCTCCTGGCTACTGCCATGCTGAAAGAAGGGCCACAGGCTATAGGCTAAGTGGGGCAGCCACAATGAGCCTGAGACCATCAGACACAGAGTGCTGAGATCATAATTGCAGCAGGATGTTCTGGTAAGAGGGAGGAAGCTGGCTAAGTTGGCTGACACCAAGCCCAATTGTTCAAGCTTTGGTATCGTATAGATATGCCTGAGAAGTAGGGTGTGGAAGTGTTGTGAAAGGCCACCCTCACGGCAAACAAAACCGTGACTAACCTTGGTACTGAATAACTCTACTCTCATCCGAAGTCATTTCATAGTTTGTGTTTGTAGACCTTGTAACACTATCTGCTTAGTTTTAACTTTCTTTTCTCCTCTCACATCCCAGTGGTACTGAAACACTCCATAGGGGTTTGTACTTCGTCGAGTTTACACTTTCAGAGACTGCAAATTCAATTTGGTTGGAGCCATAGCACAAAGAATCTTACCGTTCAGTTATTATGAACTGCACTGAAGCACTTTAATAAAATCAATGCCTGCATGCAGTATTTTCTCTGCTCAGCGAGGCAGCCTGGTTACATACATTAATTGGACTTGTGACAGGTAATTAAATGGCTTGTAATGCCTTTAGGATGCTTGAATACACGAAGAGCATGACAGTAATACATAGCAAATGAGGTGGCTAAGAACATTGTGTTTCTGTTGATTGGAGAAATATTAAAATTCTTACACTGCATTGGAGGGAGAGAACAAAATAAAACCAAGACAAAAGACTATGAGCATTGGTGACATAAAAAAGGAGCATAAGAAGAATAGGAGAATGTACTTAGAAACCGGGTTGCCTTGGTTATTTTAAGTCAATCAAGCTTACACAGACTGTCAAGTCTTGACTGCTTCAGTATATCAAATAATGAATTTGTTCTTTGTGATCACAAAATTGATAAGACAGTCAAAATTATTCAGCAAGGGATAGGAGCTCTTCACAGAACTTACTTATAATTAGAAAGTGAACTGATATTCTGGGAGATACTAAGCACATACATGAATACATGACATATTTTAAAGAATTCATATTAAATTATCGGAGGCCTAACCACAGTCCATGCTATTATTACATTGCCTTGTAGATACACAGTTTGACGTGAGCAGTTGCTCACCCATAATTATGCGACTAAACTGGGATGTGATAAGAAATCTGAAATGCGTCAACAATCTTATGGGTCCTTGTCAAAATAGAGATCGTTGTACAAAGCAGTTCTGTAATATTTTTTAAATAGTGGGATACAGAAATGCCTCTGTTCCTTTCCTGCATGTTTTTGTAGACAGCAGCCTGATCACAGGGAGAGGGAGAGAAGCAGAGGAACAGCCAGATTGCAAACAGAAAAAATACACATTGTGGTTCCATAAAGCCAGACAAGGCAAAACATTTAGGTTAAGTGAAAGAGATTCAACATGAACCTGCTTTTGCCTTGTCTACACAACAGCTTTTTTTGCTTATAAAAAGTAACTCTGTAAAAGCACGGAGGGTATGCCAAAGAGACAAGTCCACAGACAAGATAATTTAAGTAGCACACTCATATGCACAGCAACAGAGGACTCATTCATAGCCTGTTCAGTGGTTTTAACACACACGTTGAGCTATAGACAGAAATATTTTATCATGAGTATATTAGAGCCAGACAAGACTTCAAACGAACACATCAGTCAAAATAGCACACCCATCCACAAAAAGCAGAAGTCACACAGACATTTTGTCTTTTTGTTATGCCGGGTATAACACTTGTCCATTTTAACAACAACAAATATATTGTTAAAATTTTAATACTGTTAGGTATGCAAGTCTGCAAGTATGCAAGTCATGCAATCTTTTACTAGGATTTAAAAAATGATATTTTTCATGTATACTTAAAAGAGAATTGATTCCAAAGGCACTTTTAGCAGGTGCAGGGGAAAAACAAGAAAAAATATGTCACCAAAGGCTCTGATTTGAACCCAGAATCGTTCTTCTCACTCAGGGCTTTACTGAGAGGTCTGCTGGTTTAATGCAATTTGACATAAGTTTGACAAGCCTCTGTTTACATTCCTCCCATACAGCTAGTGAGAAACCAAAACCAAACCATACAAGGTAATGTTTCTGTCTGTCTACCAACACACACTTTCTTCTAACCAATACTCCTTTGCTTTGCGTTCTCCGTCCAAAATCTTTTATGGTAGCAACCCAAACAGCTTCAGGGGCTGCTCCTTGCCACTCAGCCAGAACCAGGCTGCCTCTCAGCTCTGTCTGGGAATGAGCAACCCCTGAGGCCCCAAGCCCATGGGTTTTCATTGTTTGGGCCTGAATGGGGTGCAACAGGAATTTGGGGCTGATGCCAAAGGTGGCAAAAAGACTGTTCTCTCAACACAGCTTGAAGATGGTACGTAGGTTTGAATGGCAGTGTAGGAAAGCTAACCATTTCAGACTGAAGCTGACTTTTTTTTTCTTCAGGAATGAAATGCCATAAGACACTTTTGTAATTTGAGGGGATGTTCAGAAACATGTACCTGTATCCCCTCCCTCGATATATATTGAAAAATATTGTGCAGAAGAACTCATAGAGGACACAGTACTTTGGATCTATAAAATGTCCATGACTGGCTTTCTGATAGTACCAGCTGGCAATCTAGGAGTTTGTATGTTTTATTTTGTACCTCAGTGGCAGTTAATTAAAAGAGAGAAAGTACATA
The DNA here is from genome assembly GCA_033556795.1 of Tapera naevia. Classification (NCBI taxonomy): domain Eukaryota; kingdom Metazoa; phylum Chordata; class Aves; order Cuculiformes; family Neomorphidae; genus Tapera; species Tapera naevia. The sequence continues at coordinate 5,058,986 of JAUMJJ010000086.1, forward strand.
TGCAGGCTGCTATGCTTTCACTGAGACTGGTTTTACAAGTAGTGTAGGAATGTTAGGTACAATTAAAATGCCACATTTCTGCCTGTATTCTGTTTTAGGCAACTGCCCTTTTTTGGCATAGAGGGGAGAAGAAAAATTTGGCCTGTGACATCTCAGGTGATGAGCACAAGTGAAACCTGGCTTAATTTTTTGGATGCTAAGTGGATTTGATAGGACTAGTACTTAGAGAAAAAGACAAACAAACAAACAAGTTGCTTGATTTTGTTCTAAATCACAAGAGTGCTAGGAAGTAAAACAAAAGGTGGAGCTTTGTGCTATCCCTTGCTGATGTTTGTTAGAATAATATCATCATTTACAGGGTAGCACCATTCTTGTCTTCAAAACCGCCATTTTTATATGCCTGATTTTATGTTTATTTTTCACCCTTATGTTACTATACTGCTTTTCCCTGTGGACTTGTTGCAGCTTATTTTTTCTTGAGATAAAGCAATACGGTTCTCTTTCATAAGTCACATACAATGATAACAGGAGCAGTACCTGTGTGCTTTGGCTTCTGGTTTGACTGCTGTTTAGGATGAGTATTTCAGAGAATTTCCATCTACAGAAGAGTTTTTTTTCCGTTGATAATAGGTAAATGGTGCTTTAAGATGGCTGTCAAACTGGGGAGACAACCAGTAATATTCTTCCAAGACCTGTCTATAAAAAGATCTGCTTTTGGTCTTGAGCATGGCTTGTTCTACCTTTGCCTTCACTTCTTTAGCGGAAGAAACAACAGATGGTAGTATTACCATATGCCTTTAGCACTCCCAAAAAAGATACTGCTAACAGTAAACAGAGCAGATCTGTAGATCCTCCCTCTTTTTTTTTGTGCACAAAAGACAGTTAACAATGTCAACATTTAAATGATTGTCAGTAGGTGTGGGTCAACACCTTGCCTGGCTCGTAGTTGACCTTATTTTCAATTAAGTACAATGTACTTCTCCACCAAGAGAGCAACTGGATACAGGATTACATGGGCCTTGAAGCACTGTTGTTTTTAACTCCTTATAGGTCCTCAGCACCAACTCCAGTAAAAGATATATGATTAACACTGATCACCCACTTTAAGATCAAAGGTTTAATTAAAATCCTAGTAGAGATGAGGTAGCGAATCTGTCTTGATGTAAAAATGTGTTTTATGGGAATGTAAGCATCCTATAGACATATTTACATCCTCTTTACTTTTTATTAGCGTGCAAAGATTTTGGCACTGTAAGTAGACCAGTCTTATTATTTATTTATGACCTAAGCTCTGATGCTGTATCTTCACAGAGTCAAGTTGTACCGGTTGTGTTCTGACTCCTTTTGAGCTGTGGCTTTGTGGTGTTGGTTTGACCACGCGGGGTGCAGCATGGAATGATAAGTAATCAGATGAACAGCTGAATATAGGCCAAGAAAATGAAGAAGGTTGTCATGTGAAATGCGTGAATCAGGTGTCAATGCTTAGATTTTGAAGGAACGAAGAGAGTTGTCGTGCTATTGCTCAGTGGAGTCTTCAGAACAGTAACATTAATTCCAGTTTTGTTCGTAAGATGGATACCTAGCCAAGTGATGGTAAACTAAAGTGTAAATGTAAGGTTATTTTGTGTACAACTGATTTGCTTTTATAGTGTAATGGCAAAAGCATACTTGCACTTTACTCGTAAATGACATGAATAGCTGTGTGTATACTTACCTACACACACATATGTAAGTGTAGAAAAATCTACCATGTAGGCATGAATGTATAAGTATGCAGATAAAAAGGTAGGTTCAGTGTAAACTTAATTACTGAGGAGTTCTGAAGTGTAACATTCCTTATAAAAACAATGGAAACCTAGCATCTCTAATTTTATGGTAAAAATGGTTCCTAGTTCTGTCTAAAAAGGCTATAACAATCTATTATTCTGTGCTTGCCTAGCTGGTGAAAGCTGCTTTTGGAAGAACAATATTGTAGTTCTACAGCTAATGGGACTAGAATAAAGCTGTGACAAATATAGTGAACGAAAGACTATGTTGCAGTTGGAAAGTGTTGCATAAAAATGTCCATAGGGTTATTGACTCAGGCCAAACTACATGTAACCTTCTAAAAAGTTACGGTATTCTTTTGAAAAATTAATTGATTTTTGAAATAGAATAATGTACATTTTCAGTATAAGTAGGGAGAGCCCCTCTGAATTTTGACAGTGTTTATATGCACTCTTGCTAATGTTGTCCGCTTGTAGGGGTTTGCTTTTTTATTTAATGCACATAGGAAAAACCCATAAACTCCAGACAAAACTTTCTCATGAGAATGGTTCTCCCAAGGGTTTCTCACTGTAAAATCTTTCTGCTTCACTTTTAGGTCAAACACAAGCCTCATTATATTTATAGGGTAAAGTTTGAAGGTCCCACCTTGTTTGGCAGGCAGCATGACTCAGCAAAAGATCTCCACATGGGTTTCCACAGTCCTAGTAGCTAATCTTCTCTCACATTTAAATTTTAAAAGTAAAAATACTATTATTATTTTTATTCATAAGGAATAGTAATACTAGCTTGTAAATCAAACCCCTTCCTTCCATTTTACTTTACTTTTTAATTATAACATTTAGGCATTCTTCCCTGCATATGGGGACCCTGAAGCAACATTGTGTGTTTTGCTTGCTGGTGTTGCATAGTATTGCAGGGTTTATTGAAAGCTACTGTTATGCTTTAGTATCTCTAAAGGCTGTTCCTTAGGAACTAATACATTTACACATATATTCCAGGTATGCCTAACCTTTCTAGTCTACAAGCCATAGACCAATCAATGTCTTGTAGCAGAGCAGGGACCCCAGAGAGCCACTGACTACCTGCATTCCTCAGCTGGGGATGTGAACTCTCCTATTGGCCCTACTTCTGCAAACCCCAGTGCTGGGCTGGGGGTGTAGCCCCAGCATGGGAGCTAAGCTGGAACTGGGATCATGTTAATCAAGAGCTATAGATCAGCCCCCTTTCTGTATGTCACTTAGCAGAATAAAACACTCAGAACCTTAAGTGAGAAATGTGTACGTTAAGCTTGTTACATTAAATGATAGGGAATTTAAACATAGCTTTGTCTTTGCTTATATAACCGTTTCTCAGCCTGAGGTGTATATAGCACTGTGTTTCCTGAGACATTGGCCAGTATTCAGAAATATCAATGCCTACACTTCCTCACATGTAAGAAAGCAGATAATCACATTGTGGGGAAAGTAGTGTGCGAGTTGCTAAAAATTTAACCTTATTTCTAATTTCTAATTAATTTTAAACCAAAAGCACTGCAGAAGTACTGCACGTGCAGGCCCCTGGATTGGGGTTTTTTTTCCTTTCCACAGGTTGATTAGTGCTTGATTTAAAATCTTGGGAAACACTGATTCACATCAGGTACTTTTGTAAGAAAAAAAGTTGTGTTGGAAAACCATATCAGAAGAACAAACAGAAGACCTTCTTGGCTTCTTGTGTGGTCTTCAAGAAATTGTCTGATTCTTACTACAAAGCATGAAAGACTATGGCAAATTTCAGAATGTGCCTTTTAAAAAATCAGGAGGTATACATTTGAAGGCTGGCTTTCATTCAAGTATTAACTGAGTCTGTGTTTTTGCCTCTGTAAAGGGATGATGAAAACCATTGTAGATATATGCTTTTATCAATTACATGTATAAATATTTCAGTTATCTCGGTGTCTGATGGGAGCATCCATGTCTATTTGTCATAAATTGTACACATATATATTGTCCAAAGCTACACTAACAGTGGTTTGAATCTGCTGTTTACAATGAAGAACCAGGGTCGAGTACTGATCATGTTCCCTGTTGGCACAGAAGCAAGTTGCCATATGGCAGCTGCTTCACTATGACTGCCTATATGCCAGAAAGACAATACTTAGAGTCTAACCATAAAATCTGATAAAAGATAAAGCCACAAGATGAACAGAACTGTGACATGAAGTAAAGCATGAGTTTTCCTTGGAGGGGTCTAACACTGCGTCTGTCCTTATTGATTTTTTTCAGAATGGCAGAGACTGATGGTTTGATGGAGAGATTGGAGAAAGCAGTAACTCGACTCGAATCATTATTTTCAGACTCCCACAGCTCTGGTGGAATGGAGTGTGATGCCATCAATGGGTTTAATGGAAGTAAGTCTGTTTTTCTCAAGTACCATTTTTCTGCTATTAAAAAAAACAGCCTAAGAGTAGAGCATGGGTTTATCTTCTAAGAGGGAATGCAGTCCCACTCCTTACAAATCACATATCAAAAGTACAGTTTTTAAAAATATATTTGGAAATACCATATGACAAGCTTAGTTGTACACAAAATTAGAAATTAATATAGCCTAGAAAATTCAAGATTTGACTAGCCTTTTAAATATAGTGTCCACATTTCAACCTTAATTGCCCTTTCCATTTTAGCATTTTTGCTGTTGTAGATAACTTACCAGATGAAAATGTCTGCTCAAGCCCTATTAGCAGAAAAAATGAGGCATCCTCAAAATTTACAGCATAAATATTCCTGAAGAAGTCATCAATATAAACACTGAGTTTATTTGCCAGTTCTTCAGATTTCACAGTGAGGACCTACTTTATTTCACTACTTACTTTATTTCAGTACCTTAAAGGGGCCTACAGGAAAGCTGGGGAGGGGCTCTTTGTCAGGGAATGTAGTAATAGGAGAAGGGGGAGTGGTTTTAAAGTGAAAAAGGGGAGATTGGATTAGATACTAGGAAGACATTTTTAACGATGAGGATGGTGAGGCACTGGCACAGGATGCCCCATCCCTGGAGCTGTTCAAGGCCAGGCTTCATGAGGTTTTGAGCAACCTGAAGTGGAAGCTGTCCCTGCCCATGGCAGGGGGATTGTCACTCGATGAACTTTAAGGTTCCTTCCAACCCAAACCAGTCTATGATTCTATGACTTAATTATTTAATATCCTTAATGAAATATGAGTTTGTTCATAAGCATTTGCTTACTAAGTGCTGCCACACATCCATGACCTTACTTCATTATCTCTTGAGCTCTCCCTTCCCAAATGGATTTCCAAAGCACTACGCTGGAGAATGTACAAAAAAGTCTGTCTTCATCTATTCACATCATATCACCAAATCGTATTTTTTCAGTTCTTATTTTTTCTGTTGTGCCTGAAATTTATGGAGTAAAATAACCTTATAAATACAGGATAATTAACCTCATAAATAAGGCAGTTCTAACGTTGATGCCCTTTCCTTTCTCCAGAGAGAACCCTGACATATAACCCTTCGTGTCCTTTACTTCCTGTATTCCTTGGACCTTTCATGCATTCTCCAGAGAAAGGTGTATCCCACCATGGACTCAGTTGCTGTGCAGAAGCTACAGAACAAGTAGAAAGTTGCCGGCAGCTTCTTACTGACATGGAAGCAAGTCAGTATATGTCAGCTGCTTTATGGTTCCCATATGTCAGCCCTTCCCCAACAACACATGCAAGGGACCTTCTCCACAGCTGTGTGTGCCATGGGCCTGCACACTGGCAGCTGCTGTGGAGCAGCTGACTGCAAGCACTCTGTTTCTGTGACGGGAAGGAAGCATCTTCCAGTAGGCTTCCATAGTGGAGGAGTTAGCCAGTCACAGTAAGCTTCAGTAATAAAATGCACAAAGTCCAGAGAAGACCTAGACAGCTGGTAACCTGTAGCAAGGTCATTGAGAAGCACAATCCATGCACAAAGTGACAAATAAATCAGTCACTACTAGGAAATCTACATTTTAAAAAAATACAGGCATCAATCTTACAATTAATCCATTTAGGTGAAACAGAACCAGGGCTGTTTTTGGAACAGGAGATGAACTCACTATGTGAGGTACCTCCGTGAAAATTGCTATATCCTTGGCCTAACTTAAGAGCTCCATCAAGTGAAAAGATTTGCCCTCCAAGGAATCAGAGCCTTAAAACCCCAGTGGATCCCTAGAAGAAACCAAATGACAAACTATGTTGGAGTGAGATTACAAAGCACGCCCACTGAGTGACTGCAGTAAGAAGCTGAGATGAGCAGCACCATGGGGCTCTTCCCAGTCTGCACCACCTCGCCAGGCAGGGCAGTCTCACACAGAGACTTGGGAAAGACTATACCTGATCATCAATTTGGGCAACTGATATGCATGTAGTGCCACAAATGTCATTCTGCATGCCTGTGTTACTGTGCTTCTGCAGAGGTTCACAAAACCTCCAAGGCAACTGCAGAGTTGACAGTCTTACAGAACAGGTCTCTTTTTCTCCTTTAAAACTGACACTCGGCCAGGGTGTGACCTTTTTTAAGTCTCTAGTGAAAACGGAGATGTGTTGCTTTCTTCTACCATGACTCTCTCCCTAAAAGACCCTTCAATAATTAGATTTATTACAAAAAAAAATAACGTTGACTTTTCAGTTAATACTTTCTCTGAAACAACAAAATAATGAGGTGGATGGGAGAACTGTACCTTTACTGTGTTCCTAAATGGCATTACAACAGCAGGATTGCAAACAAATCATTCAATTGCTCTGCACGGCCCACAGCAAATTCTAGTAAACGCTCCTGGGAGTTAGCTGTATTGAATAGTAAAAAATAGCACAGATGATTCTAGTTTTGCATAGGACAATTGCCATTTAGTGAAATGCTATTTAAAACTCTGCTCAGAAGTAAAAGGTTACCATGATTCTCTCAGAGACACACACAGATTTTTGACAAAGAACATAAATGGGCTTTGGAAAGCATCTCCACAGCTAAAACCTTTTGTACGCTAGGTCATTTGAGCGTTTACACGCAAACACTTAATATGGAAGAAAGCCCAGAAATTCCTCAGAATTTAAGGTGAGTGACATCAAGAGAACAAAAAGAGCCTTGAAATCCCGCCTAGCTGGTTAGCTACATTTCTTTTTTTTTCACTCAGACCATCACAGACTCCAATTGCCAGACCTTTCTTTTTTTCTGTCAAGGAGCCAGATGACTCTTGTGGAATAAAGAGGGCTTTCAAGGTTATGCATTTGGACACAATTGTCATATAGTGCCAAAAGGTTAAAGCAGACTCTCTGGTGAAAGCCTGGTACCTCTTCAGAGCAATCTTGAGGCTTCATTAATAAGAGAGAGACGCTGGGAAGAATTTTACCCTTAGTCTCTCAGATCCTACAGATGCCATAAATTCACATGTGTGTTGCTTATGCCAGACCTGGCAAAGGTTCTGAGGCATTGACAAGACATGGGGATATGTTAGGGAGTAAAAGGAGGGCTGGAAAGCTTCCAAAGAAAGATTACTTTTGCTGTCTTAAAAGGTACCACACAGAGCCATTTAGAAGCCAGGTGTATAAGAACCTGAGTCTCATCTGCATTTTCAAATTGTCCTCTTTATCAGGAAACTGTTCTGTATACCAGATAGAAAATAGCACTTTTATTCTTTGGTTAGAATGTATTATATCATATATATAGTCAATAGGATGTGTCATCTAGACGACTCATTTGAGCTTTCTTTATACATGACAGTTTTGGAAGGTCAAACAACAAAATAAGGAGATTACAAAGCCACATCTCACTGCATAAATCCACTGTCAACCCATTCTAAAGACTGTATCTTACTGGAAATTGAATTGCTTGCTATTAAAAGCCACAAAACGATACAAAGGTCTTCAGGAATGGGTGGCTAGTATAAAAATAGTTGTTCAGTACAGTGTAGGTTCTTTTTAGGAGATAGTATTTGTTTTATATACAACAGTAGAAATTCATTAAGACAATCAAGCTTATCAGGCCACTAGCCCTTTGAAAGGCTGAGAAGTGTTATTTTAAGACAAGAAGCTTCCCACTACGTTATAAAAATTCTTTTCATGTTCCTAGCCAAGTTCTGCTAAGAGCAGGGTTTTTTTCTTTGTAGCTAGGAAAAGAATCATTATCCATCCTTTTCCACTGATATCACAAATCAATGACTACGGCAGAAATTAAGTTACAGCAATTTCCTCTGTTTCTATGGTATTTCTGTTTTGTCTGCTACAAAGGAGTGTCTTATGCATTATGTACTTTGTGAACCCATTATAATGGAATGTTCTTCTTCTATAGGCATAGCACCATATGTTGAAGCATTTGATAGGCTGCTGAATGGAAGTGTTGCTGAGTTTCTCAGGTACAGCAAGATTCTTGAAGGTGATGTGAAGACACATGTGAGTATTTACTCAGATTTTCTCTGGGGATATAATAGTACAAGTCCTGGAATCTGTGTGATCAGCCTTGATTGATGAGTGGAGGAAAACCTTAATAGCAGTACTCTGAATTATTAGTTTCTGTAGTAGTAATAACCTGGCATAACACACCAAGGACAGCTGGTTTAGGAAGGGCTGTATGGATTCGTAAGAGGAGACTTTTCCCCTTCTACAGCACCAAAAGTTGAAGACCATAGTATGCAAAATACCCAACTATTCTAAGTCACAAGTGATTTGAATTGTCCTGTTGAGTGCTAAGCCCTTTGCACGACAGGAACACAATTAAGAACATGAGTCAACAAATGAGTAGCAACCAATAGGTGGGTCTGAGTGGTCTTAAGTCATTGTGGTTGTCTTTTAGGCACATGTGTCATCATTCCAATTGATGTAGGTATTTTGTTCTTTTGATTGTTTGATTGTTTGTTTTTATTGCTCACATCTCTTACATTTGAAATCACAGAGCAAACTAAAATAATTAGTGTGTCAGACATTCAAATGACCCTTTTTTACCACATATGTCACAGCAGGGAAGTACTTTGCTATCATTTTCATGGTAAAATTACTTTGTTGTTTTATATAGTAATATCTTGTGATCAGAGGTTCATTTTATTTTTTATGACTCTCTGCTCTAGTACTGGTGGTGAAAGAAAGGCAATGGATGGACTCTTCCTAACAACAGCTTACCAGTACAGATGTTGTATAAAACACCCATTCACAGAGGAGCGTGAAGCTTTTGTTTTTTTCTGGTAGACCCATGCCATCAGGCCTTTCTCCATGTGTACATTTCCCAGTTCGTTGCAGCTGCTGCTCTACGTAACAAAACTGTAGCCAGAAAAACATGCAGTCCTGCAGGCTAGTAGGACTTATGCTGCATGGCCAGCATAAATAATTTGCAAGACAGCCAAAGTAACCAACCTTTTCACAGAGCAAGAGCTCTGGGATTATTCTGTGAACTATGTTTTCTCTGTGATGTTATATGTTCTTGTTTGTAGGGTAGAGTTTCTGACCTAGTTAGGGCTAGAAAACTGGAGGGAGTAAGGAAATCAGGCAGTTCTAGAGAATCTTCTTTTTTCTAAGGAAATGCTGCACTTCCTTTTTATTTAAAAACTCTTTTTCACATTAACAGTTATACTATAATATACAATATTTGTACTTTATTCTTAAAAAAAATTAGAGAAAAATTAATAAACTAAGGAGGTGGCAATTATCAGCCTAACTGAGCAGAGAATTGCCCCCTGGAAAGGATACATTTTAGCTTTGGTCATTACATTAATCAGACACCATTATTTTGCAGTCGATTTCTCTACAGTCTGGATCTGAGAGACATAGAAATAGCCTTAGTACCAACACTAAACAGGGAAAAAAAATGCGTTTAACATTCTAAATGACTAAAATCTTTGTAATATACACTATCTGTAAATGTTTAAATCAGTAATTCTTTTAATTTGTGCATTTGTCAGTATTCAATACTCATAATTGAGTCCATATAAAAGAGTATTAATTATTTATCTGCTGTCTGGATAGTACCTAGCATATTGTTGATGATAGTGTAATGCAGACAGTGATAAGGAGTATTTTTTAGGACTATGAGATTAGATATAAACAACTTCCCTTTACATAAAGAAGCCGATGATCCTGATTGCAGCCTACTAAATATTCTGAAATCTTAGATTCTGAATTTACAACATGAAGCAGACTGTGGTTGCCTTATGCTCACGCTTATCACTGAAGCAACATCTGTGCTTTACCTTAACAAGTGGAACAAGGAGTATTTTTCTTCTGGGTGTCTTATAGACCATGTGTGCTCAGCATTATACTTGCAGCTGCTGTCTCTTTCACATAATGAGCTGAAGGGAAGGTTGTATTTTATTTCAGAAAACACCTGTTGCCTAGAAAAACCTCACATACCTGACTGACCAGAATGGTAATATGAGAGAGAGACTTCATATTATGCTAAAGAAATAAGGGATTTAACGTGATGTGTTTCATGCTGATTGCTGTAAGGATTGTGTCATTTGTGTTTCTGGTGAAAGGAAGAATACAGCCATAAATAATACCTGCTGCGGAGCTCCATTCCTATTTTTTCAGCATGCTGTATTCCAAATGGTCTATTCAAAGAGAACAAAATGAAAAAGGGAACTAATAGCTAGCTCTTGGCTCTGTTAAATACAGCGGCGCATTGGATTTTACAAAGATTAGTTTATCAAAGGAGAGTTCTGCTAAGACTCAATCTTGAGAGCAGGATATTTCTAATTCAAATTACTGCACATGCAGTGGTGAATCTCTGAGGTCAACTGCATTAACAAAACTAACCACTTTTTTTAAAAAAGAGAGACTGGCTAGGGTTTTTACTTTTGTCTTTTAAAAGTAAATTATCCTAAATGGCTAAGATGAGATCTTTGTCCTGTCCTGTCACTATAGAATAAAAATCTGGTGATTATATGGTTATTTCTATGAAATACTAGTGCCCTACAGGCACGTATTTTAGGACACCACTTTCTGCTGTCCATGTCATAACTGTAGAGCATGTGAAGTCAGTAAAAGAGTGCATATGTCCAGGACGGCTGCCAACCAGCTGTCTTTGGCTTGACATACCAGTGTCTTGGAAGCTGTCACCAACTATTACAGGTTTTAACAGCCCTGAAGCTGACTAACCATGTGTGCCAACACTGAGCCATTCTTCTGTCAGAATGAGGGAAATTCAAAAGCACTCTAAAATAGACTAAGGGTCTACAGCCTAGGCAGTCCTCTTGTGTCCAGCAGATAGGATAGCACTGGCTGGTCTCTGGATCACATAGACATGAGTCCTGTCACTGTTTGCCCAGATGCACCCACTACTATGGAAAATGTGCTGAGGATGACAAAGAGCTGCCTGTGGAAGACGTGATCTACCTTCAGATTGTGTCCCACTGAGGAAACTGGTCGAGCGGGTTTTATGTGCTTTTCACCCTGTCAAAGCAAAGCGAGTGAAGTTTTAAGGAGGCCAAGAAGCAGTTTTTTGTGATGTGTTTATTACGAGCTTCTTCACATTGTTTTTATTTATGTGATATCTCAAGTGGTGGAATACTTTGGCTTGGCTTTGAATAATGTACTGGATGAGACATAATGATAAGAAGAGAATGTACTCCTTCTGCAAGAGAGGGACATACAACATAACTTTTCCATGTTTTAGTGTTTTATGTGGTGCAAAGCAGAGCAGAATCGCAGCCTTCCTGTCAAACACATGAACTAGTACTTGCCTTTTTATTTAATTGTTTATTTGTAAAAATCTTTTAACCTCCCAACCCCACCAGTTGAAAGAACAGATTGTCTGAGTGATTTAGTTATGTTCCTTCTTCTCTCATCCAAGCTATTTAGCTTGAAAAAAAAAATATGGAAACATGAATGTCTTTTCCCTCCTGCCTTCCATCTACTTCAGGTGCTGAAATGCACAGCTGAGACAGACAACCAACTTTTAGCATTCAGAAACAAAAAGGCTGTTGGCTAGCTTGCTCCTTGTTGGAAGTCTAGATACAATTCATTACATGTGTGACTACATCGACAAGATAGCACGGAGCAGTAATTCACAGCACATCATCCAGTCTGCAGGGCTTCTTTGTGTGCATACACTGATTTGTTATCATTGTGAGCAGGGGAAGCAATGTTCACCCCAGAAGCACTGGTCGTATGCACATACCCACAGAATTTCTTTTCCTTACCTATTGAATGAAACCAATGGTCTTCTTCTTCCAGGCATAGTCCATGTAAATATAGACAGACAACGGAAAGCAGGAGTTATCTCTTATGAGGTATATATACCCTTTGCAAAGTGCAGCTCTAGGTTGGCCTATCAAAAAATCCTAGAGTCCTCATTTTATTATGTTATTTTATTATAGTTATTAAACATGAAATAGCTGTAGCCTCTCTTTTCCCATGAGAGATGCTGAAAAATTAGTCAATGACTTTCATAGCCCTGAACTTTCAACAGGATATGCTGCTCTCTGTGATGATGCACCAAAAACCACTTTTGCACTTTATCTTACCTAATCTAAACACAGACTATCAAACCCATTATTTGACTGATTCCTCATTAACAAGGCAATTTGCTTACAGGGCAACAGAATGCACAAGTGTACTCTCGTGTTCATCTTTTGTGCCCAGGGGCTGTGTGGTTTTAGGCATTGTGTTGAAAGTTGAATTAGAGCTCAGAGAGGAGAATGATGTCAACATGTCCAAAGAGAAGCTTGATGTCAGGCTGCCTTTGCATTTCTATGATGGATATTTTCTGCTACATGAAATAAATACCAAACCAAATAGATACTACAGGGCTGCGAAAACAGGATACATAAAAAAGAATAAAGAGACAAACATATTTAACAGCGTACAAAATGCACTCAGCTGAAAGAAAAAGCTTAATTGTAGAACAGTACTGCTGTCCACCAAAAGTTAAAAAAATGAAATAATCCTCAACCAAAAAAGCAACCTTGGAAATCTATCAGTATTAAAGTTGATTTTGTAAAGGTAATTCAGATATGTTTCTCACCCTGTATGTGCACTACAAGATACTTCATAACGTAAGCAATAAAGAATATTTGGTTTATTATAGCAAGAAAGATGGAAATGCAATAAACACAATGTAGCAAAGTCACTAATCCAGAAAAAAATTGTAATTCTTAGAAGCTTTAAAACTTTTGATTGCACTGTTCCAAAGTACCACTTCACTTGTGGCCTGGGGATTTGATCTGGCTTTCAGAATAAGCAGAATTTATTAGGTCAGGTGCGGTGGTGTGCAGACGTGGTTGCACCTGTCTGAGTGTAAGACACCTGGTTGGGAATAAAGATGGACCCTGGGCGTGGAGAACATGTCTATTGTGAGCCTAGACCACCTCCTGAAAGCGTGGAAGTTATTCCATTAATTTTGATGTCAGCTGGATCAGGCTGTTAGGTTCTTGACACTGACATTGCAGAAAACACCACTTGCTTTTCTTTTTATTTAACAAGGCAAGGAAGAGATAAAAATTGAACAGACTCCAATGAAAAATGCATACCATGGTGGCCAGTGCTGGGCATTTAGTTGCATATTGCTGGCATACCTGTACATTTGGGGAGTGGTGGTGGGAATGTATAATGAGAACATTACATATGGAATTCCCTCAGCCAGAAACATAAGAAATTAGAAATACAAACAGTCAAGGCTGTCAGCAGTTCTTTATAACCCGTTTTCATGGGGCTTCTTTTCATATGGAATAGTTCCTGACTAAACCCATAAGTAGCTATGTTGATTTTAAAGTGGTGCAGTTTATCTGGGACCATTTCTTTGGGTAAGGGTCTAAAACTGTTGAGCCCTAAAGGCAGGGTTTATATCTGTTTGTGGCTCCCCAGTAGAGGGATTTTGTGATCTCCAAAGGATCCCAAGAAAAGTGTTTCAGAATTATTTGAGTGGCAAACTTTATGTGCAATGGGAAACTAAATAAAACTCCATCATGTTTGCACAAAAAATGTAAAAGATAACTTGTTCACATGAAAAATATCGAATAGCTCTTTAATTGACTTGATAAATTCAGAATATCCAGTGTTCTGTAGATTTAAGGTCCATGTTTTACCAATTCATTTAATTCATGATTAGAGTAATTAATCAAGGTGTACATTATATTTTCAGCCATCTGAAGTCTAAATCAGAACTGATCATATGCTCATGATAATTTTGCTGTCCTCTAAAATTTTTTTCATTGGAGCCCTTAAAGAGCAAATTTGAGTCAACTGACAGGAAACCTGTTTTTTCTGGGAGGTTTTCCAGGAGAGTTAGTGTATAGACCTAAAGGCATTAGTGCCCCACAGGTTGAAAATCACTGAATTAGCTTAAGCAAAAATCCTAAGGTGATAAAATTACATGGCTAAATTAGCTAGCTAAATGATGGGTGGCTTTAGTGTGTGGACCAGCTGTGTTCGCAGCTACAAATACAGTGTGAGGGTGTCTCAATGAGCCTATTGGAAAGTCGTGGCATAGGACACTTGCCAGTGTAAAGTAAGGAGGAACTTATTAGGGAGCATTGGCGGCATGAAGTTGGCACAGATCCAAGGTCTGTGATAAGGTAGTCAGTCATTTTTGCTTTTCTCTCTGGTTCAAAGCAGTCCAGGATTGGGAGGGCGTAGGTGGCAGTTATCTCAGGCACTCAACCTCGGAACAGTGAGGTCTGTAGTTTCCAGTGAACGATTGGCAAATTAAACTATCTTGATCCATCAGGAAAATCAAGACAGAGGAGCAGAGAGACAGTATCCCATCTTTTGTGGTTGGCATGAACCTCTTGTGACTGAAAACTCTCTTTACTGGTATCAGTGCTCATGATTCTTATTTCTCTTGCAAAGAGTTATGATTTTTCAGGTTGGTTTAGTAATGTTATTTAAGCCCATTTATTTCAGACAGGCTATGAGCAAATCTTTTGTTATTTTTCAGTCTCATTCTTTCTGGAAAGCACGTGCACACTCTTTTCACTCATCCTGCCTCCCCATCCCTGACCTGCTTTTATTTTGCTAGTTGGTGATTGCAACCGTTTTGAGTGTATAGAAATGCTGGGCTTAGAAACTGAGAAGGCTGTTCATTGTAGTCAGCAAAAAAACAAACAATGAGCTCAGAATCTGGCTCTTCAGTCAGTTTCTAGTAAAAAGGAGTTCAGTGAATAATGAGAATTAAGCCACAAGGGAAACCAATGCATGGTTTGAATGTTGTTTTAAATAAGCTGCGAGTGCTGTCAGGAGTGATGAGGGTAGAATGTGGCCACAAATGTGCATTGCCTCTTTTTATCCAGTATGAATTGCATGATCGATATGGCCAGATTTCCGAGTATTGAAAAGTCCATTGGGATAGATTAAGCGATGTCACTGCCATTGCTAACTTCTGCTGGTCTACTGAAATCCATAAACTGAACTATAATTGCCATAATTAATCTGAACTACATAGCAGTTTATTGTTTTGCTATTTTGTTTCATAAATTTAATTGCATATATTATTCTAAATCCCAGAACTATAATAAAAAGATTGGGTTAGGATTTCGAGGTAGATCTTTAAGCCTGAAATATTTCTTTCTTGTTGTTTTAACTCATATTCTGTTTAAAAAAACACCTTAGCTCCAAACTGCTTTTCAATCACATCCCTGTGCATGTAGATAACTACCTTGCTTTTCAGAGAGGCTGAGACTCCTCCAAGTAAGTGTAGGCTTTTGGTATTTAGCACCACTGAAAAGGGAAGCATGGTTCAGGTGGGAAGAAAACAAATATCATTCTAGGTGTTTCAGCGTCAAGCTTTGAACTTCCTTCCATGTTAGCACATTTTGTCTGGGGTCTGGGATTCCTCCAAGGTGGAGGTGAGGTTGCAAGGAGATGATTCTGGCACTTCTAGACTTTGAGTTGCTTTCAGGAAGCTCAGATGGACTACTTGGCAGAATGAGGTGGACAGTGTCACCAATTGCCCTGAAGTGCATGAGAAGCAGAACATACACAAAACCATTTCAATATAAGAGCCTATTTATCCAGGCTCCGTCTCTAAAGATAATGCCATTTCTTAGTGCTAGATGGATCTCCAGTCTTTGTATCAGGGAATTTGGTATTTGTCAGACACAGTCAAGAAATCAGCTCATCAGTAGGGTGCCCAGTGAATGGTGCTAGAAGAATATTTAAGAAGTGATACCTCAAGAAGTGCTGTAACCTTTTTAGCCAACAGAGATAAGCATTTGAACTTTCTAGAACTTGTATTTGTTAAGTCAAGAACACATGAATGACATCCTAAAGCCTGTAAGATCATGAAGCTTTTTCAGAAATTTCCTCAGCATGCATTTGGACCTTCACTGAGAAGGGTTTCTGAGAGGAGAGCTGGGGATAGAGTGGGACTGCTTGGCAGCAGACCTCAGGAGCAAAGCAGCCCATCACATTTGGGCTCTGCAGGGTTGGCCCACTGCAGCCAGGACAGGCAAAAGCACATTTGTAAAGATGACAATGAGACCTGCAGGTCCCTGAGATCTCTGTGGTTCTCTGATGTGCCCGTTTACAGTGTCTGTTCCACGTAGGAAATGTAGGTTTGCCTTTCCTCGGGGAAATGAAGGCTGTCCACAAATAATTCCTTGACACAGACAACCAGGCCTGCCAAAGAATTGTGAACACAGATGCCTGTGGGAAAAAAAAGAGAACCTGAATTTAAAAAACTGTTGTTCTTGGTAATAGCCAAAGTTTGGATTTCATTCTTTCAGTACATTGTATGTGGTTACTATTTATTTAAAAAAGTAATGCAGGCTCTCAGAGGAACAGAATGTATCTGCAAGTAATAGTAGAAACTTACCTTTTGAAGTCTGTGAAACTTTCATGTACCGCTGTTTCTATTATTGAATGAAATCTTGAAGTGTGCTGGTTTTCCTTTGCCACCTCTCTTTGAGAAATCTGCTTGCTTTTGCAGGCTACTCAGGATGAAGAGCTGTAACAGCTCTCTCAGGAAGATTGTGGCTAAATTCCTGTGCAGGTTGGGGTGCTTTCTGTCTACTTTGTTATAGTATAACCTTTGACGTGATACAAAGGATATTCACGTAATGTCATTAGTTAAATAAATTTCCCCTGGAAAATTGCATACTTTTCTGAGTTGTTATTCTTTTACAGTGTTAACCTTTCACATCAGAAGTCCTGGGGACAAATTGGAGGCAGATCAAAACCAACTGATCACTGTTTGCTGTTACACATTCCCTAAAGCTCATAAAATATACTATGACAGTCTTCGGTTATAAGAAGCTCTGACCAACAAGGGTGGCCTAGTATAGATTTCAGTGATGCATCCTCTGCACTGCAGAAAAGCCATTTGTTCTGATGTTTGTATGTTTGTTCTTAAAATGTTTGGCTGCTTTTATCAGCTGTTTGTTTCTATGATTATCACTAATTACATATTATAAAGGCAGAACATGACAGCAGAATTTCTGCACAGCTGGCAGTCATTTTTGGGGATGTCCAGTCTAAAGATAAGCTGCAGGGACTAGAATATCAAGTGTTGCAATGTGCCAGTAGCACATTGCAACCTACCAATGTGGAGGTCTTTAAGTGTTGAGCCATGACGGTAAATTGTGCAATGAGAGAGCTTTGAAATTTCCAACAGGTGCCTAACTCTTTGCAGAAGATAGAAGTCCACAATGTAAATGGCAAACTTGAATTATTGAACATTTTAAAAAACATTCAGAAAAGAAAAGTATTGCAGAAAAAAACCTTCAGTCTGTAAGTAGATCACATCTTCAGTAATGTGTGGACTATGTTAGCACACATTTTTTTTTATGCTGAATGTTCTGGAATCTCTAACTATCAATACGCTGTATCTGTTTTTGGAACTTCCATGTAAAAGTTGAAATGAACAGAGGTCAAGAGAGTTGCATATTTTTGGCTGTTGTAAAACAGATTCATCAAGAATTTGTGAATCTAGAAGACGTAAAAGCAGCCTTAGCTTTAGGAGAGCATCAGCTAGTTGAGAACTTTGGTCTGGATTTGCTGTTCTTCTCTGGTATGTGGAGGTTATTAGAGATGTTTTTGGAGAATATGATCTCCTACTACTTCAGTTGGCAGTAATCAGTAGCCGCAGGGGCCTTGCAGCCAAATATTTGTGTGTTTGAAACAGAGAGAGACAAACAAAATAACTGGCTGCTGCTGCTACCAAAATTAATGATTAATTATTTAACAAAGCTGACATTTAAATAGTATTCATTAGGTTTAAAAGTTAGCAATCCCTTGAGATCAATTAGAACAATTCATGTCATTCAAAATTGGGAGAGCTTAGAGGAAACTCTGAAGCACTGGAGCAAATTTTATTGGTGCAGACGATGCAGAACCTGTATATTCTTTATCCAAAGCAATAATTTTGTAATTAATGTAAAAACAAGTGTCATGGCTTTAAATACTTCTTTACTCCAGTACATCTGTACAGTTCGTATTTCATACAGACAAATAAAATGGCAGCAATGATTTACCCAAAAAAATTCTATCTATCTGTCTTACGTCATTAGCACTGAAAGATCTTTATGACCCATATGGTTTGAGCTCCCCTAGAGGTAAGAGCTCTGTGTGATTTAAGTCACAGGGAAGCTTTCTAAAAGTCTAAGTTAATGAACCTAGACACAGATGCTGTTCTGAAGCAGCAGATAAAGAATGTTGGCTAGCCCTTTGCGCACTTACGTGAGACAGTGTTTAATATACTGGCAGATATAAACAGCTAGAGAGACAAGCACTGATTTAACCTTAGATTGGTACTGGACAGACAGTAGCAATGCTGAGAAATTTTAGCAAAAATTCCCTAATATAGACATAGCCATGGAGGCTGAAAAACACTTAAACAAAACACTAATAGAGGACAGATGATTGGTCATAGTCAAATGTATCTGTCTGAAAATAGAAAAGAAAATATCTGGAGTGGTGTCTGGCTCCATCAAAATCAATGGCAAATCTCCCATTGACTACAGTTTCAACTAGAATTTCCATCCTGTTTTCTGCATGGACCAGTAAGAGAAAGGTGACAGTTTTTCACTTTCTTTCCTTTTCCTTTTCCAGCGTAAGAAGTGCTGTTTTTGGAGAATTGTCACTGACCCTTCAGCATTTGGCCCAGTTTTTAAAAAAATGTCTATCAGTCAATTAGCTATACAAAATAAATACTGTCTCTTCAGCTGGCCTGGATCATTTCTATGGCAGCCCTATACTTAGTCTAAACTTCATTTTTTTCCATTTCTTGTGTCTCCCTTCAAGCCACCAGCCACCTCACCACTTCACTTTGAAGAGGCTCATGAAAGCAGAACGTAGAAGACAAACTGGCAGTACTGTCCCTTTTGGGGAAAGACCAGGGCCTTTGCTCGTAATAGTGAAGCTGTCAGTCATTGTGGTTTTTGCTAAACACAAAGGACTCAAAATTATTTCTGCAGAAACTACAATTGGAACTCTGGACCACTTCTTTTCCCTCATGTCCTCTTTACTATTTTGTACGTAGATCTGTACTGTTATTTGCAAATTATCACTGTTAATGTTTGCATGTATGTATATGCAGATATGTATTTTTCTCTAACAAGAGAAGTCCAGTGGATTCCGATACTTACATTATGCTTTTCAGTGCTATGATTGAGGAAATACATCATTACATACAATAATATTTGATAAATTTAATATTTTCAGGTCAATAGGGTATTTTCTTGACTAAATTTCATTAGGAAATCCTTTGTTTCTCTTCTATTTAAAGTTGTGTGATTTTTTTCAAAGGCTGAATTTACTTGTAACTTGAGAACTGAGTGCATGTGCCTGTTTCTTCTTATAGTTTGCCAAACTGTTGTCACGTAAATAATATTTATATTTATCATTGCTTGGATACTAGAATGATCGGCAAATTAGCTTGAATAAAACATTTAAAATAAGAGGTGGATCCTAGAATCACATCTGTTCTGGAGAGCAGAACTTAGCCAAAGCAAACTGGTACTTTAAGCTTGAGATTCAGTGCATCTCTGTCTACTCAGTCTGAAACAGTGCAAGTTTGGGTGGAATCCACATACACTCTGCTTCAAACAGGCTAAAAGCATTGTCACCATTAGACATCTCTCACAGAGCCTCTGGCAATTATTCAAGCAGTGGTTTCTGGGAAATATCAAGAGATGGCATTGTATCGTGACAGAGAAAATCAAACCAGTTGCTATTAAAGAGGTGATTTCTAAATATGTATGATTCCTACATTAACTTCTGCAGGCTTAACTGTACAGGGGTTTGTTATATTGTTACTGCAATGGTGACGGAGAGGTCACTCCATGTAGTCAGCCACAAGTTTTAACAGCCATGGAATTGGGCTGATGTTGCATACACGTTAGACTGGCTTTTCCAACCCTACCCTACCTAAGTCAGCTATCAAACACATCTGATGTAAAGGATTAAGACACCTTATTCCACACTTTACTGATGGGGATACTGAGGCAGTGAATGGAATGCCACACGGCCCTGGCATTCAGCTTCACAGTCACAGCCACCTCCTGCAGCCTCTAGAACGAACCGCTAAAAGAAGATTTAAGAGATGCTTTGAAGAACTTACTTCCTTCAAAATATTCACCTCAGCTGAGGAATCTGTCTGGTGATTGCTGTGTCCATTCATAATTCCAAGAATGCCAAAATGATTACATGTAGTTTTTAGATGTTAGTTATCTGCTGCTCCAAAATACGCCCATTTTTATCTGCAGATAGATGTGTGCAAGTTTGTGTTCTAGTCTACCTAATAAATTTACTCACTATTCCACTGCATTTTTGACACTCAGACTTCATTACTATCATTCATTATAATTGAAAGAGTCTCAGATGAGTTGTTTTGTGGCAATCTTTTGACTGAGCCACACAAGTGGCTGAGAAAAATTCCCTCCCCAGGTACGTTTCAGTCATTAGTCTTCACTGGATATGGGGGTCTAATGAAAGAGTCATCTCCCTATAAAAGGTAGTGCTCTATGCTTAGTTACACAGCCTGCCTGCTGAATAGAAGGAAGTAGCAATGAAGTGTCACATTTCAAAGACTACAAGAAAGAATTGGGATGGTGATAGACTGAACTAATGCATTCTTAATGAGAAGAGGCTCTTCTATTGCTATGATGGGATGCATGGAAAGAAGTACTGCATGCTTGGAAACAGTAAAACCCAGAAAGCCATTTTTAATGCTATTGGAGAAAAAGGAAGTAAATGTGGCAGAAGTATTATAAAATTCTGCTTGTCAAATGCAAAAACTGTGTTAGCACAATCCTTTGATTAAGATTTAAATACAAAGATGAGAGACGTGAGTGCTCTGATCCCTACACAACTAAAAGATTTTTGGCTGAATAAATTTTGGGCACACTGTGCAAGCCTGGCAAACAATATCTAGTCCACTGACAGCTGAATGCTTCAAACTTCCTGTAATAAATTTAGGTAATAAGAATATGCAAGAAGCCGCATTTTTAATGCACCAGAGGTGACTCAAAGACTGTTTCCAATAGCTTGGTTGTCCTCAATAGCAGAAGATTTCTTTAAGACAGCTCCCGGCATTTTGAGAAGGTGTCCTTGGCCACACTCTGCAGTGGGAGAAGTAATAAACTTTTATGAAAGAGTAATACATGTCTGGAGAAGCACATCCTGATTCCGCATCCAACAATAGTTTTAACATCAGTCAGATGAGCAACGCAGGTGTATGAGGCATACTGAAGGAATGCCAGTCTTTTAGAAACATCAGTGTTCCACATCCAACAGTCTGTCTCCAGCTCTAACCGAATTCCAGTGCTTCATCAGAAAGAGGTGAAAAATCAGGCAAGAAATTAGTTGTCATTTGTATTCCTGGTGGAGAAAAAACTCTATGAGTGATCAGTGGGAACCCAAAAGCATGGATTTAATGCAGCATAAACAAAGCGCCATGCAGACACCTTTTTCAAACACCATTGATGCTACCAGCTGAGTGGCATGGCCAAGAACTCTCAAAACAATGAGCACTTTGCTCATGATTTGTGATCTGTTTGATCATCTTTAAAGCTCTTACTTAAAATAATGCTAGTTCTTTGTAGGAATTTGGAAAATCCTTTCTGAACTTCTCTTTTTGGATAGTTAGAAATCTTCTGTATTTGAGACTATGATTACTTGCGACCCAGTTTACAGACCTGTCATCATGTGCTGACACAACCATTTTCTTCCTTCTCCATTACTTACATTCTGTACAAGAAAGAATCATCATATTCTTCAACTGCTTTGCTAATCGAAACAAGTGAAACTTCTAAAATTTAGCTTTGTATGACAGATACTTATTGCTCTAAACATCCAAATAGATTTTCTCTGAGTCAATTCTGATTTAAGCTGATCTTTATTTAAAGCAGATGACTAGTGCTTTACATGGAATTTCAGAGGAGGTCCTCTCCAATGGTACCAACAGTTCTGTAGCTCTACTAAAAATCTTTTGCCAATTCCATTGTAGAACTACATAAGCTGTTTTCACAAAGTCAGCTTCCTGTCTTTTATACTTGCATTTTCCAGTCTTCAGTATTTCCAATTAATCATGTTTCCACCCCAAATTATGCATTTTTTTAAAAGGAGTAGGAAGGCGGGGAGAACTGCTAAATTTTATCCTATTCATATTACATGTGCCAACAAAGTTGTCTTACTCTTCTCAAGTGATGATTGAGTCCTTCTTGACAATATTAAAACCTCTTAACTTTATGTTGCCCGTGACTTTTATGAGTACACACTGAATTCTTGCTCTTAGGACACTAATAAACAAATTGATGGTTCCTAAAACTTATCCCTGTGAAACACAACTAGCAACTTTCTCCTCTCAAATGACACTGCCTGTAATACACCCTATCATTGTCTCAATTTATCCAGCTTCTTACCCAGCTTAAGTTTTTTTTATACTACTTTGCCTCATTTCCACTTAAAGTATGAGTTTCTGATGAGGACCCGCAATAAACATTTTATATAATGTCTAAGTATACTAGATCTGACACATTATGCCTGTCTAAGAAACTGAAAACTCTGAAAAGTCCCCCAAAGTAATTATTTTAACCACAGATTTTTAATTTTGATGTGTATTTTTAATCACTTGTTTCAAATTCATTCTAAATCTGCATGGAGCTGAAGTCAAACTAACAACTATGAAATCACTTGACATACTTTTTCCCCCTCTTCTTAGGCATATGTTCCAATCCATCATTGCAAGCTTCTGTCATCTGGTGCTCTTTCCAGATTATATATATTTTAAATCTTTTCTACTTGTGCTTCCATCTGCCAGTGTCTTCAGTATTCTAGTACAAAGATAATAATGTCCTAATGATTTTGTCACACTAAGCTACATATATTTGACTTCCCTTTCAAATGATGTCATTCCCATTGATTTATCACCGTTCTCCTTAGCTATCCCTTCAATATCTTCATGTATATGAACTTCCCTGAAATTGGGAAAAAGCATTTGCTCAGGAACAGGTAAGGTATATTTCAAGAATAATGTAGGTATGCCCAGCTTGCCCTTCAGGTCACTGCCATGGCCTCACTTCATTGCTTTATTTCTTTATTGTTCCAATAGCTAAAAAAAATACGGCTTTGTTTTACTTTTCTGTGCAAGGTACAGTTCAACAAGGCCTTTATCCATCATTCCTTTGCTTCTATACTTTATAATGCCTTAAAAAAAATTCCTCCGTGATAATCAAGGCCTCTTCTCACTCTTTGAGGGTTTTGTACCTATTCTTAGTATCTTGCTTTAGTTATTTATTTATACGAAGACTCCAGCCCTTTCCTACAGTTTCTCCCTCCTGCCTAGCATGCATAGATTATTTCCGTTCTTATTTTAAATCCATCCTTTCTTGTATTGAAATCATTAAGTTCCTCAGGCCAACCATCTTCATTCACTGATTTTTCTGTTTTCTAAAGGTTTGCCGTTCTAAAGTACCAAGCCCTAGCTATAGATGTATTTTTGTCCATCCTGCAGTTTAAGGAGAACTGAAGCCATTCATAATGATTTCCTCCTAGCAGATTAGTTTTTGGTCAGCTATTCTGTAAGATCCTCCTCACACAAAAAAACTAAGCTTAAAATAGCACACACTTAGTTATTATATGAGTTTCTGTACCAAAAAGTCAGTCTTCTGAAATGTCTAAGAATATCTAAACCTTGCTGTTATTGATGGTATTTATATCTATGTCTGGAAAATTTAAGTCTCCTAAGTTCATACAATTTCCCTTATTATTTATTTCTGTATCTATTTATAGAGATGATTACCCTTTTCCAAGTCTCAGCATGTAAGACCATACTATCCTCTTCTCCCCAAACACTGTCCAGCTTGGGGCTCTTTTACCACCTTCCTTG
The DNA here is from genome assembly GCA_033556795.1 of Tapera naevia. Taxonomy (NCBI): domain Eukaryota; kingdom Metazoa; phylum Chordata; class Aves; order Cuculiformes; family Neomorphidae; genus Tapera; species Tapera naevia. The sequence continues at coordinate 5,083,010 of JAUMJJ010000086.1, forward strand.
CAGTAATTTTCTTCGTCCTAACAGATTATGTTTTATTCATGCCATTACATTTTAAGATGAATTAACAAAATTTGGCTGTTTTACTTTGCTATGACTTCAAATTTTCTGACTTTTATGTATTTTATGTTGCATCCATATAGGCCTGTATATAAATTTCCTTGTTTTCTTTTTAGATTGAAGAAAAACAGCATGAGCATCCCCACCCTTTTACAAAGTGATTATAAATGTACCTATTCATATTATATTAACTTAAGAGCATCTGGTTTGTTTTGTTTTTTATTTAGGAATATATGCTAGTTGTGAATAGTTCTTTTCTGTACCAATAATGCTTTCTCCTAGTCACTTCTCATCCACTTTCATGAAGTATAGGTGATACAGAAATAGCAATTAGATTCTAATCAATATGTGCATCATTCATAACATACAGATAAAGTGTAAAAAAACAAAAAGAGACCAGAAATTTCAACAGTATGGAACATGATGGAGTGTAGAGATTTGCCTCCCATCCACACTGTTAGCATGTAAAAATGCTGTCAGATGTAGCTTCAACCCAAATTCTAGAGTTCTGCGGCCCAAAAATATTCAGCCACCATCTGTCATAGCCATTGATCCTAGTGTCTGCTCACAGAGGACAGGCAAGGAATGAATTAGAACATAGTTCCTCAGCAAATACGCCAAGCACAGCTCTTCTTAAGCATCACTACGGCTTAAGTTACAGTTCAACAGAAAGTTTCCAGGTTGCCATTCTCAGCAGTAATAAGTTATCATGCACTCAAGTATAAATGTCGCTATTAAAATGCCCAGACATTCTCTGAATTGTTAAAATTGAGTCCTCCTGTGGCTAATCATACAAATGATAGCCAAAAGACTGCATGCCAGCTCATTTTATTTCCTATCTGAAGAAAATAGGGAACTTAACCTTAGATTTTAAAAAAAAATTATAGCCAAGCCAGTACTGTAATACATTTCTTCCAGTCAGCGTTGCTGTGGTTTAGATGAGAAGCAACAAGAAAGATTCGAGCTGTCACACTTGACTTTGAGCTGCCAAGAAGAGGTATTGGAGGTTACAGGCTAAGGTTTAATTTATATTCCTCCTTTTGTTACAGGCAGAGATGGTACGTGCTGCTTTCCAAGCACAGAGATCTTTCCTGGTGTTAGCGTCTCAATGTCAAGAGCCTCAAGAGGTAAGAGAAGTGGCCTAGATCTTCAAGAGGCAGCGCATTGAAAAGACTGTGTTCCCATATGTTTAATGTCTAGCCCTACATTTGCTATTGTTTGTCATTTTATTTATACAGTGTACTTGGAGGCTTGCTTTTAGTATTATTAGCATGGTGCTGTAAAAATCAGAAAGCCATGGTTCAGAGTTAAATATCTTTTCTGTACCAATACGTATAAGATCATTGAAGAGACACCAGAAGGCTCTGCTGCTGTTCAGCAAGACCTGGATGGGCTGGAGAGCTGGGCAGGAAGAATCATAACAAAGTTGACCAAAGGCAAATTTAGAGTCCTTCAGCTAGGGAGGAGCAGCCCCCTGCACCAGTACAGGTCAGGGGGTTGGCCTGCTGGAAAGCAGCTATGTGGAGAAGGACCTGGAAGGCCTGGTTGACAACAAATTAACCATGAGCAGCAATGTGCCCTTAGTGGCCAGGAAAGCCAGTGGTATCCTAGGGATGCATTAAGAAGAATGTGGCTGGCAAGTCAAGGGAGGTTATCCTCCCCCTTTACTCTGCCCTAGTGAGGCCACATGTGGACTACTGTGTCCAGTGCTGGACTCCCCTGCTCAAGAAAGAGAGGAAATACTGGAGAGAGTCCAGCGGAGGGGTGCAAAGATGATCAGGGGACTGGAGCATCTCTCTTATGAGGAGAGGGTGAGTGAGCTAAGTCTGTTTAGGCTGGAGAAGAGAAAACTGAAAGGGGGTCTTACCAATGCTTATAAATATTTAAGGGGTGGGTCTCAAGAGGATGGGGCCAGACTCTTTAATGGTACTCAGTGACAGGATAAGGGGCAGCTGGCACAAGCTAGAACACAGGAAGTTATACCCAACATGAGGAAAAACTTCTTTACTTTGACAGTGGGGGAGCACTGGAGCAGGCTGCCAAGGAAGGCTGTGGAGTCTTCTCCTCTCGAGACATTCCGCCCCAACTGGATGCATTCCTTTGCAAACTGCTCTAGGTGATCCTGCTTTAGCAGTTGGATTGGACTGGATGATCTCCAGAGTCTCTTCCAACCCTGATCATTCTGTGATTCTTTGAAACCAAAAGAGGTTTCCAGTTTATGGCTTTAAGTGTGATTGTATTTCTCTGAAAGCTGGAAATGCCGTGGAATGGAATTGCTTTTTGCTAGCCCCCCAGGGATGCTATATTACAGACTTCAAAGTCAGGGGATAAGCTAATGAGAGAAAAAACAATACCGGCCCGTAGACTCAGTGTTCTCCAAGCTGAGATCCAGGTTAGTCCAATTTTGGAAGGAAGGCATAGCATTTTGTCAAGAAAATGAAAAAACATTTTATATCAAGTTGATTTATATACTCATTTTAGTGGCAAGTATTTAAATCCTCCCCTCATAACTAGAAAGTCAGGAAAGCTGTGGCGTTATGAAGCCTCATTTGTAATTTCTGGAGGGCACAAGGTTTTGGCCAATAGCACTGTATCTTTCCTGGAAATAGCAATGATGTAGCCCTTCTGTGGGACCACCCTCAAACCTTCCTTCTTGGAGCATGCAGAGAATGAAGACTTCACTTGTATAGTGTCTCTACAGCCGTCAATTCTGTCTTTTTCCAGTAGCTCCCTGCTCCATAGTTCATTGAACTCCATATTCCCAAATCAGAACTCCCTACCACTGGTCTGAATGATTGAAATTTTGCTGTCACTATTGTTCTTAGAGACACGGATAAAAAGTTTCCCTAATCAGTGTGCTTTAATGGCAAGAGTAATCAAGGAAAGCGAAAAAAAGGACAGGTATTCCAGGCAAGACTTTAGATTTGTACAGTTCCAAGCAAGAAGGTATAATTTGTTTTTCCAGCTGTCCCTGATCTCAGAGAGTAAAAGTGGGTCATGACTCACAGAGAAGAGGCAAAATTCCCATTGGTACAGGCCTCAAGCAATCATTTTTATTGGCTATGAATACAATTGCACCCAGTGGCCCACAAAACTCTTCATGCTCATAGGTAAAATATTCCCCAATGAACATTTTCCAATGGCCTATGACGTAATGCAATATTCTGAAGCATTCGTGTTGTCCCAGCTCCAGTAAGAGTAAAAGCTGTGGCTCACTGTTCGGCCTCCTGTGCTGATGTGCTATCAGGTTGATTTTCTCTGCTTTCAAGTGAGAATGGCAATGGCCTCTCCCCACTTTTACCCTTACAACTTTCTGACCTGAAGTCAAGGCTTTGACATTTTTTCAACTTCCAAAACTTTCATTTAAAAAATGGCAAGAAAATAAGCAAAAAAGAGTAGTTGTAAAAAGGGATTCTCCAGAAATCCAGAATGACAGTTACAGCAGCATTAAGAAAAGCAACAAATAATAAAAACTTTGTCATAAATATCACCAGAGCTGACCTCGTGTATCCATATGCCTTTGTTGCACATTACCAGGCTTGCATAGATTTCTGCAACTTGTTGAAGACAAGAAAGTATACTTTTATCATTTAACTATGTTTTAACACCGAAGAAATGCCACATGATATGTCTGTACATCATTCCAATGTTAAAATATCAGCAATATTGCAAACTAAAGTTCCTTTCTCAGAGAGAACAAACCCAGTTTGTTCTGAAGTTTTTTAACATAAAGACAGGCACACACTTTTCATAGGCATCGAAATACATGTTGGCTTTCATTCTTTTTCTCTTGTTTGCACGTGTTTTTTTCACAGATACATTAAGGTATACTATAGACAGACCTGGAAATAATTGGAGGCTACCTGTTCTGTGCAACTGGAACAGTATTTTCCACTGCAGAGAGTGATTGTTTGAGGGACCAGGCTTTTGTATCTCTGTCTCAGCGGGGAATAAAATCCTGTTATAAAGCCACATTGGTTAACCATTTTCAAAAAGCTGGTTATTGGCAGCTGACCCAGGAGAAGGAAAGAGACAGGGGTCCCCCTCCCTGCCCCCCAGGACCTTATTGATGTCATCTGGGCTCTGGTTGTATTTACAGCCTAGAGGCACAGAGTCAGTGTGGAATCCAAACAGGAAAGCTAATCATTAGTGTATCAGAATGCACAGAGCAGAGAAAAGCAAATGAAGATGACAGCATATCTATAAATGCGAGAGAAAAGAGAGTAATTCAGTCATTCAGCTGTCTAGACTGTTTGCTTTATAATGTAAAGCTGTGAATGAGCCAGCGAGTTGCGATTATGGCATAGCAGCTTTGTAGACATTCAGAGACAGCGGTGTGGAGACTGAGGGGATTTACTGAGTTCCTGTCGTGTTGGGATGTCATACATGGTGCCTTTAAAAAAAAAAAGAGAGAGGGGAAAATGCCCTAGAAAAATAAATTAGCTCAGCTCTCACAGCTTACAAACTAATGAATAAGGAATTCAAACAAAAAGAAAGCTCCTATACGTATAATAATCCTTAGATTTTTTTTGTGCTCAGCAAAGAGAGAAACGTATATCGTACAAAAAGCAGTGGGTTTGCCCCTCAATGAAAATGTTGAAGCCCTAGTATTCATTTAGCACTTTAACCCCTGCTATGACTCACTAGCAAGCATTTTCAAACAGTTAAGCTGGCTAAAGTTGTTTGTGCAGAGTTTTGTTTCTTGTTAATAACGTTGGTATTATTTCATTTGGAAACCGTTGCGGTGCTCAGCCTTTATTATCTGTATACGTGAAAATAGTAGGAGCTGAGAAGGTAATTCCAGCTGGCATACCAATCTAGCATCAACTGCAATAAATTACTTTGCAGAGAGCATGTTCTGTTACTTTTTATGGTCATGTTCTATATTTGTATGTGCAGTGGAAGAGATCACATGACCAAACCACCGGCTGATATTCATGTTTGTGTGTGTCCCAGCTAATGGCTGCTGGATACAGCCTCATTCAGCAAGATGGGATTCTTCAGTTCATCCACTTACTAGAAGTTATTTTCTGGCGCCCAGCTTCAAACATTAAAGCAAAAAAAAAGTCTGTTGTAAATTGTTTACTATACATGAGATTACAGTAAAGTTGGAGAAAATAAATTAGAATGTTTCTATATTTTGGGAGAAGTTGTTTAAGAAGTTATTTTGAGACCATACATTTACATGTTGCTTGGGTGATTCAGAAGACATATTTTAACATAAACCTTCACGAAGCATTAATAAACAGTTTGGATCAGAATTTGTTATTTCCCATAGTCTAAGCCAAATACAAGTCTGATTGAAATATTATTATTTTATTGTACAATAATTTTGAAAGGTATTAGTGTTTCTGAGCAAGTCTATCTGTTCAACATATTTTTTTTAAATTTATGATCATGAATACTAATACACAGGATCACTGCTCAGAGGCACTGCCCTGAATTCTTTGTGAGTGCTAACTTGAATACTGTCTTCCCTTTATGAGTTGTTTCATTTCACTTTAAGACTTCAAGCAATTTGAAAATTTGCTCTGAGGGCATTTTTACCATACTGAGAACTAGTTAATGAGATAAGTTTTTCTATGAATCAATATAAACATATGCAGGATGAGCACAGTCATGGTAAGAAGTACTGCAAATAGATTTAAATGACAGATGCAATTCAGACAATAAATGGTTACGTAATTTCTCATTATAAAAATGCTGAGTTCATATGACTGCCAAAGCTCATGGATTTAATTACTAACATTGTGCAGACAAACATTCCAATTAAATACCTAGCTTAAATATCCAGATTCTACACATAGGTAGGAGGAAAAGAGTGGAAGAATGAGAGAGGTAGAGGAGGGCTTTCCTTTTTTTTTCCTAGAAAAGGGAAGCAAAGACCCTGAAACACAAGAAGCTGCATTTGAAGTTAGACTTTGAATCATGAGAGCAAATCCTTTTTAAGGATTTAAAAACTTCTTTTGCAGTTTTTATTTTTTTGTAGTCAGGCAAAAAATTCTACTGTAGGAACAGAATAGTTGTGGCAATTTCTTTGAATAAAGGGCTCATTCTTAGAATTTCTATGTAGAATCAAAGATGGAGATTTACAGTTCCTTATTCCCTGTCAGTGTAGGATTACTCATTTTTTTTGTCTCTTCTATTTTTAGAGTACTTTAATAACAAGACTCCTGGGACTTCTTATTCTGCATCCTAGCAGGATTTGTTTTCTAATTACCTTGACTTGCTTATGTCATTCCATTTCCCACTACTTTTTTTCGTAGTTAGTGGGATCACTTTACTGTTTTCCAAAAATATGAAGAGCAGGATGCTCCTCACCTTGTTAATTTGTAACTTACTTATGCAAAAGAGTTTGAGCCAAGTTTTGCTGCCATTCTACTCAGTTAGTTGACTGCTACAAACCTGCACCTCTGGATCTAGAAATAACTTAAGGCATAATTTGGTTCAGTCCTTTTAAGGACATCAGGTCCCAACTTACAGAAGGTGCCAAGAGTGATATGGACAGAGCCCTGGAGTTCTTAGTTCCAAAGGGAACCCCTTCCCCCTTCCTGTTCTCTGAAATCTTGGCAAACTCTTGACATACTTCTGTTATCATCAAGCCTACAACTGCATGCGACGTGGTCACAACCGCAGTGGTGGACCAGCTGACAGTTTTCAGTCGGTAGCCTGCAGCCTTACAGTGTTCACAGGCTCATTTTTTTGATTTTATTGCAAACTCTTACTCAGTTTCAGGTCCACTTTAATCCTTGATTATTGCTTCGTTGTAAATGTATTGCCAGTCTCCAGATAGCCCCCAACAGCTGTTATCTCACAATTTTGTCTCAAAGGCACTTGACTGCATTTAGCCAGCCTCAAGCTCACTATATTTTCTGATCATAAAATCATAGTAACAATTAGTTTGGAAAAGACCTCTAAGTACATGAATTCCAACTTTTAACCTAATATTGCCAAATTCACCACTAAACGCCGTGCACTAAATCTTAGCGTCACATCTACACATCTTTTAAATACCTCCAGGGATGGTGACTCAACCACTTCCCTGGGCAGCTGTGCCAGTGCCTGACAACACTTTCAGTGAAGAAATTTTTCCTGCTACAAAATCTAAACCTCATCTGGTCCAACCTGAGGCCATTTCCTCTTGTCCTGTTTCTTTCAGAAGATGTGTGATCTTCTAAAAGGAAAGTACTAGGCATACAGCTGGCTGAAAAGAAGGGCTTTTTGGTTCATGGGGGGGGTGTGTGTGTTCTAATTTTACTTTGGTCTAAATCAGACCACAACCAATGATTTTTGAATTCTGAAACTTATGCAGACTCCAGAACTGCTTATGGAACCTGCTAGTCTTACAATTTGTCCCTGGGGAGATCTTGGATAAACCACATAAATGTCCAAGACTGGAAGCCTGTACAATCTAACATCCCTGTACCCCATGTGAAACCTAATTGGCCTTAGCAAATAGTCATCAGATCTCAGATATTGTGAACAAAACAATCGTGCCTCAACAGAAGGCCATTTTGTGACAGGACTTTGCTACCTGGAATGTCCTGAGCCCTGCTGACATGAACTATGATCACGACATCACAGAGTGAGGAATAGTAAACCAAAAGGTTGGAAAGAGTTCATTAGTGTAATTGTTCTTGTTGATAAGGTGTGGGTGTTGCCTGTGTGCCTAAAGCAGGAGGACTCTTCCTTGTTAAATGTACTGCCCATGGAGAGCTGTAGTGGACAGGAAAACAATATATGCAGTGTTCAAGTCTATTTAAAAGCCAGCCAGAGCCCTGGCCAAAAGCATTGGGTGGGATTCTGTGCTGCTGTGAAGTGATGCATGCAGTTTGTGTCAGACCCTGGATTTCTTCACTGGTTGGGAGCTATTTGTCTTTCACTTTCCTCACCATTTGTCCTCCCTCAGAGTTTACATTTCAAAATAAACCCACAAGTGTCTAAACTAGTAATTTGTCATGTGGCATTACGGTTTGGTCTTCCCTGTTTTTTTCCCCACAAAGCACAAAATTGCTACAGCAAATATTGGCTGTTAGATTGAGAATTTATGTGCTATCTAAGAGGAGTAAAAGCCAAATACCAATTAAGTCACTTTGGAAGCACATAAATGTGTCTAAGCTTCTGTGCTGATGAAGCTGACCAGACATTTCTGCAGATTTGTCTCTCTGTGTCATAGTCCTGCTGTTGCACAGCAGTGAGTTAAGTGGCAAAACCTGTGCTGTTGACAAACAAATCAAACACTGGTTACACAACTATGTTGAAGATTTACAGTCCAAGAAAACAAGCCCAGAAAAAAATCAATGTCTCTCTGTAGTTACTTACGAGGAGACCTTAGAACCCTGACAATATCAGAATACTAAAGGGACGTGAATGTAATGATTACATAGAGAAAGTTCTCACTGATTGTCTCTACTGCCAATCAGAAAATGCTTGCAGAGAAGGCATTGGATGAAGGTGCAGTAGGTTATACAGCAATTTTAAGAGCAAAACTGTTGTACCAAATAGTTTCTGTAAGGAGAGATGGAGATAAGCAGTGCTAAAAGAACAGATTGACAGCCAACAACAAAAGCTGGTAATATTTCTTGGTGGAAGTAACAAGGAAAAGAAAAAAAAGTAAGCTTTTGAGGAACCTGGATGCAGCTTTGGGAGCCTCAAAGCTACCTTAATTTATATTCACCTTTGGAAAAAAAGTATTTTCCATATACTGAAAGAAAGACGTTATTCTTCAGCCTAATCTGAACACTGATTCCATTCAGGCTGTTTATACACAGCTGTGACAAAAAAAAAAAAAAGAAGAGCCTTTCTTAAAACATACATATATATATATACAAAGAAATACTAGCTTTAATTTTAAGGATCTTCTTTGCAGATTACCTTTTACAAAATAAAAAATATGGGAAATTACAGTTAATCTGAAACTATTTTAGTTCTAGAATTATAGCCACTCATAACAGAAATGCATCTCACTGATGATCACTGAAGCTACCCGTATCTTATTTCTATAGACACAGGTTGGGCTTCTGCTCATCAGCTTTAGCTGTCAGTGTAGGCATGTTGTGTAAGATGTCTTTCTAGGCTCTCTTTACTGAAAATGGCAGCACCTCTAAACTGCAGTCTTCACATCTATTAATTTTCTTACATTGTATAGTCTTCCAATGTCTATTAATAGGTGGAAAGAATTCCTCAGGGACATCTCTTTCTTCATTTACAATAGAGGGAATCAAGTCTCAGCTGAGAGCAAAGGCTCGCCTTTTAAATTGTTAGCACCCAGTGTGGTGGATGCTATCCATGACACCTTTCAACCCTTGAAAGGATCAAATGTGGGATGGAACGGTACTGGACTGTTTGCAGAGATAACGGCTGTGTCTGCATTAGTGTTTTAGTTCACAGTGGGGCTACATTTTTCCTTCAAATCAACCCGATTTACTACGCTGTGATTCACCCTGTAGAGCAGTCTTAGGGTGTGCAAAATAGTTATTTTTCTGATGAAGTTAAATGGAAGATACACTCCTAGATGGCACCTAAACCACCATTTACAACTAGTCCAAAATAGCACACCCTCCTCAAAACCTGTATAGTGTGAATGTCAGGACCTCGGCACCAACTGTTTCACTCTACAGAACTATTCCTATTAGGCTGTACTGTTTGCCAAAGTATACAAAAACAGCTGATTCAAATCAAATTCGTGTTTCAAACTTGCTTGTGAAAACACAGTGTACGTATGATGGAGATTTTGAACTGACAGAAGAAAATAATGGAACTGTAGACTATGGAATAAAGGTGGCAGTCATGCTTTTCTGGTTGTGGCTGAGTAAAATGAAGGGGCTGCTGATCCCAAATGCCTTCAGCTTTCTTTTACTGCTTCTAAGCCAAAGGTTGCCACCCCCTCAGTTAGCATAATTTTAACAAATATTTGTACCTGCGCTACATTTTCTTCATAATAGGTCAGGTTGACTTAAGCACTGTAATAGTGAGATCTGAATTGTGTTGCCACCCATCAACCTAAAAATTCTTCGGTAAACAATCTCACCCTTCAAAACTATGTAAGATTAGCTTAAAAATACATAAGATCTTCAAAAACGGTATTTTTATTTATCTGCTGGGGTTTCCGGCTTTGTGATTCATGCTCCATGGTTTCTGGACCACAATGATCCTGAGAAAATACCCATTTTCTCAAATTAAAGCTGACATTTTCAAGTAACTGCTGCCTGAAGCAGCCAAAACTTTAAGCAAGCCTCTCAATTTAGTGTGACTTTGCAGGCAAATCACAAAAATCACAAAACCCAAAAGTTTAGCCGTTCTCCTGAATCAAATCCATGTGCCCAGTCCTGTTAAACCTGTCATCTGGGGAAGTTCTTCTGTGAGTATTACAAAAATGTGAAGGAGAAGAAAGTCCGTTTGGTGTGGTCTGTTGGAATACTGGTGTGCCAGGCCATTTTATGAGACTGGGCTGAGACTGTTCTGTCTCTGAAGTCGTGCTTTGAAGCGTATTGTTGCACGCTGTAACTTTATTGGAGTGTTTTGGCTGATCGCTTAGTCTTACTCGTCTTGATTTTCTAATAAGAATTATCAGACATGGATCAAAGCTGGCTGGTTGTTTAGGTATTAATATTTTAAAAGACCATCTGGGTTTAGTAATTATTTAAAATGGGCAAGGGCATACTGGGAATTACTTTTGATATTTCTGAATTGTGCCACTGTTGCATTTTTAAACATTTCAGCATTATAATAGGAACAATGTTTACACAAAGACTCTTAAATTTCTTTTAAACAACTGTGCTGTGTCTTAAATGACAAGAAATCTTATCTAGCACATGCCAAAGGCATGCTGAAGATTTTTCCAACAGCTCTGATTCATGCCCTTGAATTAATTTTTTTCTTAGAGATACAACATAGACAATAATTTTATTAACAACCAGCTGTTTTAATATTCATTACAATAAAGAGATTATTCTTCTAGAACCCTCAGCACAACTGGTTCTGCGTTGCAGAGCCAAACAAGACTGATTACTGCCAGAATTAATGAGCCTTTCTATACCCATATGCCATATGCACTATAATTCATCTATAGTTTAATCACTAACTAAAAATTTAGAACTGACTGCAGGGAGACAGAAATTAAGTAATTCCTTGCAGGCCTGTATTCCTTTGTGTCCAGCCTTTACAGAGAAACTTGGATGACAAGAGGCTTGCATGAACTCACAGACATTTTGTGCAGCCTGCCAGCAGCTATTGCAGAACAGGACGAGAGCAGTGAAGGGAAGGCAGGCTGTACTGTTCTCCCCATCCATCTCACGCGGGACAGAGCTGAGCAAAGCCTCAAGCTCTTTGTTGCTCTGTCTGGTGTCACTACAGTGCCAAGTGAATGATCACTTCAAGATACTTTCCTTGGCAATGTGTATTTCACCTTTAAAACTCCCACAGGGCACTTTTTTTTCTGTGAAATTTCATTAATTCATTAGATTTTTATAAACAGCTGATTCACCGGACAGGTTAAGTCTAGTGTTCCAAGGGACAGAAATTCTGTCAGTACCACTGACAGAAAACCCTGACAAAAATGATTGGGAGTTTTTCTAGTAGGAGGGGGCGTGGGTCTTATGTGACCATTCAGAAAAATGTTTGCCTCTAATTTTGCCTTCTGGTCTATAGACATCAAATTTTTCTAAAAAATGAAACAGCTATATTAGCATCATTTCATATATAGGAAGCTGAACCACAGAAAGGTATCACATCTTTCCTGAAACCTGATGATAATTTGGTGGGAGAGCTTCCCAGAGAACCCCCATTTATGGACTCCCACTTCTGTGCCCTATCCACAGAAACATGCTGCCTCTCAGTGCTGTCTAGATAGACCGGGCATCTGCGGAGCTGCGTTTTTAGCCCTGATATTCTCTTTGGCTGGAACTGGGCCATGGAGATCCACAGTAAGCTAAGGACTGTAAATATCCCTTAGACTTTATGGGAGGAAAACTGGCATAATATCAAAGCAGAACAAGCACTTTCTTAAATTTCAGTTTTGTTAACTACTGTCATACTTGAAAGATTTCCCCCCAAAATAAGAAGGAACCAACCAGCTGCAGCATGTTGTAAACAAGCAAAAATTAGAAAGAAGAATTCCTGCAGGCTTTCTCATGTTATGGCAACCAAATTAGCTTTTAAGAACTACAAATCATGGAGGTTTCAGGGATTTTTCAGACTTAATGACTTGTGCTGGTCATTAAGCCATCAAAAAAAAATCTTTTCATCTCCCAGTAATACTGTAAATATTTGTTCCCTCCCAGCCGTCTTTGCTGTAGGAGAAGACCAAATATCCCTGTTCATTTCAGATGCATATGCCATTCTCAAAATTGCATTACCACTAAAATATCAAGGCTCCATAATTGGATCAAAATTCTTTTAAAAATGCAGAACCTGTTTTTGTCATGTTTTTTTGGAATGTCTTCTGACCTATGTTGATCCATAGCAGATGTGCTTATTTTAAGGTGACATAAAATTCTGTAAAGCTGAGGTCTGGTAGAAGGGTGAAAAGAAATACCTTTCAGACAACAGAGATCAAGCACGACATATGCGCACGTCGTCTTGTGTGTGTCATGTCAGCATTAGTCTTCAAGAATATGAGGACTAGTCGTCTTAATTCCATTAAAGTAGTCATGAGAAAAGATGAGGAAAAATAAAGACTTCTGTTACATCCTGAGTGATTTCCGAGTGAAGTGCCAGGAAAAATCAGAATGGTGCATTCTCTTTGTTGGGTCATAGTGTGGGTTCTGCTGGCATTCTTTTGCAATAAAGAATTGGTATTTTATTTATAGAAACATTTTATAGGGTTGCAAGGTGCAGCACTTGTTTTGCTTGAAACTAATGACTCCTTCTCCCTCACTGTGCTGTTTCTGAGTGGGAGAATTTTTCTCAGTAAGTTCGTGCTCTCAGTCGTTTTTTTCTGAGACACTGGGCCAGTGTGATTAGCATTCACTTTGCATAGGAAGGAGCTTGGGTAGCTTCTACATTCATTCTGCTTTTCTCTTCACTCCAGACACTCTTCCGTCCGCTCAACAGTCAGTCCCCTGGATACCATTTCTGATTAACACAGGAGAATTTCCCCAAACCATGGCTTGCAAGCAGTATGTTTTCCATGAAATCCTCCCACATTACTTGCAGCCAAAGGAAATTAAAACATTAAAGTTTAGAAAGCTAAAACTGATATTGACTTAAGTGTATTATTTTCTCGGTCTTCTTGCTAGATGCTAAGAGGCCACTAACTTCACAAGTAGTTTGTGTTTCTTAGAGAAAGAACAACTTGGTTAAGAACTTGGAAAACGCAAGCCAGTGTAAAGACTCTCAGAAAGTTGCAGGGATATCAGATGAAAAATAGAAGCATGCAGTTAACTCTGAGCTATGGAGTCTCTATGGGTCTTAATCTGGGCAGCAAATAAAAATGCTGCCAGTGCTGTGAACAGTTTTTGCTGCAACATATTATTAATACTTAATGTCTGTGCATTTTGCCACTGCAATCAGAGCAGGGTAATTCAATTGTTACGTTAGAATTTTAGAGTGGTTTGTGTTGGAAGGGACCTTAAAGATCATCCAGTTCCAACCCCACTGCTATGGGCAGGGACACTTTCCACTAGACCTGATTGCTCAAAGCCCCATCTATCCTGGCATCCAGGACTTCTCTGAACAACCTGTTTCAGTGCCTCACCACCCTCATAGGAAAAGAAATTTCCCTAATATCTAAATCTCCCCTTTTTCAACTTTAAACTGTTAGCCCTCGTCTTATCCTTGCACTCCCTGATAAGGAGCCCCTCCCCTGTAGGCTCCCTTCAGGTACTGGAAGGCCGTTATAAGGTCTCCTTGGAGCCTTCTCTTCTCCAGGCAGAACAACCCAAAGTCGCTCAGCCTGTCCTCATGTTGGAGGTGCTCCAGACCTCATATCATACTCGTGGCCCTCCTGTGGGCTCACTCTAACAGATCCAAGTTCTTCCTGTGCTGAGGACTCCAGAACTGAACACAGTACTCCAGGTGAGGTCTCATGAGAACAGAGCAGAGGGGGAGAATCATCTCCCTTGCCCTGATGGTCACACTTCTTTTGATGCAGCCCAGGACACAGGTGGCTTTCTGGGCTGCAAGTGTACACTTCCAGCTCACATTGAGCTTCTCATCAGTCAGCACCCCCGAGTCCTTCTCTCTGGGGGCAATCTTCTGATTGCCTTGACCAAGGTGCAGGACATTGCACTTGGCCTTGTTGAACTTCATGAGGTTTGCACAGGCACACCTCTCAAGGCTGTCAAGAAACATAGAGAATATGCTGGCCTTTATTTCTAGCTGTTATATCAATGGGCAGGGAGAACAATGTTAAACCACAGGGTGTTCTTGGACCACCCATTGTAACAGCAGCATTGTCTATTTTATTTTTCTTTGCAGAATGAGGTGGCAATGCTTCTCAAGCCAATATCAGAGAAGATTCAGGAAATCCAGAACTTCAGAGAAAGAAACAGAGGAAGTAAAATGTTCAACCACCTCTCAGCTGTCAGTGAAAGCATACCTGCCCTTGGGTGGATAGCAGTGGTGAGTGACACACAGGATGGCTGGGAGGGCGGTAAATGTGCTTCTGGATGGTGTGGCCCAGAATAGTTCCAAACCTTGCAGAACTCTGCAGTCTCAATTGCATAGTTCTTCAGGCTACTACACCCAAGAAAGTGTTTTGTAATATACCTAGTAGATCAGGGAAGGTGTCTGACTAATGTTTTACTTCCTTTCTCCCTCTGTTGTTTCCTGCTACCATGGGTTGATGGTCCTAGTCTCCTAAACCAGGCCCTTATGTCAAGGAGATGAATGATGCTGCTACCTTTTATACTAACAGGGTATTAAAGGACTACAAGCACAGGTATGTTGCCAAGCCCCAGTATCCACCAGCCAAGGAACAGAGCGTTAGCCATACCAGTAAGGTTCACAATGCCATCACAAAAAGCACTTTGTAAACTGATAAAATCTGCTTGCAGTAGTATATTTTCCCTTCCTCATCTCTGACCTGCAGCATGTTGCAGTGAGAATGGCAGCAGCACTAGCAATGCTGAATATCCCTCTCTGCAAATTATAGGATTATATTGAATTTTCTGGTATTCCAGCATCATAATTTAATATGTTTAATATGCAAATGCATATTTACATATCCATGTGTGGCTACCTAGCTGTGACACTCCCTTGTCTCATTTGTGCACTCTTACTATTGCTGTTCTTGCTCTTTGCTTGAAAATGTGCGTTTAGGTGGTAGATGTATACAACTGAACATCTAATTCCATAGCGCCTGATTTATTCCTTTACCACTGCTTTGTCCTTCCAGTGCAGAATAAATTAAAAAGAGTTCCATGAACGAGAGCTGTGAGCTGACAGAGAAAGAGAAAAAATACAGATTCTTCCTATGTCCTCTTTAAAAAGTCATGTATAAATCCTGTTGATTTGGTGCTTTCGGAGACCAGATTCTGGCTCTTGATTTTTATATCCCAGTGAAGAACAGTATTCACTATTGAGTTTTTCCTCTTTAGCAAGGAAAACATTATAAATATAAACCCCTTTTGTATATATTTATTTTTAATGTATATGTATAAATATATATTATATATAATATTTCATGTTACCCTTATTGTGTATTATTTCTGAAGTTTACCTACCAAAGGTAGGTAACTGAAGATTTTTACAATATAGCTTTAATACTTATTCTGGAGAAGAAAATGTCTCACAAAACAGTACGAAGAGGCTTGATTATTTAGGTATTTAGTTCTTCCCTAATAAGGAATTTTTTCTTGTTTTTTTGCTGAATGAGATCACAGTGTCTTCCAAAGCAGTGGAAGGCTCTCCCTTGACTGCAGTAAGCTTTGAATTAAACCTCCTGACCCAGATCCTCAGCAGTATTAAGTTTCAAGCTCCAAAGGAAATAAATAGGAGGTAGACACCCATATCCTTGTAGGTGCCCAGTCCATAGCTGTCACTACTCTAATAATTCTTCATAACTAAGGACTCCATCTTACAGGCAGTTTCTCTCTCTCTACTTATTTCTTGCTTTTGCTTACTGTCCCGTTATAAGAGTAAACCTTCCAAATAACAAATCCAGAGCCAACTTGTGATTTGTACTTTAAAAATTCTTGATATATAAATATTTTAGTCTGATGACTATAACATGATCCAGTATTACCCTGGCTGCACTTGAACTTGGAAACTAGAATATCTTACAGAACCCACAGATATTTAATTTTCTAAAATTCAACACCCTGTAACTGAGTCTGGGTAGCTGCTGCACAGCTCCATATATACCTACAGTGCTTCTTCAGTTGACTTTGAGCCTGAACAGAATGATGACATCTTCCAGCAGGAAGAATTCGGTGCTAGAAGCATTGTTTGGCCTTGTTTGTCCTCTGGAAGGATCTTAAAGCTTTCCAGTGTAGTAGGCCTCAGTATTTTCAGCACTGGGCTGCCTGCTTGCTAGCTGATTTGTCTGTGGCTTTAAGGCAGACATTGACTTTTACCTGCTTTAAGCAAGAGTAGCAATGTTTTCTGTTTTTAAGTACATTCACACATATGGATACTGTCTGTGTTTTTACAGTGACACACGCCATGTCGATTGGGTGAAGTCATATCTAAACATCTGGTCTGAGCTTCAAGCTTATATCAAAGAGCATCATACCACAGGTCTCACTTGGAGTAAAACTGTAAGTACTCTTCCCTTCTTCACGAAGAACCATAAAATGCCAGTAACAAATTTGACTTTTAATGCAGGTCATTAGCTCAGGAAAAATAAATATCTAGGCCAGGAACAGAAGTCATGGTCCATGGACTTCCCAACAAAGGCAATAAAAGTTTGAAAGACGGGTGGAGAAGAAGGGTCAGGCCATTGTGGTACAGGTTTGGAGGAAGAGGGAAGAATTGTTTGGGATGACTGTAGCCATAACCTCCAGCTGCAAATGGTGAGGAGAGGCAAGACACAATTCTCCAGGCCTGCTACTGTAGAAGGCAGGAGCAAAACCAAACCCCCAAAATTTGAAGGACAGATGAGACTAAAGGAAACTTGAGGGAACAGGACAGGGAAAGGAGAGGAATAGTGGAAAGAATCTGAAGAAAGAAAGATATTTTGTAACAGGAAAAAGAAACACAAGGTATAAATACTGATTTATTACTTCATAGATAGCTATTGTTATAAAACTGTTATTTTATGCATACAGAAATAATTTATGAAAGGCATATACTTAGGGAGAGTAAATATAACTGTATGCCTAACTATTTATGCTCTCTTTATATAGTTATATAAGCATCTTCTGTGTGTTATATATGAGATACACAGAAAGGCCATGGCAATGATGACTGTTCTCTAAGTGAGGTATATACATGAAGAATTAAGTCTATGTTGCATGTAAACATAAGAGTTTGTGTCCACTGTCTACATTGATGGATAATGTTCTACATTATCCTAATAATGTGCTCATGTTTATTATCAGGTTGGGAGAACTGCTGAAGTATATTAAAAATATAATTAGACAGCTCTTTGCTGTTATCATCTCTTAAACTCATCAGTGCACACTCATTCTTGCACATGTAGTCTTTTAAACCAAGTTTATCATTTCTTCTGTAAATGCAAATATTTTTTGTAAAACGTTGAATGACTCTTCAGGGACTGATGTAGGCCACCAGATAATTTAATTCCTAGACAAAACCACAGTAGGAACTCAGGAACATAGGGAATTGAAGTAAGGGCTTTCGGATGGAATGCATTTCAACATGGAATAAGGGCTGTAACAGCTCTCCTGTGACTGAGAGGCTGAGAAGGATGGGATTGTTCAGCCTGAAGAAGAGAAGGCTTTGGGGACACCATATAGTTTAGTGGTCTTTCAATTTATAAAGGGAGCTTATAAGGAAGATGGAGAAAGACTTTACCAAGGTCTGTAGTGACAGGACAGGAAGCAACAGTTTCAAACTGAAAGAGAGGAAATTTAGATTTAATGTAAGTAAGAAATCTTTTCTGTGAGGGTGGTGAGGCTCTGGAACAGGTTTCCCAGATAAATCACGTATGCCCCGTCACTGGAAGTGTTCAAGGCCAGGCTGGATGAAGCTTAGAGCAACCTGATCCAGTGGGAGGTGTCCGTCCCCATGGCAAGGATCTTGGAACTCGATAATCTTTAAAGTCCCTTCTGCCCCAAATGATTCTGTGATTCTATGGTACCTGGAAAAGTTACTTTATCTCCTCTTGCACGGAGACGATAACCAAGTAAGGAAATGTATCTTGCTTGTGCTCTGTAACAGGCTGTGCAACTTCCTCTTCCTCCGTTAGACATTGTACAAGGCTTTATAGTACTCAAGTGCAAGTTCAAACACAGGAGAGACCATAATCTGTGTGCACTTCTCAGTTTGAGGCAATGCAAATGTATTTAAACATGATAAAGTAGAAGACTGGAATTATCTGCTGCTTTGTAGGTTTCTGCAGTAAAAATGTAAAACATTAAATGTGATTCTCTTCATTAATTTAGTATAAAACTTCGTGCTTGCTACATCTTACTCTATTATAATCAGTGAATGTGAGAAGAGCTAGTGATTTTTAAATTATTATTAGATAAGGAAAAGAAATTGTAGTACCCTCATAGCAGAATTAGCCTGAGAATCTGGGACAAGTATAGTTTTGCTAATACAGAGAAAGAATCATCTTCACCTTTAATGGAACTTTACGAGTATGGAAATAGTGTTATAAGATAAAGATGTGCTGTAGCTGTTTGATCAAGTAGGAGGAATTCTCGGTGCTGTCAAGTACCGGTGATCTTATTCAGAAATGTAGCTGTTGCAGATTATGTTTGACTGGTCTTAAAACCACCATCTCAGCCATCACATCTTTCTATTTCTGTCTCTTCAGTTGTGCAGGAAATGGTTGAATACACATCTAGGTGTGACTTGTTTATTCATATTAAGCATAATTGTCTGCCAACAGTGCTCATTCCATCATTAGATGGGCCCTTTAATGCATCTGAGGTGTTGATTTCACTCACTTTGGATGTCACTCAGATCTGAAAGTTGTCTTGGAAGTATGGCTCATTTAAATTATCATTCATGTAATGTGTGTCAGAAATATTAAATTACAAACACATTTTATGGATATATAATTTTTTAAAGTTTTATTTCACATGATCGTAAGGAAATTAGAATCCAGCAAGTTTGAAGGTTGTTCAAATAGCTTGTTGTTTAAATGTAGTTTAAATATTTCTGTGAAGTTTGGTAACATATATTCAATAAAGCAATGACTTACTAAAGTGATAATTTTATTTTTGTTATACATTTTAAAGTGAGAATGAAAGTCACAGGTTCATGCTGTGTGACATTAAGCATAACGGTCTACAGAATCAGGACCTGGACAGATATATGATATCTATAAAAGCTGTAGATATGTTCCAGACACAGTTGTGAATCATTGCACACAGCAGCTTCCACTTATATGCGTAAAAGGAAAAAACAGTAGTTTGGCAAGGCATTCAGAAAGCATCACTTTTATGAAAGGGAGATATTGATGCAGAAATTCCATTTTATTATAGAGGGAGAGAGAAAGAGAGAAAGCTTTTGGCTTGTGTAAGTACGGACTTACAAGTGCATTATACCAGTAATTTACCCTTCGTATCTGCAGAAGTCAACAAAGCAATGCCTGAAGCTTTATATAAAAAGCTATTAAGCGACATATTTGGTTATTTCTAAAGAAACTGAAGAGTCAGGGAGAACATTAAGTACTGCTTCTCTCAGAGCTGTATTTGTATAGCCTGAACTGCAACAAAGCCCCAGGAGCATCAGCCCACATGAGTCTGTGCCAGGGTCTCCAAAAAGGAGGAGATGAGATTTTTTTAGAGGGCAGTTGGCCCCTTTCCCTATAGGTGCTGTATAGCATGGTGTGCACATTTCTGGCTGTGCTCCATGGCAGTGTCACAAACCCCCCAAGTTCCAGCCGCGACGTACCCTTCCATCAAGCTGCACCAGGCAGCTGCAGCCAACCTTGGAATGGATCACTAGTGCACACAGTAACGTGCTCCTGGCTCTACTGGTAAGCACACAGGCAGACACTTTGGAGGAAAGAGAAAGAAATGTCTTAATATATTACAAGATAGATACTAAAACAGGTGCAAAAGGCTGAAATAACGGCTAAGCAATTGGCTCTAACAATAGCAGTTACCTCTGTCAGCTCTATAATAAATTTGGGATAGATGCTTACAGATTTTCGGATCTGACACAATTCTGTCTCCTTATGCACTGTAGCTCTGTTTCTGCCCAAACATGTGACAGTATTTTACTCTTTGAGGGCATCCTATTGTAATGTGTGGGACTTCAGAGAAGAAAGCCAAGAAATCAGTAGAGTTAAAGACTTTGAGACCTTTGTGCATCTGAGCCTGTTTTGCTACCCATGTGGAGCAGTATACAAAACTGGACCCTACAAAAATCACAGGCATTTCAAGACACAATGGATAAGGTTAGAGTATTTATTGGTACTGTGCTCACATACTTATCTAAAATATGGATGTTTGTGAGCAGGATTGTCCCAGAGAGTAAATTGTTCCACTCTCTGTTTTCACCATGATCTGACGTATCAATTTTCAGTAATTGATTTTGGATATGTGGGAGAAAATACGCTTGTCAGTGGAAGTCAGATGGATCTACAGTATTTCCTTAAGAGTGTAATTTTGTACTTCACTATTTTCAATATGAAGTGTGAGCCTTCTTGCGTCACACATACCCTGTAGTGAGTGGCAGTTCACTATACTCACTACATCCCAATTTAGCCGTCTTATCAAAGGGAGCAATAGCAATTACCAACCTAATGGAGATTTGCAAGTTTTAGTTTGCTACCAAGTATGACATGCTCAGATGTCAATGAGTCTTATGCAAAAGCTCTTATTATAATGAAATGTTTTAAATGCCCAGTGTAGTATTTTACCCATGCAGCAACTCTCATTTTTGCTTCTTACAACTTTCTGACTTTAACATGAAATCTACAGCTGTAACAGGAACCTGTCTTTTTTCAGTTCTTACTGATAAACAGCAGATGCCCTTTTTTTTTTCCATGCTTAAAGAAGGGATTCTACTGAAGCATGGCTGCTTCTTCCCTCTTTTTTTTGGTAGAGCAAAGAAATTAACAGCTGTAACATAAGCTCGCAAGAATACCTAATAAAAACTTGTTTGCTACAAGAACCGCATGCATAAGCTGGGGGAAGTGAAACTTCTGCTCCTGTTTCTGCAGGTTAACTTTGCAGCAAAAAAAATAGCCAGTAATGTAGTTTCCTGTGCATCAAATAAGTGTTAAGAAACAAATCTTGCTCAAGAATAACTGTCTGGAACATTTCTCTCCGTTGCAGGTGGATCTGCAGTTAGTTCTTGTGCTTTCTATACAATAGCAATTTAGGACAAATGTTGCCAGCAGGATTATTTACAAACATGAAATATTTACTAACTAGTGGTGAATTTCATTACAGTGTTTGGTTTCTAATACAGAATTTCACTCAAGTGTCCCCCCACCCTACTTACAAATCAAAACAAATTCTTAGGAGGAAGTCTGCATCTTTACAAGGAGTTGAGATTTATTTTTATCCTGTTCCCATTGAAACCAATAGAGTATCTTCACGTCTTTTTTTTTTCCTGAAATATAATTTAAAAAGAATATTTATAACTCATTAGATAGTTTCTAAAAACACTTTTTAGCAGTTTAAATTCTCCACAGGCTCCACACTGAGAAGAACCATTGTAATTCCTACATTAGCCTGATTAAGCGCAATTGTAGTAGTCTCAGTGCAGATTTGGCCATTTTATTCTTGCCTAAAATAATCACCTCTAGACATTTTCTTACAAAATAGCCCTGTCTCCCTCCCATACTATCAAAACGTTTTCCTGTAATATATCGTCTCTCTATGTACTGAGATGAACAAGCTCCAAAAGACCAACTTCTGCAGGAAAAAGCTTCCTATTATTCTCCCGTCTAAGCTGTGTTTAGTTTGACCCACTTACCAAGAAGCTATCACCTGAGCCACTTCACTGAAGCTAAAGGTCAAAACTGTAGTGCCAGATTCCAGCCTCAGCCACAACTGCAATCCCAGAGGCCTCATTCAAATAGAAGTAAGAGCAATATAGGTACACTGATCTAAAGACCTGTATCTTAGATAAGATGTAGACATTTTCAGAGTGCTTAGTTTTCTCAGTCACAGTCTTTCCTCTCCTTTTCTGTCCCCTTCCATTCCTTTCTTTTCCCTTTCCCTATTTCCTCATGCTGGTTTTGTTGGAAAATTTGTGTCGTTTAATCTCAATTGTTTCTTTCTCAGAGAATGCAGGCAATGTTTGAGGTTTTTTGTACACTGTCAATTTCGAAACTGCCCATCCTGGCAACTCTGCAATAGTTACCTCTTTGGTAGAGACTGCCAAATTACATCCACAGCCTTTTGAAAGAAAGTAGTTTTACTCCCTTATTCCCACAATGGCTGGCAATATTTGTCTTTACTGGATATCAAGTGTCCTTTTAACATCAGCGACCAAACACTATTCAGACATGTTAAAGGAGAACCTGGGAGAGGCTTGTTTGACAACAGCTGTCAAACACAACCTGACCTGTAACATAACACAGCCTAGTTCCAGTGGAAAAAGGAAAAGAAAATAAAAAGTATGTAAAATGGAGAGAAAAATCGCATCTATTAAAACTTTACTATATTGCTAAAGGGATCAGTCTTCTTTTTAACTGAATGCTTAGAAGATGGTTTAATGTGCCTGTGGGAGCAAGATATTTGTTGACAATCACATTAGCATACAATTCTCAAGTAATTTAGAAGACCATAGCTGCATATAGCATTTCTGTTTGGGTACCTGTGAAGATGTAGGCACCCTTTTAAATCCTGAACAGGTGATAAATGGCAGAAGTGTATTAAAAGGGGCTTCAAAATTTCCAAACTCAATAGATGACAAGTAATTCTGCTGAGATCCCATAATGAGAAAAGAAGTTGGCTTGGGTTTTGCTATTTTGTGTTGCAACTCACAAAGATTACAGGCCCTGCAAGTCAGCTGTTTCATCTAGTAAATTGCGATCTCAGGGTAGCATAACCCCTTGCAGGTAGCATAACCCCTTGCAGAACTGTTGTGCTAAGCTACTTTTACACACAAAACACCTTAACAAGAGCTCTGTGCCTCTGAGTCACAGTCCACCTGTTCCCAGAGGTTGATACGTGATACTTTGAGCTTGATGCTTCTTGTCTTTGGCTGTGCATATGTATGGAAAGAACAATACAGAAAGCTGAAATAATTTTAGGTGTGAAACTAGGATTATTATAAAGGGGGAAGGGGAAGAAAACAGGGATATCTTTTCTTTTGAGAAGTATGCTGTCCTCATTAGGATTCCTATTTATCTGCTGCCAGGAAAAGAAGGCTTTTCAATAAATTAAGGGAGGGATTTTATACCTCTAAGCCACCTGTTGTCTTAGCCACAGATAGATACTTACCTCTTAATAAGAAAGACTAATAAAATGGGTACTATATATTGTACACATGATTTATTTCTATGTATTATATAGATGTTTATAATCTGTTTATAATCTCAAGTAAAAACAATTGCAGCTACAAGAATTGTGTGTTCATTAAAATGCTTCACAGCAGGTTCCCACCATAAGAACTTTGTTCCCTACAGTTTCCAAGCTGCACTATGTCAGCCTAAAGCTGGGTAAACAACGAAGAACATAAGCCCCTCATACCCCCAGAGATATGAGCCTCTGACTTGGGCTCCTTGCTGCTACAAATATAGTAACAGTGACATGGAAGTCTAGCACAGGGAATTGTTGAGCAAAAATGGCTCAGGAAATAGCAACATCTGTGATAAGACATGAAATGAAATTCTTAGTCTCCCAGTCACTGGGTTTAGACCTAAAGACATGTCAAGCTGCATATGGCTACCTAGCAGTCTGGCATCCAGAGACTTGTGTTATGTCCAAACAGCATTTTATTTCTCTAACAAGACTGGCTGTTGCCCTGTGCTCCACAGGAAGCCTTTAGAACTGTGCTCTAACAAGGCCCAGCTTCTTGGAAGCAAAGGGCTTCACTCATCTCTACTGTAATTTTGAGGAAAGTAAATGAGACCCAGCATAGATGAACTTTAACCAGCCAGCTGCCTCAACATCAACAGTCATTCCTTTCTCCCAGTGAGCCAGCCAGGTAGCCAGCCAGGAGAAAAGGAAGAGTGCTTCACCCTTCTGCCAGTCCTGCAAGATAAAGGTAGAAACACAGCATATTCTGAGGCTGTACTGCAAGCCCTTGACCAGTTATAATACACCTTATCAGACCTAACTCAGTGAGCAGCTTCAGACACTGTCACTAGAGGAAGCTACTGAGCCACAGTGGATGGGAGGTCCTTGGGCCTCTCTGCAGGTGGCTCTGGGCTCTCCAGCAAGGAGCAACCCCTAAACTGTTCCCATCACCCCATTCAGAGCATGGTTCAGTTGAACTGCAGACTGTTTCTTTAACCTGGGAGAAATTTCTGGAATCATAGAATCATCAAGACTGGAAAAGACCTCTAAGATCATCAAGTCCAACCATCAGCCCAGCACCACTATGCCTAATAAACCATGTCACAAAGTGCTACCTCCTCACAGTTTTTGAATGCCTCTAGGGATGGAGACCCCACCACTTCCTGGGCAACCTTTTCCGGTGTTTCACCACTCTTTCTGTAAAGAAATTTTTTAGAATATCCAATCTAAATCTGGAAACTTCATTCCCCTACATGGCCGTAGAGCTCACATCTCCCGTTCTTGATAGGACCTTAGTCAGAGAGTTACATTTACCCCTACTTCAGAAAGCTCCCAGGAGCAAAGTTTAAAGCACATCATGATGCAAAGCTGCGAGGTTAAAAGTTAGTGGCTTATTTTTGTGTTATATTTTCACAAAGTAAGACTGAGGCTACCTCTTCCCCTGATAATTTTTACAAAGGGCATATTTGCAAACGACGGAAAAATGATCACACCAACACATTAATGGGCTGTGAGCATAACTTGATGTGATGTCTGTAGACACCACAGCACTGAGAACAGCAGCTGTCACTGAGGCAAACAGCTGAAATAAAAGAGGAAGAAAGGCGGCTTGCAAATATCCGCCTTTGCTAGTCCAAATGGCTCTTGATACCCTTTGTGTAGAGATACGCTGTTGCTAACATCTGCTTGAAGTTAATCTGAAGAGTTGTTTGCAAATAGCAGGGCTGGTGAGCACCTGCTGCTTTAGGATAGATGAACTTTTACAGACATACAACATGCTATTTTATTTCCAGCAGCTCTCACAACTACCCTATACAGAACAGAAATGAATGGAGTTTGTGAAAAGCACGTGAAATTGGATAGGACTATACACAAGTATTGCCAGATACCAGAAAAGGTTTAAGCATCTGGTTTAGAAATATTCTAGAGCTTGAGTGTCTAAGTGATCTTGGAAGGGTGACTAAGGGAAGAAAATCAATTGCCAGGGACTTAGATTGGTAACTTGGAGGCCTGTGTATTGAGGTCAAAATTAATCACAAAAGAAAGTTCCTGGAACCACATCACTAGGCTGACTTTAAAACTGCCCTTTGCATCAATGGGTTTGAGTGCAGCACAGGTTCAATCTTCCTGGTATGCAGGGAATGCAAAAAGTTCCGAGTGCTTTCTATCCCTTTGTGAGAGCTTTCCTGAACAACTCTTTCCACAAATTTCACCTCACTTGAATGTTTGTTTCCCTTCAGCCAGGTAAAGCAAAATGGTGAAGAAAAGAAGACGAAAGTCAGAGTGAGACTGAATCCCTCTTTACAGCAGATCTCTGCAAGCCTCCTCGTGACTGAGACTGCTCTGACTTTCCATGCCATTCTATTTGAATGGGGGATTGTGCTACCGGGTGTGTCCATGCCATAAGACAGTACAACCACAGCGGAGCAGTCAGTCCCTCCCTGTACTTGAGTGACCTTTTTTTCCTTTCTTTCAATTTTGCCTGTCTGAATTTATGATTGAAATTATTTCCAGTTTCCAGAATGGCCATAGATGTTCAGACATACTTGCAAATACCATGATACAGTATCTGTTAACCTGTGGACCTGTAACTCAGGTCATAAACTAGCTAAGAATTTATCATACAGGAGAGAAGTTAACAACAAAGGTTCAGTCCCTGTCTTATTTCTGTGACTGCACAAAATTAAGAGGATAAGTGGGAAGGGTGAATGAACCTCAGGTGTCTTCCACGACCTTATGACATCTTCTGGGTTGTTATTTAGATCTAACCCATTTTTTGAGCTCAGTGGAGATAGATAGCCATTGACTTTGATGGAGGGACCAGGCTTGTAAAGAAAAGAGTAGGCAGATGGACAGCATGAGTGCAAGGAATATTTTTTTTTTTTGTCTACTCTTGAAACCCATTCAAAGGACTAGAACGTCTTTTCTCTTCAGGTCAAGGAC
The DNA here is from genome assembly GCA_033556795.1 of Tapera naevia. Classification (NCBI taxonomy): domain Eukaryota; kingdom Metazoa; phylum Chordata; class Aves; order Cuculiformes; family Neomorphidae; genus Tapera; species Tapera naevia. The sequence goes on from JAUMJJ010000086.1 coordinate 5,109,511, forward strand.
TGAGATTTTTGACTAGACTTGTCTTTTCATCAGTACTGCTCTATAAGGGAAAAATGCTCCTACTTTCCTCAGATCATTTCCTAGCTCTGCTCTTTCTTGAAAAGTAAAGAAGGCATTGTCCAGTCATACCAAATCACTTCCAAACTTGACTGATGTATTTAAAATTCTTCCTTTTTTGTCTGTAGTTTCACAAGATAGTTCTTTCAGAGTTCTGGGTGAGAAATCGTCCACTTCCACAGATAAATCCCTCTGAGTTTTGCTTCCACCTCAGTTACATAGACATTCCCATACTTTTGTTGCCATTTGGGAAACTGCCTTTGATGCACTACTCAGCAGCATCATTTGGGCCTGGGGACTCCTGAATGATCTGTGATTGCCTTCAGTTTGACACTTTAAGCAAAGAGTCTGGCAGAGTGAGCCAGTGCTCTGCGTTGTATGAAGAATACCCAGATAACTTCCACATCTTTTTTTTTTCTCTCTCTAATGCATCTTTGTAGCCTTTACAGAATTTAAGTGATGTTAATTCCAAATGAACATACGAGTGTCACACAGACAAGTTTCTGGAAAACAAAACCTCTGTATTTATGCAGGTGGGAGCAATAAGATATGTTTGAGAAGTCAGATGTCAATCTTGAATTTGGAAAATAAGATTTTTATCTGAGTGCAAGTTATTAACCATCACCACCACTGCTACTATTAATCCCCTCCCATAAAGCATATAAAATTCTTAACTGTGTGTTAACGCTGCACTGTGAACAGTGAGAGCAGTTTCTGGGTAGCTGAGTATTTTAAAAACCCTGCAAATGCAGTGTTCATAATTCTGGATAACCAGGGCATAGTGGATTCAGTTGCTATGGTTGCAGGCGACAGATAGGGAAGATCTCTGTTGCACCTCAGGCAGCAACAACTGATTGTGCCACTAAATCTTCTTACATTCATTTTTTTATTGTGATAATTTGTGGTAGTGCTGGCTGCTGCTGGTAACGTTAGCATTAGCAGAGGTAGGAGGATGGGCACTGTAAATTGAGGGGCCGTTGAAGAAGTTGTTGCCAGCCTAGAAAAATAACCTCTAACTGCTAAGTATGTAAGCAGAAATACTCCGAGCTGATGTTGGGGGGTAGAACTAGATGATGTTTAAGGTCCCTTCCAATCTAAACCATTCTAAATGTATCCATGCCACAATGAAATGTCTCTAAAAGCATTCCAAATCAGTTCAGGTATATCTTGACAATAAGTGATAACCAGTTCCAAAAGGGAGTTCTTGTAATTTGTTTGCATTTGATGAAGGAGATTTAATAGGATAGAAGACAGCTCATTCCCTTAAGAGATCTTGGATCCTTTCAGAAACAATCAAACTGTACCAACTACATCAGTTTCATTACTCACTCGAGTTCTGGGGATTCAACCAGTCTTTTTTGTGCAATGCAATTTTAATGTCACTAATCTGACAAAGAATCTTGCTACGTTTGCATCCCTAACATATTCCATAAACAGCTCCTTCAAATGCAACAGTCCTTAGATGCTGAAGACACATGTGCCAGCAGAGGGTGTGCATTAAGAAGTTAACTAATAATATTACTGTTCCACACTACTCTAATTAGGGTCATGATGGCAAAGAGGTTTGAATGCAGTTAGTTACTGAAATGTCTCAGGCTTCTTTGTTACAAAAAAGGATGTTGGAAGAGTGAAAAAAAAAAAAAGCATGTGCACCTCAGCCCCTTTCCCATTTTCAGTTTGAGATTGCAAGCCACAACAAGCTTACTTTTTAAAAAATACCTATGGTTTTCACTCATGTAAGATGCACAAATCAAATGAGTACTTTGCTGTTTCAGTTTAGCGGAAAGCAGAAAGGGATGGCATCATAAATGGTTAAAAATACGCCCAGAGTCAGTACTGATTACCATCTCTTAATAAGGGGAGCCAACTGGAGGAGCTGTGATTCCAAGTCCCTGTCTTTCTCTGCCCACCTAATAAATATGTACTGGTGCAGTGCACAATATCTGTATAGCTAGCTAAACTCATCAGAACCAAGATCTAATTTGTCAAGAGGGTTGTTTAAAAAACAGCCTCTGCTCTGCTGCAGAGAAATGGGATCAGAGTGACACTCAGTGGCAAGACAGAAAAAGTGATTCTCAGTTTCTGAGATTCTAATGTCTGTTAGAATTATGCATTTTAGGATGCATTATTAGCATTTTCTATCTGTTTGATAATGTTCTATGTAAGCATTGCAATTCAGACCAAAACATGTACTTTGGATTAACTGAAACAAAGACTGGATTACTTAACTTTACCAAGGTCCCCCTCGCTCATAACCTTTGTGATGTGATCTCCTGCAATGGAAAAAAAACAAACCAAATCAAAAGAACTTGAGAAATTGAACTAAAAACTCAAATACTGAATTTCAGAAAGAAAGACTTGAATGACCATAGTTTTACATTCTGATGTAATTTGGCTCTTTGCAGGTGACTTGAACAGTCTGAAGATTAGCATTTTACATCTTGCATTGAATTTAGAATGTTGCATATGTATAACTGACAGTTCATGACCCATTTGTTTGTGTTAGATCAGAACATTTTCAGTATGTTTCTGAATGCGCACCGAGCTATGGCAAACTGAATTTGGTATCCAAAAAAAGAAGAAACATTTTCCCTTTTATATAAGTAAACAGTGGAACAAATTATGGAATCTTTACTATTAAAGATTTTTAGCATCAGACTTGACAAGCATTTGAGAGAAGTAATTTAGGTGGTATAGTCCTGAAGTAAGGTGTGGACTGTTAGTATTTCCAGCCGTGTGTGCAGAGGAAGATTCATAGTATTACATTCAATTATGGTGACAGAAATTCTTCTGATCCTGTGCCTGCCTAGAATCACTCAGACTCACAGCATTCAACGATGTTAATAAATAGAAGTTATCAGAACACAATGTTCCTTAACGCGCTATATGTGAAATAATTTCCATCTATCTCAAACAGGGTCCTGTTGCATCATCCATGTCTATGAGATCTGTTCTAACAAGCGGGTCGTGCCTCTCCCCACCACCGCCACCGCCACCACCACCACCTGGACCTCCCCCCATCTTTGATACAGAAACTGTAAAGGATGAAGGGACTGCAGCTCGCTCAGCACTATTTGCACAACTTAACCAGGGAGAGGCAATTACCAAAGGTCAGGAGAAAATAAATCAACTTTTGTTCCATAAGTCCATTTTGGTCCTACATCAAGAGCTGCTGTATGTATTAGCCTAATGTCCACTACATTTTTAAGTTATGCTTAAGCAGATCTTTTTGAGGCTTGCAGTGAGTCTGATGGATGATACCACCTACCAAAACCTCCTGTAGAAGTCACAGCACCCACATATGTTCATCATACCAGAAATTCTGACCATTTATTTAGTGATATCCTTTTTATTTTAAGGCAGCCAAGCTGGACATCTTCGGTCCCCAGTAGCTTGTGAACCTTTAAGTTACAATGGCAATAAAAATTTATCCCCCTTTCCAATTCACACCGTATCAACCTGCATCAAAGTGTTTTACAATGTTAGGTGAAAAGGTATGGCTCACAGATGAGTGGTGAGTGCAATAATAAAGCTTTTTGTATTAATACTAGACACTTGTAATTAAAGCGGTTGGGTGTGAGTTTAAAAACAATTGATATATCTGCCTTTAATGCTGCAGGCGTAGGTCAAATATTGTCATAAAGTAGAAAAAGAATCTCATTTTATAGGTAGAAAAATTATTACACAACAAGCTGTTAGAGCTCACTATAGACAGAGAGAGATGAGAAGACCTTGAGGCATTTGCTGTTAAGACGCTAAGGTAGCCCACCCACAGCAGGAGAGGTTTTGTATGAGCTACTAAAAATATGGAGGCAGTTATACTTCAGGTCATTACCCAGACAAACTTTTGAGGAAATCAAAAATGTAAATTCACAGAATATTTTAACACAATTACAGATGAACCTTTTCTGCTTAGACATGAACACCTTTAGGGCTTGAAAATGGGCTCTCTTTCATGAACATCTTTTTTTTTTAGGGCTCCGACATGTCTCTGATGACCAGAAGACTCACAAGAACCCCAGCTTACGTGCCCAATCTCCATCTGTTCGTTCTCCAACAAAAAGCCATAGTCCAAGTCCCACCTCTCCCAAGAATTCCCCGCAACAAAGCCATGCCCCTGTCTTAGAGCTAGAGGGAAAGAAGTGGAGAGTGGTGAGTTCTGGTAACTGCCCTGAATTGCACCCTGCACATTGCAAATCAGGTTGAGCACTGAAACATCTTGCAAAAGACTGTCCATGATGAAGGTGCAACAAATCAAAACCTGGGACTTTCCTTGTGGATCCCCAGTCTTTCTTCGATATCCACGGAATGTAAATGTCCCTTCCCACTTCATAATGGAAGGAAATTTCTTCACCTGTTGCTCCTTATTGTATATGGTAATGCCTGCACCTGTTCATAACACACTGTATAGACCACTGGTGTCAGACTCACGGCTCCCACCGTTCTCCTGCCATTCTCCTGCAGAGTAACACGCGTCACATGCTGCAGGAGCACAGGGACAAGGAGCTCAGAGCTCAGAGCTGCTGCTGGGTGGAAACAAGGTGCTGGACTGGATAAAAGAAGGTGGAGGGCTGGATTCAGCCCGCGGGCTGTGAGTTTGACACGCCTGATTTACGGACCATTATATGACATTTGGGGAAACAAAAACTTGCTCTGCTCTTCAAGGCACTGTCTGAATTGTCTGAAAGCCAAGCAACAGTTTTGAGAGGGCATTTCAAATTCATTGTGAGCATAATGTCTTTGCTACAAAATTAATGGATTTTGCCATAGTCTATGCTAAATTCTTCAGTTCTGCAGCTCTGAAATACACAGTGTGTGACACCTAAGGGTGAATTAAGTGAAATATCCAATCACCAAGCAGATTAGATTTTTAAGCCACAGGAAGGATATTGCTTTGTTGTAACTGAAGATTCAATGACTCGAGGATAAATTGTACTAAACTCTGTCTGCGAGTTAAAGACAACCAATTAAATAAACTTTCTTTTGAAACAGGAATATCAAGAGGATAAGAATGACCTGGTCATTAGCAACACTGAACTGAAGCAAGTGGCCTACATTTTTAAGTGTAACAAATCTACACTTCAGATAAAAGGAAAGGTCAATTCAATTACTATTGGTGAGTAGATAGCTCATCTGAGCTTTAAATGCCAGTCTTGAAAAAAAATTACTTATGTGATAAATAATGCATCTGAATCAGTCAGTTCACTTTAATGGATTGATCATGTGAGTAAAGCTGCGCAGCTATGCCATGCAAGACTGAGAATTTTTGCAATGTAGCAGGTGTGCATATACTTACTTTTATCTTGCCTTTCTTATTTTTTATTTTAGACAACTGTAAAAAGTTTGGCCTTGTGTTTGACAACGTTGTGGGAATCGTGGAAGTGATCAATTCCAGGGATATTCAGATTCAGGTAAACATCTAAAAAAAAGAGAAAAGAAGATAGAAACAGACAAAGAACAAGCAGGGAGGGGGAAAAAAAAAAGAAGCCCAAGATGTAGCTACAAGAGATTCTAAAATCTCTCAGGAGCTCAGCAAAAATAGGAGATTGATGCATCAAAATTTATTTTTATATGCATTAAATTCTGCTGACATATTTAGAAAATGCCTATGAAAGCTATTGAGCATCACTGAACAAGCCTCACTTAGCCCAGTCCCTTCTGGCTCTGGTGAAGCTGAAGGATCTATAAGAACTATTACTTCTAGCCCTGAATTTCTTGCTTGTATAGTAAATGGCTCCTAGCACCTAAAATTTAACAGTGCTTAAGGAACAAATTCTGGCAGTTAGTTAATTGATTTCTAAGCCCAGAAGATGATTGCTTCTTTTTTTCTTATTCTCTGAATAGGACTGTTCAAATAGACTGTCAAAGGACGACTAAATTCTATAAAGTGAAAGCAGGCCCCAGGGTTTCTAAAATCTCCCCTGCCCAGCTACGTGACACATTACATTAATAAGCAATGTAGTCACTTGCCTACCAGTGGTTTGTGATGTGCTACTGGTTTTGATAACCAGTAAGCAAAGCTGCATCAGATATCACCTTCCCTGTGGTTCTTGTGAAAACAATGCAGATATATTTTAAATCCGTATATTGCTCTCTCTGCTGGGGATATTTGCATTGTTCAAAATACAGTCTGCCTGAGATTTACAGCACTTCGTCCATCCCATTACAAAAAGGTCTAATGATACATGCCCTAGTACTTGGTTCTGCCCAACATACACGACCTAGTCACAAGAAAGGACTCGAGGATGTATTATTTTATGCCAGGAGTGTCAAACTCACGGCTCCCACCGTTCTCCTGCAGCATAACGCGTGTCACACACTGCACACGTGACCGGCACTGGCAGGAGCACAGGGACAAGGAGCTCAGCACTGCCGCTGGGTACAAACAAGGTGCCAGGCCAGATAAAGCAAGGTGGAGGGCTGGATTCAGCCTGCGGACTGTGAGTTTGACACCCGTGTTTTAAGCAAAAAAGAAATTAAATGTTAATTAAATTACACCAAACTGTCGATTTTCAAGCAAGGTGAGATCTTTTGCTTAAAAGACTGTGCCTGCTGTATGACATTACATGTAGACAGTTCTGCTCCATTCTTTAGAAATACTGGTCACAGCCACCACAGGGAATAACAGCAAGATGGTTTTTATATTTTGAACCTTATGCAAATGACTGACATTGCTACCAGCTGTGCATCATCTTCTGAATTGTAACAAGCAGTTCTATTCCTGATCACTACATGTGTTCTTATGGCAGAGACAGTTACTTAAAGAAAAAAAATCACCAGCATTTATTTGTGTGGGTTTTTTTAAATAACAATGATTCTTATTATTACCTCTAGAACTATTCATGAAAGCTGAAAATTAATTTGCAATGAACAGCGAATCCACAGCTTGTTAATACTCAAATAAAAGGGGAATGTCTTTTCTAAGAATCAAAATTCTTTTGATGAAGTGGGTTCTATAACTATTACATAAGGCTTCCACACCATGGAGCAGAGTGGAGTTCCACTTAAGGAGGTAGAGTCTGGCTGTATGCAATATGCTGCTTGAATCAGGCAGCTTCTGCAGGGTTTGAGTATGCCAAGTGCTGAGTACCTCAATTTTCTCAGTGTTTTGAAGGCCTGAGCTTATAATTTGCAAATACATGATATGTTAATCGAACAAACGTCAGTAAATTTCTCCTACAGATTTTGCTATTAATAGTCACTTCAGTGCCATCTTGCTTGACTCTCCTTCCTTCCAGTGGCATTTTTTTTCTTGCCAGCTGTTTGCAAAATGTATTAAACACACCCTCCTTTCGTTCTCTATTGCTTGAGAACCCATTAAAGAAAAGCAAGTTCTCTTTTAGATGCATTGATCACTACATAGATCAGGATCGTAGTGGGGTGCAGGAGGGCAGACAGAATTGTTCTTTGTTTGCTGTCACATTTAAGGAACTGAAACGGAAAACATATTCTTACCTTGAATGGTGGGAGACGTTCTGTCATTAACAAGTACATATCTATCACATGCTGGTACTGTTTTATGCCTCAGAATGGCCTCTGCCCTTTTCATGCATTGTCCAGAGTGTATGGCTGTCCCTGCTAGAGAGGGCAGCAGGAGAAGGAGGAGTTTTTACTGACAACCAGCAAGTCATTTGCCTTTACTGGGTTGGAGTTGACGTTTGACTTCTTAGGCAGTTCTCACTGATGAGCAAAGTGAACACCACTAAATATCAGCACAAAATTAGAAATTAGAGAGAATCAGGGAAGCACTTTTATCAAACTATATCTTCAAAGCTTGCTGTACAAGTAGAGTTTGCTGTTTTGTACAGATCTTTGTTACCAAGAATTTTGTTGCCAAGAATTTTCACAGTGTCTAACAAATCAAATATAAGCATCATTCAGGCAGCTGACACACAGATCAGATGTTGGTGGCTGAAATTAGACCTGGCAGGCAATGAGGATTTTATTAAGAGTATCTTATGTGCATTTTAAGATTTGATATTAAGTAGATTTTATTTTGCAGGTGATGGGGAAAGTGCCAACCATTTCTATTAACAAAACAGAAGGCTGCCACATCTACCTCAGTGAGGAGTCATTAGATTGTGAGATTGTGAGTGCCAAGTCATCTGAGATGAATATCCTTATCCCTCAAGACGATGACTATGTGAGTGAGATATTTTAAAGGCTTTTCTCCCCCTTCCTCATTAGTCTTGGTAGCTAATAGCATTTAAACTGCTAGGAAAGAAACTAGTACACCATGCTTATTAAGTCATGAAAAAATTATCCAAACACTTTGAATCTCTGTGTACCAATATCTCAGCTAGCAGTGCAGGAAGGACTTTTCATTTTCTGGGGCACAAAATAATTTCAAAGATCAGATGTGATGCTATTTCTTTCAATTTTGATACATAACGGCTTCATCTCCTGTCCATTTAAATTTCTTTTTTTGCTATCTAAACATAATCTCCAAGAAAAAGTTGCTTCACAAAAGAGCACTCAAGCCTGAAGATGATGATGCTAAAACTAAGATAAATATCATACTACTACACATGAAATAATTCAGTATATATACTTATTTTTTTCTAAAGCTGTTGATACGTGGGTAGCATCTATAGTACTTTCGAGTATTTGCAACAAATGTCTTTAAAAACCACTTAAGCGCATGCACTCTCCCAGCTCCATTTCTGTTCCAGTAAGATTTCCATACTATGCCCACCAGCATTTCGAGTAAAGTTGTGCTCCATCACTTCACACTCTAGCAGGGGATCATGCAGGCAAAGCATAATCGTAGTAGTTTCACAGTTTCTTCAATCAGAGCAGTGTTGAAGCTACAGTGAATATACATAGGCAGAATGTAAATTTCTGAGTAACTTTTTGAGCTGGAATTTTGTATGGTAAAGAGGTTTAGGCTTTATAGAAAAATATACGTAATGAGAATTCTCATGCTCCACATTTCCAAAGTGACTGCTGTATGCCCAGCTTCGGGTAACTAAAAAGGGAATGATTTTCAGTGAGTGCATATTCACCTCTTTCTTAAAAAAAAAGCAAAAGTCCTTTTGATCAGTCTCATCTCAAATCACTCTGTTAGCTGAAATGATTGGCTATCAAAACACCATTTTGAAGTCTGAATGAACAAAATCTTCTCTTCACCTCGGTTTTTTGTTTACTGGCAACAGAGAAGGACCCAGCAGCATCTCCCGTCCTTTCACTGAATATGCAGAAGGCGACTTCCTTTGATGTTCTGCTTCTTTTCGGTTACCCCACAAGGAATGCTGGGTCTTTTGAAGCATATCACACTTAAAATGATCTTATTTTTATTTTTTATTTTTGTTCTTCCACATTATAATGTTGCTTTCCTCCTTAACATTCATCTCCGTGCTAAATCTCCACAACTAAATCCCTTCTACTGTGTTCCAACCCAGACACTGATGGAATCTAAAGTCATTTCTGACACAAGGCTTATTTACTTAGTTGTTCCAAATAATGGTGTGAGAAGGATTATCGCAAAGTAGTACCATACCAAGCCTATTTGAAACTTGGTAGCAATCAGGATTTTTCCTGTGTGGCATTGTAAAATAGCTTCCTAGGGCAATGAAGAAGGCTTCTCTCTAATCCTGGCATGTCTGAGCTATCAATGCTTTCTCAGTCATGTAGCACTAATAGTATTCCACCAGTTTTCATGAGGTATCCGCTGTTTATTTAACCATCATTGTTGCTTTTGTTTCCTACCAGAAAGAATTTCCGGTTCCTGAACAGTTCAAGACAGCATGGGATGGATCTAAGTTGGTCACTGAACCTGCAGAGATTGTGGGTTGACTTCCTAATGCCATGGAGCACTTGCTGACCGTGACCAGGCCACAGCCAGCATAAACAAAGCAGTAATGTAAAGAACTAGAAGCAGCAGAAGTTCTGCTGCTGTGATAGGCCTTCAAGCGTTAGCTCTGCATGCGAGAAACAATAACACATCTGGCACGCTTCTGTTAGGCATCCCAGTATTTTTCATATGTCCACACAGTCTGCCTTCACATACCATTTTAATGCTAAATGACGTCATGTGAATGTAACGGATTAACGCCCCCACCCTCCAGTCACATAATTGATTTAAAATGCTGTATACATTAAGCCCAAATACTGCATGATACACTTTGTTATCATCTTGCTTCAGTGCATTCCTGGTCTGTTTCTGCTACTCAAAAACAGCTTTCAGATTTTAAGATGTTTATTTTTACCTGTTAAGCAATTCCTGTATGAAGCAGTAACAATGTACCCCTGGAATGTACGCAGTTCCTTGGGATTCTGTGGCAGTCATAATGGATTTGGTTTTAAACAAGCAAACAAGGACAATTTCAGCAATACATTTTGCTAATGGAAGATTCAAAAAAATCTACTGTTTATTCCAACACTTCTCTATTACGTATGTTTAGAAGACCCCTATGTTTTCTGTCAGGTAAGATTTTATTATGGTCCACAGACTTGGTGTTACCCTCTCATTTCTTGCAAATTAGTAATTCCTTTTAAGCTAAAACCTCATCTAAGCTAAAACCGTGCAGAAAATCGCTTGAAGCTTTTTTGCTGCTTGGATTTCCTCTTTTTTTTTTTGTTTTTGGTGAGACAATCTCCCATACTTTAAAGTATTTTATCTTTCTTCCTATGCAGAAAACTGAGGGAGGCCTATACGGCAGATACCAGCTTGTTTCCTTACTACTATCGTTCCTTTAAAATATTGCTATTGTAGCTCATATTCATTAAAAATATCTTCCTGTTTCTTCCCCACATTTGTGGGACTTACTCAGTTTCAAATATGTCCACAAAGCAAAGCCATAGATTTATTTCCTACTAATTCTGAGGGAAAAAAAGGGCAATCTCTTGTTTAGACCTTTCATCCTACTTCATAGTCCCCCTTGTACATGCTTTTTTAACAAAGGTGGAGTGTTGCATACATTTGTGCTATTTCAGCACATAGTGCGAAGAAATTTTAAAAGTTTGAAAAGCCAGCTTATGTTTTTGATCTCTTGTAATACTTTGTAACAGTGAAATCACGGTGAGATGCTTGCAGAGCTAGTTACAAGCTAAATTTTGTGCCTAATTTACCTTGAAAGTACATTAATTCTTGAGGGTTTTTAAGTATATCTTTGATTGTAAACCCTATACAATGCAACCAGTAGTGCTCATTCCGTAAGGTTTTGCTATCTGATGTTTAACCTCTTAATGTGTTTGCTTTAATACATACAGGTTTTTTCAACAGTAAACTTCTTATGAAATAAAAAGAAAGGTGTACTTGTTTAAATACAAAGTTGTTCAGAGCTTGCTCCATTGCATTGTTTGTCCTATGCTTTCTCCCTCTTACGTGTTGCTTCAAAAGCTTGATTGAGAAAAAGTAGCTCCTCCTCCCATTTCATTAAATATTGTCACTGTTCTGCCACAACCCACTTGACCCATAGCAGGCATTCTGCATGCCAGCAGAGAAACCTGAAGCTTCTTGCGGAAAACTTCAGTGACAGCCAGAAAATGGAACTTTTCATGATTCTTACTTGTACAGGTACACCTATATCTTCCTGAGAGTATGTCTAGGGCAAGGGTGTCAAACTCACAGCCAATGGGACAAGTCCAGCCCTCTGCCTTGTTTTATCCGGTCCAGCACCTTGTTTCTACCCAGCGGCAGCGCCGAGCTCCTTGTCCCTGTGCTCCTGCCAGGACCAGTCACGTGTGCAGCCTGTGACTGCAGAGAATTCTGCAGGAGAATGGTGGGAGCCGTGAGATTGACACCCCTGGTCTAGAGAGATGAACAGGACCTGGTGCGAGTTTATAAGGTTTGCCTTCTATTTTTAACTTTTCCTATAGTTTTCTTACATGGCTTTGGGTTCATCCCTCCTGGATAGCAAACCACAAGTGGATGAGCATCGCTTACTTGTCATGATGTAATTTAATCCTTAAATCATAATCATAATTTGTTCCATAAAATAATCTCATTCTGGAGCATTCCAACTGGAAATACTGACTCTTGTTTTCATCCAGCATCAAACAGGGATCAAGCCATGATGCAGCAACAGGAAGCCACTTAATCCTTTGGAGGTACGAGACAAAACAAGTATCAAATGCTTGATCGTAAACAGAAAGCAAGCGAGACAGCTCTGAATCACTACACAGGCAAATTCTTTCAGTTCCTCCCAGGGATTTAAATCCCCCCTTGAAAACAAACTGTGTGAAGGCTGGTCTGGTTCTTCTTTTAAACGTTTGAAAGCCTTGTGGCTAGACCTTTACCCTAACACATGTTCCTGCAACAACAGGACTGAAGAACATTTTTTGACCAGTTTTTTAACAGGAGGAAAGTCTTGTGGAGTAAACAGTGCACGCCTGACAGTCTGAACACACCTTAGACCTATGTTAGAGGGCAGATGTTTAAAAGATAAGGAAGAAGGCCTTGCATGAGCGGGCCCAAGGTAATTGCTTCAACTGAAAAAAAGGCTAACAAGTCCATGCATTACTGGGCACCCAAAAAATAGAGGAGACTTTTTAAATATGCAAGGAGCTTTTACTCAGCACTCTTAGTCAGCCATCAGGCCAAAAAAAAGATCTATAACCAGCTTTTGCCAGTTCTGGTCCTCATAAAAAAATACTTGTCATACGTTTCCAGTAGGTTGGTCTGCAACCTGTCTTTAACTTTACAAATATAAAGAAGTGCTAAACAAGACAGTATCCTGGCCTGCATCAGGAATAGCGTGGCCAGCAGGACTACAGGAGTGATCCTTCCCCTGTACTCAGCACTGGTGAGGCCACACCTCAAGCACTGTGTTCAGTTTTGGGCCCCTCACTACAAGAAGGACATCGAGATGCTGGAGTGCATCCAGAGAAGGACAACGAAGCTGGTAAAGGATTTAGAGCACAACTCTTATGAGGAGTGGCTGAGGGCACTGGGGTTGTTTAGTCTGGAGGAAAGCAGACTGAGGGGAGGCCTTATCCCTTGCAATTGCCTAAAAGGAGGCTGTAGTAAGGTCTCTTCTCCCTGGTAGCCAGTGACAGGACAAGGGGAAATGGCCTCAAGATGTGCCAGGGGAGATTTAGGTTGGATATTAGGAAGAATTTATTTACTGAAAGGATTTTCAAGCATTGGAATAGGCTGCCCAGGGAGGTGGCTGAGTCACTATCCCTGGAGGTCTTTAAAAGATGCGTAGATGTTGTACCTGGGGACGTGGTCTCATGGCAGACTTATCAGGATTGGATCAATGGTTGATCTCAGTGGTCTTAAAGGTCTTTCCAACAAAAACCATCCTGTGATTCTGTGAAAATAAATCCAAGGCTCTGATTCTACCTTATATTTATGCATGTACAATTAAAGGTTAAAATCCCATTTTCTGAAAAATCAAGTATATCTTGAGATAGAAACAGTCTACAAGCCGCAGAAGATTTGATGAGTCATCCCAACCACGATCAGCTTAATCTGTTTTTAATTATTGGCTCCAACAAGGAATGAATTAGTAAATGCTGAGCATCCCTAAGGTGCTATTGGTCATTTCTTTTCACTGCATGGTGTCACACAAAGTATGTCACTTGATTTCAGCTCTGCACTGCACTAAAATTGCAGTTATGCTCAGTGCAGCTGTCAAAACAAAAAGCAGTGCATTTGATGCTTACATTGATATGGAACAAATGGGAATGGTGTAATCAGCCAGTTCATTTTTATAAACATGCACGGGTCAAATATGCACAATTATAGATGCTGTCACTCAGCCACTAAAATATATGTAAAAGAGAAGGAGATTTTTTACTGAGTGTCCAAACGTAAAAAGCTTTTTTTTCCTATGAAAAGCTGCAATGGATCTCATTCTTTCTTAAATGGAACCTCTGTAAGAGTGCTCATAAATTACTCTGTACAAGAATCTCATGAAGTTCAACAAGGGGAACTGCCAAGTCCTGCACCTGAGGAACAACTACCCCATGCACAAGTACATGCTGGGGGCTGCCTAGCTGGAGAGCAGCTTGGCAGAAGGAGGACCTGGGAGTCCTGGTGGACACAAAGTTGACCATAAGCCAGCAATGTGCCCCAGCAAGTGAGGAAGGCTGATGGTATCCTGGGCTGCATAAGGAGCAGCACTGCCAGGAGAGTGAAGGAAGTGATCCTTCCCCTCTGTTCAGCACTGACAAGGCAACACATGGAGTGCTGTGTCCAGTTCTGAGTTCCTCCATACAAGACAGACATGTACATGCTGGAAAGAGACCAGTGAAGGGCCACAAGGATGATGAAGGTACTGGAGCAACTCTCCTATGAGGAAAGGCCTGGAGAAAAGAAGGCTCAGGGAGATCTCTTAGCATCTATAAATACCTGCAGGGAGGGTGCAAAGAGGATGGAGCCAGGCCCTTTTCAGTGGTGCACAGTGACAGGACCAGAGACGATGTGCACAAACCAAAGTGAAACACAGGAGGTTCCCTCAGAACATGAGGAACCACTGTCACACTGTGTGGGTCACCGAGCACTGGCACAGGTTGCCCCAAGAGGTGATGGGAGTCTCCTTCCTTACAGACATTCAGAAGTCTTCTGGACTGTCCTGAGCAGCCAGTCTAGGCAACTGTGCTTAAGGAGAGGGGTTGGTGGGACCAGATGACCTCCAGAGGTCCCTACCAACCTCAGCCCTTCTGTGACTATGCGATACTTAGTTGTTTAGGATACTGATGGCTAAGAACTGGTGGAAATGAGAAGTATCGCAAGTAGTGACTCCATGTACCCACCAGATGGCAGAAACCAGCTGAGGCCCAGGTCCTACCAGGCTCTCACTGGGTATAAAAAAATGCCAGACTGGAGGATCCACCAAGGGTGTACATAGTGCTTGTCAAAGAACTGGGAAATTCTTCTCCCTAAAAATCACTGGAAAAGTATTAAAAGATTACTTTGATTTTGTAGTTATCATCTGGGTAAAGGGAGAAGGTTTGACTGGGATGAACAAGGAAATACAAACAACTACTTTTTACCAATGATTAACTTGATCTTTTGGTTTCTTAAACTCTGCTAAACATCTCTCCATTAAAAGGACATTTTGAAAAGAATACCTGAATGAACTTGAGTAATATTTAACAGAGCTGTTGAAGAAGAGAGTGGTAAGTAATTTCAAGCCTGCATTTGAAAACCAGAAATCTTTTCAGTGTCCTAGGGAATCAGGCACTTTCTGAGGCTTCCCAGTGCCACAGTTATTATACAGACAAGCCATTCTTGTTCTCACTCTTTACTGAGTCCTCAGTGTATCTGGATCTGCACAAGTTCCTTCAATGTTATTGTCCTACGTGCATGTTCATGAATCTGTGCATCACATTTCTTTCCCAGAGATGAAAATTTGTCCATTTGAAATTCTTCTGGGGCTGAACTCAGTGTGCACACTCTCCTGACAAGCTCTTTGACTGGGCTTCCCCTAAAATGTGGAAGCAGCTGCCCCTTTTTTCTCAGACAAATGGAGGTAATGCTCACCCAATTACTCTTGCAAGCAGAGCAAGAACATAAAAGACAGCGTCAGTCCTCCTGCTGGAGGTGATGTGGGTCCACTGCTGTGAAAAGAACTGCCCAGCCCTAGTGACTGCCCTCCGAGGATGCATATAAACAGGTCCCTGACACATGAAGTAGTCATTAGATAAAAATCATGAATGACATTTCCCAAGGAATGGGGAAGGAAATGAAGTACTTGAACTTGTTTCATTCATTCAGATGACTGCTTCAGCAATTCCTTGGTCTAAATAACTGTTTAAAAACCTGCCTTGAAAGCAAGATGTTAGCATGCGTATCAAAAATGAGCAAAGATACATCTCTGCAAGCTCTGAACAACAGCTAGATTGACAGCAGGCCAGTGCTCTGTTACTTCCTATTGACTATTAAAGGTTCTCCACTCAGGGGTCAGACTTCTCAGCATTACCTATACTTAAAGAGCTTAAAATGGGATTCCAGATTCCCCTTAAACCTTAACTGTTGCAATATCTGCTTTAGAGGCTTACTGCCCTCTTTTGATCTAGTTTAAAACATTTCCTCTCGCCTAAATCTCATTTTTAGAGAAGAGGGTATTAACTGCCAAGGTATTCAACCACTTAGTTTCATAGACTGTCAAAATAAACTACCTAGGATTATTTCCCTTTCTGACTGCACTCACAAGAGAAAGCAAACTAAAACAGGGAGAAACTGATGCTGCAGAAAACTGTAAGTACTCCCATCAAAACTCTAAGGTGTGAGTTCCCCACCACTGGCAAGCGCTGTTGCTAGAGCATCTCTATCATATCCATCCCAGAACAGAATAATCTGAATGCTTGCATAAGTTGTGGGTCTTTTGTGGGTTACTTTTTTAAGGCAGAAGAATTAAAAAATGACAACTGAAAAAAAATGAGGATGAGGATGTATTACACTCTGTCACCTTTTACTCCCCTTCTCTCTGCTCTCAGTGTTTGTTTCACCTTTAGTACCTGGCATAATCACATAGTGAGTTCTAACTGGTTGTTCTTCTGTAACGCCACAGGTGACCCTAAAATTTAGAGGTGACTGACAGCTTGTAAGATCCTGTAATTGTAATTAAGATCTGATCTAGTTTGCAAAACCTGCGGCCACATGCACACAGAAAAAAAAAAAATAAAAAAATCTGACACTGTTTGGTCCTGAAGGACCAAAGCCAGGCTTGACAATATTCAAGAAGCATTTGGGCAATGCCCCCATACACACGGTGTGAATGTTGGAGTTGTCCTATGCAGGGGTAGGAGCTGGACTCAATGGTCCTTGTGGGTCCCTTCCAACTCAGAATGTTCCACGATTCTATAATTCTATGAAAACTTGCTGTGTTTCCCAAGCCATTTACCCATACTGATTTCAGCCAGGTCTGTGTTACACAACACAAGCCAATGTAATTAGAACTGTATCTACACAAGTAGTACAGCACCAAAATGCATTTAATTGAGGTGGCATGGGTTATTTGCTTGTCAGTTCACCTCAGCTTGCCTATCTGGGACACACTCACCACAGAAACTACTTCAGTTTTTAAATGAGGTAGGGTTACGTGGGAGCATTTGTTTTAGCCTAACAGGCAGAGACCTCCGTTTTTTCCAGCTGTGTTATCTGTTGTGTTAAAAATGGGAAGCAGCCAAGTCTTCACAGTCCATATTACCGGTTCATTCAGCACGGAGCTTTGGTAACATCGTGTTATACAGAACTTGTGGTCTGGCTGAGATGCTTAATAGCACACAGGAACCTGAAATACTACAAATTGATCTGATTTGATTTGAAGAACTGTTTTTAAACTTGTTGTGGGGCTCCTGGCTCTTTGTGCAGCGTTTTTTTTGCCAAGGAAGAACATGAATGTGATAGAGGAAACCATGAAAACAGGGGAGATGGAAATCCCCAATATAAGAAGCATATGGAACTGTTGGAAGAGGTCCAGAGGAGGGTCACAAAGATGATCAGAGGGCCAGCGGAGGGTTACAAAGATGATCAGAGGGCCAGAGCACCTCTGCTATGAGGACAGGCTCAGAGAGTTGGGCTTGTTTAGCCTGGAGGAGAGGAGCCTCCAGGGAGACCTTATAGCGGCTTTCCAATACCTGAAGGGGCTACAGGAAAGCTGGGGAGGGGCTTTTTATAAGGGCAAGCAGTGATAAGACGAGGGGGAATGACTTTAAATTGGAAGATTCAGATGAGAGTTAGAAAGAAATTCTTAATGATGAGGGTGGTGAGGCACTGGCACAGATTTCCCAGGGAAGCTGTGAATGCTCCATCCCTGGAAGTGTTCAAGTCCAGATTGGATGGGGCCTTGAGCAGCCTGGTCTGGTGGGAGGTGTCCCTGCCCATGGCACGGGGTTGGAACTGGACAAGTTTTAAGGTCTCTTCCAACCCAAACCACTCTGTGATTCTCTGAAATGAAATTGCAGGAGTGCACGAGAGCCCTTTGGCGCCTTTTCCTCTCTCAGAACATCTTCAACCCACTTCGTATTGGTGAAGAGAAAGTGTTTAGAACATTGCCAGGGGTCGGACACAGCAGCTGTGACCGAAGGACACAGAATTGTCCCCAGCTGCACCCACAGCTGGCAGCCCTCTATGAAACCCCAGCTACAGCGGCTGAGCACAGCGGCTCCTCGCTTCCAGGAGGCTCCCCGAGCCGTGAGGGCACGGCGTGAGTCCTTCCCCCCATCCCCCAGAGCACTTGGTACGGCCCCGCGCGGACATCGCCTCTGCCTCGGAGCTGGGCGATACCATCTCACGGAGAAGGGGGGAAGGGGAGGGGTGGTGGGGGCTGGTTCATTCCTGGCTGGAGTGACAGTGAACATCATAGAATCACAGAACTCTTCAGGGTTGGAAGGGACACTAAATATCATCCAATTCCAGCCCCCCTGCCGTGGACAGGGACACCTCCGGCAAATGAACTCCCTAAAACTCGTTTTGGAGTTTTAGAAAGCAAATACCCTTTATTAACAGCGCTGTGTGCGTGAGGGAATGAATTCCACCAATCATGCGTAACGAGAAAAGAGCTGGGGACAGAATATATTTCCTACTTACAAGCATGTGTATAAATTTTCCCAGAAATCTTATGCATCTTCTATTACTTTTCTAATTTTAATGTTATTTTGAACAGCCAAATCTCTGCTAGCTGGAGCTCTGGAGCCATCTCTCTGACTTTGCATTTTTAGATAAGGAAAGACAGTATTGCCTGGGAACAGCACTATTTTTTTTTTAAAAAAAATACTATCAGAGGAATAGCCTGTGTCTAACTTTCAAAAAAGAATACAGTTACATAGATGGCACTTAACTGAAGTTAGTTAGAAAACTAATTCTATAGAAATCTAATCGTACGTTAGTTTAAATCAAAATATTCCACTTTTTATAATAGTAAATACTTATTGTACCAGGAGAGCAGCATGGGACACTGCGACTGCTCTGTCTGTGTGTGTGTGTGTGTGTGTGTGTGTCTGTGTCTGTGTCTGTGTGTCTGTGTCTGTGTGTCTGTCTGTCTGTCTGTCTGTCTGAGGTGCTGGGGGGTGCGTGGGGGTGTGTCTGTCTGTCGCCTCCCCCCATCTCCGCTGTAAATGGGAGAAGCCGGGGCGGTTCCCTGTGTTTATCCTTCCTCCCCTCCCCGCCTCCATTGGTAGAGCCCGGGCGCGTGCGCGGTGCGGGATGACGGAGGAGATGGCGAAGCCGGGCGCGGGCTCTGGGGCTGGAGCTGCGATGGCGGGGGGCGACGCCGAGAGAAGGGACAGCGAGAAGGGCGATGGCGAGCAGAGGGACGGCGGGGAGGAAACAGCCGCCGCGCCCCCCCCGCGCGGTGCGGGTGCGGGTGCTGACGGCGCCGGGGCGAAGCCGCTGAGCGCGGCCGAGTACGCGCGGCGCGTGCACCAGTGGCTGTGGGACTCGTACTGCGGGTACCTGGGCTGGCAGGGCTGCCTGCCCGCCCTCATCGCCGCCTCCGCAGCAGCCGCCGGTGCCCCCCGCGCTGCCCCCGCCCCGCCGGGATCCGCCCCCGCCGCCCCCTACAGCCCCTTCTACCCCTTCGCCCCTTTCGCCGCCACCGCGCCCCGAGCAGCAACCACCGCGCCCGCAGCCGCCCCCTCGGCCCCACCGGCGTGGCCGGGGGCGCCGGGCAGGTTGTCCGCGGTGCCCAGGGCGGCCGCCAGCAGCGCCCACAGGGACTCGGGGCGGCCGGCAGGTGAGCGGGGGAACGGTGTGGGTGGCTTCGGCGTGGGGACAGAGAGGCTGAGGGGGGAGGCGGGCGGCGGTGCTTGCATCCTCCCCCGGCAGCGCCTGCGTGTGTGTCATCCCTAGTTCCTCCCGGCGTGTGTGTGCGTGTCATGTCGTGTGTCACCCCTTCCCCAACAGCGTGTCCCCTCTAGCGTGTCCCCTCTCCTCCAACAGCGTGTGTGTCCCCTCATCCCCATCATCGCGTGCCCCCTTTCCCAATATTGTCTCATCCCCCACCTGGAGCAGCAGCTGCGTGTGTGTTTGTATTATCGTGTGTCCTCCCCCTCCAGCCCCCCCCCCCCCCCGCTGCTCGGGAAAGGGGAGCTGGAAGCTGGGAGGGTTGCAGCGTTGGGGGTTGCAAGCGGGAGTTGCAGTGGGTGACAGCAGGGGTACCGCGTGTGTCAATCCAGAGCCTGATCCAAAAGCAGGTTGGAGAGGACCGGCTAATATGATAGAGCTTAGAACATCACTGCTTGTTAGATGTTTTCATAGGTAGGAAGGGGTTTTGGGTTTTTTCAGTGAGACTTATGGTCACAGGCTTGTAATGCAGCCTCTTAGTTTAGGTGTCATCTTCTGAACTTGGGCTCTCTCAGTGCTCAAATGAAATTATTTAATAAAATGGAAGCAGTCGGCGTGAAAACATGCTTACGTTCAGCAAGTGGAAACGGAGCCCGAGATAAACAAGGGTCTGTTAGGGCTATAAATATTGGAGACTCTGCACAGCAGCGCTTCTGTTTATATTTCTTCAAGAGTAAGACAAACTTGTTCTGATCACAGCAGCGATAAAACCTGGAGCACAAGCATTTCAAGTGGAGATGTTCCCTTGGACGTTTGGTAGCACTTGGAATAGTGGTGGAAAACGGTGGAGCAGAACACTTCAAAAGGACTTTGGGGAGAAGCCAGGTCTCCTTTCTTTCTGCAGGGCAAAGTACAGCTTTTCTGATCTGTAACACTGTTTATAAGCTCAGTGGCTGGGTGAAAATGTATTTAATTGCTTTTTGTTTCTTTTAAAGGGAAGGGAGTCTGGCTGTTGAACTTGCTTCTTTCTTGTGGCTTTGAGCAGGTCCTGTTTAAACAAGGTTATAACAAAAAGTAGTATTTTCTTTAATAGTGCCCTGCTTTTGAGTTATAGATTGCTTATAAACAGAGAAAAAGAATATGGACAAAGGCTAGACTGAAGCGATTCTTGGATTTTCACGAGGCTTGAGGAACAGATTGCATATCTTAAAGGTAACTTAGGGCATGAATAGGATTATCCTGTTGCTGAAGGTGGTTATTCTGAGTGTTAAATACTGTTGCAACACCCGGCCTTCCTAAGGGAACTCTGTGTGATACAGTGATAGGATACTATTATAAACAAAGGCTGTTGTGCTGGTCTTTGGCTCCAGATCACAAATGGATGTATCTGGAACAGCTAAAGCGATTATGGCTCCTTCTTTTCCACTGCAGATTATTGCCCACACAACAGGCTTGGCAGGGCAGGTCTTGTATCTGTCCCTACGCCACTGCAGTTTACAGCCTGGTTTGCTTACGTAAGCTGGAACAAGGGACAGCTCGTGTTAATGTTGCAGATCTTGAACCAGGATGTCACCAAGTGGAAGTGGCTGCTGCCTCTTCTAGCTCAATCTGCCTGCAGGTGTGTGTTAGAGCGCCAGTGTTAATAGCGCTCTGGGCAGCAGGCTCTTTATGGATTTAGAGATTTAAGACACTTCCTCCCCTCACCCTTCCTTGCCTTCCTGCTGGAGATTACTGCTCTTTTGCTGAGAACAGTGGAGCAAAAAGTGTGCTCAGGCCTCACCTGCTCTGCCAGGCTGACGATTGCAAACCCGTCATTACTGCTAGGTTAATGTAAGATCCTAGACTGTGAGCTGAGATGGATGCATGGTGTGTTTGTTGTCCTTGCCTTACAAACAGCAGCTCTTGGCAAACTAGTGCATTTTTGGTAGGGGGAACATCAGAATGCTGTATTTCATTATAATGAAAGATGTCTGTAGGAATTTTTATCCCAGGTATGAGCAGTATTTTCATCTGCTTGTGTTTCTGGGTCTGACTTGAGCCAAAATAGGCTGTGTTTTACTTTTAGAGAGCTGTTACTTGGTACATATATGACAGCCTTGCTGCTGTGCAATAGGAAGGTTGTGGTAGATCTAAGATATAATATGCCTGTTATCTGAACCCTCAGATTTACTGAAATGTGTCTCTATGAAGCTGTTCTAAACAAAAGAACACAAAAATTAATACATCTTCAGTATACTTTGATTCTTCAGCGGGGTGGGTTTTTTCCTGTAATCCTGGTTATGAGGGTACTCAACTCTGAAAAAGTTTGGTTTCATTTAAGAACTGAATTTAAATAGTTCAGATAACTTTTTTTATTAATAAACTTTTTGAAGTTTTCTCAAAGAAGACGTGAGTTGAGATCAAAATCTTGAGAATGTTTTTTGCAGTGAGGTTAATGCAGAACATTCTTTAGGTGACAGTGTTACCTTCATGTCAGTGCAGTAAGACCTGTGTAACTTTAACTCTTTCTGTTACAGGTCGGGAATTCATGATCCCTTCGCTGGCACACAGGTTCATCGCAGAGATGGTGGATTTTTTTATTCTGTTCTTCATTAAAGCAACCATTGTTTTAAGTATTATGCACCTCAGTGGAATAAAGTAAGTTGAATGATTTTGTGCTTTGTTATACACAGCTTTAAGAAGCCCTTTTTGCTCTTTGAGGTGTTATGATGTATATATGGTTTATTCCCATGATGGCACTTAACAGCTGTCAGAAGTTGAGAAAAAAGCACCACTTGGTTAACCTCCTTTCAAATATTTCCTGATTTTGGGTCAGCTGATGGAAACAAAGAATTTGGTGTGAGTCTTCATAGGCTCACAAACTTTTTAAGGAGACAGAGTAAACGTGTCCTATTATTTTGGGGGGGCAATGGCAAGTTTTTTTTAGAAAGTCCTTTAAAAATTTCCAAGAAAAAAACATTGACAAATTATTTTTTTAAACAGGCTTTAAAAATGTCCCTGATCTGGCTAGGATGGAGTTAATTTTCTTTGTAGTATCGCCTGTGGTACTGTGTTTTACGTTTGTGACCAAAACAATGCTAACCCACAACAAAACACAGCCTGATTGCTAAGAATGCTGTCCTGCTGCAGCTTCTACTGGGCTTAAGTTGGGTTTCTCAAAAAGTATGGTTAAGCATCCTGTGTATCAACTGTACACTAGACTGAAAGATGCTTCATTTCATGTTTTATACTCAGATGTCATCATTTATCTCAAAGACTTGTTTCTTTTGTATCTTCTGCTTTAACTGTAGATTTCTTATTCCATAGCTCATTTAGTACCTCTGCTTTGGCTGGTGTAATCAAATATCTCAGTCTGATGAGGAGATGAGACCTTGGTGTACTCGGTAATTCCATTACTTAGACACATTTCAGAATCCAAATTTTCTTTCAAAGAAAGAACCTTCCAGACTGTAAACTGGTACTCTACAGATAACCATCTTTCAGACAGCCTAAACTGCTGCTTGAAAGGTGTGTGGAAGAGGTCAAATCTAAAGGAATAAGTACATCAATGGAAATGATCAGTGGTTTTTGTTCAGATAAGCATGCAATTAAATTGCCAAACACTTGATTCTGTTTAGTTGCCAAAACCTCCAACTCTTAACTTGACAGGTTGCGTTTCCATTTTTGTTTTTTAGTAGATTGAGAATGATACAAAATGAAGCACTGGAGAGATGGGGGAACAACTGTATGTGTATTGCTTCTGTGAAGTAGTGAAGGTGATGGAAAGAGAGGGAGCCTTTTTCAACTAATTTACAGTATATGCAATATTGGCTCTTGCAAAAGTAGTAGTAAGTTGCTTACAAGAAACTTCAGAAAAATATTGTTTATTTGGTTGGGTTTTTTGTGCACGAGATGTGGTGTGCTGGAGATTAGGCTGGGGAGCTGCTGTGAAAGAAGTCCATCCTCCAGGCTCAAGACACACTCTGGGCCAAGGGAAATGCAGGTTGTACCACACTATTCTGTGAATTTCTTATCTTTTTCAATCCTAAAGTATGAATAAAGAGGAGGGCAAGTAGTGCAAATACAGATGGACTGTTTTGAAGTGGGATTGCCTGTGTGTTTCTGTGGGAGTAGTAATTCTCACTCGGGTGTGTCAGTGAAAAGTCCTTGCCTAAGTACATGTTGCAAGTGTGTCCATTCCAGGTATCAGATAATAAAAAGTTTTAAAATGTGCAGAGTTTATCTTGTGTAAATAATGTGATTGACTCAAAATTGATGCTCTGCATTACTTCGTTGGGGTAAAAACCTGAAGGTTTCAATTGCTTTAAGTTAGAAACATCCATCTTGTATGCCAAGGTGCCCGTCTCTAGGAGTATGATGAGCAGTAAAGACTAAATCAGGGGTGTGAAATTCACAGCCCCTGGGCTGAATCCAGCCTTCCACCTTGTTTTATATGGCCTGGCACCTTGTTTCCACCCAGCGGCAGTGCCGAGCTTCGTGCCCCTGCCAGCGCCGGTCACATGTGCAGTGTGTGACGCGTGTTACGCTGCAGGAGCAGAATGGCGGGAGCCGTGAGTTTGGCACCCCTGGACTACAGAGACTAAGGAACCCTGATCGTGCAAGGGAGGATACATCTCCTTCGCTTGCTTAGGGAGACTTGCATTTTCTCCCTTGCATTTGTAGAGAAGAGTGGCTTCATCATTTTTTCTTCAGAGTTCCTGTATGGAAGTGACTTGGATGCCTTCCACTTACACCAAGTTAGATGATTACACACAGAATCTTTTGTTTATCTCCCAAGAAGCGCGAGACTATTCAGAATTATTCTGTAGCTCCCTACCCAGAGGCACTGTTGTGTAGAAGTGCTAATAGTCATCTTTTCGTAATGAAAAAGATAAACTACACAGGAACTTGGAAGGAAAACCACTGTTCTGAATCTTAATGGCTTATTCAGTATCAGAGAAGCCAGGGAACTTTTGCTCTTTTACTAATTCCAAAACTGAAGGTGTGAATTCTGACATTAAAGGGGTAACACTAGTATTGGGAGAAGGATGGTTTTAAAGTTCAGTCTTGATTTTTACAGGGACATCTCTAAGTTTGCCATGCATTACATAATAGAGGAAATAGATGAAGATACGTCCATGGAAGATTTGCAGAAAATGATGGTGGCAGCTCTCGTCTACAGGCTGCTAGTCTGCTTCTATGAGGTAACTGCTCATAAGCATTAACTCCTGTAATTCATATTTTTTGAATAAATGTTTAAGAAAAATCATCTTTGCAGTATTTTGGATGATGCTGAAGCTTAGGGCATTCACATAGTTTTGAGGTAAACCAGATTTAGTAGGCCGATGAACAAACACAGTAGTGTTTTGTGGAGTTGAAATAACATTTCTTTTACAGATCATCTGTATTTGGGGAGCAGGTGGAGCAACCCCAGGGAAATTCTTGCTTGGACTGCGAGTTGTGACGTGCGATACATCCGTGCTTATTGCACCCAGCCGTGTGTTAGTCATTCCATCTTCCAATGTCAGCATGACAACGTAAGTGCTCGAAGCTGTCACGCTGCTTTCAGGTTCATAGTGTGGAAAGGGTGTGGTTTGGAAGGAAAGGCATCGTGTCTTTATTAGTGGTCTTTGCAATAATTAGTTTGTGGGAACTATTGTTAAGATGCTGTGATCCAAGAACAGCAGTTATTTGACTGTGAATATTTTTCAGGCTAGGTGGTAAAATAACCTCTGAACTCTGGAGATTGATTTTTGTGCTCTGTGAAACTGAGGCACTAAAATTGAAAGTAAACTAACTACAAGTGAACGTAAGGCACTGATTGTTTTATTCTCATTTCAGGTCCACAATACGAGCTTTGATCAAGAATTTTTCCATTGCTTCATTTTTTCCTGCATTCATTACGCTGCTGTTTTTCCAGCACAACAGAACAGCGTACGATATCGTGGCAGGGACTATTGTGGTCAGAAGAAATGGAGTCAGATGATACCGAAAGATGAGATTTCCAGAACTGTTTTGAACATCCCCTCCCACCCCAGTGAACACAGACCTACCCCAAAACTGAAACTGAGGTGTCTGTAGGACTCTTTTGCCCAAATTAAATGGGAACTGATTGATTTGGAAGCTAAAGAAACTGTTTTGCTCCAGTATGATGCCAACGGCTTCCTTTGAGGTATTGGAGTTTTCATGAAAGCCAAAGAAGTCTGGGAGAAACAATATGTATTAAATCTGGAAGTATTAACCTCTGGTGAGAAAGAAAGGAGCTGTTCTGTTCATCAAGACTGTGAAAAGCAGATACCTAGAAATGCTTGACCTTACAAAAAAAAATGTTGTTTCCACATTGTTGGATGTTGACAGGTAACTAAAAACTCAGTTCATTTCCCAAGCAGTTGCCCAAGCCTTACAATAATCTCTGAGAGGAAGAGACCTGCAGTATTAGCGAGGAAATCACATTAATTAAATTGCCATGTGTGTAGAAAGAGATGAGCAGTGTTTATCATATCCCATATATTACGACTACACAGATCATATTCCCTCACCTCTTGAGTATTTTATCAGGACATTGATGTGAAAAGCTTTTTTGCATGTTTGTCTCAAGGACTGTCACTTATTTCACGTTGTGAAAGCTAATGAAGAGGCAAGACCATAGCTGCTTGCTCTCTGGGAAGGCTGTGTTACACCGCAGTATTAGCGAATGGGTGTCTGTATGTAATTTCAGAGCTAGGAACAGTATGGGTCGTGCTCATGGAATTAACTTTTCTGCTTCTCTTTGGAGTGAAAGCACTTGTCCATTTCTTGCCTGTAACACCAAGCAAAACAGAATGTGTTTCAGGAGCATGCAGAAAATGTTAACTGAAATGTTTTATGGGTGTAAACCTCTGAAGTGCAAATACTGGTTATTTTCACTTTATAATTCTGGCTAATTGTACATTCAGAATAACTTATATACTGAATAAAGAAGCCTGATATTTTGCATGATTACATAGCTTTGGTAATTCATTTCTTCTCATGTCGTTAGTATCTTGGGAAAGGAATATAAGCAACAATGTTAATGTGTTACGAAAATTTGAGTAAGAACCCAGTTTTAGTGTGTTCCTCCCACAGGTGTAACTTGCCCCACAGTAGCTGAGGTTTTTGCCCTGCTTTCAGTTTTGAACAGTGGTTGGATTGGCAACAGAAATTCTTGAGAGGCTGGTTATCTCTCATTGTCATGTGAAATCGCTAAATCAGGAACATGGTAATATTCTGCGGTACTTCAGTTTGACAAGTGGTGGTTGTCTGTTTATAAATATTATGTTCTGCATACATGTTCTCATCTTCAGTTATAACATTTCAGGAGCGGATTCACTACTTAATAATGGGACTAGAATAGTTTGGGTTGGAAGGCACCTTAAACCCCATCCAGTTCCACTCCCTCTGCCATGGGCAGGGACACCTCCCACCAGACTAGGCTACTCAAGGCCCCATCCAACCTGGCTTTGAACACTTCCAGGGATGGAGCATCCACAACTTCCCTGGGAAACCTGTGCGAGTGCCTCAATACCCTCAGCATGACGAATTTCTCCCTAATGTGCAATCTACATCTTCCCCCTTCCAATATGAAGCCAGTAGCTAGGTTTTAATAGCTCCGTAAAAATCACCTGCTGGCAGATGACTGACACGCTATCATACAGCTCTGAGCTTAAGTCTGCAGTAAAATTCTCCTCTGTAAGAGGGAATGTCTAACTAAAAAATCTGTATCAGTGTCACTGTCAAAAAGCAAAGGCTGGAGCAAGAATATGACATCACTCAAGGCAGAGTTCATCACCGTGTACAGTTAAGCTGCAGACACCCCCATGGGGAGTTAAAACTCCCAGGCAATAGTTCATAGTTTTTATTGATGGCATTTATCCCATGGTGTAACATGTTAATTATACTGTAATAAACATGGCTTTAATATTAAACTTTTCCTTATTATCCAAAGTCACCACAGTCCATTTCAGTAAATATAAAAATATATACTTAATACTTTTTACAATACTGGTTTTTGGTCCAAACAAAAATGGATCAGAAAAGCCAATAAACTTACTTTAAGAATTCCCAATTTTTAAAGATTTTCTAAATGGATTTAGGCAACTTTGAATAATGGAATTTACATAAAATCTGAGACAATACTAAACAAAAATGGCCGTAACACACAAAATTAAAATTTCAATTTCACAGATTTGTTATGCCAAAAAGTACATAGAGAAACAAAATCATATTTACACGTTTCATAATAAAATAACAAAGGTGGGACAGGTGATACGGGGCTGTAAGAATGAAAATATAGAAATAGCATATAATTATTAAATGAAGAACTACAGATCTAACAAGTCCTTAGCATGGATCATCCTTTAATCAGTCTTCCTCTATCAGAAAAGTTGTAGCGCACGATACACCCAAACTCACCCACTTCACACATAACACCAGCACAAACTCAGCATAGAAATCATTCGTTACCAACATTCTCTACTCTATACAGCATCCCTCGCTGATATAATTACAATTTCGAGGCGTCAGTAAACGCAGATGAGCGCACATAGTGGTGCAGATGAAGAGGTATTGTACAAGCCATTCACTGTGCAGGCTCTACTCACGGCTACAGCCAAACCATGCCGAGTCAGTGAAAGAAGTAATTTGCTGGAGTCTAAAATAGTTTCACTTGAGAACGGCCCTGTTGCCAACTCTATTCGTTACCAAAAAGAAATCTAACCAGGGAGGAGGGGAGGGAAGGAAGGGTCAG
This sequence comes from Tapera naevia, assembly GCA_033556795.1. Taxonomy (NCBI): domain Eukaryota; kingdom Metazoa; phylum Chordata; class Aves; order Cuculiformes; family Neomorphidae; genus Tapera; species Tapera naevia. The sequence continues at coordinate 5,137,989 of JAUMJJ010000086.1, forward strand.
CAGAGTTTTGTTTTCCTTTAGGCAGAGCTGACTTCAGCTAACCCAGCATGAGGTACAGTCCCAACAACTGAACAATGCAGGGTAGTAGCTGCTTCGGAAGTCGCTTTACCAAACAGGTGATTATTTTCTACGTCTAACTGCAGTCTTTATCTTCCGACCAGAAGCTGAAGATCCAGAGGCAGAGAAAACATTTTTCCCATTAGCCCTATCAAAAGAAATCAGTAGTTCAGAGTTTAGGACAGTGTAGCTGAAAATGCAGTAGCAGCACTGAGCAGATATTCCAGAACAACTCTTTCATAATCTTGTCTCACTAGTTACCAGCTGGAAACAAAAGCAATGTGACGAACAAGAGGAAGAGAGTTCCAGAAACCAAAAGCAACTAAAACTTCTCTTATTCAGAAGGAAAGTGGCAGCGTAAACGGTCAGGTACAGTCTCCTACCTCTCGCGAACAAGACAGTTTCACAACACCACACTGATGTGCAGTATTTCTGACCGCTAGACTCTACTCATTAAAGACACCGTTGCTTAGGTCAGCTGGTCAGGCTAATACAGGGAACGATGCCCAGTTTAGTTTCAGACTCCAAGGTTCACCTGAATACCTCAAGATTTAACAGCAGCAGAGGCTGAACACTGTCCATGGACATTACCCGAAGCTCAAGTTAAATTCTGATACGGTCTCTTACCCCATTGTAAATGCCGGAGGCTGGCTGAACGAAAATCCAGAAGAGCCAGAAGGCTGCGCCGGCGCTGCTGGTGCAGGATTTGCACCGAATGTAAATACTCCAGGGTTACTGGGAAAGTTGAAATTAGATGTATTACTTCCAAACTGGAACACAGAACCTGGGAAGATGGGGTGGAAGCAGAAGGGAGTTAAGAAAGTTGAAAGTAGATATCTCAAGAAAATAACCACAATATTTAGTGATAGGGTTGCAGCCTCCACATCTGCTAAGCTTCTTCTGGAGAAAGCTTACTGGGGAGCTGGCACACCTATGGCACATCCTCCATAGTCAGGAGTGAGACTTAAATCTGTATCCATTGTTTTTAATCCTTACACTTAAATATGTGTGTAATCCTTACACTTAAATACATATAGACATCTTCTTCCTCCATATAATTTAAGATGCACTTCATGAAAAACACAATAAAAATGCAATCTTTGAGAGCAGAAAGGAAGAGGATGGTCAGCACTCACCAGCGCTGGGGGCAGCAGAGCCAAACCCCGGCTGCTGGGCCGCTTGCTGTCCGAACAGAGAGGGCTGAGTACTGCTCGTCACTGAGCCGAAGGCAGGAGGAGCAGGCTGAGCGCCAGCTGAGAACAACGTTGTTGACAGCGATCCAAAACTTGGAGCGCTTGGCTGGCTGGACCCTTGGCTCTGGCCAAATGCTGGTGGTTGACTGGCGCCAAATGCTGGGCCAGCAGTAGGTGCTGAAGGCCCAGAGCCAAATGGAAACGAAGAGGATGACCCTCGGGGAACAGAAGAGAAATGTTAGTTATGTGCAGGCTTCTCCCTCACCAGAATCAATCAAGAAACAAAAGTGCTAAAGCCTCCTGTTTGCCAAGTGTGGTAGCTGAATACTCACTGTAAGTTCAAACTAATTGTCTGAGTGTATAAATCAAGTGTGGGAATTGCACCTTTTCTTGCAAATAGCATAAGAAACACCATATTTATGAGAGTCAGACAAATCTCAAAAACTTTGGTTGTCCAGACTCAATTTCTGTGTTAACATTCATGTTCTAGAAACAGATTCCCACAAACACTACATTTTAATTGTTACTTAGTAAAAGCTGGTTTTATCACACACAGAGAATATTCATTCAAATAGTATTTTTCAAACATGCAAAATACAGCTCCTGATTCATCAGGATCAGCAGAACTGCACCCCTCCCTGCCCAAGTGTTGGCCGTGATCCAGTTCTGGAGGGCAAATCAAGCTTGCAGTGATCTCTCTGTTCTCACAAACTCTGTTTAGCAGAGTGATTCTCGGCACAAAATCATCAGACAACCAGCTTGTTCGTTTAGCTGCCTCCGTTCTACACAGCCAGAAGAAATAACGAAACAAAAATAGGTGACTGAACAGTGACTCTGAACACAGACACACACACACAGAGAGTATCTGATGCGCAAAAGGGGAGATTGGAAACAGCAATGTTAATGAAATTTAAGCAGGCTTCAGGCAACAGAAAATAACCTCTATTGCACCATTACTTGGAAAGCCTGACTGTTTTCCTTTCCAAGATGACAAACAGATACTCAAAAAAAGTTAATGCAGAAGCCTTCAACTCCATATAAAAAAAAACAAAAACCTGTGTGAAGATGTTTGAAACACTGCTTTGTCTGCTAATGAAAATGACACTGAAAGTTACTGATTTGTATGCAGGTTGATTTGCTTGGTTGTTATAATTTAGGACTGTTTTCTCTCCATTTCTGATACACAAAAAAGTGTTCAAATTTAACTTCTGTTAACGACAAGGTTAAGCAATCAGATCAAACCAGGTTAAGTCTGTTTCTCACAGGTTCAATCTTATTTCCAATGTATTGCTGGCCTAGCAGTAATACAGATGATTTGGCAGACTCAAGCCTTGTGTCATACTGCTAAATTCATGCAGTGGTGTAAGGGACATAAAACATGAAGAAACTTCATAAGATTCTTTTCTCTGTCTTCTCTAAATTGCTAGAAAATTAACAAACACTGGCCACGACCCTGATTAGAAACCGGTTCTTAAGCAGCAGCAATTGCACACAGGGGTCCTGTGTTTGCATGTAGTTGTGAAAGACAGATTTTGGAAATCTTGACAGGATTCAAAACACTCGAGAGTTAGGTATAGGAGAGAAAAATCAGGCAAGTTGTCATTCATTGACTTCTAACTGTCAGCACCCAACTGATAGTGAGAAGGAGGAAAACTGTCATTCTCATGGTGAAAAGTTCCTACGCAAATTGAAATCCAATAAAGGGCTATCCTTTCCATAAAAACAAAGCTGCTGCCAGTTCATTCCTAAACTGTGTTTCCCAGGCTGTGAAAAACTTAGCCTGAAGTTGTACTGCTGAATATAAATACTCAGTACTTTTCTAGAGACTTCCATACATTCTCCCTACACATTATCCAAGGTAAAATATTCATGAAATAGTTATTTCCTTGATCCTCTATGTAAAGGCAAAAAGAGAAGAGCATCTATTTAAAATGTACCTGTTGAACTTGATGTGGTTGTGGCTCCAAAGGTAAAGCCAGGATTTGCTGCATTGGTACTGCTGGCTCCCGAACCAAAGAGAAATGAGGCAATAGCTGGGCCGGTGCTGGAAGATGTGGTTGCTGGTTTGTTTTCTTGAGAGAAGCCAAATGACTGAGATCCTGCAGATTCTGCAGAATTGCCAAAAACAGAGCTGCTCACAGTGTTACTGGGCTGTCCAAACACGAAGGGAGCGGGAACTGGCTGAGGATTCGTAGAAGAGACGGTGCTGCCAAACACACTGCTGCTGTTGGCTGAAGTGGTGGGTACGACCGTGCTGGAGGAACTAGAGCTCAAAAAGCTGAAGGATGGATTTGCTGCTCCTCGGTCTGAAAGGAAAAACACTACATAAACCACGCCAGAAATGCCAAAAGTAGTACAGCACACAGACTTCACTGTACAAAGAGCAGCCATGAATGACACCCCAAAAACTGTTCCAGCTACTGGCACTTAGATAAAATCTAGACTTAATGTGCTGATCCAGATTTAATGTGCTCATTCTCGCCATCTACAATTAAAGAAATGGAAGAGTTGTGAAGAACAAGCACACCACTGCACTCTAGGCTGCACTGGTTACGAACACTAAGCATTTGCTGTCATCACCTGAACCAGTGCTAACCAGTACCTCTGACATCAAGTAAAACCGTTTTTCAGATGTTCTTAGAAGAGAAGATCCATCACCTGAAACAGTGCCAGGGCTTTTCTCAACAGAGTACTGGAAATAAGCCTGTGCCTACAGTGTCAAGTCAAGCAAAGTTTATCATTCTCCAGCCTCACTCTTCTGAGCTTAACTTCACTGTACTTAAACACCTGCAAGACTTGTTTACAGGAGCAAGAGAGAACAGTACTGAGGGCAAGTTTTCAGACTTAAAATAGGGCTGTCTTTTAAAGTTGTTATTTTTCTTTCCCTAAGCATCTGGTCTAATTCGCATTATTAATTTGTGATCTTTCAATTTCCCACTATCTTTTTTTCCCAGCAGTTACAGCCCCTTTTAATCTGTGCCATTTTTAAGAGACTATACCGTTCTTCAGAACGCTTCTTAAAATCTCCTTTTTGCACATGGTACTTCACGAAATTTCCGTGACTGAATCAAACCCCAGAACCTTACAACCAAAGTAAACCTAACTTCAAACCCACCCACCCATCTCCTCCCTCCTCCAAAGCCCACAGTCCTCCAAACCCCTGCCTGTTCAGAAGCAATTCAACCTAAGAAAGCCATGACTAAAATCAGTATAACCCTATTGTTTTGCTTTTATTCAGGGTTACTTACTGAAGCCCTTTTCCATATCACTTCAGAAGTCAGAAACCAATTCTGTTCTCTAAAACACAGTTTCCGAGTAGTACAAATGGAATTTAACAACTAGAATTTTCCTACACAGTAATCACACCACAGAAGAACTTTAATCCTCCACTGAAGACTTCAACAAATTAAACGAATACAGAACTGTGCAGAACCTATGAAGCGATTTTTTTTACTTTTGCAGTAGCAGAGAAAGAGCGGTACACCCTGCAGAACAGATGCAAGTACATGGGGAATAACATACTCCCCCTCACCTCCCTTCACTGTGAGAAACAACGCTGGCATGAGACCTCTACACTGCACCATACTACAGATCAGGGGCATCAAACTCACGGTCCCACTGTTCTCCTCCTCCTACAGTGTAACATGCATCACACATGCTGCACACGTGACCAGCGCACTGGCAGGAGCACAGGGGCAAGGAACTTGGCATTGCCGTCAAGCAGAAACAAGGTCCCAAGCCAGATAAAACACAGTGGAGGGACGGATTCAGCCCATAGGCTGTGAGTTTGGCACCCCTGCCACAGATGTTATCATCGGCTGTGCTGCTACCACCGGGACTGTACAATGTCTGAGCTCATATAAGAAGCAATACAGACTCCTTAAGGTGTGGCAATTTCTTTGTCTAATCCTAGTGTGGAAACACCCTGAAATCTAAAAAGGACTTGCTACACAGAGAGAGAATTTAGGCATTAATTAAGCCTTTTCTAAAGCTCTAATGCATGAACATATCAAATCCCATAGATTTTGTCCAGTATGGCTTCAGAGGTAAATATTTGATGGACATGAGCAGATGAGTGAAGACAAAAGATGCTCTGTTTACCTGAAGTACTGGTTTGCACTCCAAATGCAAAAGATGGCTTTGCCTGCTCAGTTTCCTTCTCCGATGGTTTACCGAAATTGAAATTGAATATAGGTTTTGCTGCACTCTCCTCTTTGGTGTGCTCAGCAGGCGCAGCTGAAAAGATAGGTTGTGCCTTTACCTCTTCATTGTCAGCTTTCTTTCCAAATGCTAACGGAGCAGCAGAAGTGACAGAGTCCTGTTTCTCTTCCGTCCTTCCCAAAACAAACTGTGAGACAGGTGCAGATTCCACACTGCCAAACGAGAAGCCTCCCTTTGTTGGAAGAGTTTCGTCCTTTTTCTCATCTGGCTTCTTAAATGCTAGAGCAGGTGATGCTGCCTCCTTTTCTGCCACAGTTCCAAAAGTGAAGCCACTGACTCCGGTTTTATTCTCATTGGTAGCTATGGAAGAAGTAGAACTCGTGCCGAAACTAAAGCCTCCCAAAACTGGCTCCTCCTTTTTTCCCTCCTGTCCCAGGCTCGGCGTCCCAAATTGAAATGTTGAAGGTGCCTGACTGGTTGTAGGTGGAAGTCCAAAGGTAAAACTGTTACTTTTACTTTCTTTTTTACTGTCTTCTGGTTTAGAGTCTGAGGAAGAAACTCCAAATTTCAAGTCCCCTGAATTAGCAGGAAACTTAAATTCCCCAGTCACAGTGTTGGATGACACAGATTCAGATGCAATGCCAAACTTAAAGCTCCCTTGCTCTCCAAATTTAAAATTTCCTGCGCTACTTAACGTATGAGAAGATTCGGAGGATGATGCCGGGACACCAAATTTAAATGAGGGCATTGCAGCATTTGAGGACACAGTGGCAGAACCAAAACCTGTAGAAATAATTAAGAATGTTTAGTTTGCAATATATGATGTGCTACATGCCAGGCATTGGCTACACAGCTGGGATTCTAATCCTGAACTTCCCAAAGTCAGAATTGTTTGTTTTTTTTTAAAAAAAACACCAAAACTAAAACCAAAACTAAAACCAAAACTAACAACAAACCACAAAACAAGAAAACTCCATCCTTCCTCTCTCCTATGCCTTTTTGCAACGGCATTCTTCTGTCCTCTATCTGGCTTTGAAAAGTATATACTAACTTCTCTGCAAGATCACATTGTTAGTCTAAATTGCAAATGAACGAAACAGAAGGCTTGTAAAGAACAACTACACCATTAATGTGAGTTTTTCCTCTCAAAACCATAATCTTTTTTTCTAGGGGAAAGCAGAGACATATTACCTGACTTACACCATATTCCAAGAGGAAAAATGAATAATTTTGTCATAACCCCAAGGAAAAATAACAGTACTTTAAAAAAAAAAAACAAAAAAACAACATAAGAGAAAATAGAAAATACACCGTAGAATACACACCCTTGTTTTTATCACTGAGCATTACCTTTGAGCTCTGCTTTGGTGCCTGGCTTTGGATTTTCACAGGGTACACATTTTGTGGCTTCCGCTTTGTTTTGGACCAAGCAGACCTCACAATCCCAGCTTCCTTCAGGCTTCTTGAATTTGTCTAAACCCAGAAATCCTCCAGAAGGAGCAGAAAATGCAGAAACACTGCTACTGGTCACAGGCACTGAACTCCCTGAAAAGTAAGAAAGATAGTTAGTCATTCTGCTTAATTGATAAACTGAACATGTACTTTTTAAGGAACACTTTAATGCTCACTGAATTACAAAGTGAACAAGCACAATGGTTAAAAAACATCAAATTACAAGTTAGTTTCAGTCAAAGTCAATCTAAGAATGTGAACAATAGAAACATTTGGATTCTTCTTCATGATCTATCTATGATTTTAAACATAAATTGAACCAATAACATTTAAACAGCAACTGGAGTTCGTATAATACAATAACACAGCCTATTTCGGGTGCACCGTACTTAATGAAAACTACTAAAAGAATTTCTGGTGACACGAGTAACTCGTAGTCAAAGTTAGCACTGTTCGAGTTAATGATCATTGTTAAGTGGCAGTGAGACTGAGAATTTAGCAGAATGTTTCATCATCAAATACAAAAGACAGACATATTCAACACTACATCATGACATGAAAAAAAAACAGAGGCAGCTACAACTCTGTGTTCAGTACACAAGCTACACTGTCTCCAACAGCAGCGGTGAGGTCCGTAAAGAAGGTTCAAAGGATAACCTTTGCATTCTGATCTTTCTTCCCTGTAAAGGAAGAGATGTCACTTGATGCCACACCCTAACAGAAAGAGCAAGGACCGAAGTGGACATCCAGAAGGCACAAAAATGTAACGTAACTGTCGTGTTCACTTACAGTTTTAAATCACCAAGTGTGGCTTTTAAGGCAGAAGTAGATGATTATGTCTCATATTCAAAACAGTAAAGAGAGGAATGGGTCTTCTCTTCCACAGCACATCCAGAGAATTTTTATCTTCTCACACTTCCCCTTGACAGATATAATACAACTGTGCAATTCTCTGTACCATGACGGCTGTGGCAAACCCCTCACATTTCCAAAATTCCTCCTTGCAATGGCTAGAACCTCAGACAGAAGTGCTAGCTGATCAACACTAAAATCAAAGTCCCTGAGAAGAAAGCTCTCTCTCAAATCCATTATCTTATCTGAAGAAATTCCACTCTTACTGTACAGGATGGTTACAAAAGCACAGTTTAGTCCATCTCAGATTTTATTTTCCCCCCTTGGGATACATTTGCAAAGGTGTTTTTTTGACATAATGCTTTATTATGTAATGTTAAGAGCCAATGAAATTTAACACTAAAGTATTTTAAAAACAATACACTCATAATGGGAAACAACCGAGCACTGAACCGAAGATGACTGCTAACTCCCCAAAGTCTGGAAGGACTCTGATCTAACTAAACAAGATCACCCATGTTCTGGAAGGCTACCCCGGGCTTTCAGAAGCATAGCTGAGCACATGGTTTTGTTTTAGCTCAAGATGACCTGTTAAAGACTACACTGTCTTGAAAACTGGCTTCACACCTCTGCTCAATTATCCACAAAGGCCAAGTGGAGACATTTTTGGCTATGTTCTGTAAATAATGTTTCTGCTTATGTTTTACAAAAGAAAAAGAACGAGTAATTTTTAACTCTTTCTGTGGAGTTCACATTTTTCCCCATAGAAAATGAGCAAACTGGTTTTAAGTTAACTAAGGCATCCAGTTTGGTAATCTTTCCTCTCTAGCTGCAAAGCAAGGTACATTTGCTTCAATTCAACTCAGCACTGATGTATTTCATCATCAGCTCAATTCCTGTGACAGGCTGGAATCTGGTCTAAGACCTCAGAAGTGCCTATAACCATTCCCCCAGACAGGCACTAATCCAGGGGTGTCAAACTCACGGCCTGCTGGCCGAATCCATCCCTCCACCTTGTTTTATCTGGCCCAGCACTCTGTTTCTACCTGGCTCCATAGGACATAGAGCTCCATGTCCCTACACTCCTGCCAGCGCCAGTCACATGTGCAGCGTGTATGATGCGCGTTACACTGCAGGAGCAGGAGAACAGCGGGAGCCGTGAATTTGACACCCCTGCACTAATCCATCCTGTCTGGCATACAGCCACACTGCTGAAAATATTTTTTATATGCAATGTATTTTATTCTGTAAAGAATGCACAGAGACTGAGATTGAAACAACAGAATAGAGAAGAACACACCTGGTTTCTCAGACTGACAAGCTACACATTTGCTGTCTTCTGCCTTATTTGATACAAGGCACACCGTACAGTCCCAAGATCCTTTTGGCTTCTTAAATTGGTCTCCAAACCCCAGGGTGACTGTTGTGTCAGTGCTGCTGGAGGAGGATGTCACTGTCACTGAGCTGTCTGTGACCACCGGCAACGTCAGAGCAGGCATTACTCCTGTTCCAGGTTTCGGCGTCTCACACGCTATACATTTTGTAGCTTCAGGTTTGTTCTGGACCAGACAGGTATCACAATCCCATGTTTTGGGTGCTGCTTTAAATTTGTCTTCAAAGCCCAACGCTCCTGCTGCTGGAGGGACTGCTGCCTTAGAGGTGACACACTGACTTGAGCTTATCATCTGTTTCGTACTCTCAATGGTTGAAACTTTAGCAGCTTGACAGGTTACACACTTGGCATCTGTGGTTTTGCTTTGCAGACATGGGTCATGTGTGTCAGACTGCCAAAATGAGGAGGCTTGTTTAGAGGCATCTTTACCTGCAGAAAAACTACTTATTGCAGGCCTTGTATAGACCACTGTGCTTGTAACAGGTTGTGCAGACGCAGAGGAGTGTGTTTTCACAGACGTAAAGCCTAGAGAAAGAATAAACAGGAAGGGATCTTACTAATATAGCAGTACCTTCACTACATGTAAGTTACTTACAATACCTAGCTGGCATAGTTAAACCGAATGCCAATGGTTACAACTATACATTCTGTGTAACCACAAGAGGAAGTCTCTGGAAACCTGACCTAAAGAGATGAAATTTCATATGCTGTACTGGGACACAACAGGACATTTATTTAAACCTTGATTTAACTCTTCATTTCCGAGCAAGCTTTAAATACAAATCTTCACTGGTAGGTACAAGTATGAACAAAGGGTACGGAAAGCTGAACTATCCATTATAGACTAGAAATAATCCGATTTCATTTTAAGATACGTGCCAAATCAATAGAATTTCTAAAGCTGTTTCTGCCATAGCAGATGACTCACGTTTACTTGAGTAGCTACACAGCAGTTCGTACTTGGAGCAGCAATCCACATGGCATTTCCCCCATAGATACTGAACATTAATTAAGGAATAAAAATTAAGACTACAGAACAATCGTTATCTACAATCTTTGCGCAAAACCCACTGGGCACAAGCCAACTCCTTATTGAAAGGTGCCAATCTTAACAGAAAGCAAGAACGACCAATATGGAAATGTTAAAGAAAATGATACAGCAATGCATCTTAAATAGCAGCACAAATTACTTGCAAAGCTAAAGTTTTTTGATTATTGTTGTTTGGGGACTGCTTCTTTTAATATCAGAAATGGAGTCTTTGAACAGTGTGGATTTAGAACCTGCTTCTCTTACACCGATAATGAAATTTAAGGTTACTTCACTTGTAGGTCCTTCCTTAAACAAAACACACAGTGTATTTTCTCTCGCTTAGCTCTTTCCAATATAAAAAGGCACTCTATTCTTAAGAGGTAGGTAGATTTGTCACTTCATAAAAAAAGTCATGATGCAACTGAAGGCTTCTAGGAATAGCTCAAATTCAGTAAAGTCCTGCTTCTTTAAACAAAAAAATATCAGCTCTATGTACACTTTATTAAACAACTGAAAACTGCTGAAAAATAAAAATCAGAAAAGTGTTTTTAAAGCCAACAGCCCACTTCTACTCACATCTGAATCCACAGTAACCATTACAATTTAAGGCCAAAAGATTTCCAGTTTTTAAAACATCCTTAGGATGTAACTGTTTTTACTATTCTTAATTTCCAGGGATGGAAAAAGTGGGAGAGAAATGTTTGTAAAAGCATTTTAGAAACCTCTTCTTTCTAATTCCATAAATTTTATTTATTTAAAATGAAACACTGATTATTTGACTAATGTGCTTTAAACTTTATTTACAACTGCATCCTAACACATAAAGGAGAAGCAATTCATCTGGATTGAGACTGCAGTTTTCATTCCAGCAAAACAAAATAACTTAGAAAAGAAGGGGAGATGCACCCTAACAGATACAGCGTTTAACATAATGCTTTCCTATGTTTGTATTTACAGCTAATATTGCATTAACCTTGACAAAGTGGGTTTCTGTCGTTGTGGTGGTGGGTTTTTTAAATTAATGCAGATACACATTAGTGTATTTTTTGCAATCTCTTTTTTAAAAGGAGCTCATTATCTCACCAGGGCTTTTTAGAATGTCTAACACACTTCCTTCCTTTAAGACCTTTGCCGGTTTGGAAAAGCCATCATATTCTTCTTTTTCTTCCTTCTTATTGCTGGTGCTGTTTACAGTGGTGTTATCTTTAGACACAAAACAAAACAAAAAAAACCTTTCGCAAAGACATCCACTTAAAAGATATTCACATTTGCTACAAATAACAATTTCCAACTTTTGTGCTTCTTATATAAGAATCTGAAAAATTCCACAGTGTTTACAACAGTTTAAAATTTAAACAATTTGGTTAAAGGCTCTCAAAACACACATTGCCTCGAATTGCTAATACACTCAGAAAGGACAAATTTACTATTTACTATTTAATATACAAAAAAAAACCCCAAAACAAACCAGCACTTCAGATCTGAAATGCTAGAATTTGTTACCTAGAGTAAGTAAGGATGTCACCGGTGTATCACTGGATCCAGAAAGCTCTGCTGACTTTACAACAGGAACACTAAATGTAAACCCAGTCTGCTATGAGAAAGAGAGATTTTTCAGGGTTCTGAAACTAAAGAAACTTTAATCAACTTTCACACACAAATGAAAAACTGAAATTCAGTCTTCAAACTTCAGGTATATGTGCTGGATAACAAATTATAAGCCAGAAATATATATGTTTTCCCCATTATCAGGTCCCATTGTGCTTTATTGTTCTGCAATATTCTACTAAAGGCTTGAGAAAAGGTTGTGTTTTATTTATTTTACTTACAGACAACGGAGGTAGCACTTCTGCCTCAGTAGATTTCACAATTGGAGATGAAAATCTGAACACAGGACTACCAACACTGCTTGCTGGTTGTACCTGTATTTTCGAAAGAATTAAGGTTTGCATCTAAAGGAAATACACCCTCCTGAAACAACAGCAGTTACCTGAATTCACTAACAGATATTCTGCAGTTGAGCTGGGAAATCTGATATTTGATATGTATTTCCAATCCACAGATAAGAGTTACAAGAAAAAAACCTGAAGCTTGCAAGTGCACATATAGCACAGTATCATCCAAAACAAATCCCATAAACCAGGAGAAAAAAAATGAGATTCTACCTAGATCTAAACATATTCAATATATGGAACAGCAGACCAGGCAGCTTAAGAACCTTTAACTTAGCTCAATTGTAACTGGAGCTTCAACAAATATCTTAATATGTTAAAGCAAGTATCTGCTTCAAAACATACAAAAATATTTCAAGTACTCTGCAACAGATGAATGTAATAATATTCCAATTGTTGCACTCTAAGCTCATATTGTACACTAAGTTCATATGACCATTAATGAACACTACCTCTAATTTAGTAATTTAATGTGGCGTAAGTCCAAACAAAATCTCCACAGCATTTGAAGCAATTATGTTAACCAAACGTTTGCAAAGTTTAAGACAGACAGAGACTGAATCAAAAAACTTTATTGTTCTCCCTTTCCACAAATTGGGACAGAAGACTGATTTTTTTTTTTAACAGGATATAAACCAGGGGTGTCCCACAGTTCTCCTGCTCCTGCAGCGTAACATGCATCACACACACTGCAAACGTGATGTGCTGACAGGAGCGTAGGGACAAGGAGCTCAGCGCTGCCACAAGGTGCTGGGCCAGATAAAACAAGGCGGAAGGCCAGATTTGGCCCATGGCTGCAAGTTTGACACCCCTCATATAAACTAACGTTGGTTAGTTTCATGAGCACCGTTGAAGAAATGAACATGCAACAAAGTATATGAATGCTCATCCTAAAAAAGTACTCAAGATATACAACAGAGATTTACCTTGTTCACCACTGCTGTTGAAACAGTGCTTGGTGATGATGAGACAGTACTACTGGCAAGAAAACTAAAGTTGAACGAAGGCAGCGACGCAGTACTGATGGGTAGGGGTACTTTCGGTAGCACTGGTTCCTCCATTTCCTAAGTGTAAATTTTAATTGTAAATTTTAATTTTTCTCTTTTAAGAGACATACTACTTTCCTACCCTGTCCCATCTTTAATTTCTTAACAAAGTTAAACGTGACACAGAGATGTATGGATTAGGATAAAGCAAGTATTCAAAAGGTATTCTAACCTCCCCACCTCAGCCTGTCCTTCCATTTTAATTTACGGCAGGCCTGCCACCATGTGATACTGCATTCACCACCTGTCCAGTAAGAATACTCAAAGTTAGCTCAAACTCGTTACCTGTGCAGAACAGAAAACAGGCACAGAGCAGATTTATTTTAATTTTCTGTACTTTAGTTATTAAAGATCTAGAGAAACATCATCCTTAACTGAAGACATGAGAGGGTATTTATAAAGAGTACACTCTCAAGACAAAAGAGAAAGTGTTCCTGGCAAAATTAGGTAGGACAGCTGATAAAGTTTCTGAAGTCGCTACTACAGTCAATTTGTAAAAGATAATGTTTAAAGAAGTCTGCGGGTTCCTTAGTGTACAAAAACCCCAAACCAAAGCACAAAACACCAAAAAGAAGCAGCTTCGCTGGCAGCAAAGAGGATCACACTCTGGTAAGTATAGTCTATATCATATCAGGATGCAAATTTGAAACTCAGAAATTAGTGTACCTTAAAAATTTCTGTTCTTATCCTTGCCTCTTCAACTAGGTGATGACCAAAATTAGATTAGATGGGGGTTAAATGGGAACAGCCAATCTAATCACAAATTGCACAGTAGTACCAAAATCTACCCAGCAGCAACAAAACAGAGATATAAGTTACTACTACAGAAATTTAATGTATCCTACAGCTTACAGCTTCCACAGTTTTGATTTGAAGTGTCTATTTGACCTCAACATTCTAAACATTTGTCTTACAGAAACATTCTCTAGTATTTACTATTTCCTCATTTTGCATCAGCCAGAGGACTGATTTAAATTTATAGATCCAGCAGTAGGCAACTGACACTACATCCCATGGAAAAAAACAATTTTGGGGTTAGTCATGACCACAGTTTTATGAAATGGACTTTTCCCATTAAAACAAGAAAAAATCCCCTCTAATAAGTTTGATCAAGTGTCAAAAATTAGCAGGCATGCAGAACACCGTCTTCTGCTTCAGACTTTTGGCCTGTCTCGTTCTACTTGACTAAGTAAACTTTGTTTGTTTATTTGGCACTTGTTTCCAACACCATTCCTTTATAAAAACTCTAGAAACCTCCACCGAAATTCATTCAGTCAACTGCTGATAAGAAACTTCATAGTATGAAGCATCTCCAAGATAATATGATGAAAGATTTCAAAAATATAAGACTAAAACTGAGGCACTTAAACGGATGAAAATATTGGAGCCTGCCCTGAAACTCACAGTGAAAAACCCACAAAACCTAAGTGGAATTATTATAAATTACTATGAGTCAATAAAACTAGTATATTTTGCTAGTTACTTCAGCAACCTACATGACAGCAATTAACCTCAGAGTCTCTTACCTGTTGATCCTGTCCAGGTTTAGATACATAGTGTACTCCTCTCTCCCTTCTCATTTTGCCACCACAATTTGCTACTCCTGAAGAGAGTCCGTTTGATGCAGGAGTACTGAATTTGGGGTAGCTCAAATTGCTGGCACGGAGTAATAACACACAGGTCGAAGAAGAGGAGGTTGAATGAAAAACAAAAACAAAAATCAGCTTTTCAACTAATTGTTTCAAGCTATTACAGCCACCGTGAGTCCTATAACTGACACCTTCTAATCAGAATCAGAAAAAAATGTTCCACAAGTTGCTAAATGCTGGCAAACATCTGATGGTCTAAACAGCAAAAACTGCCTTAATAAGAGCAGTGATGAGGACATACTTAAGAAACATTCACAACACCCATAAAGGAATGATGACTAAATCAGAAGATCTGAAATAGAAGTATTGTTTTAGACTGTTATTTTCTAATGTTTTCTTTTAATAGTCCAGACAGTGGAAGTATCAACTGCCAGTTCTCTGATTCTGTAACGAGGGTGTACCTTTGCAGGGATATAAAAGAACAACTAAGAATATATACAGGGAGAGAGCACGTGTGCATGTATACAAGTGTACATTAAATGCTGCCAACAGCTTTTATGGAATAGAGTGCCTTAAACTTGTGTAACAAGGTGATACAGCAAAAAAATTCAGACACAGCTCTGGCTTTCCTGGGGCCATCAGCAGAAGCAGCAGAGGTGTCTGAGTGTGCCAGCATTCCAGAAGTCTTTTCAGACATGAATACAGATCCCTTTTGTATGGCACACAAAAGCACTTCTCTGTTCGTTACAAAAGCCTAGATCCAAACCAAAGATCTCCTAATCCAAGAGAAGGCAAAAGGAAAAGAAAAGAAAAAAAAAAACCACAAAGTCACAAACCAAAAAATCTCAAGAGACCAGAACAGCCCTCACCATCACATCTGAAACCAGAATTGAGCTAGGAGGACACCAGGTCAACTTTCCAGAAGACTGATGAAGAAAATTGGTCTAAACCTGTCAGATACTTGTAAACATCCTGCTTAGCGCTAAAACCACTGAGAGAAGTCAGATCCTTAAGGCCATACGCTCAAACCTTTCTCTAATCCAGTCTGACAATCAATTCCAATTCAGGAAAAAAAAAATCTTACCTCAAAATAAGAGCTTTATTCAGACAATTATAGCCTGCCTATATGAGCCCATATTTGTGTTTTCCGTTAACATCTGTCAGCTTCTAAGGGGCAAAGACAGTTTTTTTCTGTCTTCAAGCAAGTAAGTCCAATCTACAATTCCAGCCAAGGTTTTTAAACTAAACAGCCTTTGGTAGGCTTAACAGAGATGGACCAAATTCCTGCAGGTTAACTGCACACAGTGACTCTGGACAGCTGCCCCTTATCAGTGTTGTGCTCCTGCTCCAAAACATGGCACCCAGCGACTGGTTTTATAAAAGAATTTTTGAAAAAAAGGACCATCTACTCTACAGAGAAAAGCAGAACACAGCAGGAAAACTTGGGAAACAAATAAAAAGTAGTATCGGTTTTCTGGATCTTCCTTCTACGTGGAGAAGAAAGAACTTCTACCAAAGAAAATCTATAACAGCTTGAAAACCCACAATTAAAACCTAACATCTGCTTGCATGTATGCCAAAACCTTTGAGTCAATCTCTTACACCTCTGAAAAGGTAGCTGCTGGGTTTTTGTTTTTTTTTTTGTGGGTTTGTTTGTGTTTTTCAAACCAAAGAATGCCCAAGGAAACATAGGAATTTCCTGGAAGACGAACACAGAGACAACAAAATATGATTCCTTACTACTGTTCTTTGAAAATGACAAATCTTCCAAAAAAAAGTATTATTTGAATGCAAAGTGTCTTAATTACTCAAAAGACCAGTTGCCCAGAAGGGAGAGCCATCAATATCATCTAGAGGTTAAGTCATTCTACCAAAACCAAGTAAGCAATGTAACACAAGACAATCTCCTCAAGAAGAAATAAAATTACTAAGTCTCCTGGAATTTGGTGTTTTAAGGACAAGCTGTCATTTGCCTTTAGATCTATCTAAAGGATTTATGTTTTCCTCACTCCACAGAGAAGAGACTTCTCCATGAAGGGAGCGTTAAAACAGATCTACCTCCAGGTTTTAGTACTTTTTTTAAAAAATAAAAACTAAACATACTCCTTAACTGTAAGTCACTTCACCTCATAATCTTTCAGAAAGAATAATACTTTTAAGACAAAGCTTTCAGATTCCAAGCAACTAAACAACTAATACCTGTCTTGCTAATAAACACCAAGAGGCACAAATGGTTCAACTCTCTCATAATACAATTGGTATTTTCCGTTCCCTTTACTGACAACTCTTACTGCTTTTCCAAAAGAAGACAGTCATACAGACTGTAGTGACAAAGAGGAAAGCTTTCTTCTTTCAAGTGTTTTGCATTCATAGATTTGTCATACCTTTCAGATGGTTGTACTTGCTGTTCTGCGGGAAAACTCTTCTCTCTCATGCTCTGCAAATTAAGGTTGATTTATTTCAAGATTTATCTAAATGTATTTATATACAATATACAAAGTGAAGACAACCATTCACTTTTTGTGTTGGTTTTTTTTATTATTTTTTTTATTTACACCATTAAATATACTTCTTCTATTTAAGCTTGTTCCCTAAGTACCACAACTATGCACTTTAATATCCAGCCTAAAAGCCCATAGATTTAACACCTGGTCATTTTTGCATTCAGATTAATACTGGGATCATGGGTGGTTTTTTTTATGAAAGAGATGGCAATCTTGTTTTAACTAAGGTTTATCAGGGATTCTACCTACACCAAAGCAATCAGAACAGGTAATTAAGCTTATTGTCAGAAGACTCACTTGGAACCCACAGTTCACCTGAAAGAGTTTATATACACAACATCAGCATGTTCCATCAGCAACAGCTTTGTGTACAGGAGCATATGAAACGGAAAATGTTCCTGTATTTTCACATTCTTTCACTGAGAACGGCCCAACCCAAGAGCATATCACCACATTCTGCAAACAACCACCAGGCATTTATTGTTCCAAAAATACAATAAAATCCATGAAACCTCAAACTATCTCTTTCACAATGGTTCCTACTGTCTTAATCCTTACCTTGCACACTATTGGTACCCAATAGAATAATTGGCTAGAGACATTCCAAGCTTGTAACAAACAACACAAGTAAGGACCAGAAATATAACTTACTTTGTGCTTTACATCTACCCTCTGGTGAGCTTTGCTGGAATCAGCAGTTGGAGTCAAAGACGGTTTAAAATACTGTGTCCGACTCACTGGCAGAGAGATTGACTTTGGTGTCATGAGTTTCTGGACAGGTGGATGCTGTGATTCCATCTTTGAAAGGGAAGCAGAAATCAATTTATCCTCGCACACCCATCTAAAATACTGCAGCATTTAGTGAGGAAAACGTTACAGAACTGTAAACCTCCCAACAGCTCCAGGACCCACTGAAAATTATTTGGAAATATTTAAATCATTTAGCTTAAAGAAGGAAATCACCAGAAAACCAGTTATGAAATTCAAAAGGTACTTCAGTAGCCAAAGTATGACTGAATGCAATTTAAAAATCTGGCAGTTAACTTCATAGACATGTTACTATAATCAAATTCATTTTACAATACTATACTCTCATCCTTTCCTCTGTCCACATTGTTGTTTTGTTTTGTTTTGGCTTTTTTAATGGGTTTAATCCATTAATTTAACATTCGAAGTGTTAAGTAGCTAATTATACAGGTTTCTGGATTTCATCTTTCCTACATTACCCTCCTTTGAAGTTACACATTAAAAAAAAAGATGCAAAATAATTCTGTAACAGCCTCATTCATTAAAATGTGTTCCAATGCATTAGATGCACTTAAAAGTACTGGTCTGACTTTCCTCGTCAAAGCATTTTCACAGACAAAAGTTGATCTTTAACAGAAAAGACTGAACGTTCTGCAAAACTGACTTAACTGAATTGTGAAACAAGGATGACCCTGAAAGGCTACAAGATTTACCAAAAGCCCCATCTACAGTCTTAAGGATCAGAAGAACGAGACTGAAGATACATGCTACTATTTAAATTATATTCACAGAAAACTGTGTTTACAATTTCACAGTAAATTGTAAACAGTAATTTCACAGTAGCTCCTGACCCTTGGTAATAAATTGAATGTTGTACTACGTCTAAAATATATCACTCTAAAAACTGGTATACTCATTTTGAAATCTTGAATAAAATGCAGTTTATATAAGTTCACAAATCCATTTTGAGTGAAGGGTGGTTTGTTGCTGTTTTTAAACGTAAATTGAACAGAATCAGAAGGGACTATTTCTGTTGGAAGGGACCTACAACAATCACCAAGTCCAACTGCCTGATCGTTTCAGGGCTGACCAAAGGAAAAAGCATGATATCAAAGGGCATTTTTCCAAATGCCTTGTAAATGAGGACAGGCATGGGGCATTAACTGCCTCTCGAGGAAGCCTGTTCCAGGATTGTACCACCATCTCAGCAAAGAAATGCTCCCTAATGTCAAGTCTGAACCTCCTCTGTCTCTGATGCAGCTTTGAGCCGTTCCCGCACAACCTGTCACTGGATCCCTGGGAGAAGAGATTAGCATCTCCCTCTGCACTTCCTCTCCTCATGAAGCTGGAAGGGGCAATGAGATCACCCCTCAACCTCCTTCTTTCCAAAATAGACAAATTCAGTGTCCTCAGCCACTCCTCAGAGGAAATGCCTTCCAGCCCTTTCTTAAATTGTGGGGCCAGAACTACACACAGCACTCAAGGAGAGGCTGCAGCAACACTAAATACAGCTGGATAATCACCTCTTTTGATCAGCTGTTTTTGCTGTGTTTGATGCACCCCAGGATGCGGTTTACCCTTCTGGCTACCAGGGCACTGCTTGACTTGCATTGAGCCTGCTGTCAACCAGCACCCTCAGGTCCCTTTCTGCAGGGGCTGCTCTCCAGCCTCTCCTCCCCCAGGTTTCACTCATGCCTGGCATTACTCTGTCCCAGGAGCGAGATATGGCACTTTGATTTGTTAAATTTCATCCCATTAACCATTCCTCAAGGCTCAAATGTATATATATCACTCTTGCAAAGCCTTCTGTCCCTCAAGATAGTCAACTGCACCTCCCAGTCTGGTATCATCAAACTTGCCAAGAGTTCATTCAACTCCTGCATTCAGATCCTTGATAAATACATTGAACTGAACCAGCCCCAGAATTGAGCCCTGAGGAACACTGCTGGTGACCAGTTGCCAGGTAGGTGCAGCCCCATTCACCACAACCCTTTGAGCCCTGCCTTTCGGTCAGTTCCTCAACCAGTGCACTGTGTACTTGTTCATCCCAACACCTTCCCTCCATCCGCTAGACAGGTGACATTATCATAGAAGGTATCAGATAGACAGGAATATACAATGGAAAGTTGGCCAGTTAGATGTTTAATACACTAGGGGCTACTCAGTCCGGTGCAGAACCTTGAAATAAGAAAAACACCTGCAAAAGTTTTGTCAAGAGTGCTTAGCTCTTCTGCTAATCATATGTTTGCTTTAGCAGCAAAACACACAACCCTCTCCTCTCCTTCTCATTAAGGGCTAACCCCTTTCCTGCTAAACTATGAATTCCAGTATTACGAACAGACAATTTCTCTACTTTGACCCAGTGACAGCTGTGCGCAACATTCACTTTCTGACTCACATCAGGCTCTCCGCTGCAAAGCTGGCAGATGTTTTTTAATGCCTTATCACAGGTGTAGTTCCACAATTTAACTGAGAATCCATATCAGTTTTATTTTCAATTATTTGGATATTCATGGCAAAGAAATTATACGCCCTACTTTTCAACATTCTTGTAATTTAGGCACATGGCGAAAGATGGGGCAGGAAATCCAAATGTCTGTAAACTCTGAAGTGACAGTAAACTTATATTTCTAATCAAGGGATTAGCATAAAAACTCATTCTGTCCATTTTCTGATTAAAAGAGCAGAAGAAAAGTTTGCATGTAAGAAAACCCACACTTTTGTTCCTTTGGTTGCCTGATCTCAAAGTGGCCTTTTGAGGGTTTTACAACTGAATAAACTCAGTGCCACCCCAAATTAAAGGGATTAAAAACATTACTAGTTTTATTTTTAAAAAAAAAAAAAAACCGAAGGAAATAATGATTTACCACAGCACTATCACAAATTCACTGCAACCTCCAAATGGGAAGTTAGGAATAAGGCTACAGAAGTGACAATATTTATCAATTTTCCTTCTCCTTGCCCTGAGCCATAATAAAAAAGTACTATTTTTCTGCTTGAAATGAACGTGGAAATCTGTACAAGGTCTGTATGACCACTTAATAATTTTTTTTCTATTTGTGATAATTTCTGCAAGAGAAAGCGTTCCTAAACATAAAGATTAACGTGCAACTTACTTAACCTCAAGTTACAGGACAAGATAAAGCTATTTTGTGTGTTCTAGAGTAGTTCTTGACTGACATACAAAGATATGAGCACATAAAGATAGCGTTAATTCCTAACCTGAGTAATCTTCACAGTCCTTTATCTCGTGTGGGTAGAAAAGCCATTTTTAGCAATTTCCACACAGCCACGACAGCTCTAATTCACATGATGCTAACATTAACTTGAATCCATGTGTATGCTGTCATTGAGATTTGTGACATCTCTTCTAACAGCTATAAAACATAGAAAGTTATCTGTCTCAGCTCAAGATGTTTCTGATTCTTACCTGTTTTCGTTTGGATTGGAAGTCAGTAATATTCAGCACACTCCTGTTCACAGGCTAAGGGGTGGGGAAAAAAAGCCTAAATATTAGAGGAAAATTCTTTTTCCTGAGAGAGTTCAATCCAACAAAAATTTGTGGGGTTTGTGATAACTTACAGAAGACAGTGCACTAGAAACAGGAGACGGAATCCTTTTAGCATCCTGTTGAAAAAAAGTGCAAAAAATTAAACTAGATGCTACATAAGGAAGATCTTCATTCTCTACTAGTACAAGAACAAGGTTTTTCAAACACATGAAACAACAGATTGAAAGCAGTGCCATTTACCGCCAAAGGACTTGACATCTTCTCCAATGACTGCAAGATGCGCCGTGCTGTGGAACTTGTTACACCATAGGATTGCACACTGGCTTGTTTAGCTTTCATTTGTCTTCTTACTGGTGGCTGAAAAATTATAATTGCAAATGCTATGATGCTTGATTTTGTATTAAACAGACGTGTATTTTACATCCTGTCACTCTCAAGATGTCAGAGAAAAATGCACTCACTGGGCATTCAAGCCATGAAAAAGAAAATATACTCAACTGACTTTATAAAAGTTTAAGTACAGCCCCATATATCTTGAACTTGGGATAAAGCAACAGAAGAAGCATTTAAATGTAAAAGGTAATAAAAAGGAAGATGTTGGGCCTGTTTGAAGCAGTAATTAGGAAAACAGAACTGAAACAAAGGTTTGTGATGCAGGAAATACTTTCAGTAACAAAACAGATCTTAAGAGTTTCATGATGATGTAAGCATTCCATCTTAAAACGAATGTATACAAATCATCATCATGAATTTCTAGTTTTCCTGTTTCCTCCCTTTCCCCAAGATTACAGTTGACTGCAGATCTCTTTACTGTTTAAAAATATAAAGATTTGATTTGAATGGTAACCGATCTAAACATGATGTCATTGAAAATGAAAACTGTTTTATTTGCACCACACGATTCTGAATACAATTCAAAAAAACTTCTTAGTGTGCCCCTTTTGCTTTTATGTTAAACCTCACATAAACACACCACGTTTACCGCACTGCCATGTGAAGACAGGAAGCAGGTCACACAGCATGTAAAAAACACAAGTGAGACTCACTGTAATTTACAGCACACAGAAAAAAGCAAGCTGGTCTATACTTTAAAACCCTTGTAAACTGGTTCTGCTTTTCAGCAAATCCACGTTTATTTTGTAAAAAATATAAATAGCTGACCAAAGAGGGCTTCTGGCTAACAGGAAGTTGTGAGTGTTCTGAAATTCGATTTAACACCAAGTCAGAACAAACCACAGGTTTTCAAAGCTTCCTGTAAGTCAGGAACTTGTAGGTCCCCTCATTCCACAGCAGAAATGGACTGCCAGTTCCTTAAATAAAGTTCTGTTTGACTTTGGATTTTTTATTTATTTTTAATGGAAATTTAAACACATTCTGGCTGAACCAGATGCATTGACTTCCTTTCAGATTCAATGGAGGCTGCTGCGAGTTGTGAGCATTTCAAATTTCCGTGTTCATTTTAGAGTATTAAGAACTCTTAGGGGCAAGTAAGTCTTTACAAGAGCTATTTGAACAACATTAAAATACAACACATTTTATTGTTTATCTTGAGATTGCATTTAGGACTGCATGCCTCCCTCTAGGTAGCAGAAGAGAAAAGGATCAGAAGAGCTGTCTTTTAGAATCATAGAATGACCAGATAGAAGGGGCCCACAAGGATCATCAAGTCTAACTCCTGTCCCTGCATAGGACAACCCCAACATTCACACCATATGTCTGAAAGCATTGTCCAAATGCTTCTTGAATATTGCCTAGCTTGGTGCTGTGACTGCTTCCCTGGGGAGCTGTTGCAGTGCTCCACCACTCCCTGGGTGAAGAACCTTTTCCTAATATCCAACCTAAACCTCCCCTGGCACATCTTCCTGCCATTCCCTCAAGTCCTATCACTGGTCACCAGAGAGAAGAGATCAGTTCCTGCTCCTGCTCCTCCTCCTCCCCTTGCGAGGAAGCAGTGAGGTCTCCCCTCAGTCTCCTCCTTTCCAGGCTGAACAGATCAAGTGACTTCAGCCACTCCTCATGTAGCCTTCCTTCTAAGCCTTTCACCAGCTTTGTAGATTCCTCTGGACACTATCCAGTAGCTTTATATCTTTTTTATACTGCAGCGCCCCAAATTGCACACAGTGCTTGAGGTGTGGCTGCACCACTAGTACAGCAAAAACAGTAAAAGTTTTACACAAATATATTCATAGTGTAAGTGTAGACGTGCTTGTGTAGCATCTACAGACAAGTACCAGGCAGGTAGCTTTTGTTATAAGCACAAGTTTTCCAAGTTATGCCATCATTGGTTTTATTTACAGGTTATTTTAACATAACATAGACAGACGCAGAAAATGGAACTTAAACAAAATTTTTTTGAAAGACTTAGTAGAGGAAATCCAAACTACAAACAAGAAGCCAGAGCCTAAAGTGCTACTGTCATTCTCGTGCATTATGACAAGTATTTCTCTAGAAACAGCTAACAAAGAATTTTAAAAGAATTTCTTCTTTTCTTCTCTTGCAGAGTGAGAGAGAAGAATAGGAATTGTTGCCACATCTTCAACTCCCCACTCACAACTCTTTTGGGCAATGCTACCCCTTCCATATTTCAATTACGTTTTCGCTCACACCGCGCTACTACTGTCATACCTGATAAGGAGCAATTCGTGCTTTTGTCTCCTTTGCTGCTGCAGCTGCACCACCATAAGCTGTCTTTCCAGGGTAAAACGGAGAATCCCCAAGCTGGCTTGTCTTAAAGACAGAAGTATTTCCAAGTGACTACAGAAAGGTATTATAAGTGGTTAATAAAACGGCTACACAATCAAATTAATTCCAATTAATACTGTGCAATACTTACAGGAGAGAGAGATCCAAAAGCAGATAAATTGAATGCAGGCTTTTTAGAGCTGGCTGCAGGATGCTGCGAGAGGGAATGAGATCTTTCGGCCTCTGTGGACCAGAGCAGCGGTGCTGAAGTATTTTTTGAAACTGTGATATCTGCCAAAATGACACATGCTATACGTAAATGCTGTGTGTATATAGATAGCTTTAATATCAAAGATCACACTAACTCCAGAGTTCTTTAATACAGTAAACAAGTCTCACAGAACAGAAGTCCTGTTATGTTCCTTTCTCCAGCACTCTAAACTTTCAGAGTTTGTCAAAAAGATCAATTTCACGTACGGTATGAAAACAAAGTACCATCTCTGAACTTGAAATCTGTTCACACAACTGCAAATTTTTTTCAGTAATGCTTCAAAAGTATGCACAAGTTAATACTACACTTGCAATACAAGGTAATTTAATTTTTCCCTCTTTCAGGGTAAAATAAGATGGAACTGCATAAACATTGGTGCATCTAGAATGACACAAAGTTTCTCCTATGTTGGTAAAGGGCTGGTAGCCAGCATAGGTAAGAACTGCACAGATTTTAAACCTTAAAAATTCCCCAAATGCTGAACTAGCAGAGTTAACAACCTGTTTTCCATGTATGTTTTATGGAGACACACCAGAGAGTACTAGTAAACTCAAGTGAAAAGCTGCAAACCTGCTGTTTGTCCTTTCTCAGAGAGTTCCCCATCTACATCAATAAAATGTTTGAGCTTTTAACTTTAAAATGGTGTACGTTCCTTAATGAATTCAGCAAAATACGTGTCAATATTGCCAACCAATGCCCTTTACCAAGAAAGGTCAAAAAAATCAGCCCAAAATTGTTCAGTCAGAATACCTCTTCTATTGACTTCTGGTGAAAACACAGGAAAATATCTTGGTTTTATTTGTCATTTGTATTTGCTCACACTTAACCAGCTGTCAGTCAGGTATTCTGAGTTACTCTTCCTTTTAGGCAATCAATCTAGCTGTCAAGCTACAGCGAGTAGTCCTCAAGTTGACATCAAAGTCTCATAAACGTATTCCAAAGCATGGTTACGTTTAAAAGATCACATGATTATATACTTCTAAAATACTAAAAAAATTAA
This sequence comes from Tapera naevia, assembly GCA_033556795.1. Lineage (NCBI taxonomy): Eukaryota > Metazoa > Chordata > Aves > Cuculiformes > Neomorphidae > Tapera > Tapera naevia. Next base: position 5,163,429 of record JAUMJJ010000086.1, read on the forward strand.
CTTAATTCTAACATCCAAAGCTGACATCCATCTACTCTATTTACTAAGGTGATGTGGAATAATGCAAAAAAACAACTGGAGAACATGAAAGTTACCTTTATCAGATGCTCTAGAGGAGAAGCCACTTGTTGTTGAGATGTTATCATCATCATGCTGAGAGGTAGAATCTTTTATCTCTTTTACAAGAGACAGTCCAGGACTGCCAATGCCAAGTGAAGAAGATGTAGAGGGCTGACAATGTGGTACCGTGGAATCCAACATGGTACAGTTCAAATGGCTCCGATGAAGAGAGGGCCTTGTTAACACATCTGAGAAGTTCAATGCAGATCTACTTGTGGATGGTTCTAACAAAAACATGGACACAATTATCCTTCCTATCGGTAAACTCACAGAAGCCAAAACGTGTTTTGTATCAACAGTCATGCTATTGCCAAGTTCTAAGCACAAAAATAGATAAGCTGAATTTAACTTCTTCCTTACCCAGATAGGGTTTCAATCTGTCTGATTACAACAGCAACACTGCTTGGAATACTAAGTATTATTGTTGAATTAAGAAGTGGTTAATGATGAGGTTTTACACCATCAAATTCAGACCTCATGCTCAAAGGCTCTAACACTGAGTCTTTCACTAAATCAAACGTATGAATTCCTTCTTCTGTAGATAAAGCTTGCAATAAGCTTGCCAAAATTTGAGATTACATGGCAAGTTACAGACAACTCTGCAGTTTATAAAAACTTGTAACAAATATGATGTTAATCTGAATATGTAATGCAAAATGTGTATATGCAGAGATTTGGGTGGGAGGTTGTTTGTTTTGGTGTCATGATTCCCCCCTCCCTCCCCAAATTCTACCACATTATCTCCTATCCATTAACTTCTGAGATTTTGGCATAAAGGACAAGTAAGCATTGTGGCCTCAGTTGAAAGATGGGCATTTTTAGCTCATGAACCAAAGGGTCTGGTAAACACTGCCAGTGCCCTGCAAGAGGTGGTCTCACAGCTCCAACTTGCCACAAGAACGAAACTGCTATTGCTTGATACCCATGTAAGCCCACACTCTCTCCAGGGAATTCTGAGTATGAATATGATTTTGTGTCACTATCTTCTTGATATTTTCATCAAAGCTTTAAACTAGTTCGTTCAATCTTCGTAACCATTGCAGTACTAGTCATTAGTTCTCCAAAGCACTGGTAGATTTTTAGGACTTGCTTAAGATACAGAAAGTGTTATCAGGCTGAAAGCCAGCGAAGCAAGCAATACAGGCTCTAGCACTTTGGTATCTAAGAACTGAAGAAACAGGCTTTCCAAAATTATAATAGGAATAATAATTAAAAAATCTTATTATTAACTATAACAAGATATACAACATCCACAGATGGCAACACAAGCTACCGGAGGTTCTAGGGTGTCCATCTGCTCCTGATTTCTTGGAGCTAGAAAGTTTGCTGTGCAGCTGTTCTTATTGAAAGGTCCTTTCACACAGTTCTTCAGGAAAGCCAACACGTGTTTTGCATTCATGAAAACCACCTCTATTCCTTTATCCAAACATTCTCAAGCTACAGCTACGCAGACAACAACAGAGTTCCTATTTACAATTAGGTGACATTGGTGGCAAAAGTATTTCCTCATTATTTTTCATTCTGCCAACCGAAGCAACTGATTTTCCAGACAGATGGTTATGTACAAGCGCTCAGACAAAACTCCTCTCCCTATTAAAACTAAGTTCCACAAAACTGCTAATTTGAGACAGCATTCGCAAATTTACAGAGAACTACAGAAACAGAGAGATGCACAGATATAAAGCACAGACTAATCTTTAATATGATAAAGTAAGGGGTTGCAAACTTCTTTCCAAGGATCCAAACAGGTTTTCAAAGACCCCACAGCAGCCATGCACACACCTTAATGCTACCAAATATTTCAAAAAGAACGTTATAAACCAAGTTCCTCAGTACTTCATTAAACTAACAACAAACTTCACTAATTTGATTGAAAAAGTCCAAAGGGGGGGAAAAAAAAAGTCAGGACACAAGAAGGAATCTTCCTCTGGCATTCTAGCATCTGGTCTTTTGTTTTGAGGACAAAAAAAATCAAATTAATGTATTTATTACCTCAGGTAACTAAATAAGACTTTCATTCTAGACCTTTTAACAAGAAAATGTAACTCAGTACACTTGCAAATGAGTATTATCAATATTTTGCACCTGGCTAACTGACCACCTGAAGTTAACAGATGATTTCCACGAGCCCTAAGAAAACCTCCAGTACGTTTTGCACTTACGTTTACAATTTAAAGCCAAGACTGTTTCACAAACAGTTGCTGGGGTTTTTTTAATGTGTTTTGGGAGGCATTTTGGTTTTGTTTTCTGTGAGGGTTTTTTGTGGGGTTTTTTTGGTGGTGCCATTTGTTTTTTCTGTCAAAACACTTTTTCCAGCTTGCCTTAGAAATTTAGATTCAAAACTAGAAATCTGTGAATAAATACAGATGGCCAGAATACTAAATGATTTTTCACATACCTTCTAAATTAATTCTTGCTGATTCAGGCGTGACTCTCCCATCAACCACTATGGTATCTTCATTTGCATAATCATGGTGATAGTTTACTGGAATCTCTTCTCTGTTTGTAGACTCATTTCTATCTACGCATTCATCTTCTCTTCTATTGAAGTACCTCTGCAACCATCCTGGTACAATGTTTTTCATTGATTCTGTCACTCTGCTAATGATTCCCTGCTTGAAAGAAAACACTTGTTAATTACAGAAACACAGTCAACAGCAGGCATTGGGATGCAATCTTGCACAGAACTTGCAGACAGACGTTAGATATCAAATATTCAGGACAAGAATAATAAGAGGAGGCTGATCCCTGATATAGGATCTCTATACAGCTCAGACATGCATTACAAAAATTCACCTAACACTGATTTACTACCAACCTGTAAGTTTCCGCTCTTCCCAGTAACCTTGGCAATGTTCAAAATTCTGAAATTTCAGCCAAAGTTCACCTGAGGCTTCTCAAGTCACAAGGTCACCATGAAATTCTATTTCTAAATAATTCCTGATGCACGCACTTTTTTTGCGGACTCCTCCTCCTAAAGCCATCACTTGAAAAACCACCAAAACCAGAACCTCAGCAACTATCTACAGGAACGAGCATAATAGCTGCTAAACCCAGTGAAGTTAATCTTACTCCTCATTCTTCTAATGCTGAATTGCAGTAACAGGTACAAAAAAACACTGCTATGCTCTGCACAGTCAGGGTATGCTGAAAGAAATCCTCCAAGAAACAGCTATAGCTGAATAACAGATGCCTCAGTACAGGGCTGTTAAACAGATCCAATTTGACCAGATTTCATTTCATGGTATGTTAAAGTTTTGGCTCTCCAAACCTTAATATTCTGCCATTACTGAATACATGAAAGCCATTTCCATTTTGACGTTTACCGAATACTTGCAATGCTTACATTCTACATTTAAGAAGCATTTATCTATCCTTTTGTTTTGGGCAGTCTCTCGTTCCCCATCATGCCCTCAAAATTTCAACCTTCCTGTCAAATCTCAACCCAGCGCAGCAGATCCCTTGCAGCATGACGCTCCCTCCCTCTTACAGCGACTGAAGCCATAAAATCAGCTGCTAAACTCCGCATGCAAATATGGACGCTAACTCACCAATTGCAACATTTTGGAAACTGATAAATAACAGATTTTTGTTAAACTCCATTGTTAGTTGCTAACTAATGTGCCAAAGGCTCTGGCAAGTACTTTGATACTTGTTCCGGGTTTAGGCAACCAAATTTTATAGCCAAAATTATTATTCAAATGTAGAAAATTCAGAATACTCTTTGCGATGTAATAGCTTCAGAATTGGCTACTAGACTGTAACAAGAACTCTGCTGTATTCAACTTTCATATAAAGTTTAGCACACAAACAAAAAAAAGCAGCCCACATTGCTGATTCAAGTCTTTCATACACAATAACGCAAACACTGATATACAGGAATTATAAACAAATTAGACATCCTTGAATCTGGAGTTAGGAGGGGGGTGGGAACAGAGGAGGAAGGGAAAGTAGAAAACAAAAAGCTTTTTCACAGAAAGCCATCTTAATTTACAATTTGACATTTTTCATAACGATCTGTAATTTAAACCTGTCCTTGCACAAAGACAGAATAAATAACCAAGGACAGTTTAAACCAGACAGAATACAGCATAATAAACGCATTCATCACATTTATGACATTAAGATGCACACAAGTATGCCACGCTCAGAATGTTGCTGCAATCCTACAAAAATACTAAGCCTCAACTTTCCAACACAAACTACTAACTGCAAGCAATACCAGCATTCACAGCTTAGTGCACGGAAACAGCAAAGAGGCAGACCCTACTCTATCCTCAGCCCTTCATTTCCACCTTTTCCTGTGAAGTCCTGTCCCCTTTTTTCCAGGGCAAATATTTTGCCACTATGAAAAAAAAGTGTATCAGAAACTCATGGGGCTTAAACTTTGCCAAAACGAGCAAATGGTCAGGACATAAATCGCATTCAAGTCAAGGCTCTTTCCAAAAAGCTATGCACTACTGCATTCAATATTGCTAGAGAGTTTCTCCATCAGAGAACAGATATTACTGGCCATAAAACAGGCCTGTATGATTCTGTTGCTGAAGAAATCCTCCCAGGACTGAAGGTTATCCAAGATTCAAGATGGAAGAAGCCGTAGGCATCAGAAGAGAAAATACCCAATCATTAGTAATCCAAATGAGTAACCAGAGAATGTAGCTGGACTAACAATTAACCAAGATGACATCTTACCATTCATACCATACTGGTTTGACCTTTTCTTGCATATGGCAGCCTTGCTAGCATTCTCCACATTATCAGCACTTACAAGACTACACTGGGTAACACAGCGTAACTTTCCAAACTAATTCAGGAGCTGGAACTTGCTCAGCACAGCCGTAATGTAGCAAAGTACTAATAGCCTGCTCCATCTGGTTTAGGCACAGTGGAAGACAAGAAGCACAGTTTTATGCTCCAGAATACTGTTGGCTTAGTGACAAAGCAAGGAAAAGCTAAACACGTGGAAATGCACTTCCATTTTCTGTCTACAAAATGAGAATATTGATTAAAGGCACTATGAAAGAACTATGCAGGCATTACAAGCAAGCCACCAACAAAAACAGATCTTGTTAAAAAAAAAGCCACTTCTCACCTAAAATTAAGCCACACACTTCACATATGCCCACTCCCCAGAAACAAAAGAAAACTAAACTAAATCCAGTTCTGGAATGCCCAACATAAGGAGGATATGGCATAAACACAAACGCAGGTATATACCATGTATGTACAGAAGGATATGAAACTGTTGGAACGGGTCCACAGGCGGGCTACGAAGACGATCAGAGGGCCAGAGAACTTCCACTATGAGGACAGGCTAAGAGAGTTGAGCTTGTTCAGCCTGGAGAATAGAAGGCGCTAGGGAGACTTCACAGAGGCCTTCCAGTACCTGAAGGGGATAGAGTAAAACTGTGGAGGGACTTTTTACAAGGGCAAGCGGTGATCAGATGAAGGAGAATGGCTTTCAACTGGAAGGGGGAATATTTAGATGAGCTATTAGGAAGAAATTCTTAACAATGAGGGTGGTGAGGCACTGGCACAGGTCGCCCAATGAAGTTGTGGATGCCTCCTCCAAGGCTAGGGTAGATGGGGCCTTGAGTAGCCTGGTCTGGTGGGAGGTGCCCCTGCCCATGGCAGGGGGGTTGGAACTGGATGGGCTTTAAGGCCCCTTCCAATCCAACCCAATTCTTTGATTCTATGATCCTAAATAAACAAACAAAACCAAACAAAACACGAAACAAACCCCAACAAAATGAAAACTTCCTTATGGCATCTCCTACCTGCCCATTACAGCTGTAAGCCAATCAATAAAGCACCATGGTTGCATTCATATTCAAGTCAGGCAGTTAAGGTGCCAGTAACCAACTTCACTTTAAACATGCACACTCCACATTCTTGCCAGGAGCCTTCAAAGTGTCATGCCTTATACTGTCTTTAAAGTTGGCATTTTAATCTAACCCTAACTTTTAGTTTTCTTATTCCTCAGTTTTGGTACATCTGTTTGAATATCTTTTCCCTGCCCCTGCACATGCAACACAAGATCACTCTGTCGGCAGCAATGCACTCTTCCTGTACAGCTCCTAGGCTACCAGCTCTCTACGTTGTCCATCCCAGGTTCTCTGGCGCTACCATCTCCTCACACAGGCACCATTAATCCCTCTAAATGGCTGAAAAAGATACTGCACGTCTCATTGATGGAAACAGATCCTCAGAGTTGAAACACAAAAGACAAAGCATAGGACAACTATAGCAGGCTTATTCCTCCAGCAAAATCTGAGAGAACTGCTCAGATGCCAATCTCCCCATGCCACAACACTGATTCCTGAACACCTTCATTCACTACAGTTACACTGAACATGCTACTGCATGAGAACTCTTCTAGTCCCCAACCCCAGGCTGGGAGTGGAGGAAGCAGCATGCAGCTTTAACGCATGACTCTTCTTTTCTAAGCACAGTATGGTGAAAGGGCAGAAGATGCCACAGGGCAATCCCGACCACACGCAGCAGCTGTTTAGTCAGTGAATATGTTTTAGTCCTTAGCTGACTCATTTCAGCAGCCTGAGAGCTGCTGCCAGTACCAACAGTTGTTCGTTCATCTTAAATGCACTCACACTCTATTCTAATCCTAAAATATCAGTGGAAAACCAGAACACAACAACAGAAAATTCACTGAAAAGGTCCAGTAGCTTGGGAATAGACATTTAAAATGTTTTTTTCAAAGTCTGTGGATTATCCCAAGCGCCTGCAGCTCTGCTAGATATATCCAAGTCTATGTATACAAACACCCCAGCAATAGTAACCACAGCTACAGTTACTCAAGGCACGTTGCCTTGAGATATGATTCTAAGTGGAAGACAAGTACATAGAAATACTAACCAGTAAACAAAAACGTGCCATTATTTACTACTTTAAAATACCATTTCTTCCAAGTTTTCACATAAAGAAAGAAAAGCAATAGGTTATGGGCACAGTTCATCTTCCAAACTTAAAAGCAGGCTATTTCTTGGTCAAAAATATTTACAGAACAGGACAGTTTTCCCTGTTTGTAAGAGCCTTCCACACAGCACCCAGGGTAGGAAGTGCTGGCAGTACTCAGCAATGATGCATTACTGGAAAACACCTATTTTATAACTGAGTTGACTTCAGTCTGAGAGGTTAAGAAAATCCCAGATGTACTACAAAAAAAAAAAAAAAAAAAAAGCACTAACATGAATTTGTCAGAGATGCAAAATACACCACCAGATAAAAGAGCTGATTTCCACTTCACTGTACACACATCACTGAAAAGCATCAAGTTTCTACCTCCAGGCCTCTCAAGATATTTTTTTTTGCTTCCAATTTTGATGTTCAAGTTATTAACACCTACAAATCACAAAGTCTTGAAAAAGAAAACTTGCATCTAACGGTGAAGTTCACTCAGATAGAGCAGGTCAACCTAAGCATTTCTGACCATCAAAAAGGAACTTTTGTAACCTCTCCATCCTCCATGATTGCCTCGTGCCAGCTCTGGCACACAGCAGAATACTCTCCCATACTTGCTGTACTCATTAATCTGGCAGAAAGTCCATGTTTCTCTGCTGGATTAATGAGTTCAGCTGGCTCAGTGCATCAGAACTGGCCCAAGAGAGACAGCAAGATCAGGCAGCCAGGACAAGAGGAAGAAGAAACATAACTTCTCCCTTCTTTTAACCATCCTGTGTCTGTACCACAAAAAGCCCATCTATTTCTCCTTTTGAACTCACTCTTCTCTTGTTCTGATGCTAGCACATAAATGCAGCCAAGGGACACCATGTATCAGGGCTCTATCAAACAGATCCAGCCAAAACTTTGTCTATAGGCTGTCACAGTGATGACTACCCCTCGTTGGCATGAGGTTGCTGGTCTAGTTCACCATGTGGATGCACAGGTTCTAATGCAAAAGCAGGAACAGAAATGGAAACAACATAATCATCTTTTGCGGCACGGACTCAGACTGGCTTAAAGTAACTGCTTTTGCTCTTGAGAGAGGTTTCAGTTTGGACGTAGGACAACAGAGCCTGACATTTCATTTAGGAAAAAAGACAATAAAACATGACTTAATACGAACAATATGTTACAGAAATGTCATTAATTATGTAACATTTGAAAAACAACAATTTTACTTAAGGCAAGCGGACTAGCTCACGAAGAAGGGATTATGTTTCCAGACGCCACTGAATTTTCTTCTTATCGCTTACTCTCCTGAGTCTAGTTAGCTTTAGAAAAAACATCTCAGGAAAATTCAGGTGTTGTCTTACATTGTGGCACTGCTTGCACATCTGCATCAATCATTATCACTCCCATCTGAGTGCAGCAAGCCAGCATATGCTCTGATAGACAAATTGGTGTCTAACCCACTAGGTTAAATCCTTGTGACGCTGAATGGTTTTATCTCAAGTTTTGTCCACATCTTAGCTGACACAAAAGAGAGCACAAAGTACAAGGCACCTTTCTTCTTCCGTTGTAGGAAGCGCTACATTAAGCTCTAGTTAATCCTCAGCAGCGATCAGCAATGGGTGCTGTAAATCACCCAAGCATACATTATTACACTTTGAGACAGAAATCTATCAGCACCTAAACCAAAAAATGTTAATCAAGATTACGGAAACTACTTTTACTTCCACTTTTGCAAGCTGTTTTAAAGGAGTTTATTCTTAATCTAAGAAGGGACTCTAAGCAGTTACTATTTATTTATTGAAAGGCTGCCATACTTAGGGAGTGTGCCTGCAGATAAGTTTCATAGGCAGTTCAGTAGAATTACTTTAACAGAAATGCTGCTCTGACTCTTTTTTTCTTCTCCTGTAAGGGAATCTATAGTCTAAACCGATTACTTTTACCTAACAGGTACAACAATAGCTAAACCAATATGGCACCAGCATAACAATCTCTGACATAACTGCAGGGACAAGAAGTTTAAAGTTTTCAAAATTAGAACAATCAAGAAACACATTTCACACAGCACCAGATGGTCTTTATAGGGCCATTAGTACAAGTTTTCGGATTTAGTGAAGTATGATGACATGCACTTTACATTTAGGATTTAAATACACAGTTAAGGCATAAAATAAATATTCTATTTACAGGTATTCTCTATACAGTAAGATCCAATTCATTACAGAATTTCAATATCACTAAACATAACTGATAATAGAAATGGCACAGTCTTCCTCTTTCCTGCATTTACAGTAAGTTTACGTACACAAAGGCTTTCAAAGCATCATACCCTGTATTACAAATTTATTACTCCCAGCAATGAATTAAACATTTTCAGTGCAACTTTGCCTAAAAACAAAGCACTCACAAACATAGTACCACAAGCTAATCTATCGCACGTAACAGTGAGAACATCTTATGCATGTAAAACACAGGCAAGGGCAGACCAAATTCTGCAAGAACTCAGAAACATATAGGTTGGAAAAGACCTTTAAGATCATCAAACCCAATGATTAACCTAACACTGCCAAGTTCACCAATAAATCATGTCTCTAAGCACCACACCTAAACGTCTTCTAAATACCTCCAAGGACCATGACCGAACACTTTCCTGGGCAGCCTGTTCCAATGCTTGACAAGCCTTTCCATGATACCCAGTATAAACCTCCCCTGGTACAATGTGAAGCCATTTACCTCTTGGCCTGTTGCTTTTTACTTGGGAAGAGATCAACACCTATCTCACTACAACCTCCTTTCAGGTAGTTGTAAAGAGCAATAAGGTACACTTCCTGCCTAGACTTACAAATTTAAGAACCGGTACGTAGGAGAAACAAAACCACTGACTCTCAGGCACAGCTGCTTTACCTGCATTTGTATATGCTAATATACTCTTGACATTTTAAGGTACTATTCTGAAACTGTAAAGCCAAGGTAGGGTCACCTCTGCTGTAGGGTAGTAATCTTCAGTCATAATGGGCAGCAGTGGCTTTCTGAGTGTTAACTTTTCATTACTGTTCAAGTCACAGAACCAAGAGCAGATCATAAATATATAACCAGTTATCTCCAAACACTATTCTCCTACCAGCAACAGGAAAAACTGTGGTTGCACATAGAGATATTTTTTTTTTTAGTGACTGAAGGTAATAGCATCTACACATCTGTATACATTCTATAATTTTGTAAAGTAAGTTAAATAACAAATAATAAGGGCTGACATCAGAACAGGTGCGCTGTTATAGCTAAATTTAACTTGCATCTAGTTGCATCACAGTAATTCCCTAATACAGCTACATTTAAACCAGTTTAAACCTTCTTTACATCTGCTTAGCTCAGAATGACTTAAACAACAAATGCACCTATGTTACAGGCTTGCACATACAGGTATAGTTTTTTGTCACCAATTCACTATTTTGTTATTCCGAATATTTCACTGCCTCATAGATCAGTAATACAGCCGCAAAGAAAAAGCCAGCTGAACAGTTTAAATCTTTACTTGGTTTACTTGGAGGTCACCAGACTTGAGTTTTAACAGGGGAAGGAGTCGTAGGACTCATCTGCTTCAAAAAAAGTTTGATCCAAAACACAATCATAACTAAAAGCAAAGTTAGCCAGCTTGCCGGGACACTCACACAACTCTTCCCAACAGCAGAGCCACGGGGACAATAATAACCTCACCATGGAGAAACAAAATATTCTACTGGCACAGGTATTCACAAAGCTAGTGTGTGCTAAAACTGTAGCTTTGGGGCTTAAGTGCAGGTTGCTGTCCATGTGTCGGCATACACACTTATACCCAGCAAAGCTGAATGTAAAGGTGAACTGATGCTTACTTCAAAAACAGGGTGGTCACAACTAAGCCAAACATACACAAAGGCACTGTAATTACGTCCAACATGCAATTATGAGATGAGTTATAGAAACTCAAAAGGAAACTCCCCCTCATAAACATTAGTACTGCTGCCCCAATATGAAAGCTTTAGCGCTGTCACATTTCCTAGACAAAGGGGAGAAAAACATGTAAATTCTCGTCAAAAGAAGGGGAATGTATTTGTAAACTCTCCAAAAAAAACAAGGAAAAGAAAATCTCATACTTAAGATTTTTTTAAAGAATAAGTATTTTTGTACATTAATCTAGAATACCACAATGACAAACACTGTATCAGCAAGTTGCGAAACTACTTATGCTTCAGGCAAAGTCAAATAAGCTAGTTGGTACTTGCCTTCACTCAATTTTAAGATGGCCCAATTGACTTGGCTTAATTTAGAGAGTACTTACTCTCTCCCCTCCACCAAAAAGGTTGGAGGATAACAATAAGCTCCCATGAGAGGTGGTGATAAATAGCTTCGAATAACACTACTCTCTAATGGCTCAACTGTCAGCAAAATTAACATCTCTTTGACTTAAATTAAGTTGTACCTTCAATTAAACAGTTATAACAGGCAGGTAAGACCTGTTCAGGCATAAGGAGAAAGCAAGTCAGAAATTTTAAGCAGCGCTATAAATAAACATAAAATAAAATATGGAATGTAGTGGCAAGAAGGGAAGATATCTGGTACGAGGGATCTTTACAAGGGAAAATAAGAAATACGTCCAAATGTAGGGCAGTTGTTCATGAAAATGCATAAGTAATTCAACACCCTAAAAAGTAATTTTAAAAAATCCACCTAATGGCTAGAATTCTTAATTTAAAAAATATTGTGGGCACTTAGTAATGCCTTGGCATCGAGGACCCCATGTTGCACATTACAAGAAGCAAAGAGAAGTGGTTTTCGTTTTATTGTCTTAGTATATATTAAGAAACATATACTGAGGAACATCTCCTCCCCCTTCCCTCATGATTGTCCAAGTATCACTATTCAACATATTGTAGATGTACAACAGCTACTCAATAAATATTGGATCAATTACACAAAATGTTAAGAAGACATCCAAAAGCCCACAAAGCTTTTGCAATTTAACAGCAGAAAAAAAATATGGAAAAGTGAATCACATCACCTTCCCCTAAAAAAAAAAAACAAACAGAAAACTATTTTTAAAGAAAGGCCTGGAACACAGCAACCCTAGAGAAAAGCCTCTTTGCTACTCTTTTCTTGAGGACAACCTTGCCATCTACCCTAGATAAAATGCAAGAGCGACATGGAGGCTTTATTTTCTCCTTCAAAAAGCAGCACAACCCTGAAGACAGAAGAAGGACCAACAAGAGCATTACCAGCCTAGAGTAACACTGACATTTACATCAAAACCACGTTTGTGTGTGCTCTGTGGCCCAACAACAGCACTGACAGAACCACACGTGAAGAGGCTCTATAGCACCCCAGAGTTCATTTACTCCAACCCCTGCACAGTGAAGGGCCAAGAACGGAAGGTTGTATCCATCTTTGTTTTAAGCACCTCCACGGATGGAGACCTCTCTGGGCAGGTCTTCCAACAGAATGGCCATCCTCACAGTTAAAAGATCTTTCCTAACATGCTATCAGAATTTCCATTTCTGCAGCCTGAGTCCATTGTCTTTTATCCTATTGCTATGAAACTCTGAGAAGAGCCTCACCTTCCCTATACTCTCATCAGGCATTCACTCTTCTTCAGCTGAACACATCCCAGCTCTCTCAGCCATGTGCTTCAGCTCCCTAAATCTTCTGGTGGCCCTCAACTAGATGACTCCAGTTTCTCAGCATCTGTTTTTTGTACTGGAGAGGCTAAAATTGGACACAACACTACAGATGCAGTCCGAAAAATGCTGAATAGAGGGGAAACCCACCTCAACATCATTCCCATAACCTTACTTATACAGCCTAGTGCACAGTCAGCCACATTCACCTCAATGGCATGCTACTGACTCAGGTTTAACTTGTTGTCCAGCAAGTACATGGGGTTGTTTTATCCTAGATGAAGGACTTAACATTTGCTGTTGTCAGCCTCACAAGGTTCCTGGAAGCCCATTTTTGTTAAGATCCCTCAATGGCAGTTCTACCCCTTCAGCATGCAATAGAGCTGACATTCGTCCAGGTTTGGTACCATCTGGGAACCTGTTGAGGTAGTGTGCCATTCCTTCATCTCAGGTTGTTAAAAAAGACATATAACAGTATCAGCCCCAATATTAACCCCTGAGAGGCTCTATTAACAATCTGCTGCCACTGGAACTTGTATTGCTGATCACAACCTTTTGACATAATGGTCCTGCTAATTTTCCAATCGCTTTACGGTTTACCTGAGTCCATATTTCACCAATTGGGTTACAGGGATAACATAGGAGACCATGCTGAGGGCCTTGCTAAAAAGTCCAGGTACACAGCACCCACTGCTTGCCCCACATCCACTGAGCCAGACCTCCCACTGTACTATGAATCTGTTACACTACGCTATGTCAGCCCACATCTGCACCAATTTGAAATAGGTCTGCTATAACTTTTTTTTAGGCAAGCAAAAGAGATTTTGGACTCTGTCCTATCACTGCCCTTAGAATCAGCAGCAGCTTATTTCCTTCATGGAGCAAGAACTGGTTCTAATTACTGGCTGGAGGAATAAATAACTCAGAGGAAGTGATGTGCTGCCAGCAACCAAAGGCACTTTGCTGCATCCCAGCTAACACAGTCAACTATTTCACCTGCTTTTTTCTTCTCCTAAGGTACCTCTCACCAACATTGTTTTTCTGGAATAATTCACAGCCTCCAAGGCTGTAATGACAACACCTTGAAAGAAAAAAAACCCAATAGATTAATAAACTGCTATAGCAATCAGCATTTATGATTTATTGTACCACGGACAGTCCTGTCAGTCTAAATAAGAGAAAACTGTAAATATCTCATTTTAAAAAGTTCTTCCCAAATAGGATACATTTTCATTTACAGTAGCAGTAGAAAGCCAAGTACCACATGTAAATATCTGGTTTGCTATTGCAATTTGATATTGCTGGGACAGACGAAACCTATGATGTTAACTACTACCCCATTCTTTTAAAACAAATCTTTAAACACAGATTAAACACCTCTTCAAATCTATTTAGCTCAATGTGCTGACCTCCTACTACCACACCAAAACAAGCAGAGAGACGCATACAAATTTAAATCCAGCCACCTAAGCCTACATCAAGGTGCAATCCTATTGACAGCAGTTAAACCAAAACCATTATACTTGTGTAGATCTCTATGGACATTCTTAATAAAGATTTTTTTTTAATTAATATGTTCCTGCTTCAGGTTTATGAAACATTACCTGGTTTACATTATTCAATACAAAAACACAACAAATACAAATACAAAACAAATACAAAACACTCCAGAAACATTTTAGCATGAGAGTTTCAAAATCTCCCCACAAAATAAAGCTGGTGGTTTATAAGTTTCCTTCTGCCCATCACCTGTAGTCACTCCTCACCAAGAAAATCCCATGCATATATCAAATAACAGTTTACAACCTTCGAGACAGTAGCAGGCGATAAAGTAAAAATGTAGGCATTGCTGCTTATAGCTTAAGTTCCCCATCCTTTAGCTATTCCATCTGGGAAGAATCTTATATGATGTCTCAAGTTACATTATGAAACTCATCCATCCAGAGGGGCTTTCATGACCAGAATCAGCAAATATGCCTTGCAACAGCTTTCTGGTCCCCTCTTTCAGGCAATACCCTAACTACGCCAGCAGAAGATCAGCTACAAATACGCGGAAACTTACACTCGTTTCATCAAGGAAAATATTTTTGGACTGTTTTCTTGTATATCAGTGTAACACATCTACATTATAAATAGGCACTGGCATGCACATGTGTAAGAAAAAACCCAAAAATTTATTGACCCCCAGCAGAAGTTTCAATTACAAATATTATCTCTAACATCAAACAGCTCTAGGTTGAAGTTTAACATAAGCATACAGGTTTATAGGAAGATTACAAAGATTTTTCAGATAACTTTTTTTTCCTAATGCTTAAATCTGCTTGTATGAGTTTAAGTCAATGTGTTCAGCACAGAGCTGTCAACATCAACCACTAGGAAAGCACAGCCAACGGGGCGGGAATCCTCAATAGAGAAACAAAAGGGTTATTTTCTTTCTGAGGATTCCCATCCCTCAAACCTTCATGGTGGGGGAGTCTATCTTTATTCAGCAGAACTGCTACTTTTTGTTCGTTTCATAAGACATCTGCTGACAATGAAGTTTTTATAAAGCAGTATGGTAGCTCAGAAGGGAAAATACCATGGTTTAATTCTTTCACTAGTGGAGGAATCAGTACCCCTATGTCCATCTTCCTGGGGAGAATGAAAGCTGCAAGTCAAGAGTCTTCTCTTCCAGACAAGTGTCTGTTCATCTCTCCTATCTGAAGCTGTTTTATAAAAAAGACTCTAGGTTTAAAAAAACACATACAAACATAATGAAGCATGGCTCTAAAGTTTAGTGATCGGACACGGTGAAATAAGGGCAGGAAAACATAAGCTTTATAGGTTTCTTCCCAACATAAAACAATCAACCTGTAAAACTGACGATCAAAGCCGGCATATCTCCAGCGTTGGAGGGCAATATCTTCTTATACATAATTTTTCTGGCTCAGTGAATTATGAGTTCTTTTTTTTGGACAGAAACACAGCTTCAGCCAGGAGAACTGAAGACAATACACAGCTTGGCAACTGGGATCTTCACCAGGAAAGTGGAAGACAGTGGAAGATGTAGCTTGATCCCTCCAGGCAGAAAAGGAATCTGAAGCAGGGTCTACCACATTCTGAACAAATGCTTTAGTTAACAGGCGTTAAAAAGTAGCAGCAGCACCTCCTCTTTCAACTGTCTTCTAAAGCTGTCTCTGTACTTTATAGAAGACCGACTCTGCAGCACTCTGGGCATAATTAGAGAATTCTCACCTGACTGAATTTCCCAGGAGAATATGGCAAAATAACAACATTCAGAAAGCAGACAATCATGAGCTTGGCATCATGGTAACATCTCTCATGCAAGTGGTAAAAAAAGTTCAGGTATCCTAGGAACTTTAAAGCTATTGGCTTTATCACATACAGCACTTAAGCACCTTTGGTAAAAGACTGAGGGTTTTCAGGACCATAGTTTTGACTGCAAGCACCTAGAATTGTTCTACTGATGTATTTCTATGAACCTACTTCTTGACAATGAGAGGGCAGAGGGATCAGAATCAGAGGTATAACCTCCTGTCAAGATTACACTGAGTATTCTCATGTATTCCCAAATTCATTACTGAAAGACATTTTTAACACTAAACTACAGAATACTTTTGGATGATATATTGAAAATAGGAACACTGGTCAATTAATTCCAGTTTAAGTTACTTATCTACCCAGAGCTATTATTTTTACGTAATGCAAGTTAGCGCGCTCCATCGGGTGAAAAAGCTACCCATTGTAACAAACGTACATCTGACATCTATCAATCTGCCTACTTATTTAATGATTATATTTTTTCCCCCAATATATTACTGTTAATTCAATCTACCTACTCAATTAGCAGCATCCATTCTCTGGGCAGAATTCCACAGCCATCCCCAAGCACATGTCTGCTTTGGCACATTGTTTAAATAAACCTACTGAAAAATGTACAGGCATCACAGACAATAGAAGAGTCAGAAAACCACCTATGCTTATTATTTTAAATTCAGGTTTCAATTACCTGCATAGTACCAACACTAGCAACGTGGTAATTACAACATTTTTCTATCGTTCACGTAAGAGCTTTCAACATTTTTTCTCTAAGCACAGTGATCCTTTGTATGAAGCATCACCGTGCTACCTCTACAAGGACAACGCTGCTGATCAGTCTTACTACACAAACAACTAAGTGTAGTACTTCCCAAATAGTAAAAACTAACTGAGCAGCAACTTATGCATAACACTCAACCTTGTATATTACATTCAGTCCCCTAACCTGTGTCACCGATTTAATAATGTAAAGGTTCTGGTTGAACAGTCAGCCTCGAGCTCATAAATACACATGGAAGGTATTCCCAGAGCACTGTCTCTGGGCATCGGGACATTTCTTAGCAAACAGTAATTGGGAAAGACTTCTGCTTCTTTACCTCCAGCCACTCTAAATGGCACGGAATTTGTGTGTCGCAGTTTGTAAACTGTTTTTTGCTACCCATCTCCTCTGTCCTACAACACAAAGCAGAAGAAATGCTTTATGAATTATATCCTGCTTGCACTGCATCAGCACATCCAGGCAGAGGCAAGAGACTGAAGAAAATACCAGATGCAGACCTGAGGGTTCTGCATGCAGCATCCCATACAAGAAAAAAAAAAAAAAAAAAAAGACAATCTGAGATGCCTGACAGGAAAGGCAAATACTAGAAGCTATGCACTTAAAGTTGATGAGTAACCCCGCTTGGTAGCCCAGCATCCATTCAACTGGAGGGGCTCAGTCTGAGACGGGTGCACGCGGACAGGAAAGCACTGATCGCTCTTCCTTGCTGTTCACCCCGTGGAGGATCGGGCAGCCCAGAGACAAAACGAGGACCCGACAGAGGGGGATCCAACCCACCCGGCCGCGGGAAGCACGGTGCGGGAGGGGGCACCTACCCCTTCCCTGCCTCCTCCTCCTCCTCGGCTCCCTGCCGAGCGGGGGCAGCTCCCTCGGCAGACAAAAGGGAGGCGAGGATTCCCCTCGCGGGCCGGGAGCGCCCGGATATCCCACAATCCCCGCGGCCCCGGCGGGAAACCCTTCCCCGCCCCCCCGCGGCCCGTTCCACCGGGAAACCCCGGCCTGGAGCGTCGCACGTGGGGCGCGAAGGGGCGCGGCGGCTCCTACAGCCGCAGAGAAGGCGCCAAGGTTGGGGGGAGGGGGGGAGAGGAGGAGCACAGAGGGAATGGGGAACACGGTGTACGGTGCGGGGGAGACATGACAAGGACAAGACACATGGGGGGCACAGGGAGAGCGGGGAGACACAGGGTAAAGAGGATCAGGGAATAAAGGGCGAGGAAAAGAAAAAGTAAAAGGGGGGACACGAAGAAGGGAGGGACGTGGGAGGGTACCGCAAGGAAAGAGGGGGGAACACAGCAAGGCACAGGACGTAAGGAGGGAGACACGGGGGGGTCAGAGGAAAAGGGGGAGCACTGGGGTAAGAGGGGGCACATGGGAAGACACAGGGAAGAAGGAGAGCGCATGAGAAGGGCGCACGGGGAGAAGCGGGAGGACACGGGGATCCCAGGAGGGAGACGGGGGGGAGGTGTCACGGGGGAGAGTACGGAGACAGTGGGGAATGTGAGCGGGCACAGCAGAATGGGGGGCAGAGAGATGGGGGGGACCACAAGGGAAGGGGGAGACACAGCGGGAAGTGGGGGACACAATGGGAAAGGGGGGAGGGAGAAGACACGGGGAAGGGAGGCGAACGGAGTAGGGGTGCCATAAGGGGGGGGGGGGGTTCCCCGCCGCGCCTCCCTCACCTGCTTGCTCCTGGTGTAGGGCGGCCTCGCAGCGTTCAGGTGGTACCGCCGCGTCCGGATCTTCCCGCTGCCGCCGGCGGTGCTGCCGCCACCGCCTCCCGAGGCCATAGTGGAATCCGGCCTCCCCGCGCCCCGCAGCGTCCGGCCCTAGCCCCCCCTCCCCCCCCCCCCGTCGCCGCCCGCACGCGCCGCGCCGCGCGGCCTGGTGCGGGGGCTCCGTGGCCTGCCCTGCCCCGCCCCGCTCCGCGCCGCCGCGGCGCGCGCGCGCTCGCTCCCTCCCTCCCTCGCGCTGAGCTCGGCGCTGTCTCGCCGGGCGGACGAGGCAGGCAGGCGCGCGAGAGAGAGAGATTCGCGTCGCCCGCGCTTCTTTCTGTTCGCTCGCGCGCTGCCCCGGCACCCGGCCGGCCTCGCGCTGCCCCGCGCGCCCGCCTGCCCGCTCTCTCGCGGCCGAGACGCCGCACCCCGCCTCCTTCCCCCCCCCCCCCGGCTCCGGCCGAACCAACCAACCAGCCAATCACCGGGCGAGCGGCGGCACGTCACTGCCCCGCGCGCGAGCTGCGTCACGCCAGCGGGACGGCCCGGCAGCCCCTGCGCGCGCGGGGAGCGGGTGGGCGGGGACACGCAGGGGGAGGTGGGGACCGTGACGGCTCCGCGAAGGCGAGAGAGATGGCCAGGCCGGGGGGTGGGGGGACACCACCGGCCCTGTAGCCTGGCAGTCAAGAGGGCCAACCGTGTGCCAGGGTACAGCCAGCAAGGCATTCCCAGCCGGGCGAGGGAGGCGGCTGTGGTGCGGCCCCACCTCGAGCTCTGCGTGCGGCTTGGGGCGCCACGATATGAAAAGGAACTGAAGCCGCTGGAGTGCGTCCAGAGGAGGCCGCAAAGCTGGTGAAGGGTTTGGAGAGGAAGGACTATGAGAAGCGGCTGATGTCACTTGGTCTGTTCAGCCTGGAAAAGAGGAAACTGAAAGGATATAAAGCTGTGCACAGCTTCCTCACAAGGGGAGGAAAAGAAGCAGGAACTGATCTCTTCTTTGTCATGACCAACGATAAGACCCGAGAGAATGGCAGGAAGATATGCAAGGGGAGGGTTAGGTTGGATATTAGGAAAAGGTTCTTTACCCAACAGGTGGTGGAGCATTTGAACAGCTCCCCAGGGAAGCAGTTACAGCACAGAGCCTGACAATGTTCAAGAAGCATTTGGACAATGCTCTGAGACACGCTGTGAATGTTGGGGTTGTCTTGTGCAGGGACAGGAGTTGGACTCTATCCTTGTGGGTCCCTTCCAGCTCAGGTCGTTCTGTGATTCATTCCTGAGGAACAGGGGTCCCCTTCTCCCAGCCAGGGGCTAACCAACAGCAACCTGGGGAGGACAGTGGGGCAGCCTCAAACAGAGAATGAGGAGGTTTGTGGCATTCCCACAGGATGCTGCTACAATGAAATTCCATAGAAATGGCCATCTGCAGGCTTAGCATCCCTCATTATGGGCAGGCTGGAAGCAGGCAGATAAAAGCTTCAAAATAGCTTTGTCTTCCTCAAAACAGGACAGAGTGTCTTTCTGTTATAGACTTAAAAATGTATTTTTTTTTTCTCCTAAAGTTGAGGAAAACCTATGGCTCTGAATCTTGTTAAGAGCACTGATCTGCCCTGAGAATGATGTAGCAGGGCAGAAAAATCACAACTATCTTCTCTACATAGAAGTCAATAAAAATGTTCACCTTAAAAAAAAAAAGCATACTAAAAAATTACTGAGGTAGAGTGAGGCACAGGTCCTTAGCAGTGACAGAGTTGTGATGCAGCACACACCCCATCCATCGAAACAACAGTGTATGTCACAGCACATGCCTAAGGAGGGGACTAAACTCAGGGGTTCAGGGAAACTCACAGCAAGGGCAGCTCTGAAGGCCCGAAGAAACACGCAGCGGAGACTCATAGAATGGTTTGGGTTGGAGGGCACCTTAAAGCCCATCCAGGTCCAACCCTCCTGCCATGGGCAGGGTCACCACCCACCAGACCAGGGTGCTCAAGACATCCAGCCTGAAACACTTCCAGGGAGAGGGCATCCACAACTTCTCTGGGCAACCTGTGCCCGTACCTCATCACGCTGATTGCAAAGCATTTCTTCCCAATGTCTAATCAAAATCTTTCCCCTTCCAATTTAAAGCCATTACCCCTTGTCCTGTCACTGCATGCCCTTGCAAAAAGTCCCTCCCCAGCTTTCCTGTAGCTCCTTCAAGTACTGGAAGGCTACTACGAGGTCTCCCCAGAGCCTCTTCTCCAGGCTGAACAACCCCAGCTCTCAGCCTTTGCTCACAGCAGAGGTGCTCCAGCCTTCTAATCATCTTCATGCCCTCCTCTAGACCCAATACAAACAGTTGCATATCCTTATTGGGGAGTTTTGTACTGCCAAGTCTTTGCTTCTTGTTTCATACTGCCTTTTTTTAACTTCATATCTTCCCAGCTCTCCTACCTGACTTGCTCCTTCTCGATTTCTTTCTACTTTCATCATTATTTAAAGGCCATAACCATTTCCAAAACCCCAGTAGAGCGGAATTGCTTTCCAGGTACTTCTCCTCGTGAACTGCACCTTCATCATTCCAGTCTCTTCCTCTCCTACCCTACCACCATAAATACAATTTTATTACTGCAAGTCATCCCACTGCACATAAGATGGATAATCCCATCCAGGATGTGGAACATGTGGGTTTCAAGGTCACCTGCAGAAAAGTACCTATCTTGTGTGAAGTGCTAGTGTGTTGCATCATACAATCACCTGCTTGGAAAACACCTTTGCAATCATTGAGTCCAACCATACCTGTCCACTACTAAACCAGATCCCTGAGAAACTCATCTTTGCATCTTTTGAATACCCTCAGGGATGGCGACTCATCCACCTCCCTGGGCAGCTGTGCCAATGCCTGACCACCCTTTTGGTGAAGAAATTGTTCCTGATGTCTAGTCTGAACCTCCATTGGTGCAACTTGTGGCCATTTTCTCTTGTCCTATCACCTACCCGCTACACGCACCTGCTACAACCTCCTTTCAGGCAGTTGTAGACAGTGATAAGGTCTCCCCTCATCCTCCTTTTCTCCAGCCTAAACAATCCCAGTTCCCTCAGCCACTCCTCATGAGACTTGTTCTCCGGCCCCTTCACCAGCCTTGTTGCCTTTCTTTGCACACACTCCAGCACCTCAATGTCTTTCTCTTAAGTGAGGGGCCCAAAACTGAACACAGTACTCAAGGTGTTGGCCTCACCAGTGTTGAGTACAGGGGCACAATCACTGCCCTGGTCCTGCTGGCCACACTGTTTCTGATACAGGCCAAGATGACACTGGCCTTCTTAGCCACTTGGGCACTCTGCTTACTCATATTCAGCTGGTTGTCAACCAACACCCCCAGGTCCTTTTCTGTAGACCAATTTTAGGATGAGGCTTTATTTCTACAATACACGTCTCAAAAACGATCTACATCAATATAATATTCAAAATACAAGAAATATAGTATTTTAGCCTGGGCTTTTAACTTTCTTTGTCCAAGCAACACTTATCATGCTAAATTCCAACTTAGGGGAGAGGAAAGAAGGGTATCAAAATGCATTTCTATTATGGGATTAGCATGATTTACAAGGGGATATAAACAGCACCCTTTGCTGAAAGATTTATCAGTAATAATGATGACTTCTAAAACAGTACCTGTATGGGAAACTGACTGAAATCACTCATACACTGGGCACATAAGATCTGGACATATTTAAAACAAGATTCCCTCTTTTTGATGAATATTTATAATGTAACAGAAGATCAGCGCAGAGGAATTGTAAAACACACATGTCACCTTGCAGCTGGGATGCAAAAAACCTAATCAGTCCTGCTCATAACTGCTTAGTCTCGTGTGCTTGACAAGCAGAAGAACCCTTTGTGTTTAGGGAAGGCAGGCCAGTGATTAACTCGGGGCCATCCCAGAGAACACGCTTGAGATTTCTGCCTTGCTGTGAGAAAGATCAAAGCACAGTGGAAAACTACTCTGCCCTTCCCTCATGAATACAGGCAAAGCAGCAGGTCTGGAATTCATGACTGAGATCAGCCTGCACTCCCACTCGCATTTTCTCTGCCCAGGTGCTGTTTCAGAGTTTCCCCAGTTTGAGGTAACAAAAATTAAATTTATTCTTTGCATTTCATCCACAGCTTTGTGGTTGTTCCTGCGCCCCGCTTTTGTTCAGCTCACACACTAGGTATACTAAGGTAACCTGTGAGCACAGGTTTCTCTTCCACATATGTGTCAAAGGCAGCTACGCTAGGTTTGCTCCGCAAATTCAAATGCTGCTTTATTTTACTTATTTAGAACAATTTCCATATAGTGACATGCCTTTAATGACACTCATGACTCAAATACTTGTGGATGTTGTCAAACAAGGTCTATTGACATGAGTCACTGAAGTTAAATAAATGTTATTAAAAATGAGACAAAACAAAAGGCGAATATAGATATATATCCAGCAGAATGATAGGGATCATCATCATTTGATCAGTCTTCCCTGTGAGTTACATCTGCAAGTTACTTTGAGGTAGCACTAGAAAGAAGCTGTTGGTCCAAGAGCATCCCTGTAAAAAGAAACATTCATGGCTTAAGTACCATTTAACTTTTTTGCACCCTAATAAGTACTCTTCACCCTTTTGGGCCCATTTCTTTCTCTCTGTTCATTGACTACAGGATTAGGGGACCCCTTAAAAACAGCCTACTAAAGCCTTTCTATTCAGAGAACAACTACTCTTAAAGGAATTAGCAGGTTTTGAGTAAAGGCACTACCTATTGCCACCAGGTGCAATAAAGAGTTTATAAATCCACTCATAGATACTCTTAAAAAAAAGCCTTCATCAAGCTGAAAAAAAACCAAACCAACCCCTAACTACATTTCAGCTGGGTAAGACAGACAAAACCCAACTGGAAGAAGTGAAATAGTATGGTGTTGAAAAACTAGCTTTTTTTTTTCTTTTAAATGCCCCAAATGCAGTCAAATCTGCAAAGCTCACGGGAGGCACCTGTATGATGTGTTCAGGTCTTTGCATATGCTAGCTAATGCAGGCAGGCAAGCAGTTGTAGAATAGCTGAGTTTACAGTAAAAACCCTCAGACAATGCATTCTAACAGTTCTAATGCACTCACTTTCTCCTGTATTTGGGGTTCATGGGCAGCACACAAATACAGAAGAAATTTTGCATTCAGTATGCCTTCACAGTAAAGAATATGCACTGCACATGCCACCTAGATGTATGTACTTCTAACTAGAAAGAGGAGTAAAGCTATTAACGCTCAGGAGACAGAAAAAGAGGTCAAAGAGCTATTTTGGAACAGTGTCACCTGGGTTGCAACCAATACACTTCTCTTCCTCACCTCATTTTTCTTCCAGTCGACATGGAAGAAAATTCATCCCCAGTATTTCTCAGGTTTGGAGTACTAATGACCCAAACCACCTCTCCCACTTGCATTACACAAACAGAAGTTGCACTATATGGGTACTTCACAGCCCAGAAGAGAAGGTGCATACATGTCTGAAAACAGTCTCTAATGCAGAGTGAAGAAACCTTGTTAACAGGCAATATCTTGACAGATAGGGTGGCTACAGGCAATGACTTGTTTGAGGTTTATGGCCTACGGTGGTACAGTGTCAGAATAAGTTCAAAAACCAGCCATGTGGGCCTCACAATACATAGTTAACACATGGAGCAACCTCTCAAATGCCAAAAATCAGCACCAGTACTCCACAGCATTTCTGCTGAACCAAAACACATCCTTAGCATCATATTTGTAACTTAACACAGTAAAAGGTTTCCACAAATTACTTACTGCAACAAAAGTACAATGTTGGTGATGCCATGCAAGCCACCTGAAAGCAGGCTATAATCCCAACACAGGCCTGAAAGCTGTTGAGTTGCTCATGTGAGGGTACTTGCTACATACAAAATCCTTTGCTTAGCAGACCAGTTTGTAGTACAAAGCTCATGCACCACAGCTATGCCCTGCAACTGAAGTGACATCAAATCCTGTACGATTTTGAAACCCTCAACACCCCAAACAACTTCAATAGGCCTGCATCTACTATCTTGACTTTCCTCCCTACCGCAGTTCCCTGAAACAATTCTATACATGCAAATGAGCACCCACTTTCCCACTCAGATTCTCTTTGCTGCACTTATTCTACTTTCTCACATTCTCCTTAATGATCTCCTTACCATCACCCTCCAAATACTCACCAGTTCATACAAGAAATCCATGTTCCAGCTACCTTGCTACTAGCTCTGCCCAAAGCAAGGAAACAACTGCTAAATCTGTGATGCTACTCCCCTGCCTAGATGAGGTTTTTTTGCTTTGTCTTCCTAAACACACATCTGCACAAATTGCAGGAAGTTTATTCTTCCTGCAGTACTCCAAAAGCCTTTTTTGTTTTAGAGCCCCTGCTCTTCATGGTGGGAGTCTGAAAAAATATTCCTAGCTGAAATTAAAACTGAAGAGGAAAGCAGACGATCCTGGTCAGCAGCATGCCTTGCCAGTGCTGAGTCATTACTGTGCAACACAATTATTTAAAATTTAAAAACAGCATATGGGTTATAACCAACACTTTACTTGCAGTAAGTCACAAAGTCAGAGAACATTATTCCTTTCTAGCATTTTGGTTTAGATTGCCCCACAAACATTCACATTACAAAGTGTCTTAACTAGCTTTAACAGCTTCCACAGCTATTTGCTACAGTAATTTTTGCTACCTTTTTTCTAGTAAGAGTATTCTTCTGTTTCCAGCCTAATTTACTTTGTCATTATGCACATTTAATATATAGTTTTGCATACTTAGGCACGGGCTTGAGTAGTCCCTATGACAGGAAAGTACTTTATATCCTTCAAGATGAGAACAGTTTAGGGGAAGCCACGATGAAGTTGCTAGGTTAAAGCAGAACCTTTCCCATTGTAGTCTCCTCTAATCCCTTTTGACACGAACACTAAAAATTGTCATCGTACCAGAAGATTTTAACCTCATCACTACAAAACACCTGGAGCATGAAGGAGACTGAACAAATGGCAGAGACTCATAAGGATAGGGTGCAACTTAGTTGAAGAGTTGTTACTAGGATACTTTTTTTTGCTCCCAATGTGTTATTTTCCCTCCTTTAAACCAGAAAGTTGCTTTCCAAGGATTTTTCAGTTTAAGAATATATAATATGTTACACAAGTTTCTTTGCTGTTAAGTATCAGCTGAGAAGGCAACACTAAGAATGGCAGAGAAAAAAACTGTCAGTAGAACTCATTCTTAGACTTTGGAATGTTTGCAGCTATGGCAACTCAAAGTCTGCCCTTCTGTGTCTTTAACATATTTTACTGATAAAGCAATTCTAACTGACCTAGCAGAATAGCGGTACAGCTGGCACCAGTAGACTGCAGGAGACTTGACCCAAGTGCTCCCACAGCCAACCCTGAGAACATCTCACAAATTCACATGTAATCCAAGCAAGTGTGTTAAGGGCTTGTAAAACATGCAGATGCTTTTGCTAGTGCCCTCACGCCCATACCAAAACAAAGGCAGGTGAAACACCCCTACTGTCTCCAGCTAAATTCCACAAGCCAGAAGAGAATGTGCTTCACATACACAAGTAAAATCCCTTGCTGGCAGGTTTGCAGAAACAAAATTTTATTTACACAGGCAAGTCTATCTTTAGACCCCATTGAACTCTTTACATTTCTAGAATATTTACATGATTTCAAGATGCTCTGAGAGTGGTGAACAAAAAAAAGATTACAGACTGTCAAAAGCATAGCAAAAAAAAACCCAACCTATCATTGTGCTTTAAAACTTATGATCTAGAGTAACGTAGAAGAAATGTAGTTTTAGCACCTTGGTCATAACGGTCATGCTATATAAGACACTTAAATAGCAGGGGGGATGTCAGAAGTGACCGTATCCAGAGGTTGCCAGTGACAATTCATGAGGGAATCATAAAGTTCTTCACTTGTCTCCATAAATTGTCTGTTCATTTCATCAACATCAAAGTAAAGCTGTGGATCTGAAAATAAAAGCCTGGTAAGTACAAATGCCAGATCTTGGGATGCATGTACACAAAACCTGCAGTAAGTGTCTAATAAAACACATTTTAGCTAAATTCAAAAATTTAATAGATTTAATAGTAAACGTAAAAAGATCTTTATTCACCTACAATTTCAACAACATGCCAAGTCCAGCTTCTTTTGGAAATTGTGTATTAGAATGCAGGACTCTATTGGTATTTCAAGATAAAAAGAGTAGATTTAAAGATAATTAACCAGAAACTCTCCCAAAAATCCACCTAATTCATTTCTACTACAATTGTGTTACACACGCAAGTTTCTGAACACTAACACAAGATGCCTCTATGCAAGGAACTGCCCACAAACCTTATATGCCAAACAATTAAGTTTTGTACCAAAAGTTTAAATGCAACTTGAATCCTCCTTTTAGGACCAGCAGCATAAGCTTTACCCTTGAGGTTTGGAAAACAAAGCTTTTGCCAATTAATGAGTTATACATACAATATGCTTAGCACAATCAATACGAAGATATAAAAAATTCTGCATTAAACCATTTTGGAAGTAGATTGAAGGCAAAGTTAAAAACTGCTGTGAGGTGGTGTGGACAATGTCCCATTCTACTTGACACAGTGCATGCTACCAGCTTGAAAATCCTACATCATCTCAGCTATAACCCACAGAGGATCCCACTACATCAGCTGAATTTCCAAGACACTGTTCATCCAATAGTCATTGGCTTGTATCATTAAAGGGCACAAGTTTGGCTAAATTCAAGTTGCAGTGATAGAACAATCATTACCTTCAGTTATCAGGTCATCATTGATTTCAGTCATAGCTGCAGTTTCCTTAAAAAAAAAAAGCACAAAAAAAGTCTTGTATCAATCTATTTCAGAAAGCATCACAAATCCAAAATAATTTTGTCCTTGCATGTCCTTGCAAACTATTCCCTCCTCCCACAACTGCAAGAATAGGTGGAGAGTGGGCTGTGTTTGTCGGGGGGGGGGAGTTTGGTTTAGGAATTTTTTTGAGGGGTTTGTTTTGTTGAGGCCAGGGAGGTGAGCAGTCTGTTTGCTGTTTAGTTGGTTTCTAAAGAAAACCATAGTATAGTTGAGGTTGGAAGGGATTTCTGAAATTCGTAATTGATAAATAAGCTGACTCAAGATACAACCATCTGATAGTAATTCTTGAATTTGCTTTAAGCAAAGTAGATCAGAAAAACAGGAAGAGAGGAAGCCTTCACAATTATGCTGTCAGAACTGTTTTGTGGCATACACAAACAAAGACTGATGTATAAATCTAATTCTATAGATGCACTACTTTAGCACCTAAAGATATGTCTGAATGAAGCCTACTATTCTAACCTCCACACTAAGCGAAAAGCATGATTTCAGTTTTAGGACATTTTTTTGCTTTGATTTACACAATTCCTGTAACTTGTTATTTCTCAATTTTTTTCTTTAAAGCAAGTGCATAGTATCTTTACCTCAAAAACGGCTGGAGCCATAACAGCATCTCCTAAAGAGCAGTCTCCAACAGTCTGCATGCTATCATAAGGAGCGTAGGAGCTGTAGTTGTAGTCAGCGTAAGGATCGTAATTCCACTGTGAGTAGTAGTTCTGATAATCTTGGTAATAATCATTATAGTTGTATGACTGGTACCGCTGGAACTCTGCTTTCAGTCTGAAACATGAAATGATTAAATACAGTTAGAGAGTTTAAGAACAATAAACTGTAAACCCAGTTCTGAAGTTAAACAATTTTCCAGCTTATGCATTTCAAAGTTTACAAGGGGGCTTATCTGAATAGTTGTCTAAGCAACAGTCTCAGTCAGAGCACAAGATCTCATGTTTATACAGAAGCAATGTTCTTACCTTTGGAGATAGCAACAGTAATTATTTTCACAGATTAACTGAAACCATAACATTTATCTGTACTCATTTTGAGTATTTTTAGTATCTGTATAAGCAAACTGTTGAAAAATACTTGTGCTCTGCTAAAAACTAATTTATTAAAACCAGAGACATTTATCAAGCATAGCTGCTTTAAAGATGCATTCAGCCTTAATTAGCCCTTCTGTCTTTTGCTTAGTCAATACTAAAAATCTTATTTCCAGAAACAATGGAGCAAAGTTAGATTATCTGCTTCAGAGGAGCATCTGACACTGCCTGCCAGATTGCCATGTTTACCTCTACCAGCTCAGTTTTTATCCCATGAAGCATTTGACAGCTGCCAAAGTACAGGTGACATTATTATCCAGCATAAAAAAGATCAGTAGGAAAATGATGAAACTCATTGGTACTTAAGACCAAAGGGCCAGCTGATTTGTCTTCACCATTTTTCTTCTCCTGAGTAGATTTTCTCAGGAAGAACTTTACACTAATGACATGCATCAATAAACAAGTGTTGTCTGTGCTAAAACAGAGGTACACTACATGAAATACATTTGGATAACCCAGTTTGACATTCCAAAGAAGTCCTCTACACATAGGCATGTCTTCTCTGATTATGTACAGGCAGACCTCCTGTGTTTGCAGAGTTCTTTTGTGCACCTCCACTTCATTACGGAAGAATCAGATCTAGGCTTTTCATCAAGAACGTAAACCAAAGGAGTTCAGGAACAGTTTCCAATGGAAGTGACTTATTGACAAACTACTCCGATGGCTGCAAGTTTTGACACACAGTACTCAGCCACACTCAGGAACAGACATAAATTAGTGACATGTATTTTAATACCTACATTTGTTTCATTACTGTTCATTAGAATGTATGGGTAGTTTTAGAGGTATTCTACTCTCTTGCTACTGTAGTAAATAAATGACTAGACAATGTTTCAAAGTCTTCTGATTCCAACTTGTCTCCTACATACATCTCTGTAGGAAAGAAAAATCTGAAAGCACTGAAATTCTTCTGGATAGCAGAAGTCAGGAAACCTGTTTCTGTGACCTCTTCTTGTTTTCAAAATACTTCAGTCAGAACAATTCTAGGCAGTGCTCTCTTGGGTATTAGCATTTCCATTCTAAGGCAAAGAGGCAACACTGGCAGCATTATCCAGGGCAAAGAGAAACAAAAGCTGTTATTTTTACTATTTAACAGAACATAAAAGTTGAACTCATGAACATACTGAGATTCTGTTATATAGAAGACTTTTGTCTGTGTCCTGGATCAAAGTTTATCAAATTTGGTATCAAACCCCTAACCAATCAGAGACTTGAATTACCTTAAATAACTGAGAGAACTGAGCCAGCAGAGAAAAAAAATCCCTCCCAAAACCTATTAACTTCAAATTCCTTGCTGCCCAGATCTCTTGAAAAGCAAAGAATAACATTCTGAAACTGCTCCAGTAACATATCCCTTGGCTTCCTTTCTCCTCACATTCTATATTTTTCCACCGAAGAATTCCTTGCTCTGCCAGCCTACTGTGCCTACTGGAATGTGCCACCTTGCCTAAACTAGAGGGAAAGGTATTAAGAAAGCGTCCCTAGCATACAAAACCACTTGTTGTCCCTTCTACCTTCTGGCTCACACCCAGAAATTTATGAATGCATTCAGCTTGGCTACTGTAAGATTTAGGCTTAGCTGCTGTTGTGATCAGCCTTAAGTTACGCAATCAGGCTAAATTTAAGAGTTGGGAGTCCCCAAGTAACCCTGAAAGAGGCTGATGAATCCAGGGAGTCAAAAGATAATGCTTCCGCATTTTTGGTTTCACTGACTGCATGATGTGTATAGCCATTATAGCAAGAGCTATCTTATATAGAGGCAGAGCTACAAGAATCTGATTATTTAGAATTACCATATCAATGCACAACTCATTTGTTACCTTTTAGAAATTCCTATGCTCAGCCGGATTCGTTTTCCCCCAAGACCTGGTGCATTCTGGCAGTCTTGCAGTGCCCTCATCTGATCACCTTGCTCAGCAAATCTGACATAGGCATACCCTCTACAATTTTCAAAAGGGAGAAAACAAATTCTAGTATGCATAACAGTTACAAAACTAATGAATTCAATTTCTGTCTTCTACAAAACCAGAACATAGCAGCTACTATTCCCATTGCCTAAGCAACTTCTTTGGCATGTGCGCATGCACAGAAGATGATTTCACCAAAGTAAAAACTTGAACCAGAAGTAAAAAGCTTGTTCCCCGATAAGCATTGAGATGCAAGTTACTGAGAGCCGATTAAGCAGTACATTTTAATTGTTACCTGTGTAAGCAATCAGATTATGTATTTCTGCTTTTACAGCAGTTAATTTATCAGTTAGTATTAGCCCACTCCTACCATTGTACAGCACTAACATTCTTTTATACTTGCTTTACCTTAAGATTCTTGAGTTAGTCTATTACAGTCAGAACTCTCTGAACAGTAAATCTGTTCATTCCTGCATGACTCACTGCCTGGCCAGTATCACTTCTGCTAGGCATTATTAACTAACATTAACAGGTTCAGTTTCTCCCGACCACCTAAGATTTGCCAGACTTCAGTGCACAGCACTCTCTTCCCCCACCTTTTAATTTCTTTCATGCAAAAATGCATACGGCTTAATTGAAGCTTATTACATTAACTGCTTAACAAGAAAGTTTCAGAAACACAAAAATTTGTGCTGTTAACAAAAACAAAAAGTAATACTAGAGACTAATCTCTCTCTCCCTGCCTCTGAAGAAAATGCAGGAACAGCTCTGACACCAAGTTCTTATATATTACTTATAGAAGCAAACGTATTTACAGTATTACACATTTTCACAGGTATTACCTGGAATATCCTAGCAAGTCTGTTGCTATTTTGCAGTCGATGCATGATGGGTACCTCTTTAGGAAATAATCAAATAGCTGGAAATCATCCACTTCTGGAGTAAGTTCCCCAACAAATATTGAATAATCTGGTCTTTAAAAAGAGAAGAAAACAACTGTCAAGTTTGAGACTAAGGTAGCAGATTGCAGAATTAAGGTACCTAAAACATAAGCAGGTAGTTATCACTGGACAAACATGGAAACAAAATCTGAACAAAGTATTAAGAGCAAAAATCTGCTGAATAACATTACTCTGGCATAAAAGTTTTAATTTCTTTGGGTCTGTTCCACTGCTTTTGAAAAAAAAAACCACCCACATTTCAAAGACCCATTTTATAGGTAAACATTTAAAAGTTGTTTTTAAAAAAATAATATTTAGTGTCTGAAAGGAGGTGGAGGAAGGAGGCACGAAAAACACCAAGAGATACTACTAACTAAAGTTACAGCCATGATTCAAAAGAGCTGTGACTATTTTGGCACCACTTTTCAGTGACGATGTGAAAGAAACTACAGAAATCTTCATTGCTCTACTGGCGATACATTTCCATAAGCAATACTTGGTGCATAGGCACCAGATGTGCCATTTCAGGATTATAAAAATAAGTGATGCTACTCACTTGTCACTATTGATTTAAGGAGATAAGGGGTCAGAGCTGCTCATTGAAAAAGGTCTTTACCTGACTGAATTAGTACTACTAGGAACAAACTCTATTCTTCCTGGTTTTATTTTGTTCTTTTTCTTCCGTTTCTTCTGTGGTGTTCTCCACCAGCTGTAGGCCTGGAGACATTCTCTTTTTTTCGCCATTAAGTCCTGTTAGGAGAAAAAAATCACCTTTATAGTATTTAGCCTCATTTACATTCCTCCCTCCCACTCCCCATCACCACAGGTGATTTCCCCATATTCACCTTGCCCTTGAAAGAAGCCTGGGGTCCCATTTCTCCCTCCGCCTCCCATGAGGGAAAGCAGCCTCTGGGGAAAACGCCTGGCAAAAATAACAGAGCCAAAGGATTGTATGAACAGCCATATTCCCCTGACTTGTCAAGCTGGCTAACGGATTGACAGCTTCCTCTTGGATTTAGGGAAAAAGCAGACAGCCCTTGGATGTTGGCCAATCCTAAATGTTAATTAGCTTCAGGACTGGACTGTGTTCCACTTGAGCTTCAGGACTAAAAAAACCCTGCAGTGGCACAGTTTGTGTGATGAGCAGGCAGGGAAATTGTCACTCTTGCCTAGAACGGATCTCAGCTGTCCCTATGTCCCCTCACCTAGGAATTCTTCCCTATGTGAGATGCCTCTCCTCACTACCCACTACTGTGAGTTACTCTCCCAGGCCAGGAATATGACAGGAGGCCAATTAATGGAACATAAGGAGAAAGCAGACCAGGAACAGGCACCAGCTTGGCTGAGGGAAAACTCAAACCCAGATGCAAGGCCAGGAAGAGGCATAAAAAGTGCCTCTTGGAAAAAAAAAAAAGAAAGAAGCAAATTCCCCAAAAACACAGTTTAAAAAGAAAGTGGGGCAACTGCACAAAAGAGGAGAAAAACAACAGCTGTATTAACACAGGTTGTCTCCCTCGCTCGAGAGTCTGAAGAACAAGGATTTCCAAAAATAAGAATGGTGTTTCACAGAATTTTTTTTTACTTACGCAGGCTTTAACGTTCTTCCTCTAGAACACCTCTACATATATCTTATATAGAGAGTGTTATGTGCAAGGTCCTTCAGAGGAACTCATGCTCAAATAATCCAAACTTGCAGAGCTTAATGTTATGCCCCCAGACTGCTTCAGCTGATACAATTAAGTGTCCAGAGGACAGCCACCAGTTACCACATTACCAGAAGAAATCATAGGACTAAAAGACCCAACTCAGAGCGAGCTAGCTATTTCAGCTTTATATTTACTATGAGTCTCGAGTATGGTTCTGGAATCCATTTAGGCACTGCAAGCCTGAATTTCTGACCACATGATCTTACCGGGCTTGCCATGGTTCAAACAGTCTTCCGCCTTTCTCAAAGAACACGGCTGCACGGGGTTGGTTTACTGCACTCCTTCAGCTGAAAAAGATGTGGAAGAACAAGAAGATAAAGCATCTTAACCCTGAGATTAATTACTTTCAAAGTTCACGCCACCTTATATTTTTAACGTTACTAATTCAGAACCTGGATTTCCAAGTTTTGGCCTGTCACTGCTAAAGCAATGGAGATAAATAGGACATATGGCCCATAGCGTAATGATAAGAAGTCATCTTCACTTTCTCAAATTGTAGTAGTCCAAAATACTAGAAAACTACAGAGAGCTTTTAAGTCACCCATATCCTACCCTTACTTCTTAAATACCTACACACAACAATCCAGTCATTCAGAAGATCCTTGTTCTACAATAGTTTAAAACAAGGCAACAAATATGGAGGCTTCAACACATTTTGTACAATCCCTCAAGTTTTTTTCCTCTTTTAGCCAAATTAAAAGTTGATTTACTTATACCACAAATTATACAGCTGAAAAGCAGCAGTACTTCCTACATACTAAAGTACAAGAGAAATAGAGGGAGGAGGGCATAGCATGGGTAAATGGGATCTTTCTCTGCAGCTTTTTTTTTTTTTGAGGTACATCTTCTCTTTTACCTCTTCCACATGCACATTTTACTCACTACCAGTGAGTGAGCAACAATGAATGACCTTTTACTATGATCACTAAACCAGTGGGTACACTTTCCTTAAGAGGCATGGACCTCTTTGTTGATTCCAATATCCTTTAAGCTTTTTTCCCTGCTCATCCAACCAATATGATTCAGTGCAGAAAAAGTTTCTTTTACAAAATATTTTGCATCTCCTTCCACACATAGCTGCTCATTCGCCACCACTGATACTTAACATCCAGTGTTGCTCCTTCTACACAAACACCTAATTGCTGAAGTTTTAATTCCCATTTCAACACAAGAACTTAAGTCATACTTTACATGCTGGCTGGTCAAACCTACATTCACATAACACAATAAATAGTGTTTGTAATGCCTTAAAGGCTTGCTCACACAAGGCAACAGTTTAGAGTACTACTTCTGAAAAATGGATTAGACTAATCTGATACAAGATAACCACAGCACAATTAGAGCATCCATGCATGGTGTTAAGGAAAACTATGCATTTCACCCCCCCCCATTCTGAAACCAAGAAAGCAGTCAAATACAAACAAGCTGTTAAATACAGGCACGTACCAGTAAGATCAGCATATACCCTATTATTAAGCCTAACTGAGATCATTATAAAGAATTATCAAAAGCATTTTTTTCCTGTTAAAGAGGGTCATTATTAACACAGTGATGTTTCTCTAATTCAAACATTACTTTTATTAACATGAACCATAAACTCCTCCATGCTCCAAACACTGAAATACTAATTCTTGCATTCAAAGCTGCATAATACTTTCTAAACTTACCGCTTTTTGTTCGTGCAGATTTAACAGAAGATGGCACGTGCTACAAAGCAGTTTTATTGCAAAAGACAATCAGAAGGCAAGTGAAGAATTGTTGCTCAATCACAGTTATCGTGGACTTTCATAGAAAACTGCTTTTTTTGTGCTCTTTCCCCATCTGACCTTGACTGATCTTTTCACTAGAAAAAAAACAATATTTAGAAAGCAGTTAAAATAGCATCTGTTAACATATTTTTACATTTGCCTTAACTGTAGCTGCAGTCACAGCTAGCTTTTTTTAACATCTTTAAACTGGAAAGGGGATGATTAGAAAGAAATTTTTCACAATGAAGGTGGTGAGGCAGTAGCACAGGTTGGCCAGGGACACTGTGGATAACCCCCTCCCTGGAAGTGTTCAAGGCCAGGTTGGATGAGGCCTTGAGCTGCCTGGTGTGGTGGGAGGCGTCACTGCCAATGGCAGGGGTATTTGAACTGGATGGGCTTTAAGATCCCTTCCAACCCAAACCATGTATGATTTAAACAGCGGGGCAGCTTTAACCTCCAGAATTCAAAGACCTCCTCAATTGGATTACACGTTCATCTTATCAGCCCATTTACTCCACGTTTTTATTATTATGCTTGTACTGGTACAAAAGTGGACAAAGCTCTTTCGAAATGAGGCCACCTGTGCGCAAACTGCTCACTTAAGCCCGGAGGACGAGCCTTCCCCTTCCTGCACTAATTCCGCTCTCCACAAGAGCTGGGCCAGGGCAGCAGGCTGAGGGGCTCCCCCGCAGCGCCCGAGGCCGACGCAGAGACCGCAGGCACAGACACAGACCCATGCCCGGGCAGCACGCTGCCGTGACGTATCGTTCTACGCCATTCGGCACGACGGGAAGGGCCACGGCGCCCGGCATTCAGAGCGCCCCGCCCGGCCGCGGCGGCCACACTGGCGCCCGGGCCGCGCTTCCCCTTTATTGCGCTACATTATAAGAAATGAAAAAAAAAAACAAACACGCCAACCAACCGTGAAGAAATAAAAACATTCGGGCGGGCCCTGAGGGCGGCTCCCGCTGGGGGGAGGGGACAAGGGGCTGCACCGCCGGGCCTCCCCGCGGGCTCGTGAGCCGGCGGCGATGGGGCCTCACAGGAAAGAAACATAAAATAATAGTTTGGGTTGGAGGAGAGGTTAAAGCCCATCCAGTTCCAACTCTCCTGCCATGGACAGGGTCACCTCCCACCACACCAGGCAGCTCAAGGCCCCATCCAACCAGGCCTTGAACATCTCCAGGGAGGGGCCATCCACACCTTCCCGGTGCAACAGATGGGTCGACGCCTGCCCTGGTCACAGCGAACCCCTTTCCCCCGCCCCCCCGAGGCCCGGATCCCGGCACTCACGTCCCCCGTCCTCCTCCGAGCCGCCATCAGCAGCGCCACTTCCGTCCCGTAAGGGCCTCCACTACTCCCCGGCAGGGCTGCCCTACGGCGCCTAACCGCATCCCCCCCTTCCCTCCATGGGGCTGCCCCGCGCGGTGCCTGACCCACCGCGCCCGCCCCTTCGCCCCCCCTCCACGCCCAGGCCTGGATCCCGGCACTCACGTCTCCCCTTCTCCTCCTCGCCGCCATCAGCAGCGCCGCTTACGCCTCGCAAGGACCACCATCCCCCACCCCCCCCGCAGGGGTGCCCGGCGCGGTGCCTCGCCTCGCCTCGCCTCACCCCCTGCCCTGCCCTGCCCCGCCGCGCCCTCCCCAGCTCCAAGCCCGGATCTCGGCACTCACATCTCGCCTCTACGCCGCCATCAGCAGCGACCCTTACGCCACGCAAGGACCCCGCGCACGGGCTGCCCACGGCGGTGCCTGACCCGCTTCCCCTCCCCCCCCCCCACCTCAGACAGGGCTGCCCTGCGTGGTGCCTGATCCGCCGCGCTCTTCCCCGGGGCGACTGGCGGAGGCCGCACGTTTCTCCCGTACTGTTGAGGGAGCGCTACCGTCCGCACAGACAGGCGGCCCGCAGGGGCGCCCGGGGCCAGCAGGCAAGACCCCCTCCCCACCCGGCGCTGATGGAGCTGGTAGCGGGCTGCTACGAGCAAGTGCTCTTCGGGTTCGCCGCGCGGCCCCACGAGGTAATGTTGGGGGGAACCAGCAGAGGGACACGTGCGCGGCGGCCGTTACCGAACGCCCCTCACGGCCGCCAGCCCGCCCCCCGCCGCGCACCCTGAGGGAAGGAGAAGCGCGGCGGGAGGGGCCCTAACGACCATCAACCGCCGACCCCCGCCCCCGACACTCGCACCTCGAGGGGGACGCGCGCGCGCCACGGCCGTCACCGGAGCCCTGACGGCCGCCGCCACCACCCTTAGGGGCGGTGGAGCGCGCGCCGCTGCTCACCCGCTCGTCCCGCGGCGACGGGGCGGGGGGGGGTGAACTCGAGCACCGGCTGGGGTTTTAAAGCGCGGCGGGGGCGGAGCAGCCTCTCCCACAGCCCTGGGCTCGGCCACTCCTCGTGCTGGCCGGAGCGGCCCCAGGGAGCCCCCCGCCTCTGCCCGCACTCCCGGGGGCGCCGAGGGGAAATGTTCCTCTCGGAACGGGCAGGGTCGCTCCTGTCCGGCTGCTAGCGCAGAGCGAGCGGCTGCGCACGGGGTGGTGGCACGGAGCGTGGAGGGGGTCGCGGCTGGATGGGAGGCGTGTGTGCAGCTGGTGGGGGTGGGAAAAGGGAGGATCTGCCTCCCTTGGCCGTCAGATTTGTCTGTGCGGATGCCTTTTCACATACGGCTTGATCTAAGCCCGGCACAGGCGGCCAGAGGCGGTTGGCAGTCTTAAATGGTTCAGGCTAATCTGGCAGCACATTATCTCAATAAGATCCCGTTATGATACAGGAAGTAGTTACTTTTACAAAAAGTGGAATGTTTTGATTTAAACTAAGGTAGAGTTAAGTTTCATCTAAGTAACTATTTTTTTTTAAAGTTAGACAGAGTGTTCCTCCAATAACACGGGGGAGTTTATACCATGTTTTTTCAAACACTTGTTTTTTACAGACTGTTCTTTGAAAAATGGTAATGTCTTGTGTTAAGCATGGTCTGTGCTGAACAGATGTGCCTTCTTCTATATTCACCTTTGTTGCAGTTTTTCCCTATTTAAAATTCAAGGTCAGACAGAGAGCTGGCTCCAAAGCTCCAATTAGCAGAGATTTGGTTGCTGTGAAGTTCATAATAAAATTAAAATTAGTCCTTGGAAATTAATAGAAAATGCACAAGATTTCTGGGAAAAATTATGCACATGCTTGTAAGCGGGAAATATATTATAGCCCCAGCTTTTGTCTCATTACTTGAGATTGATGTAAATTATTCCTTCTTGTGTCCAGCATTGAAATAAAGGATGCTGCTTTCTAAAACTACAAAACGAAGCTTAGAAAGTTTATTTGCTGGTATTTTTGGTGTCAATACTTTTTCACATACAGCTTCATCTAAGACCAACTCAGATTACAAAATGCAGTTTGCACTCTTGAATCATTAGGACTAATCTCCTAACAGCACATTAACTCAATAAGATCCCATTGTGCTTAGGGTTAAGTGTAATTCCTTTCCATTTCACACATATACTATTTATCAGGAAGTGTATAATAAAAGTGATAGAATCATGGAATGTCCCAAGTTGCAAGGGACCCACAAGGATCATCGAGTCCCACTCCTGTCCCTGCACAGGACAACCCCAACATCCACGCCATGTGTCTTGAGTGTGCTACCTGATAAAGAGCACCTCACCAGCTTTCCTGTAGGCCCCCTCTAAGTACTGGGAGGCTGCTAGAAGGTCTCCCTGGAGCCTTCTCCTCTCCAGGCTGAACAATCCCAACTCTCTCAGCCTGTTCTCCTATGAGAGGTGCTCCAGCCCTCTGATCATCTTGGCAGCTTCCTCTAGATTTGTAAAGGGAGCAAAATGATTGACAGACCAGTGTGGGATGGGTGGTGGGGATCTCGGTGAAGCATCCTGGCCAGGCAGGCGTGGTGGGAGCTGTGGGCAGGGCAGCTGGTGTCTTACATAGCACACGGCAGGTGCTGGGGTGCATAGAATCATAAATTCATGGGATGGTTTGGGTTGGAAGGGAGCTTAAAGATCATCCAGTCTGGAACAGCTCCCCTTGAGCTTTAGGACATCAGAGTTCTGGAGAGCTGTCACAGGAAGGCCAATGCACAAGACCAGCCCACACCAGTTTGCCACTGTGGCTCTCCCAGTTCTCCTGTGCCTTTACTGGGCATGACCCCTAAGGTGCCTCATCCCCACGGCCCCTCAGTGTCCCTCCCGCAGGGAAAGAGGTGTGTGGGGTAGATGCCCTAAAACCGGGGATGGGAAATCATGGTGGGAGCCCCCCAAGCACTCAACGTGGGACGCCTGGAAGTGAGGCGGGTGAGGCTGACAGGGCTTGGAAAGGACCTTGAAACCCCTCCTTGCAGGGACACCTCCCACCACATCAGGCTGCTCAAAGCCCATCCAACCTGCCCTTGAACGCTTCCAGGGAGGGGGCAGCCACCACTTCTCTGGGCAACCTGTGCCAGGGCCTCACCACCCTCATCGTGAAGAATTTCTTCTAAATGTCTAATTTAAATCTTCCCCCTTCTGGTTTAAAGACGTTTCTTCTCGTCCTATCACTCCAGCTTTCCTGTAGCCCCTTCAGGTACTGGAAGGCCACTAGGAGGTCCCCACGGATCCTCCTCCAGGCTGAACAAGCCCAACTCTCTCGGCCTGTCCTCATAGCAGAGGTGCTCTAGCTCTCTGATCATCTTCGTAGCCCTCCTCTAGACCTGCTCCAACAGTTCCATATCCTCCATACGTTGGGGATTCCAGAACTGGATACAACACTCCAGGTAGGATCTCATGAGAGCAGAGAAGAGGGGGAGAATCACCTCCCTCAACCTGCTGGCCACGCTTCTGACACAGTGCAGGACACAGTTGGCCTTCTGGGCTGGAAGTGCACATTTCCGGCTCGTGTCACAGAGTGACCTGAGTGGGAAGGGATCCACAAGGAGCATCCAGTCCCACTCCTGTCCCTGCACACGACAACCCCAACATTCACACCATGTCTTGAGTACGTTGTCCAAATGCTTCTTGAATATTGACAGACTTGGTACCGTAACTGCTTCCTTGGGGAGCTGTTCCAGTGCTCCACCACCCTCTGGGTGAAGAACCTTTTCCTAATATCCAACCTAAACCTCACCAGCACAGCTTCCTGCCATTCTCTTGGGTTCTATCATTGGTCACCAGAGAGATCAGCGCTTGCTCCTCATCCCCCACCTTGTAAGGAAGCAGTAAACTATGATGAGGTCCCCCCTCAGTCTCTTCTTTTCCAGGCTGAACAGACCAAGAAACTTCAGCCACTCCTCATACAATTTCCCCTCTAAGCCCTTCACCAGCTTTGTAGCTTCGTCTAGACACTCTCCAGTAGTGTGATATTATTTTTATATAGAAGGAGGGGTAACAGTTTTAAACTGAAAGATGGGAGATTTAGATCAGACACGAGGAAGAAATTCTTCACTATGAGGCGCTGGCACAGGTTTCCTTTAGAAGCTGTGGAGGTGTTCAAGGCCAGGCTGGATGAGGCTTTGAGCAGCCTGGTCTGGTGGGAGGTGCCTCTGCTCACGGCAGGGGATTTGGAACTGGATGATCTTTAAGGTCTCTTCCAACCCAAGCCATTCTATGATTTTTCAGGTTTTGGGTTTTTTTTAAAAAATAAATAAAATTACATGCTGATGAAGGTGAAGCTTGCTGCGGGAAGCTTTAGAAGGACCTGTTCCAATTGTATTTTATTTACAGTCCTGGACAGTTGTCCCTGATTTTACACATCATGCCCACTCTGCCTCACTGTCAGCGGTAGCAGTGAATAACAGATATGTGGTCACTGGGAGCAGAGATGAAACGATCCAAATCTATGACATGAAAAAGAAGACAGAACATGGGGCACTGCTGCAGCACAATGGTAAGGGAGCTTTTCTTCCTTAAAAGCACTGATGATAGAAACCTATGGTTGATGATAGAAATTATAGAATGATAGAAGCTCCTGGCCTTTGCCAGAAAAAGAATTTTTTTTTTTTTTAAATCGGTCTTTAATAGTGATGGTGTTGCAGCCATGATGGTCTGATGATACAAGCAAGGTAAGCTTTTGAGCATAAAAATCCAAACATCAATTTGTTGTAGCTGCTTCTTCCAATTATCTTTAGTTTTAACTGTTTAAGAAATTATGGCCCACAAATGACTCGTGAGCCATTTTTTTTCTACCAGGACAGTTTATCTAGACCATGCCTACTCCCAACAACCATCTTTCCTAGTGTCCTGGTCCGCAAAAAGCAAAAGATTCTGTGTGAGAGCAAGCTGCTGTGTTTGAGTCTTTTGTAGCTCAATCTCAATTGTCCTTTTTCTCTTGATAACCAAAGAGTACACAGAGCTTGACTTGAATGTGATGCCTGCATTCAACTCATGTTTGATAGATGTGGTACTTATGGGAAGCAGCATGTGCAGTAAATTCATCTGTGTCTATGTGTGGCTTTGACATAGGAATGTTCCTTATCACTGATAAAAGCTCTGTGTCACCTGAGCTTCAGTGGTTGAGTACTGCTGTTTCAGGGAATATTCCATATGGAGTTCAGATGTGTATGGCTATAGGAGGGCAGGTAGGGCACATCGATGATTGAATATAACAAGGAAGTTCAGGGTGGGGGGAAGCTTGTGAAGAAGTACTTGGAAAATAATTCAGATTTGCCCAGGCGTAGGGTAGCAGCTGATTGTTTTGATGCTTGAAGCTTCTCTTTTAGTTAATACACTCTCTGTGAGAAAATGTTCAGTATATAACACACTGTTAATAACGCTCAATTGGATTTTGTAGGCACAATAACGTGTTTGGAGTTCTATGGTACTGCACATCTACTCAGTGGGGCTGAAGATGGACTAATTTGTATCTGGAACACAAAGAGATGGGAATGCCTAAAATCCATTAGGGCACATAAGTGAGTTGCCTATATCTGCATATTCACATGAGTTTTCTTGTTTGTTTTCCTTTTAAATAATATATGTGGCTAATACATTGCTTTGTTTTTATCAGGGGGCATGTGACATCTCTTTCTATCCATCCTTCTGGGAAATTAGCTTTGTCAGTAGGTACAGATAAAACATTAAGGTAAGTCAAAACTGATGAAGAAATGCTGAGAATCATAGATCAGTAACTCAGTAAATTGTTTTAAGCAACAATTCTGTGTTGACAGTAGGCCATGCAACACTGATAAAACATATTTGAACATCACACGGTTCAGAGATCCGTTGGTTTGTCTTTTGAAGTTCTAGGTATTAGCAATAAACTCTTCCAAAAATAGTCCTTGCTGTTCCTATCCCCTTGTTATGCTCTGACTCTGCACAGTCTCTTGTAGATATATAAATACATTTGCATTTTGGAAAACAATTTGTTTAAACTTTTGAAAGATGTCAGGTTTTGTTCAAGTGTGAGAAAAGCAGTGTGGTACACGTTGCTATATATATGTGTTTTATATATAAAAAATGCCACTTTAACAGGACAAATTGGTATCGGGCTCCTTTGAGGCACTGCATTGCAAATGGTGGTTTATAAAATAAATATCACTAGCTCAGCCTTACAGTATGCACACAATATAGCGACTCATCACTTTCTTTTGCATTAAGAAGGCAGCAGAAGACACAGAGATGCTTAAAAGCTTCCTTTGGATGCCTCATGTCAGCAGATAGGACTTCACTTTCACTATGCTGTTGTCAATTGGAATGCACATTATGTATTGTTCTTTCAGAACTTGGAACCTTGTAGACGGACGATCAGCCTTTATCAAAAACCTGAAGCAAAGTGAGTTCATCAATCTAAATCCACTAGATAGTGAAATTAGTTTTATTTTTCGTGTAAAGAAAAGTAGACCGAGTTAATCAACAAGTCAGTTAATTGCAAGCAACTTTCGCAATGTCTTTTTTTTTCACATGCAGACAAACATTTGTAAGCATATGTCCTTAATAATTTGCTAAAAGGAAAAATAGTGACACTATTTTTTTCCCTTGAAATTTGAAGTCAGGACATATAAATACATGTGTTTTGGTTTTACTTTTTTACTTTATAGAATTCTGATTATCAGAAATAAACATTTAAGAGCATAGTTTTACTTTTTTATTCTAGGTTACTTGAATTTTGCCTGAATTTTTCTCAGGTTTAGGTAGAAAACAGTGTCTAGCATCTTCTAAGGATTTGTACTTTTAGATTCTTGTGTAATATGCAAAAAAAACATGTACATGTGTATACAAATGTATCAATATGTCCAGATGCCCACATAATTAAATGGTCCCCGGATGGAGAGAGGTATGTGACCGTGATAACAAATAAGGTGGATATCTACAAACTTGACACAGCATCAATCACTGGCACTATCACAACAGAGAAAAGAATTTCTTCACTTAGATTTATTACAGTAAGTACAAAAAAGAAAGGTGCTGGGAAATTAACTAGTTGGAAACACATGAAATTAATCACATTTGCATTTCTTTTTTCCTATTCCAAGGATTCTATCCTTGCCATAGCTGGAGATGATGAAATTATACGGTTCTACAGCTGTGACTCTCAAAAATGTCTGTGTGAGTTTAAAGCTCATGAAAACAGGTATTTTATATTTTTTTACTATTTGAATTTTTACAGCAGTGCTGAGTACTCATTAAAGTTCAGTGACTTGTAATGTTCAGATATTTTACTACTGGTTTTGTTTTAGTACATAAAGAAGTACTTATGTGCTAAATTTCAAATTTGGGGGACTTGTTTGCTTTTAGTATGAGCACAAGTACTGTGCTGTCCATGCACATTACAAAAAAAACAGAGTGTAGAATTAGAAAATATTACAGTTCCAAATTTATGATCTTAACTACAGTATAAAATATTTAGGTCTAAATACAAGATCAATTTAGAGAATATCTAAATATATGTCTTAAATATAAGATCTCAGTATACTGGCATGGATCTCCAAAGCTTTTTGATTAGGGCCTGTAGTGTTTCTCAGGCAGGAGATGATAATGGTGTACAGGGTTCCCAGTGCTCCACTACAAACCCAACTGTCCTGGACGGGCAGATTTGGTAGTAAGACATCTGACAATTTTCTCCTGTCTTACTTTGGTCAGTCCTTGTGACAGTTCCCTTTTGGCAGTTCTGAGTCTGAATTACCCAGCAGGCTCATCCCTGTTGCAAGGCCTGAAATAGAGGCCCCCACCTCTGGCTAATGTGGAATTGCACAGAGGCCAATGGTGTCTCTAGAGCCACAGGCTGGTCACCCTGGCATATCAAAGCTTTGAAATGGTAGTAGGCAATGGTGGTAGGCAATGAAATGGTGGTAGGCAAGAAGACCAAAACAGAAAAGGTTCTGCTAAGTTATTCGGGTTTATATAGAAGGCTTGTGTATGGTTTTTATTTATTTGTGTACAGGGGTGCGTGTGTAAAAGCACACACTTCTCTCTATGTGGTCTATGTATTTCTGAAATTGGGTATCAGTATTTCCTTGCATCGAAAGAA
This sequence comes from Tapera naevia, assembly GCA_033556795.1. Classification (NCBI taxonomy): domain Eukaryota; kingdom Metazoa; phylum Chordata; class Aves; order Cuculiformes; family Neomorphidae; genus Tapera; species Tapera naevia. The sequence continues at coordinate 5,207,668 of JAUMJJ010000086.1, forward strand.
TGTTTAACCAGTACAGATTCTGACTCTTTAGAATGCTTTTATAAAAGAAACCGGTTTTATTCAGTCCAGACAATAGGAGGGTAATCACATATTCTCTGTTGTTGTCAAATACCAGATATTTGTCCAAATGCTGATTTTAATTCATCAAAACACAAAGGCATTAGCTGAAACATCATTGATGTGGTTAATAGTGTGTGCTTGGAAGTATCCAAGCGTTCTGATTTTAATCCTAGCAAGCCTAGCAAAGGCAAGCATTCCTGCTGTAAACGACAGCACTCAGATTACTGTTCCAAGTTCTTGCCTGTCATTTATGGGTTTTCTGTTCAAACTGATTTTCAGACTGTTGCCTGTTCATCTTTAATTTCTGTCAGCTTACTGTTCTGAACCGCCAGGCAATGAAGTATTACATTTTCTTTACAGAATAAAAGATATCTATAGTTTTGAAAGAGAAGGACAGCATGTTATTGTTACTGCATCCAGTGATGGTTACATTAAAATGTGGAGTCTGGATCTTAATAAGGTGGGTCTATTAAACTGCTTGTTATATTTATGGAAAAATATCAGACAACCAAAATTGCAGACAGTTCTATTATAAAGATTAATTTTAAATCACTGAGGAAATTTTACTTGATATCTGGATGCCTTGATCTTCCTCCATATTATGTTCAGTAGAGATGTGTATGCACTTATTTTTATACACTTGTATGTTTTTGTATCTTTGTAATTTTTTTAATGAACTATAAAATTGGGTGATATAATTGGACTCTTCACCTTTCTCTGTAGCATTGTCTTTATTTTGACCAAGTGTGTGATTTTCTTCCTGTGCAGGCAAAATTTTGAAGAACTTTGTGTAACTGTGGGCTGCTCTGTCCACCTCTGTGAGGCAGAACGTCCTAATACAAGTAGTTTCTGAGGGGTTGATGCTGTTATCCTACATGTTTGTGACACTTTTTCCCCTGATATCTGCAATAGGGTGTTTGCTCAAGCATTCCCAGAGCTGACTGATACAATTGGAGTTAAGCAATTTGAAACACATTCTGAAGAGATTACTTTTAGTCAGCAGCCTTGTCTTTATGAGGGAGAAAAGGAGAAAAGGATTCTGATGCAATAAATTAATTCAAATTAGTTTAGCTATACCAGAAAATGCCCATTACTCTGCAGAAACTTCTGAAACCATTAACAACTTTTTTTGGTGGGTCTGACTCATGTAGTTATTCCTCGTGTTAAACTCAACCCCATGTGCCTGAAACCCACTGGTCTTATTTATCAAGATATGTTCTTAAAGCCATTGGGAGTTTTTTATAAAACCACCACTGAGGAATGGTATCAGGAACAGGACTGCAACAATGCAACCATTAACCTTTCTACAGCCTGTAGTGCCAAACATCATTAGGCACTAGAAATGAAGTGGAAAGTAGGCAGTAAGTTTCTTTCTCACTTCAATTTAATCAGATTTAATATAATGCTTAGTTAATCTTTCTCCTGTATTATCTTCAGGTTAAAGACGTGCCATCTTTACTGTGTGAAGTCGATACCAAAGCTAGGCTGACATGTCTTGCAGTATGGCTTGACCAGGCCTCCGAAATGAAAGAAAATCCGGATAAAGTTGCAACGTCATCTCAAGGTAACAGAACTGTGTGTATTTTTGGTTATTATCGTGACTGTGAAATGGAATATTCTAAGTGGGAGGGTTTTATTATATGCATTAGAAAATAGTGTGGTATCTTGGGGAACTGGAGATAGGGTGCTGACAAGTGATGTAGATAATCCTTACCAATCTGATAGTGTCTCAAGCCTGCATGTATGTTGGAGGACATGGGCCTCTTTTCACTTTTATTACATGAAAGTTTTGGGAAGCCACTGTGAAATTTTTGAGACAAATAAGAAAAGAATAAACAGTTTGATAGAACTGCATGTCTTGTTTTCCTTTTCTTGTTTTCCAAGCAAGGTCTGAGGCCAATGTAGTTGGGCAACCTTAGGAAGTCTGGCTCAGGTTTTTATTCTTTATTTTTGCTCTTATTTTTCTGTGTCGTAATCTATTTACATACTTGATCCTTAGACATTTTCGTATCACAGGCAAAACTAGCATAAATTGCACATTCCACTGTAAATAAAAATTAATGTATAATCCCTTTTTTAAAATGAAATCCTTATAAATAAGTCTCTGTGTCATTTTAGCCTACAAAGACTGAACATGAATATCAATGTGAATAATTTCTTGCTTTTTTTCAGCAAGTGAAGATGAAAAACCATTAATAGTCAGGAGAAATAAAGTTTGTTGGACTGATAAAAGTGATAAAACAGCAAAAAGAAAGAGCAGAATTACTCCAGAGAAGCAAAAATTGGAAACTCCGCTGCAAAAGAAGAAAAAGAAACAGAATAGATCAGCATGAAGACAGCTACTTTCTCTCCTGAATAAAAAGTAAATACTGGTGTTCCTGCAGTTTTTATAAGGATGCTAACCTCTGACAGGTTAACACTGAAGTGATCTGTTTTTTAAAAGTAATGAATGTTTTTACGCTAATAAATTGACCGAGCATTCTGGGAAGTAGCAAAAGAGATGGCAACTTTTCGTAAATGAATGAGGCAAAAATAAATTCATCATATGTAAGGTTTGTATTTTTCTATTAACAATATCATTCACTATTTACCTGGCTCTGAAAAAGCCAGCTAAAATGATACAAATGGCTGCACCTGTCTCAGTTACATTTTTGTCTCACTTGCATGCATATTAAAAATATGCACACTTTTTTCCATTTTGTGTTGGAAAAGTTACTGTTCATTTGACTCAAATATGATCTGCCTTTGTCTTGCATTAGTTTTCCTACTGTAAGAAGCAGCATGTTAAAATTACTTAAAATAATGACAATCACATTCTGTTTATACATTCACAGAAAATGATACTTTCTAGTTCTTGACATGGAGTTATAGAGTTTATAAGAAAAATATTTCCTTTTTTTACTGTGTCCATACTTCAGGCATTTTTTTTTTTAATCTTTGCACCCATGGTTCACGTGATGAAAATCTTTTGTTCAGAATATGATACATATTTTTAGGTGGAGGAGTTTATATCAATAAGGTTTTGCTTTCTCTTTCCCCTTCCCACAGTACTTTTTCAAGTTGTTTATCTGAGCTGTACTGTTACAAAAAGTTCTCTAAGATTTGAAATGTTTGTCATCCTGATAAAATGTCACCCATCTGTTTTGCACTTCAACAAAAAGTGAATTCCTGACCTTCTTAGTCAGCAGGAACAGGATTTTATCCTAAATCTTATTACAAATATCCAGTGGGAAAAACGAAGTTGAGCAAGAGGAAAAGAAATGTCAAATAGCTGTACTAAATATTCTCTTTATTTCTTTTAAAGTAAGGCATTTTAATGTTGTTTTCTGCAAAACTGGAATAGCCCATCTGTTTTCAAACACTAATTGGAATTATGCTTTATTCTAATTGACTTCATTAATAACCCGTTCCTCCTTATTTGCTTAGCAAGAAAAAAAGGTAGAGAAAATCAGGAAAAAAGATTGAGCCAGATCTGGAGACAGGAATGTAGTCTGACTTAGGGATGTAATACAGAATATAACTCCAGCTCCTCTCTGGTATGGGCTCTGGCACAGGAAAAAAAGTGAGCATCATAGATGCTGTTACACTGCAATGGCAGAATTCTCTTGGAGGTGGGTATCTGCATTTATCTTTTGTAACTGTTGCCCTGATTTAGATAAATTATCACAACACCTTGTCTAAGTATCCAGTATGGTTGATTTATGAGCTCAGTTTAACTCAACATTAAAGGGATTTCAGTTGTACTTTAGGTTGAACTTTCACAGCTTTTACTTTTAATAATACCCTGAATGTGTGTATACACAAACAGAGGCAAGTAATACAGGACTGAAAATGGTTTGTAGGCTTGGCAGGAAAGTTACCAAATCAGATTTTTAACTGATAACAAAGCTCCTGTAGTAAATATAGGACTTAAAAAGTATAACCTTAAATAAAAGAATTGTGTAAAGTTGTTTCGCTTGTTAAATATTTGATAGTGCTTATCTTATGTCTGTTCTTGACAAAATGGCTGCCACTAGTAAAACAGCTTTTATTGTTTGAATTTTTAAGTGCATGAGCTCATGGCTGTGGACATCACAATCAGAGAAGCAAGCTCTTATGAGCACCAAAAAAAAATCCAGTCTGCACGTAATTTTAAGAATGTCACTGAATTATGATCCTAAGGTTTAAACTTACAAGTAAATATTAGGCATTTGTGAAAATCCAAACTCCCTGTGTAGAACTATGCATCTGATGAGACTAGGAACAATTTGTGAACTGAAGACAGAGAAGACAATCCTAACAGCTTTTAAGGTGAAATAGAGGAGAACTCGTATTTTCTAAACCTTGAGTGAACGCTCAGCTACTAACCAGTACTTGATAAATTTGTTATTGTTTTCTTATGCACATCTACCTTCTCAGAACATTTTCCATTCTAGTTTTCAGGGAGCTGTAGAAGGAGAGGAGTGTCAGGGGTGAGAAAGCTCTTCCTGCATGAGAAAGGCTGAGTGCCCATGATGCTAGTAGAATAGACAGAGACATGGCTGCAAGAAACAAAAGCCTAGTGAGCGGCATCTCAGCTGAGCCCCCAGTGCGTTCAGCAGCTCCAGCAGCTGTGGATTTCTTTCAGTTTTCCTGCTTCTCTTTTTGGGAAACCCCAGAGCTGGATTACAAAGCAGAGCCCAGTGAAACTTGAACCTCATAGCTTCAATAGAAAAGGGAACCCCATCCAGTATAGCTTAGATCTTGGTTGGTTGTGGCAGTTTTCAGGTAGGAGATCTCTTCAGCCATTTAGGCCAGCAAGGGAATTAAACTGCTCTCTACTTTCTGTCCATTACGGTAATTCATAATAATAGGAAAATTGAAATGCAGCTACAGAAACCTGCGTTTTGCAGAAAACACAGGTCTCTGATGTTTTTTGCCTTCTATTATGAAGAGGAACTGAGGCCCCTCAGCTCAAGGACCTATCTGAAGGAGCGCTACTTCTTTCTATGTCTATGGCAGGCAAGTGCATAGCCAACTGGAATACATCATGCAGCACCATTTACATGAAGAAAGCCAGTTTAAGCACTTGAAAGAAAAAAATTATAGACTGTTATAACATTTTTTTCCAAATTAAGAGATTTTCTTTACAAGATGTTTTCCATCTCCCACTCTTGCATAACTTCTACAGCAGCACTTGTAATTTGAAGGTTATAAAAATCCTCTTACATCTTTCATAAAAGGGCTATGCTGAAATTACTGATCAAAGCTAGAAGCAGCCTGTAGGCTGCCCAGAGTTGTAGCTCATAGAATCGTAGAATCATGGAATGGTTTGGATTGGAAGGGACCTTAAAGCCCATCCAGTTCCAACACCCCCTGCCACAGACAGAGCCACCTCCCACCAGAGCAGGTTGCTCAAGGCCTCATCCAACCTGGCCTTGAACACCTCCAGGGATGGGGCATCCACAACTTCCCTGCAAATGCCACACCAAACACCAACCCCAAATTTTCAGCTGTACCACACCCCAGATCCTGGCTCAGCACTGGGTTGCGGTGTGCGCATAGGAATGCAGCTATGAGGGAGCTTCGCCCCTCACTGCGCCAGCACATGAACCCTTGCGGGTACCGCAGTCTCTTCTCGTTTGTGGGCACCCGGGATTGCTCGGGCATCCCCGGTGCACCCTGCCCTGCCTCTTGGGTTTGATTTTCTCTGTGTCTGTTTCCCACCCGCCCCGTTCCCCCAGAGCAGCCGGAAAGGGGAGGGTCTGGGCGGGTGGCTGCTGCCTCGCCTCGCCTCCCCTTCCGCAGCCCCGCTCCGCCCCGGGGCGGCTCTGGAGCGGCACCGCACCGAGGTGAGCAGCGTGCGAACTACCCTCCGTGGCGGAATCGACCCTCAGCATCCCCTGCCGTCCCCAGAGCTGCCTTCCCAACAGGCTGGGTTTCGTCTCTTGGGCTGGGTTTAGGTGTTAGGCGGGCCTTGCTTGTGGAAACATCCCCGGGGCAAAATGCGCCCTTTTTTACTGCCCCCCCCCCGCCCAAAAAAATAAAAAAAATTAGATGCCGACCCTCACCCCAGTTTCTCTTCCAGCTTTCAGCATGGCAGTGGACTGGCTCGGCTTCGGCTACGCCGCGCTGGTGGCATCAGGAGGGCTCATTGGCTATGCCAAAGCAGGTACGGTGCGGGAAAGCGCTTGATCCAACCCCACCCCACCCCCACCCCCCCAGTTACTTTGTGTGAGCCGGGCGGCTCTTGGCGAAAACCTCCTATCTCGAAGTTCACGCGGAGGTAAAGTTTTATCAGTTTGTGCCATGTGCTGGTAACTTGCTGCTCTTGGGGTGTGGGCTTTTTGGGTCGAGCTGGTGCTTTGGGCTGATAAGCTCACCATCTGCTTTCTGGTGGATGCTGGTACCCTGCCTCTGCTTTGTGGTCTTTGGGTGACCTGACATAAGTTTGCTTCAGAAAGGCATTTTCTTTGCAGTTTTACATATAAGCATTTTATAAATCACAGAATCATAGAATAGTTTGGGTTGGAAGGGACCTTAAAGCCCATCCAGTTCCAACCCCCCTGCCATGGTAGGGACACCTCCCACCAGACCAGGCTGCTCAAAGCCCCATACAACCTGGCTTTAAACACTTCCAGAGAGGGATCATCCACAACTTCTGTGGGCAACCTGTGCCAGTGTCTCACCACCCTCATTGCGTAGAATTTCTTCCTAATGTCTAATCTAAACTTTCCCCCTTCAAGTTTAAAGCCATTCCCCTTTGTCCTGTCACTATTGCTCTTGTAAAGTCCTTCCCCATCTTTTCTGTAGCCCCTTCAGGTACTGGGAGGCCTCTATGAGGTCTCCCTGGAGCCTTTTCTTCTCCAGGCTGAACAACTCCAACTCTCTCCGCCTGTCCTCATAGCAGAGGTGCTCCATCCCTCTGATCATCTTCATAGCCCTCCCCTGGGCCCATTCCAACAGTGCCTTATTTTTACATTAGGAATACTGATGCATGAACAAAAAGTGTTCAGTATCTTCAAATTACATAAATAATTTTTTTTATCCCTAGAGATTTATTCTCATTTTAATCTTTGATGGTAACAGTTACTGCAAGTTGCAGAGAGTTTTCTGAAGGATCCTCTCTCCAAGTAGAGCTGAACAGTGCAAGTCAGTCTTTGAGCTTGTTCCTTTTCTGGGCTTACCCTCTGACCTACTGCTTTCATTTCCTGCCCTTTTTCTGAGTTTGCCCTCCTCTTAGCAGAGCTGTGGATTCATCCCTGCTACAATACTCTCTCTTTCAGCTTTGAGAATCCTTAAGCCATCTTAGTGTTTGTGATACAAAGGGGCAGTGCTGAAGTCAGTAAGAATCTTACGAGTGCATTTGACTACATGGATGCTAATGCCTATTCCAAACTGCTTCCTGTTGGCTTGATTTATCCTTGACGCTGTGAGTGGAGTTTAGGGCGGGAGGGATGATAGCGAGAACTTAAGTAACTAATTGCATCTTGATCTCTTAGAGGTCAATATGAAATAGTATGTCTCTTTCTTACCCCCTGGTCCTGGATAGGAGGACATGTTTATGTAGAGGTAAGGATATCCAGGTCATAGGATTTTTGAAAAGTTAACAGGAACTTGTATGGTGACTTGGAGGTAGGAAAAAAAAAGCTATTGTATCCCCAGTAACAACTGAGAGAAGCCAAAAGAAAATCCATAAAGTTAATATGCTTCTCTGTTCTTTTACAACCAGGTCTATTTACTGTCACAGACAGCGGTCAGCAATAGGTGCCTTGGGAAGAATATGAGAACAGGGCAAGCAAAGATCTATTTATTTTTTTCTCTGTTTAGTAAGTTCTCTGGATCCCAGTGTTTTGAGATCCAGGGACGTCCTAAGTCAGAGGTGGTGTGGTTGTCCTAGTAAGCGTGTGTGCCATAGACAGTTAAACAATACCTTAAGGTAAAATTCAAGGATGTGATGGCCATTTGTGGTTCCTAGGCTTGTGCAGAGAATTGTAGCTGTGACATGTTGGTTGCTAAGCTGTATTCTCTCCAGAGCAGCTGCTTAACTAGAGTGTGTATCTTTTCCTTGCACGTGTGTAAGAGTATTTGGTGTCTTCTGTCATCTATCTCTTGCTTTTTATACCAAAAGCAGGATCTGAAACTATGTTACAGTTGACTTGTTGATGACTGAAAAATGATTACTTTCTGGTAGCAATGTTTGATTCTCCTGCAACACTGAGAGAAGATCTTTATCAGCGTAGCTTTGCAATCTTGTGTCCTTTAAAGGTGACCTGAGAAATGGAATGAATATGTGAAGAACCTCCCTCAGTAGCATTAAGTCCTGAATTCTCCATTAACCTTATTGAGGGCATTCACCACTCACGGTGGTGAACTATTTCATGTAATCTGTAAATTACCCATTTGGATGTTGTATCCTTTATCTTCTGATAGCTTGGGATTATCATTTATACTGAGGACTTGATCCAGAGTTTAGGTGAGTCCAGGGAACCTTCTTCCAAAGTCTGCAGATACCTTTGGATCAGATCTCAGGTGTACTTAAAAGTTATGACCTCTCTTATTTGACTTCGCTCTCTTCTGTGGTAACTTTTTGTTTATTTGTCTGAATGCCTTTCTGCCCAGTTCAGTCGCTATGTCCTTTTTCTGATCTTAAATCCTTGCTTACTCTTGAATCCATCTACTTTGCTGCCTCTCGAGAAATTCTGCTACTACTGTGTTGGAACAACATGGTTTAGCTTGCACAAACCAAGCAATTCTTTTGCTTTTCTCAGTATTCTTACCATCATAAATGTATTAATGGCTCTGCTGTTAAAGAATTAAATACTAATTCTATTTGTGTCTTACGCAAGAATATTTGAACATGCTTCTTGGTGCAGATCAACATGGTCTTAGTATCTTAAAAAGAAAAAACCCTCTCTAATCCACTTTATAACAATGAATGCCCGTCTTTTTTTTTAATTGTTGTTATCAAACAGAGAAGCTGATAAGCAATGTTATTTCCAAGCTTCTAATAAATGTATTATCTTATACTTATTCAGGTAGCGTACCGTCGCTAGCTGCTGGCCTTTTCTTTGGGAGTTTGGCTGGACTGGGTGCCTATCAGCTCTCACAGAATCCAAGCAATGTCTGGATTTCTCTGAGTAAGTAATTTGAAATTTTAATTAGAAGGGATTATATTTACCCTAAAATAACTGGATGATTAATATGAGTACCCAAAAGTCCTTGCAGAAGTGTTAAACTGATGGTGTTGTAAATCTGGTTTCAATCCAAACTTTAAACTTACACTCTAGTGAAAAATCTCCATTAGTGGCCAAATTCCACTACCCTTCATGGAACGTGAACTGTTAACATTATTTAATTGTTTTTGTAAAGAATGTATTAGAAAACATATTAAAAACCGCTTGTCTTGGTGTGTCTTAGTGATTTCTCGCTACATTCCTGCATCCCTCTTGCAAGAGGCATGAAGTGCTTTGGATAATAGTCGAAACTTACATTTTTGTTCCTCTTCTGAAAGAGAAGAGGAAAATATCTGTTATTTATCATTAGTTATCATTAGCCTGCTGAACATCAAATAACATGTTGTGAAGAAAAATGTACTCTAGGATAAAGCAAAACTTATGTGGTTTTAAAAAAATAATCAAACTAAATACCATTATTTCACATCTTTCAGAAAAAATCAAATAAGCATTTGTGTTTAAAAACTTGTATGTAGTATGGCATGAAATTCCAAAATGCAATTTTTGTCTTTATGCCCTTTACCATATAGAACTCAGGGTTGCAATCAAGTTAGGGTAGTTATTACCTATCACTTTAACCTATGCATGCCTAAAGCTTATCCCGGTTGCAAAATAACGATTTGAACTTTTTGCCTTCAAAATAAGGGTGTCTTGCCATTGGAAGTGGGCTGAGAAAATATATGTAGATAATTCCTGTAGCTCAGCTGATGCCTGATGCTTGTTAGGCTGCTGTATCTCAGATACTTGTGAGCATGTGTTTTATGTAGTCCTTTTGCCAGTATTTCTGTTAGTAGTAGCCTCTCCTCTCCATTCCTTACGTACTGAAGACATCAATGCATGGCAATTCTCTAGCATGAGTTATGTTTCAGTCCCTAAACTTTCCTGTCCCCATGCATCTGTCTCATACCGGCGTGTCTGAAGGATCCTAGCGCAAGGGAAGTGGTAGTAAATTGAGGTGTGACCTGGGTGTGTCTTCTTGTTGGCTGGATCCTACTTCTGGCTTCCTGCAAGAAGCCGGAGCATTTCAGGAAGAGTCATTGCCCATACTCCTATCAGGTTATTTTATTATTGCTGAAAATGGCAGAGACTGTGATTGCCTTGTTTTTGTGTGGCAAATATGTGGAATCGCAAAGGTGTTGCACTCCTGGGGAGATCTAACAGAGAAGCAAGTTTCAGTAATGCTATTTTTATTTCCTTCTTCTCCGAACTGGAGCTTCCATTCTCTCTGACTTTGAGAAGATAACTGCAAAAACTCACTGTTTAGTCAGTGCTACACAAGCTGCCAATGACTATAGCATTTATTCACTGAAGCATTGAATTTATTCACATAGAATGTAGCTCTTTGATATGTGAAAGTCAGAAGTGAAAGGAGAAGGTCCAGTATTTCTCTCCACTGTAGTGTTGTCTACAGTGCAGTCCACTTTCACTTCCATGTCTATTGGATAAATCAAAATCTGTGCATGGTCAAGCCTAAATAACTGGAATAAACCACAAATACAGCAAGCTTAAGAGGAGTGAAACAAAGAGCTTTCACAGATGTTGAGAGGCAGTCAGATACATTTCTATAATTCACTGGTATATGGAGTCTTTTCCTCCTTTTCAAGCTTTAAAGTTTTTGGAGATGTGTTTTACTGTTGTTGTAGACAACCATACATTTAGTGAGGTGTGCGAATTTGGAAGACTGGCTGTTGATAAGAGCTTGAGGCATTTGAATACTTAGGTATTTTACCTCTTTCTTGTTTGCTGTGGTCCCAGCGTCTTGCAGATCTCCTGACATGAGTTTGCTAGATGTCAGTGACAATATTTAGGATGGTGTTAGTGAGGAAGGATGCCATGGCTAGGATTGAAGATGAGCTGGTCATGCAGGACTGGTTATCACATAGAAGCAATGGTAGAAGGTAAGAGTAGTGGGAACAATATGTTGCATCTAGCTGTTACCACTTGGTAGGAGATGCTTGCTAAGGGTAAGATTTCATCAGTATCTTTTCCTTAGTTTTCTTAGTATTCAGTCTTTTTTTTCGGATACGGTATTCCAGGGATTGCCCTTTCTGTTCTAGTGGCTCAGTGAAGCTACCTGACTCCTGTCTCTGTGTCAAGCAATCAGGGTGGATAGCTTTAACTCTCTGGTCTTAGTGGAAGGTGGTGTAGGGCTGAAATGGATGTGATGGTGCTTAGTACTTACACGGCATGCTTCCTTTTAAAGTCTTCTGCAAATTAATTTATGTTTTGCAAACATAAATTAATTTTCAGAACATTACTACGAGTTAGACACGAAAATGCGTTCTCTCTCTTCCAAGAAATAGGGGAGTTATGTGTGCAGGTTTAGTGATTTACCTGCATGCAGGGAAGGAGTGAGTTCCTGGGCAATGTAGCATGGATTATTTCCAGTCTCCAAAGAAGCACATTTTGACAAAGACATTGGAGAATGTGTGCAGAAGGTTATACAGTGTGCTGTCCGCTGGAACTCGGTTCATTTACTCTTCAAATACAGAAGCACTGCAAAGTTTACACAATTTATTGACTCTCTTTGACTATCACGTGAAACAGCCCTGTTCTGGTTTTGACTTGATGCTGCTGCTTCCCTCTGTTCTGTTACCTCTGAATTGTAGCATCTCTGTCACACATGCATCTCTGCTGACTGGATCCTATAATCTCTCATTTAAGTTACATCTGGAACACTGACTGCTGTCATGGGAACAAGATTTTACAACTCTGGAAAATTCATGCCTGCAGGGCTAATTGCTGGTGTCAGGTACAACACAATATCATTTTTCTTGTTTGTTTTTTTGACCTCCTATATGTGATTTCTTACTTGCTTAATTAAACTGACATGGAGTGGATCATATTTTGTGTATCTGTTTTGTTTACATGCACCACTTATATGGGAAGTATTTGAGAATGAATTGACAAATTATTATTACTGTTTCATTCTCTGTTTTCCCCTATACACAGTCTGCTAATGGTTGGAAGATTAGCATTGAAGATGGTGGAGAAGCCCCACGATAAGTAACTGTTCATTTGACAGCTTAATATCTGGATAAGGAAGCCTGATAATGAAGTTGCGTGAAAGCAGAAGTAAGAAGATGGAACAATTTTCTCTATCAAGACAATTTTTTTCCTGCTTTTTTTTTTTTTATAAGGAGGAGTAGAATGATAGGACAGATATTTTACATACAAGATGCCATTTATTTCAATGATTTAGTAGAGCTATTGTTACATAGTGAGGAATTGGTCCTGGATTTGATTTTTTTCAGACATATTTCAGTGTTTTTTAACACTTCTGTTTTTTATATTCTAAAATAGCTTGCTGACATGTACAAAGCAGAGAGGACCTGTAATTAAGAAAGTATCCACAAAGAGGCACAAGGAGTAATTAGCTAAATACAACACTGTATCTCATGCCTTTCATACTGAGCATACAGTATGCTCTTCCTGTTGCATTCCCAGTTGATACACCATGTCTGTATAACTCCAAACAGATCTTAGCTTTTTATTGTGAAATGATGCTAAAATGTTGCTTTTCTACAAGTAAAATCTGTTACAAACCTTTATTTAGTGTGGCTTTGTATCCTTTCTGTGTGTATGGGGGTATTTTTTTACCTTCTTGTTTTCTTCTCAGTGAAAGTCTTTGCAGGGAACTGTTATCCAAGTGCTGTCTTTTGATGAAAATTACAAATCACTTTTTAAATGGAAGGGCAGAAGATTAAATCAGGGACCTTCGTTAATAGTGCATTAAAACAGTTACTGGAGAGGAACTTTATGGATTAATTAGGTGAGATCTATGCTAGACTAAATGAAGTGTTGAATGTGATCTGTCCAAAGAACTGTATAACAAGAATAAAAGAGCTTAGTATTGACACTAAGTAATTCTGATCTTACAGACTTATTTAACAATAGAATGTATCAGCATTTTATTTTTATCACTTAGGGAAGTGGCTGTGCCTCTTCAAGTCTGTCTTTACTAGTAACCTTGGATTCGGGAGAGTGCCTTGGTCTGCTGTGGTGCCTAAGGACTCAAGCGTGGAAGAGGCATTGGTGGCATCTGGTGCCTTTGTTGACAACCCAGTCTTGATTGCTTCTCCTACCCAGTCTCCCAGCTCTGTTAGTGCAGGGACAGCTAATGGAGGCTTAACACTGTGATGGAAGGGAGGGACAAGAAAAGTGTGAAAGAAAATCCCGTATCAGTTTCTGCTTTAGTGATACGAGATTATGGGTATACTAGGATTCTTACAGTGTGAAACTCATATTCTAAAGTGATACCTTATGTAGTGACTGTTTTTTTACTTTGGGACCTCTGTACCATTGATGATATATCAAAACTTTGTCAATTGCATGCCATATAATAATGGCAAAGCACATTTAAATTGACTTACGTCTAATGCATTGTACTTTTCATTTTGTAGTGCTTGAAGGAATTTGTAACAATTCTCTGAAACTGCATAAAGCAAATAAGAAACTACATAGTTGCTTCCTTTCACTGGTCACTTCAAAGCTTGTATTTACTCTTTTGAAAAAGGCATTTAACCGTATTGAGCCAGAGTGACACTTCTGTTGTTATGGATCAATAGTAGTCTGTATGGTAGTAGATTGAAAGTTGTTGTAGTAGAAAGTAGTAATCACAAGCAGATCTATAGATGTTGGGCCAAATGTGCTCTGTATTACTAATTGTCTTACCAAAAGTTATAAAATTAATTCAAAGCTTTTGAACATATTTGTTATTGTGACCTCTTTTGTTTCCAGGCATAATAACCTGATCTGTACAGGATGGGTCTGCAGGGACCAACACTAAAACCATACAAAAGCATGTCTGAAATTCTATTCTCAGTTAAATCATAATCTTTTTAGACCATGCTGTAAGCAAAATCCAACATAAGTTTGGTAATTATATATCTTAAGTAGCCTAATTGAATAGAAAATTCTATCCACTCTACAGAATTTTCTAGAGCCGTTCAAGAATTAAAGACATTTCATATCCTTTCTCCAGACTTCCTGTACTTGTAGGCAAATGGTTAGATAATCCTCCAAGTTTTCTTTCTTAATCTATAGTGTAGGTTTTGGTGTGCTTTTTTTTTTTACACTGAGGGTGGTCTCTATGTTAATTGAAACTACTACTTTTGCATTGACTTCACTGTGGTCGTGCCACAGCTTCAGTGAAACCTCATGCTGTGAGTCAGCTTGTATATGGATGAAAGGTTTGGAAAGAGTGATTTAGTTAGTTATTTTTAGGAAATGCACTGTTAAAATAATTTTTAAATGAAAGCTGCTCTGCTCAAAGCACACTCTAAAGATAAAAATGTTAGTTTAATATTACTTGTAGTATCAGCTCTCAGCATGAGCTGAAATGACTACTGATTTTTTAACAAGGCACAGGAAGAGAAAACTAATTTTGCAATACACAGATTGGGTCACCATGATTCAACAACTCAAAGTTGAATGATGCCTCCAAAACTCAAATACATATTAGTAATGATAGAAGAATAGAGTTTGGGTCATCAAATCCTCATTTCCCAAGTGAAGACCCAGACTCTCAATTCCATGTGATGCTGTCACATGTACAATGTCTGGTGGAAGCTGGGTAGCAATAGAAAATGTCAAGTATTTCACCCCTCTTGAGGTGCTAACTCAAGGTTAGAGGAGAGAAGTTCCCATTCACTTTGGTAGGTAAATGATCTCTTGGAAGTAGGAACTTGCCCTAGACTGCAAGGGGGGCGTTTAAGCGTGTCTCTCTTTGTAATAGCAGTTGGTTACCTAAGTCCTGGAAAGTGAGAGATGTGAGGCTGCCTTCAGCTCTCACTCTTAGTGGGTTCAAGCTCACTTGTCAGGAGAGAGTTCTGTGCCTCAGGCTGTGGGATATCTCACGGGGGGAGTATTGCATGGAGAGGCCCCACTGCCAGCAGAAAAAAGAATGCAGAGTTCCTGGGACTGGCAGGAACAGGAGCAACTATTTTTGTTTTCAATCTTTTAAAGCTAAATAGTAACAGGCAAAAAACAGAGGCACCCTGAAGACAAGAAGTTAATGTAAAAAAAATTATCCTCAAAGTTTGTGGAGAACACTACGTTTGCTTTAATTTTACAACTCAGAGTTGGGCTACCACTGTAGTGGATAGCAAAAATTCAAAGTTGCAAGCTGATATATATACCATTCTTATCCCGATTCCATAAGGTACTAAGCTGTTCAATTTTTCCAAGTGGTCTTCATTTCCCTACAATTCATCACTTAATAAGTCCTCTCAATTCTTCTTTCTTAAGAAACTTCTTTCTTCTTGTTCCACTTCAGTATGTCTCACTTTGCCTCCAACCAATTCCATTCTTATACAAACACACCAGTTTAAATTAATTTTTCATCTTTTGTCTAACATGTTCTTTTATTTGGTCAGCATGACTAGGTTTTAAACCAGCCCTGTCAGGGTCTGTACAGGGAACAGAACTAAGAACTTTATCTTCACTCTTGGCAGCTCTCAGCAGCAGCTTATAAAACTTCCAACACTGTATTTCTCTTAACACGGAAGGCAGTTCCTCTCTGCCCATGGGACAACCTAAACTTCACCTGTGCTGTATGTTTACTTCTGGCTAGCCTTAGTTTCTTTTCCATTGGCATCTTACCTGTGGTGTCCCAGTTTCTCACACTGGGGCAACTGCAGGCAGGTAGAGGCTGGGAATGTTACAAACCACCCAGTTAGTGGAGGTGCGAGCAAAGATTCGGGGGGAGGTGTGTGTCAAAATCTTGTACACTTGGCTGCCTCAGTTATGTCTTAGTCTTTACAGGTAGAGCAGAGAGACCTCTGATACAGCAATAATAAGGCTCATTTGCAGCATTGACCTGAGGGGAGGAAAAGCAGTCTTTACTCACCCATCGATAGGTGTCACACCCTGAGCTGTTCTTTCAATTAATGTGATATTCACAGGTAGCAAAAGCTCTTTAATTTAGTACAAATCTGTAATAAAGTGTAAGATATCAATGGTGTTACATTAGTAGTACAGACAATGTCTCTTACAGACTGGCAAAAGAGAACAATGAGAGGAGGATGGAAAATGTTTCAAATTGAATGGTTTAGAAGGGAGGTAGTCACGGGCTTGTCCTACTTTACACTTTGTTCTAAGAATGCAGTATATGACTGCTTTTAATGCAAAGCGTATCCCCTAGTTCTTGTTCTGCTGCAGGCTTCGGAAGTGCCATTTGCTTTGTCCCAGTTCTGTCAGTCATTGTGCTGGGAGCTGTCGGTACTCTGTCATCCCGGCTGAGGGTCACTCCGTGCTGAAACTAATATGGCCTGAAGTATTCTGCAATTATCCTTTTGTGGTGTTACAATCGCAGGCTTCTTGGCCTTATAGTCATGCTTTCTGACTGCGCAATTTAATCACCTGGAAAAGTGGGAGAGGAAAAAAAGGTCAGGAGACCCTCCAGGCAGTTATGGACAGAAAGAGGAAAGTCTTTGTTCCTGCAGAATCCCCATGAGTTAAAATGGCAAAGTGTTGCATCAATAATGGAACAGAGGCATCTGGACACACATCCTCTCCTGCTTCCTTGAAATGCCATGCTGGAGCAGATAAAAATGCTTATGGTTTTGTGCCATATCTCCAGCTCAGTCCAGTGCACAAGTGACTTTGGGTGTTCCTTTTAGTCATCTTATACCTCTCTTCTGAACCTGTGGAATGGAGATAATATTTTCTGTATCCCTTCCCTCTACATTGCTGTCTTACAGAGTGCATGGCACGATGTGTTCCCCACCCCAGAAGCAAGAATTGGTAGATCTAATAGTGTTTCTTTGCTGGTAGTTGATACAGTCTGTCCTTATTTTAATTTGAAACTCCTTTAAAAAGGATCTAATGAGAAAAATTATGTTACGACAAATGTTTGTTTCCCTTCTTTCATTTCATTAAATCGTAGAATCACAAATGGATTGGGTGGGAAGGGACCTTAAAGGTCATCCAGTTCCAACCCTCCTGCCAATGTTTGTGGTTTTGAGTGTTTTGAAATCCATTCCTGCAAGTGCTATATGTTGCATTGAGCTGTAGTACTAATACTTAGGCTCATAGAATATCCTGAGCTGGAAGGGACCCATGAGGATCATTGAATCCCACTGCTCACTTTACACAGGGCAACCTAAAATTGAAACCATTTATCTAAGACCATTACACAAATGCTTATTGAACACTGACAGGCTTGGGACCATGACCATTTCCCTGGGATCTTGTTTCAGCGCTTGACCACACCCTCAGTGAAGAACACTGTCCTCTTCTCTTCTCTTCTCTTCTCTTCTCTTCTCTTCTCTTCTCTTCTCTTCTCTTCTCTTCTCTTCTCTTCTCTTCTCTTCTCTTCTCTTCTCTTCTCTTCTCTTCTCTTCTCTTCTCTTCTCTTCTCTTCTCTTCTCTTCTCTCCCCCCTTTCTCCCTTTTTTCGTGTATTTTTCGTATTTATTTTTGTTTTTTCGCTTTTTTAAAAATGTTTCTCTTTTTTCTCTTTTTTTTTTTAATTTCTCTCTTTTTTCATTTTTTTTTATTTTGGGGGGATTTTTTTTTCTTTTTTAATTTTTCAAATTTTTCTTTCTTTTTTCCCACTGGTTTGTTTCAGTGGCTGCCGGTGCCTCCAGAGCGGAGGGTTCGGAGTGGCTCTCTTTCAGCAGAGCCGAAAGAGGGCGGCAGTGCTGCTCGGATGCGGCTGCCGGTCAGCCCGGCGAGGCCGGGGGAGGGATACACCCCACCCCGAGAGATGCAGACAAGGATAAATGCAAGTAAACAGGATTCAACTGCTTCTAATTTGGGTTTACTCACTTGTTACCTGACCCGGAACACCAAATACGTCCCTTTGCTGACTCAGACGAATATAAGTATCTGCTTCTTTGTTATCTGTACACTGGCCTGAGGGATGAAAGGAAATCACGGTGGGGCAAAAGGCTTCTCTTGCCAAGCGTACGACGCAATCCCAAGCTGGTGCTACTAAGGACCTAATAATAATCACATGAGGAATGAAGATAAAATCTTCCTGCTACTCTTCCTACACCCCCTGAAGAAAATCGCTTCCTATGTAGGGAGGTGGTTGAGTCACTATCCCTGTAGGGGTTTAAAAGATGAATAGACGTCGTACCTGGGGATGTGATCTAGTGGTAGACTTAGCAGGGCTGGATTTATAGTTGGACTCGATGATCTTAAAGGTCTTTTCCAATCAAAACCATTCTAAGAAGTCTTTTTACTGGGAAGGTGGAGAGACACTGGCACAGGTTGCCCAGAGAAGTCATGGATGCTCCATTCCGGGGGATGTTCAAGACCAGAGTGGATGAGGCTTTGAACAACCTGCTCCACTGGAAGGTGTCCCGGCCTATGGCAGAGGCGGTTGGAACTGGATGATCCTTTTAAGGTCCCTTCCGACACAAACCACTCTGTGATTCTATGATTCTATATTCTATATATTGCAAGATCAGCATTTCTCACATCTGCGTTGACAGCAAGAAACAAAATCAGTTGGCCTGAATCACAAGCAGAGAGGATTTAGCAGGGCAGGCCTCCTTCTCTAAGCACTTTTAAGAAACTCATAAACACTATACTTTGTAAGCTGGTGCAATATAGAATCATAGAATAGTTTGGGTTGGAAATAAGCAGAGAGAGGATGTTGGCTGTTTCTTTGGAGGTAGTGCTCTTTCAGCAGTAAAAATGGCTGGAATCAAATTATCTGCTGTTACCTGAAGGCATCCCATCGGTAGGAGAGTTATTGGATGTGCTGAAATTCCTTCTCACTCCTCTGCTCCCCAATAAACCTGCGTGCAGCTTCCTCTGGGGATGGGCAACGTATTGCTCTATTAATATGCAGCACCACAGCCAGCAGGGCAGAAAAATAGACACCAGGAGGAGAGAAAATAGATGAGAAGCAGCAGGAGGAAAGTGAGCGCTTTTAAATTCTGGACTGAAATTTCTCTTTTGCTGAGATTCCCACTGGTCTCTGGGGTCATAGCATGACCTAAAATATTCTGAGGTGAGACTGAGGTCAGTCTGCTTACCCAAGTTCTGTTTTCAAAACAAAAATTAAGCCTAAACTTGGAGGTAGGGGACCTTTTTTGTGATGGGGGTAAGATTTTGAGAATCATGACAATGGGGCACAGAGTCATAACACTAAAATTAACTGTAAGTATCCTAATCCATGAAACTTGTGAAAATGGTCCTTCTGATTCTCTGAATAGTCACATATCCCTGGTATTTAAGAATGATAAATGATCCATCCTGTGCTGCATTTATCTTATACCCAGCAACACCTCCAGTTCCCAGACACTACCTCATCTGCCATCCCTGCAGCATTTACAATGGCTGAGGGGCTGTCATCGGGTTTTCTTCTCCGTGTGCCACTACTGTCTCATTCCTGCCAAACAATAAGGACTCTCCGTTCAACTTACTCTTACAAAGATCATCTGTGTAAGTTAATTTTTATATAAATGTATTTATTTTTGTGAAGCACAGATAGGTAGTTTGGCAACCAGTTCCTTGGGCAGCACAGAGAGACCCTGAACATCACAGACCAAAGTTCAGCTACATCCTTCTCACAGCCAGGTGTATATTCAATGCACACATTCATACATGTGCACAGCAACAGACGGTACCATGAATGCACAGGAGTTTTACTTACACTTTTTTTAGGCATTTTGTTTGGTTATGTATGTTTTTGGTATTTATTAGTGGATATAGCATTTATTTCTGTATATCCCATTCTGTCAAGCGAGTATTCCTGATAGTCACTGCTAAAAGGCTATAGACTTTCTGAGACAGTGGTGGCAGCAGCCTGCAATGATTCCTGTTCCTCTTAGCTGTCAACTATTGGAGTGCCACATTTTCTAGGGAATGGTGTGTTGCACAGAGGCAGAAAACAGCCATAGATTTTGTTAGACATATTTGATTTGTAGACTATATCCCACCGAATGCCCTTCAGGATCACGACTTTCCTCAAGAATATACCTTGCACGTGAGCTTTAACTGTATGGTGTCACCTATAGATGCTTGGCTTGCTTTAGGCAGCATTTTCTGTAAGATGGAGCAAAAGACTGGCTGAAAGTGGATGTTAACAGCATTAAAATCCTTCCCTATCAACCATTAACAGGATGTGAGGCATATGTTAAATACACAGCAGGAAAGAGTTAACTATTTAAACAAAGTTAAAGTAAGACCTAATTAGTGCTAATCTCTGTTTTTCTTTTTTGCCCCAGGAGCTGTAAGTGTACACAGAAGAAGAGGAGGTCTGAGGGAAGAAGGGTAAGAGAGGTCAACCTACTGTTAATTGCCTCTTGTTTAGCCAGGTCACTGCAGTTGACCTCTTTCAAATCTTTAATTGACATCTTGGTTTAAAATCAAAGATGGCAACACCATGCAAGATTTGTGCTTGCTCGGTGTTACGCTGTCTTCATTAGTCTCTCGTTCTTTATCAAACACGTGTTCCATATGTGGCTGAACAATTAAATTCAGCTGTGACATTGCCCAGTGGAGTGAATTGTGAATTGCCATGCCCTGCTTGGTGCTGAGTGCTGCACTTCCACTTCATCCAGAAAATGTTTCGATTGAATTTGAAGGGAAATAAGTTTGCGCAGCATCCTTGGGAGCAAGGGGAACAATCAAAAGACAAGTCATTAAACAAAAAAATAAAGGAAAGGTGAGACATCTGAAGTGCAGTTAAGGTGTTGCCCTGGACAAAGGCTTCCAAGGAGATTATCCTGTGTGTGGCAGCGCTAAGTGTTGCTGACCTGAGGCATGCTGTGCCAGC
Source organism: Tapera naevia (assembly GCA_033556795.1). Lineage (NCBI taxonomy): Eukaryota > Metazoa > Chordata > Aves > Cuculiformes > Neomorphidae > Tapera > Tapera naevia. The sequence goes on from JAUMJJ010000086.1 coordinate 5,228,658, forward strand.
TGACCCACCTGAGTTTCTATCCTTTCATCTTCAGTTTTTCACCTTTCCACAGAGAGATCTGACTGTGGTTGGCAGTGGCGGATCCTGCCAAAAATCTCTCATAAATCCAAGTATTTCCCTACAGGGGAGAAGGTATTTTTGTGTTAATTTCTCCTGAGGTTGCTCTGAAATTTATGGAAGAGGAGAAAACTGAAGCAATAAGCTGTAGGTGCCTCTGGAGGCAATACTGATTCAGGCTTAGTTTAATCACCATGCCTGGATAAACTAACATTCATTAATCCACTCAAAATTGTTTTTTGAAGGAGATGCACTCACGGGATCCTCTCCCTTAAGACAAGGGGGTCTGAGGCACCCCCAACACAACCGCCCTCTATGGAGGGGTGCAAACAGAAGCAGGCTGGAATCTCGAGATCTTGGAGTTGATGACCCTTTTCCTATCTGTCAGGAAAGTTTCCTAATTCCTGGGAGTTTCCTCTGCACAGAAAATGAGGCTCTGCATGAATATGTCTTATGAGCAAGACTGACAGGATAAGTCATCATTAATTTTAGGCTGAATTTTCCAACTGCACTCATCTAAGACCACAGCAAGCCAGGATGGCTCTTCCCTGTTTTATTGGTGTTGCCTCCAGAATATCTTATCCCTTTCCCTCTCTCCTTGTATTTTTGACCTTTTGATCTCTCTCTCCTGTTAGGTTAGATGATAAAAGGCTCACGTGCACACACACAGGTGGGACAATCCAAAAAAACGTTCGGCCCTGGCTCCTGTTAAAGACGTTTCAGAGCTGCTTTAAGGCATGTGGATTACTCACAGCTTGCAGGTATTGGGGAGCTGACTGAGAATGACACAGGTGCCATCCCACATTGGTTACACCTTTTCTAGCCCAAGAAAAGTGACTTTACGGTGCTAGGTTATAATCTTCCATTACTTTAGTGTTAGTGCTATCAATGCAGAGCAGGGCCTAGAGCTCCTAGTGGAGATGGAAGTGTCAATGTTCTTTGTGCTGTACAGACCTTCATCCAGAGCTCTCTGCAGAGACCCAAGGGATGGAAAACTCAGCCTAGAGTTCAGATCTTTACTGACTGTTTTTGAAATTGTCGTTAATGCTTTTGTTTCCTGATCTGGAAAGAACCAAGCACAATTTGCACCTGAGCAAGTCCCGGGGGATCCCTTTGAAGACGTGAGCTGAAAGAATTGGAAAGGGAATTACTGTGATGATGGTGTGTTGGGAAAAGATGTCCTTTTTGTGCAAGACTTATCTTTCCTCTAAGGCAGTCTCAGAGGAAGGAAAAGGGCTATATAGCATTGATTTACAATGCTCTGATGTTAGTTTCTTTAGGTGTTTGTCAGGGATGCTTTTGGGTGAGAAACTGGCTAAACATGGAGATACTGAACCCTGGAGAGAGGGAACATTTCTGGTCTTGTAAATGGCGAGAGTCCCAGCTAGGGACCAAAGGGAAAATGGTGCAGTGCAGTAAGGTACATTTCCTGGCTCACTTCAAATTCTGCAGTTCTGAGCGTTAGACTTTATTATTACAGACTGCTTTGTTTTCCCTTAGGTACTGGAGGAGGCTGTGAGGCTGAAAACTTCATCGCCATGGCCTGGAGGGCTCTTCCCTGTTTTATTGGTGTTGCCTCCAGAATATCTTGTCCCTTTCCCTCTTCTCTGGTATTTTTGACCCTTTGGTCTCTCTGCCCCGTTAGGTTAGGTGATAGAAGGTTCATCTCCACACACACAGGTGGGGAAATTAACAAAAACATTCTGCCCTGGCTCTTCCCAGGGCTGTCTCCATGCATCTCACAGACTGGGAGGGTTCCTGCTTGAGGGTAGGGTACTCATTGTGGCATGCAGGGGTTGAGCATCTTGGAACTGCACAAGAGTTTTTATGGGAGGTTCTAGGAAGGAATCAAATATGGGGACGGTGGGGACAAGGAGGGATTGAGGTGATCTGGGGAGGAACGATTGCGGGAAAATAGAGGGATAAGAGGATAAAAGGGCAAGGTTGTGGGTAAGATGGGCTGGCTGAGTTGCTTGTCTGCTCCTGAGCAGCAGAGTCCATTCTTTTTCCTTGTTAAATTCTTTTATTTCCATTGGTGAAAGTCTCCCTGTTAATGTGTGCCTCTGTGTGCAGGGTGTAAGTGTCAGCTGCTGGAGTGGGACCAAGGGCTGTAAGGCACCCAGGCATCCGTGATGCCATCAACTGGAGCCTGTCTGTGTGTGTGTGTCAGTGTGTGATAGGGAGCAAATATCAAGCTGGACTAGCTGGCAGGAAGGGTAAGTGACAGGGGACCCAGGTATGGAAGTGGACTAAATCTGGGCTGGGTGTGCATGTGTCCTCTGTATTGGGGAGCTGGAGGCACGAGTGACCAGGGGGTCCCAGCCATCTGGGGTCTGGGGTCTGGGAGGTCTGGACCTCTGTATCAGTGCATATCCACACAGGAGGCAACTGGAGGTGAAAGGATCCAGTGCAAGTTGCTGGGCATGCTGAATGTCTATGGATGGCTGCTGGAGGGATCCACGTTGTATTCATATATTTTATATATACATATATACACACATATGTAAAAAGTGTATCTATATTTCCCACTAGACTTTCATCCTCATCAGGCTGAAAGGGAAGCAGGATGAGGCTGCTGATTCTGGCATGTGTTTGAATGAATGCTGAGTGTTTCTGTATTGATCTGTGTGACTGGCCCTATATATGTTGATATATATAAATATATCATAGAATCATGGAATCACAGAGTGGTTTGGGTTGGAAGGGACCTTAAAGATCATTCAGTTCCAACCCTCCTGCCATGGGCAGGAACAGCTCCCACCAAACCAGACTGCTCAAGACCCCATCCAACCTGGTCTTGAACATTTCCAGAGAGGGATCATCCACGCTTCCCTGGGAGACCTGTGACAGTGCCTCATCACCCTCAGTGTGCAGAATTTCTTCCTAATGTCTAATGTAAACCTTCCCCCTTCCAGTTTAAAGCTATTCCCCCTCATCCTATCACTACTTTTCCTTGTAAAAAGTCTCTCCCCAGCTTTTCTGTAGCCTCTTCAGGTACTGGAAGGTCACTATGAGGTCCCCCCAGAGCTTCCCCAGGCTGAACAGCCCCAACTCTCTCAGCCTGTCTTCATAGCAGCCCTCTGATCATCTTCATAGCCCTCCTCTGGGCCCGCTCCAACAGTTCCATAGCCTTCTGTATGTACATGGTATATACCTGTGTTTGTGTGTGTGCCTACTGGAAATATATTCTCAGCTGTGCTACAGGCTGAACCTGGGGAAGTGGAATTATAGCAGTGTCACCTCTCTTTCACTGCTGTATCTGGCAATTCCTAACTAAATCCTGCTGACCCTGCTCCAAAACAAATCTCGTGTCCCTTGCTCACCCACAGCAGTGGGCACAGAGAAAATATCCCTCCTGTTGCTCTATGTGCCCAAATCCTTCATCTGTTTCCCTGCTCACTGATGCATATCCTTGCAATGCAAGTGAGCAGAACACATATCTATGATGAGCATTTTCCTTTACACTTCTGAAGTACAAGAATTACCATTGTATCAATAAGTAAAAATAATCTACTTGTCTGGAGTGATTTTTCTATAAATGGTAAAGTGCTTTAGAAATAAGGCTGTAGTTGGAAATCCTGACCCCTCATTGTTCTCCATGTCAAAAACCTTTCTCATATAAACCTACAGCAAAGTGCAGAAGTGCCAGCAATCTGTCTCTGGCAATAAATGAAATTCAGGTGACAAAATCAAATACAATTTCTTTCTTCTGAATCGTAAGATGAAATGATGGGTGCAGCATGGTGGAACCACTGTAATGTGCTATAAATTTAAACTGAAGGTAATGGGGGGGAAAAATATAAAGGTAGCTTTGTTCATTTGAACATGCCCTTCATGAAAAATAAATACTAATAAACTTGCTTTTGCCAGGTTTGATTGTATTTTTGGTGTTCAACTGAATTGCTAACACGTACATAGCTACCAAGGCTCACCCCAAGTCTAACCCAATGCAGCTGAAGTGGAATCTGGCTGTGAGACGGATTGGGCTGAATTTGGAAGTGTAACTTGTAACTCACCTCTCCCCATTCCTGCCCCCTCCCATTTAATTAATTGGTGCCGTTATTTATGTAGACAGGCCTCTTTCCCAAAGAAGTAGCAAAGTGATAGCTTGCAGAAATATCAGTATTGCACTCATTGAACATTTATGCTGCTATGAGGACAGGCTGAGAGAGTGGGGGTTGTTCAGCCTGGAGAAGAGAAGGCTCCGGGGGGAACTCATAATGGCCTTCCAGTACCTGAAGGGGCTACAGGAAAGGTGGGGTGCCCTTTTACAAGGACAAGTAGTGACAGGACAAGGGGGAATGGCTCTAAACTGGAAGGGGGAAGATTTAGATTAGACATTAGGAATAAATTCTTCACGATGAGGGTGATGAGGCACTGGCACAGGTTGCCCAGGGAGGCTGTGAATGCCCCATCCCTGGAAATGTTCAAGGCCAAGCTGGATGGGGTCTTGAGCAGCCTGGTCTGGTGGGAGGCGTCCCTGCCTGTGGCAGTGGGGCAGTAACTGGATGATCTTTGAGGTCCCTTCCAACCCAAACCATTCTATGATTCTATGATTCTTTCTTATGTATTCCCTTATACCTGTTATTTCATGACTTTGGCTAGAAGCATAAGTGAGACTATACAAGTGTGTAAGGTTATACACCGCTGGAGCCCTGCCAAGTAAATAGCCAGGCAAAGGACCCCCTCTCACTGAAATGCAGGAGCTTGTGGTCAAACCCCTTGGTGTGGTGCAGGGCACTGAGTGATGGGGAGGGGGAGTTACAGAGGCAGAGCTCGCTTCAAGAACGCAAGTCTCATGGGCCACACGTTGACTTCTGCATGCTGTGGCTCAAAACCCCTAAGTGTGGGCAATTGCTCTCCTGGACAAAGTGTCAGCCCTAAAACCTTCCAGGGCAGATATCTGTAGGGGCTGCATGGCTGGGTACCCCTGGCTGTCTGTGCCACGCTGCTTCTTGGGGTTGCACCTGGTATCACCCTTGTCACCTCAGCCACCCCTGCTCAGGACAATTGATATTTCAGTTCCTACTCTGAACAAATCCAGTGATTCAGCCCCTCACAGGGAGGAGGTACAGCTGACAGAAGGCTGCTCTCACCAGAGAGATTAACTGAAATTAATCAGATTAATGCACAGTAATCAGCATTGCCACCAACCTGAAGCCTGCTGTTGCCTGACCTGTCCATGGCTGGGATGCCCCACATTTCCCTTGGGAAAATAGTGCCTGGGAGTGCGTTGTCCCTGCCAGAGTGATTTGAACTGATATGCTTGTTAGGGGAGGGGAACGAAAAGGTGCTTAGTTGAGGCAGGCCACTGCATAGGTGGAATCACTCTAGTAAGCTACCTAAAGACCCTAGATCAGGGGTGTCAAACTCACAGCCTGCAGGCTGAATCTGGCCCTCCACCTTGTTTTATCCAGCCTGGCACCTTGTTTCCACCCAGTGGCAGTGCCAAGCTCCTTGTCCCTGTGCTCCTGACAGCGCCGGTCACGTGTGCAGTGTGTGACGGGCGTTACACTGCAGGAGCAGAACGGCAGGAGCTGTGTTTGACACCCCTACAGCAGTCAATCCTGAAACAATGTGAATATTCCAAGGTGATTCTGGCAGTGAACAGATTGCTAAATACTCCCAGCCTTTATCCATTGTCATCGTTGTGAATACCTGTACAATTCAAGGTAGTCAGACTTTGCTCCTTCAAAGTGCTCCATTACAGAAGATGTGGGTGTAGAAGCAGTGCTGTGCCAAATGCAGCCACCCCTCAGCAGGCAGGGGAGCGTAGTGCAGAGGTTGGAAGGGGCTGATGGCTTGCTTGAGGCTTGGGCCAGCTGTGTCCCACCCTTCACACTGGTGGGTATGGCTGCTGAGTGAGACTCATCCCGTGATAAAACAGCAAGGAGACCTCAGTGACTGCAAGCATACAGTGTCTGTTTGCGGTGCCCATTGAGCTTCCTGCCCTGCCTGGGGACCAGTCACTGCCATTTCTACTCGTTGGTTTGAAGTGTTTCTCCAGCATTCCCCAGAGGCAGCAAAAATGTGGAAGATTTGATAAAAATGGAAGAAATGAAGGAGCAAGACATAAAACCCACCCTGGCTGGTCAATCCAGCCCCTGCAGTGGAGACCTGCTCTGAAAAAGGAGCCCCCTAAACCCAACCAACTAAAGTTCTATGTTCAGGCTGAGCCTTTTCTTTCTAAGTGTTTGCTGGAGTGATTGGGGAGCAGAGGAATGAATAGAGATGCTGGAGCTCCAGTTGCCTGGCTCTCAGAGGGAGACACTGATCTAAGCATTTTTTATGTAGTCTCTTTGTATTTTCCCTAATAAGATCATATTATATATACAAAAATATACAGTATATTTTAAAGAAACATATCTCTGAGGAGTATTGAAAAAGCATTCACTTAACAACTCATGTCTGTTCCTCAATTAAATCTGTTCCTCAATTAAATCTCTGATCTAAGCCAAGGAACTATACATATTAGCCTAGAGAAGAGGAGCCTGAGGGGAGACCTCATCCCTGTCTACAGCTCCCTGAAAGGAGGTTGTATCTAGGAAGGTGCGTGTCTCTTCTCCCAAATGACAGGTGATAAGATGAGAGGAAATTGCCACAAGCTGCGCCAGAGAAGGTTCAAAGTAGACATTAGGAAAAATTTCTTCACCAAAAGGGTTGTCAGGCTGTGGAACATCTGCCCAAGGAGGTGGTTGAGTCACCATCCCTGGAGTTGTTTAAAAGACAGGTAGACAAGTTTCTCAGGGATCGGGTTTAGTAGTGGACAGGTACGGTTGGACTTGATGATCTCATAGGTCTTTTCAAACCAGGCAATTGTATGAGTTGATTATTCTACATTTAAACTTGAAAGGTGTATGATTAACACAGATTTCTAATGTATGTGGTGTTGCTTCTCCTGCTGGCTGAAACCCACTTCATAACTTATAAGAGAAATTTCAGTGCTGCCTATTGAACTGTGACAGAGACAAAGGAAATTTTAGAGGACAAATTAAGGATGCTCTTGACAACCAGGGCTGTTAATTGGTACTCTGCTCTGTATTGATCTCACTCTTCTGCTGCTGAATTTGACTGACATTCTGCTGCCCCAACCCAGGCAGATTGCTATTAAAGAGTTTTTGTCTGCATTAACCCAGCCGTATTAAACCCTCTGTGGTTCTGCTATCCACTTTCCGAAAGACCTTTTTTTCCCCACCACTTTCTGTCATTCCATACTGTGCCCTAAAATCACAGGAATTTGCTCATCCAACTGATCTATTAAAAATAGTCCAGTATTCTCTGAAAAAAACCCACCCATATGGCTTGCAAAGCATCATTTAGTCTTTTTGCACTTCTTTGTTTCATTCTGTGGAATTGCTGATAGTGTTGTAGCTTCAAGTTTCTCCACATTAATTGCAATGATATTTTCAGTCTTTTCCTGCCAACCAAGCTGCTGGCTTTTGATCAGAAATCACATGTGGGCTACAAAGAAGCAGTGGACTGATTCCTGTTAGCCAGTTCCCATCTGTTTTGCCATGGAGGTAAGGGCTTCTGCAACTGGGGAAAGGAAAGCTATAACATACACAAGGTGTATGAAAGTAAGCGGTAAACAGGGGCTTAAAAGCCCATTAACTAAACCCAGGGCTCCTTGTTTACACGATATTGGATTTGAATCGAGTAGACATTGTTTCTATCCCTGGACTCACTGCTGAGTTGACATTGATCCTAGATCGCCCACCTACCTGTGTCCCAGTGTCTCCATGTGTGAACTGGTGATAAAGATGCCAGACTCCTTTACAAAGGGCTTTGAGACCTGCTGATGAAAAGCAGCCTGCATTATCTGAATATAAAATGCTTTGTTTGTCATGACGTGGCATCTTACACAATCAGCCCTATGGGCACATTAAAATTTATTTCAGCAGAGTGAAGAGGCACTAATATAAATGTAAGAAATAGGTGAAGAACCAGTCAGAGATAAATGAAGAAGAACACAGCTCCTAGTAGCTTGGCTGAAAAGACACATCACAAGCAGCCTGTTGGAGCACAGCCTGCACACCAGATGAATTATGGATATGGAGATGTGCAGAAGGGCCATTCAACAGGGATGGCCAAGCCTTTCCACAGATGGAGGAGGACCCATGCTGAGGGCTGTTGTGTTTCTCCCTAGAAGATTTTTGGGGACAGAGATGCCCACTTATGCAGCGTGATGGCTTCTTGGTAGCCCCCAAATTTCTGGCAAGCCGTGAGTGTGTGATGCTTGTGTCATACAGATGGTGTTTGTGTGCTGAGTACACACAGTGCCGCCGGCAAGTAACAGACCTACAGCACAGTGCAGCGATGCTGTGCCCACACACAGGAAGGGCTGCGCTCATCAGGCACCCAGCGCTTGTCTGGCCAGCTCCTGCACTCCAGCAAACCCCTAAACTTCCAGATACAGCTCCCATGCAGAAACACCAACTGGTCTGGCAGACGACCTGGCAAGATGGTCCTCGATAAAAGTAAAAACCTCCCTCAAATGCTGATTTGGCACAGTGTCCATGCAAAGGCAGCAGCAGTTATCCAAGCACTGTGTCTATACCCCACATGTGACTCCTTTTCTGCTCCTGCACTCATTTGGTTGGTGGTACCGTCTGGGCTCACTTGTCTCCAAAAGAAGGTTGGTTACGTGTGCCCACCTGGAAACACACTATTTTGGGTTTCACCACCAACGGAAGGGCTGACGGGGTTTTGCTGCGTGGCTATACCTCTACTTGTGGTTGGGAGACTTCTGGGGTTCGTGAGCTTCTCCTAAGTCAAGAGGACTAAAAGGCTGCTGCATCAAGGCAAGGTCATAGCTACGGGGGCTCACAATTACACAGTATCACACAGTATCACAGTATCACAAGGTTGGAAAAGACCTTTGAGATCATCGTGTCCAACCTGCGACAAAACACCAACACCTTCACTTGTTCTAACCTTCAGTTACCTTCAGGGAGATGATGCAGCCCTCACACAGCCCTCATGCATTGCTGCCAGGACATCGCTGTTGCTGCCTGACCTGTTTGTGAAGGGACGTGAATCCCAGACCCCTCTTTGCCTCTCAGAAGCCCAGCAAAGAGCAGGGGTTTGATTTAAGCAGGAAGGGAGGAGAGCAGTCACCAAGTATGAGGTTATCTCCAGATCCTTTGCTCTTCCCCACATACAGGGGTTGAGGGCAGATCAAAGGAAGAGGAATTATTTTCCAGTGAGCAAATAAAAAGAGACTGGGGGTAGGGGGAGGGCTCTTTTACTATTTTTCCGTGACTGTTTGGGTAACTGGAAGATGTACTTGTGAAACTCTGAGGCAATAGTGAACTCCTAGAGGGAGACAAGCTGCCCCAAGCTATGAGTTCTGACAGAAACTGTTCTCAGTTTTACTCCCTATAAACATAAAGTGAGCAAACACCAGACCAATCAAGGAACTCTACAGTTCAGTGCCTGGTCTATGCTGTCTCTTTTGGGGACCTCTTGTAAAGAGAGTTTTTTTCAAGTTCTCTACTTTTCCTATCCTACTTGACTTTTCTTTTAAACATCTTCATCTTCCTTTTCTAAGGCAGCAAACTCCGCTTCTCTCTTTTCCCTCCCCTTTACTTGCACCTTCGATGAAGAGCACAGGAATTTCCTCCACATATCGATCAGTCATTCCTGCCAGGGTAATTTCTGTTTTGTCTCAGCAGGCTTGGGTGATTAAAAGGTAATGCCTGTACATGGTATTTATCTCTTCTGCTACCAAGAAGATTTTTCTATACCACTATATTGGGAAAGGCAAAGCTGTCCCAACCTTGAAGATGAATGTAAAAAAAAAAAATCCATTTGAATCAGGCTTACAGAAGCCAGTTGAAGGACCACTGAACAGTTACAGGCACACAAACTAGCAAGATCACAGTTTTGCCATGCAAGCTGCAATTTGATTAATGTGGCAACTGTTTGACGGGAAATTAGGAGAGAATTTTGAGAGTTGTGAGAGGAAATTAGGCCATCTTATGCTTTCAAAGCTCTTTAAAACTCAGTGGTACTCCTCCTCCCATGGTGGTTTATGAGCATGCAGGCAACTCTGTATTTAATCAAGAAAGTAAGCACAGCACAAAGGCTGAAAATATTTTCTGGGGGCAGTGGGACTCAATATTTGTGTAATATCAGACCAGAAATCTTAGCTTCTGGAAATCTTGACCTCAGCATCTTGGTTTGCATAGTCCAAATCATCTATCACATATCTCACTTTATCCACTGCAGAAGTCTAATTTAGAAGGGTTCCACAGCACCAAGTACTGAACGTGGCCCGACTGGTACCTATGGAAGTCTCCTTCAACTCAGAGAGATCTCTCAGTAGGTTGGACTATCTGTCCAGAATGAATCTCAGTTCTCTCCAGCGGAGGGAAGTAGCCAATGTTTTAGCCAATGTTTCTGAACTTTGTGGAAAAGAAAGGGCCCCTTGGTGTGAATCATCTACTTCCCCAGGCAGAAACAGGGTGGTTCTAATCAATGCATTAGGAAAAAACAAAGGAACCTCTTTTCTGAGAATGATCAGTGCAAGCTGGCTGTGTGACAAGTCTAATTCAAGAGGAGTAAACTTGAAGTCAGTCAGCAGTGTTGAGGATGCCTTGGAAGCTTCTTGGTGTTAATGAAGGTTTCACTGGGATTTTAAGACTTCAAAGTTGTGCTTTTCTACTAAATGTGGGAATGCCAAATTAATACAGATACAATAACCATGGCCCAGTGGAGAGGTTTTTGGGCTGTAACTCAGAAGATCTGGTTTCTGTTTGGAGATATGCTGATTGTGACATGGGAAAATAGAAGAGGTTAATATTTTTGGCAGTCACAATTCTATCCTTCGTGCTTTCAACCTGTCCATGTGCCCAGCTTTCCAGTGATTGAGTCCTCAGGGACAAAGGTTTTCAGCCTCCAGTCTGGAAACTACTAACTGTCTGGAAGGTATCAGAAGGTGACCTCTGGAATTGCCACAATTTAAAAGCAAAATGAAATTATCACCAATGACAACAGGAACAGACAGAATGGAGAAAATACTAGTACTGAACATCCCTAATTGTGTTGGATTGCAAATAAAAGCTATTGTGCACAATATAACATTAAGATTTGTTTCCCAAAAGATGTAAACTGCTCTGGATTTGAGGGCATCAGCCTCAATGCATGGCTTTTTGCTGCTGTCCATGCAGCACAATGTGCACATCTCTGACAAGGCTGAGCTGTGTGTCTTGTGTTTAAATGTCTTCATGGTACCCAAACTGATGCTCCCCAACCTTTCTTGCACCTGGAGTCAATGTTTATCTCACCTCCTCCTCACCAGATCTGGAGGTGACTGGTATTTTTCCTCTCATGCATGAACTCTGCAGTTAAAACATTAGTTCAAGTTGTAGAATAATCAAATCCAATCCCCCATCTGCCCTGAGGGAACATGTAATCTCATCTCCCACCTTTTGGGGGTTTGTTCTTGTGTTTAGGCGCCCAGCAGCTCTCAGTCTCTCCCTCTGAGTGGAGCAGTCCCACTCCCTGTAGAGTATTTCCATCTTTCCCAAGCCAACTACAGCCTCACAGCTCACAAGAGGGAGCAGTTGGTTGTGAAGAGGAGGGAAGATCTGAGGTCCAGTTCTTGCTCAAATTAAAAGCTCAGTGTTTTAGTAACACTTTTGCTAATGATGTTGTAAAGAAAGTCAGGTACTGAAAGTCAGGTTCAGAAAGGTACTGAAATGGGGAGCCAAAGCAGTAAATAAACTCCTGGAAATGATGAACAAGCTTTTTTTTTCCCTTGGAGCCTTTAGTGCAAGCGAGGAAAACATGTTTCTTTTATTTCAGTTTCTTCATTTTATCTCAGTTCATTAGAAATAAATTAATTACAGGTTAAAAAAGCTGGCAATTTCTTTTTCCTATCAACCAACCTATGAATAAACTGAGACACCAGGGCTGCAATCTACTCTTTCTAGGCTGTTTAAGGACTGGTTAACAGTTATTTCATAAACAACTGTTTTCTTTGTTTAATAATTCAGTTAAACTTAAATTCAAAATGTGTTTTGATACTTTCTTCTTTTTCACATCCAAATGATTTAATGTGACTTCATTTGATAATGAAAACTGCTTTTTTGTATATTATTATGTCTTAATTTCTATCTAAAGGCTATTCAACGTAACTCCTAAGAAAGAATTGAATTACCTACTAAATACATAATATAATTTGTCATTTTCTAATATAATAAAAGGTAAACATTAGGCATTTGAATGAACATTTCTGTTGTTTAAGCATTTGAACATACGTATATCACTTTCTAAGTTAGCAAAACAAGAATGTATCAAATACAGCAAAAGGCTTCAGGTGCTATGGAAGAAATATCAGTGGTTACCACCTACTGGGCAACAACTATTCTTTGGAAAAATGATTAAATACAAATGCAAACTAGGATAAAAACAGATAACTTTAATCAAAGTCACTTGCTTTCTCTTTTAAGTGACAATTAAAATAGCTTGTTCAAATCCCATCCACGTGAATCGTGAATCGCTCTACTCATCTCATTTTTCACAACAGGAGGTAGCAAATTTGAGAGAGGGGGAAGGAAGCAACACTGCTAACCCTGTCACTGCTGGCTGCTGTTTTGGTTCATCTCCACCCACTCCCAGCCCTTCCTTGCAAAGTGCTTCCATCAAATATACTTTTTGCCTTGCACTTCTTTGTGCTGCCTTTCAGAGGTGCAAGGCACTTGTGCTTTCTGCCCGGCCTTTCCTCTCTCCAAACACTCATCTCTCCAACCTTGTCTTGTCCCAGTTCTTGTCTCCACAGGTCTCTTGTGATGGCGAGACACCTCTGAGACCATCACATAGGTCTCACCAGAAATGTCTGGAAGAGCTCAAGATTTCCATGGAGCAGCAAGTGGTGACTCGTGCAAGTGGTGACTCGTGAGGTTTCTAGGGCATGCAGACCTACTGGGTCTGAAAGAAGAGAACCACAGAGCTGGAGTTTGGCATCCTGGGAAGTCAGGAGATGAAAGGCAAAGCAGCCTTCATGCAGTGGTTCAGCCCAGGGAAAGAGATGGTCTTCACAATGCTTGCTACCTGAGACTCATCTGCTGCTTCCCTCCTTTCTGTCTGACTCTCTGAGTCACCCCAGAACTACATGTCCTGCCCCTGTTTTGTAGGACATCAGCCCAGCCCAAATGCAACAGTAACTCCCCTGGATGCCTGTGGAAGAGTTTCCAAATCCCACCACTCACTGCAGTTACATCTTCCAGGAATAGGGAGGACTCGGTCTCTGTGGCGTCTCCAAGGGCAGCCTAGTCCTTCTTGCCAGGCTGCAGGTTACCAAACTTGCTGGTCTCAGCTGTTGTCTGTAAGTTATCCAAGACTGCTTAGAATTGGTTTTGGGTTGGTTTGGGTTTGTTTGGGTTGTTTTTTGTTAAAATAGACATGCTGAGTGCAGTATGCTGGCAACCCTCAATACTCAGATCAAATACCACTGCATGACGCACAGCCCGGGGGGGATAAAGAGAAATAGGAGACAACATTGGGGGCTGCTAAAACTTATTTAGCTACTGGTCAGTTCTCCTGCAAGGCTAATGCGGGGGAGTCGACTGAAAGCAGGTTTGTCTGCCTCGAATGAGAGGCGTAATTGCAGGATTGTAAAGCCTTGTGATTGCGCTTATTCGCAGTTTAACATGGAGAAGAGTGGGATTTGCATCCACATGAGACTGCTTTGAATGTAGGCTTAGGGCATTTGCTGTGGGAAAGGAGTTAATATTTCCTCCTCCTTAACTGTCATGAAAATGAGTCACAATTTAATTCTGGGCCATTTTCAATGCCAGATGAACGGCACAGTGATACTTCGCTCAGATATCTGAAATGCTAAAAACAATGCAAAGATGAGAATGTCACATTCCAACACTCAAATCACAGAGCCTCTCCTTCCTTCGACTGGGACCTGAAATGCCGGCATTTTTCCCACTGTGAAATGAATGAAACAAAATGCAAGAATGTTTCCTTTCAAGATGTACATGATTTCGTGGCAAGTGCTTCATGCTTGGTTTTGACTCACCTTTGAGCCTTGCCCAATCACAACATTTGCTACATTTAAAACTACATTTATTTCTCTGTGGAATCAAATCTGGTTAAGTCTAAACCCTGGATTTATAAAATGGTTTGTAATTCTGATTAAAGCCAGCCTAGCTTTTCATGGCAAATAATAAAAATTATGTATCTGACAGAGACATTTAGCTGTATGTTGCCAGTAATTGCATTGTAGTATTCAGCATCCTCCTTTGTCTTGTCTCTTGTTAGAACAATAGGAGCACAGTCACACATTTTACAGTGTCCCACATAGAATATATGTGGGACACAGCCCAATGTGTACTGCATTATATTTGTGGTGCCATAACGTCCTTAATAAAGCTGCCCTACTTTCTTTGTTGATATGATTTTCTAATATTAGAAGTGCTGAGAGCTATAGCATAGCCTCATTAATAGTAAAAAAAAATATTCTCCTATTATTAAGTGATCCCCATTCATCTGCTTTTGGCCATTTGTCCTGCACCGAAAGGTGATGTATCCTTAAACACCAGAAAGGCACGTATGCAGCTGGAATAAATCGTGTCTTGTGCATTACAGATGAGACGTGTGGCATCTCGAAGCTCCCTGCTGTAGCCCTCGCGCTGATGAGAAATCATTAAGTCCTTTCATGAGAGTTTATTTAATAAACCACAGTTGTTGCACCAGTTCCTAAAATACTAAGTATCTGTGTTATTCCTAATGATTAATGCCCGAAACCTGATGATGATATATCGTTATCTATCTGAGCTGTTAAAATACTTTCAAAGAAACATTCTTCTCTTAAACACAGTCCTTTGAAAGTGTGTGTTTTCATTTCAAAAGGAAGATCAAGCCTTGCTTAAATGTCAACAGGAATTTCTGGTGTGGAAATTATCTGTTTATCTGGAGTTGGGAGTTAGTCTCTAAGTGTTATGATTTCAAAGAACATCTCAAAAATGTAATCTCATTAAATGCAGTACCCGTTCACTTGCCTCGCTTTGCAGATTTCATGAGAGAGTCTATCACTCCTGTTCATTTTGACAGTGATGACTCAGCCCTGGGTACCAGAAACTGTTGGCTTTCACCGTGTTCCTTTGGGCACATCAGGAAAAGACCTGTAACAGGCAGACATGGGGCAAGGCAGAAAATCAAAGGAAAGCAATAAAGCCTGATTTCAAGAAGGAAGTCTCTAGCTTTGAAAAAGCCAACAAATATCTTTGAATTATAGGAGGGAGAGAATTTTAAAAAATCTAATTGTTTCTTTGTTACAAGGAAAGCAGTGCTGCAAGTTTTTGATCCCCTGAAGCACTTCATACCATATTCTGCCCTCTCCATACGGATGGGGTCCTGAGGGACCCCAAAGAAGGACTGATCTCCCTGTTCTGACCAGGGGATATTACTGCCTTCCTAAGGATGACAACACTCACCTTCTTCACTAGGGATGTTATACTAGTTCAATACTCTCCTGGATAGAAAAATAGAATCTCTAGAAAGAACCAAAAATAATGGTTTCACTACTGCAGACAGAGGAGAATTTATGAAGAGCCAGTAGCCTAGAAACTGGACTGGACTTTATTTACTCTTTGTGCAAATAAAGAACACATGGTTGCCTATTATCGATTTAATGAAGCAAGGTCACAGAGCAAGTAGTGCAGGCCAGGCTTCAATAGGATCGGTACAATTGGCAAAACTAAGGCCTGAGATTTAACAGCGTTACAGTCTTAAAGAGCATGATTTCATGGAAGCAATAGCTGTGCAGAGGCACTCCAGTGTCTGAAAGCAAACTGCGCTAACCCAGCTTGTGCTACTGGTGTAGACGTAACTAATGCTTTTTCTCTTTTTTTTTCCTCAATGCATAAACAGGAAGACTCGTTGACTTGCATTTATTTGTTCAGATTAAAAATAATCACAGTACCAATTCAGAGCTCCAAACGCATGTGCTGTAAGTTCAAAATCGAAGTGGAAACAAATGAGACAGGCTGCCTATGATCACAGGATCACACTTCAGGCTGGCAGGGATCTCAGCAGGTAATACAGTGAATACAACTGCCTCAGTGTCTTTCCCCTCAATAGCCCAACAGGGGAAAGAGAAGGGTGGAATTCTACTGTGTCCAGGAAGCTAACAAATCTGGTTTCAGACACATCATAGGAAAAGTGTAAGCCTCTGTATTAAGTATCATAAAAAATATGTGTAAAGAGCAGCACCAGGACACTAGCTGGCACTGGAAGACAGCACTCTCCCGAGGCAGTTAGCCGATACTCCCAGATACTCCTGGGATTCTGTATCTTCTTGCTGCACAAAGGACATCATAGGCTTGTTGTAACAGGTAGGCAGAAGTGCCTACCCTGCCTGAATCACTGAGCCTTTGTAAAACAGCAGCAGGTTTTCTGCTGTGAAATGTAACTGGTTTGCAGTACCCTGGAAGGCTGTCAAAACCTGCAGTATTTAACACACCTGACATTTAAAAATTATTCATGCAGTAAATATATTTTCCTTTAAAACCTATCCCATAACTGTCTCCATTGCAACTGGCTTCTTGCAAGTTGCATTGAAATCCCAGCTGCTTTTAGAGAGAGGATACTTGAGGAGGGGGATGGCTGACTCCAGCACAGAGCCTGTGTCACATACACTTCTGTGCTACAGTCGCATATAAAAGAGGGTTTCCACCAAACTGAACACTTTCAAAACCCACACTACATGGGCAGGCTTGGAAATCTGGAAATCACAGGTGCTTGCTTTCGCACACTCCTGTATGTCTAAGAAAATGATGGTTCTCTGCTATTTTCATCCTCAAGTAATATCCCAGCTGCCCTGCAAGCAATGTGTAATGTTCTATTGCTAAAATAATAATCACTTTGGCAGCGCATTACAGCTATTTGCACAGCACTTAACAAGTGCAATATCACACAAACTACTGCTTAGACTCAAAACCATTTTTCAGAATTAAGAATTTCTATATGACTCTTAACCCTGTTATTTTTTTCCCCAGCAAAATATCAATATGAGAATCCACTTCTCCACGGTTCTACTTACATATTTCAACAGCCATGAATTTGCTAAGCTTGCTTAGCAAGCTCTAGCTGCTTCTGCCCAGTCCTTTGCATGCATCCAAGGTCTCTGGATGTCTGGCAGGAGACCAGGCAGTGAAGCAAATGGCCAAGGCACAGGTACAGAAAGTTAAATTTATTGTGGGCAGGAATCCTGCCTCCTGTGCAGTTCCAGTCCTTGGTGTTGTGCTCTAGATATGTCTCAGGAATATCTGATTTACTGAAGGCATGTCAGGGATTTCAGCTGCAGGTGCATAGCATGCAACCCATCTGATGATTCTGTGCCCGCATGGGTGCTGGCTCATGCATACGCCCATATTTCTGTCAGGCAGGAATGACTAATGTGAGCTGTAAACACATATTACACCATCACAGGGCATGGTTGCACCCACACAGCTATACACCTGCTCCTTACTTTCATTAAGGGATCCCATTTTCATCTTTGCTAGCAGGTTCTCTATGCCCTCACTCACCTTATTAACTGTGGCTGATAGGAGCTTAGGGAAGCCAGCTAGGCCAAAACTGTGTCTACCCATTTCAGGCACCTAGTTGCTCTCAAACACACCAAAACTGCAGACCTAACAGAGAACATATTGCACATGTTTGCTCTGAGCCGCATTTCTCTGTTTATGGAGTGGGAATACATGAATCTGTCTTCGTTTGTAGCATGCCCGTATTGTCAAAGAGTGGAAATTGTCCTTGAATAGGTCCTTCTCCGTGCCTTGGCAAACAGAGCACCAATGCCTTTAGCAGTATCTTGATAGTGGCATAGCTTCTTGAAGCCTCACGGGCTTCATTATACCCACCCACACTTGGCGTTGCTGTGGATGGAGTGATAGGCTGATGAACTTCACTCTTAAGAGAGAAGCAGCAACATGCCTATTGATATAAAACACCGATTTAACTAACTCTGATAGTGGTTTAACAACAAGATTCATTAGCAAGGTACACTAGATTATTTACTGCATAGAGAAGAGGGTCAGATGAAACTATTAGGGAGACCCGTCTTTCGAGTCATGAGGTTCAGAAAGGACTCCCTCACTTTCTAAACTCCTCAGAGAAGACTCTGGATCCAGACTTAGCCCCAAACTTGCTGAATGACTTATGTCTAAAGGATTATATATGCATAATCATTCCTATACATCATGTAGCTAAGATTTCAAAATTTCAGTGCACTTTTTCACAATTCACTTACCAAGGATCAGTTGTGGCAAGGATCTGTTGTGGCAAGGATCCTTTCAACGTAGAAGAGTAACCTTGATGCATCCATCATGACCACCACTGGTGGTTATCGCTTGATCCGTTCCAAGAAAAGGTCAGCTTGAGTTAGAGGGGGAAGCATATCGTCCCAGGCATACACAACTTCTAAAGAAAGGCTCTGGAAACTGGGAAGAAATAAACTTGGAATACATACCGAACAGGTTCAGAAGCTGCAGACATGGGCACCATTTCCACTGACCAGGACAATGGAGGACTGAATGTATCATGAACACTTTGGTAGCACCTGTAGTCTATTCTTCTGTAGTTCACATCATCTCACTTTGGACCATCTTAAAGCAGCTCCTGCCTTTAGATCCTGGGGAAAGAGCTTCTGTGGGTTGTCTCAGTGGAAATGTGTTCAAAAAGACACTAAAATGAAGTATATGGCTTTTTGCAAGAACAAATTCCTGTTGGCCTGAGAAATTGACAATTGTGTGGCATTAGAGGTACAAAAGGGCTTGAGCAACTCAGCTCACACATCTTTTCCTGTTCTGCACACTAAAGCTGTGGATGAGTCAGTACAGCTGAGTGGGAGAACGAGACAGGTCTGAATCACCACATTTTCCTCATCTCTGAAGAACTATTATTCCCATGCAAACAATTTCAATCTCAAGGCCATAGAAGAAGCCCAGTAGTGGTGACTGCAAACCTCATACTGCAGAAGGAGCTAAGTGGTTAATGAAAATTCACAGCTTCTTCATGTTTGAAGACACTGATTCATATAAAAGGAAATTAGCTAATTAATCTTAAAATCCTGGAACTTCAAAAGTATCTGGAGAGACGCTAAGCTTCATTTTAGGATTTCACTGAAGCCATGTATTATTCAGCCCTTTCCATTGTTGTTCAGAGTGATGTATGAGAGGCTTGAGAAATGCAGCTGTGGACGAATGTTATAAAAGGCTGAGGAAGACCAGATTTTCTTTTAAGTACAGTGAATTAAGAAAGAAACAGTGTGGGATCTTGGCACTCTATCAGATGAGTCTTCATCTTTCCGTTGAGTTCAGCAGGCTCTAGATAGAAACCGCTGCAATACGTGGGAAGACACCTTTGCACATTCGGAACGCAAATCGAGGACTGTTATCCGCTAAATGTTATCTGTATCTGGAAGACCACCAACTTTCCACATTTTATTTATGCCAACAAGTGTTTGTATATGATGTATGCTTGACTGATCCTTTTACACCTGTTTTATATCCTTTGTATCTAGTACTTTCAACTTACCAGATACTTTAATAATAATAAAACTAAATACAAATCTGATGAAAGTTAAGTGAAAGTAATTAAATAAAAAGTAAAAAAATAAAGGATTTCTGACTTTTATAACCTCAACATTTATTTAAGAAGAAACCAATACAGTTCTGCAGAAAGAACTTCATACAATATATGATATCCAACTGAGAAGGCAGTTTCAAATCTCTGCGAACAGTTGTACCAGAATTCTGCAGAAGAGCTATTAAGCCAGGATTTCTCATGTAAAGTTTGTGAGGTACTTACTTGTACACTGTATAATAACCCAGAGCTGCAAAACTCAACTAAAACATGTAAAAGCAACAGAATTGCGACTGCAACACTTGTATCAGTCTCCTGCTGGTTACTTTCATTTACAGAATTTAGAAACAGAAAAAGGATGTATGAGTCTTTGATGTTTTTTTCTACATGCAACTTTGTGTTAATTTATTTCAGGCTAAGAAAAACATCAAGAAATAAGCTATAAACAGGTTTGAATGCCTGATGGAGAGCCCCTAAACATTCTTTGTGTTTTAAAGAAACGTAACACCGCTGTGGTTATTTGACAAATGGATCTGGATCATGTTGCAATTGTTATAAACCAAAAAGTATCCATCACCTTTGCTTTGGGGCTAATAGCGCATGGAAAGCAAAACATGTTTAACTTGTGGTCATCCTTTCAGCTCCTGTGCTTTTGTAATAAAGCAGTGGATGCTGTGAGGTGGTGGCAAGGAAAAAAAAACCCACCACCTCTTCACAGAGTATGGGAAAGGAGTGCCAGCTTCCAAGACTGATTTTGTCAAGCATACATGGTGGATTACATTTGCAACATTGTCCCTGGCACATGTTCAGGAGCCTAATACAGGAAAGGTTTTCAATTTGTCTTTTTTTTTCTTTACCTTTCCTTTTCCCTTTCCTTCCTCCTTTCCTCTCCTCTCATTGTTGCCTTCCTTTCCCTCCTTACCCTTCTCTTCCTTTCTTCTAGGAACTGCTAAAGAAGACAATACACGGAAAACCAATATTTTTATTCTTATCTGTACATTTGAATCAGGAAGCTTCATAATTAGATTTTTAGGAGTGACACAGACCAGAGTAACTGCGTGACACTAACCGGAGCTATCCCGCTTTCAGACCATCTGATTTGTATGCAGAGTCCAGGTGGAGGTTCTCCTCTGCAAGAACAAGCTCTGTACAGATCTGTGTGGGACCAAAGGGTGCTGTCGTACTTGGCTGCTCCTGGACACACGTAGCAGTTCCTGGGTCAGTGGGAACATGGCTCTGGAGGGGCATCATTCACCCCAGCTGTGGGCAAAGGTTGGAAGAGCACAAGCTGTCATAGGGCACCACTGTGGTGCTGAAGGATTTGTTTTTCTCTACTCCCAGATTTCACTGCTCAGATCTTCCAACACAAACAAATATCCTGGTAAACTGAAACGACATAGAAAAATAGAATAGTTTAGGTTGGAAAAGACCTTTAAGATCATCAAATCCAACCATAAACCTACCAGTGCCAAATCCACCACTAAACCATGTCCCTAACCACAACATCTAGATGTCCCTTAAATACCTCCAGGGTTGGTAACTCCACCGCTTCCCTTGGCAGCCTGTTCCAAAGCCTGACAACACTTTCTACAAAGTCGTATTTCCTAATATCCAGTCTAAAGCTGCTGTGTTGCAACTTGATACTTCCATGTCCTTCTTATGTTGAGGATTCCAGAACCGGACACAATACTCCAGGCAGGGTCTCACGAGAGCAGAGCAGAGGGGGAGAATCACTTCCCACAACCTGCTGACCATGCTTCTTCAGATGCAGCCCCGCATATGGTTGGCTTTGTGCGTTGTGAACGCACATTCCCAGCTCACGTCACAGAGTCAAAGAGTGGCCTGAGTTGGAAGGGATCCACAAGGATCATCGAGTCCAACTCGTGTTCCTGCACAGGACAACCGCAGCACTCACACCATGTGACTGAGAGCATTGTCCAAATGCTTCTTGAATATTGTCAGGCTTGGCGCCGCGACTGCTTCCCTGGGGAGCTGTTCCAGTGCTCCACAACCCTCTGTGTGAAGAACCTTTTCAACCACCACCACCACACACACCCCGCTGAAGCGCCGGCGCTGGCCCCCCTTAACGGGTGGACGCGGAACGTGGGCAGGGACAACCGCCCTCCCACAGCATCCGCGGTACCGGTGCTGGGGCGTGGCCGTGGAGGGCGGTGGCCAATGGCGAGGCGGGGGTGGGGCAAAGGGGCGGGCGGAGGCCAATGGCGCAGCGGGGGCGGGGCGGGTGGTGCAGGAACTCTCGGGAGATGGCAGCAAGACACCGCCCTCCCCGCGGCGAGCGGGCGCATGTGGCAGACATGGCTGGGGAGCGGCGCTGAGCTCCGCGCCGCCGCCGGGGGGAGCGCGGTTATTCCTGCCCGTCCTTCCTTCCCCTCCTCCCGTTAAGGGCGGGCGTTATCTCTGCCCGCCTTTTCCCTCCACCCTTAAGGGAGGGCATTATCCGTCCTCTCCACCCGCTAAGGGCCGGCGTTATCCCTGCCTTCCCGCCCCCCGCCGGGGGAGGGCATTCTCCCCGCCCGCCCTCCCTTCCTCCCTTAAGGGCGGGCAGCCCCGGCGGCTCCGCGGGGCGCGTGTGATGGTGCGGGCATGGCGGGGCAGCTGGCATCCGCGGCGCTGCTGAGCCGGGGGGCGGCTGGTCCCGTTCCCGACGGCGGCGGCGGCAGCAGCAGCAGCATCATCAGCATCAGCATCCAGTGGAAGCTGCATCTCTCTGTATCCCGCCCGGTGGCCGCCGCATCCTCCTCTCCCCGCCCCGGCTGGCGCTGAGGCAAGGGTCGGGAGCTCCTGGCCGCGCCGTGCCCCACCGTGTGGTTACCACCATGCTCCCCGGCGTGGGGGTGTTCGGCACGGGTCTGACGGCACGGGTGATCGTGCCGCTGCTGAAGGCGGAGGGCTTCGCCGTGAAGGCGCTGTGGGGCCGCACGCCCGAGGAGGCGGAGGAGCTAGCCAAGGAGATGAGCGTCCCCTTCTACACCAGCCGCATCGACGAGGTGCTGCTGCACCAGGACGTCGACCTGGTCTGCGTCAACCTGCCGCCCCCCCTCACCCGCCAGGTCGCCGTCAAGACCCTAGGTGAGTGGGGAAAGGGAGCTGGGGAGGAGGGGGGTGCTCCATGCTTGCCTTGGGATGAATGAATCGTAGGATCGTGGAACAGATAGAATAGAACCATAGAATGGGTTCGTTCTATAAATCACAGAATCATAGAATGGTTTGGGTTGGAAGGGACCTTGAAGCCCATCCAGTTCCAACCCCCCTGCCATGGGCAGGGACGCCTTCCAGTGGATCAGGTTGCTCAAAGCCCCATCCAACCTGGCCTTGAACACTTCCAAGGGAGGAGAGATCCACGGCTTCCCTGGGCAACCTGTGCTGGTATCTCACCGCCCTCATTGTGACGAATTGCTTCCTAATATCTAATCTAAATCTTCCCCCTTCCAGTTTAAAGCCATTCCCCCTTGTCCTATCACTACTTGCCTTTGTAAAAAGCCCCTCCCCAGCTTTCCTATAGCTCTCTTAAGGCTGCTATAAGGTCTCCCTGGAGCCTTCTCTTCTCCAAGTTGAACAACCCCAACTCTCTCAGCCTGTCCTCATAGCAGAGGTGCTCCAACCCTCTCGTCATTTTTGTAGCCCTCCTCTGGACCTGCTCCAACAGTTCCATATCCTTCTTACGTTGGAGATTCCAGAACTGGACACCACACTCCAGATGGGGTCTCACAAGAGCAGAGTAGAGGGGAAGAATCACGTCCCTTGACCTGCTGACCATGCTTCTTTTGATGCAGCCCAGGACACGTTTGGCTTTCTGGGCTGGGAGCGCACATTGCCAGTTCACGTTGGACTTCTCATCAATCAGCACCCCCAAGTCCTTTTCCACAGGACTGCTCTCAATCAAGTTGTCCCCCATCCTATACAGAAACCGCAGATTGCCCCAACCCAGGTGTGGGACCTTGCGCGTGGCCTTGTAGAACCTCATGAGGTTCACACAGGCCCACTTAGGTGAAACCAAACCCCATCTCAGTGTGGAGTTTTCCCTCTGCTTTGCTACCCCCGCCCCATTTACTAGGAGGGGGGAGCTGGCTGAGCGCTGTGAACCCAGCGCCACCCCCTGCTGTAGGATGGCAAGCGCCGGTGGGGAATGGCGCTGCGGCAGCCTGGTGTGACATCTCGCAATACCCTGTATCCAGCCGGTGTGGTCCCTGGCAGCAGGCAGCCGGGATGCTCGGGCAAGACTGGGCAGAGCTGTGACCGATACCCAGCCCACTCTGTGGGTGGAAAAAGGGTGGGCGGATGTGAGGCGGGAGCAGGTGTCATCCTTGTGGCGGTAAAACGAAGGAAGTCACGGCAAAAAAAAGAGAAATCATCATTCTGCCCGCGTTTGGCAGATGTTTCCTTACGTGCCTGGCAGGGGAGCGGGAAGCTGAGCGTCTCTGCCGCGATGGGGCCACCAATGCTGCTGGGGGTGCCGGTTCTGTCCCCTGGCTCCGGATCCCCAGCTGCGAACTGGAGCGGGCGGCAGGAAGCAGTGACAGCAGAGGAAACGCTTTTACACTCCAAGGCTTAATTAAGATCACGTACAAAGGGAAGGAGGGACTGAGAAATTAGGCATGCACTCTTGTGAACTTCTCTGGTTTCAGGCATGTGAGAATGGGCCACATCTCGCTTTCACTTGTGGGAGCCTAAGCCTGGGTTTTGCTCTTTCAGCTTTGTGTTCTCTGGTCCTTAGACGCTTGTTTTTGGATGGATTTTAGTGGGTTTACCCTCCGGAGTAAGGAAGTCTTAATTTGTGCCTACAAATATAGGTTAAATTGAGGAGAAAATGCTGTGAGTCATGGTTGTTGCAGAGCATGTTGAGGTTAACAAGCGTGAGTGAGTGGCTGGTTTGGCTTCTGGACTGCAGCGATATAGGTTGTTGTCTATCACTTTCAGCCTCATAAATATGCGTGGCATGTTGTAGGGTTACATTGCTACTAGCATACTCCTTATTCTAAGTTACCATTCAAACACTGCAAGTATCACAACCAGATAGTGTTTCCAGCCTTTAAAATGAAGTGATTAAGGGAGCTAAGGCAGTACCTAAAAATCCCTTAAGTACAGTTACAAGCATGTGTCTGGAAGCCTTGCTCAGTGTTACTTTTTGTGCTTGGGAATGCTACTCTTAGAATCAGAGCACTTGCTTGTGTTTTATAATACACTTTTGACTTCTTCCTCAAGATACAACACTTGCACCAGAAGCCTGACTTGGTTGCCAGAACGATGTGTGAATGGATTTGTTATGTGGAGATACGTATTCCATAATACATGTATAAAAGGCAATATCAAGGTAACGAGGTTTCACATTTGACATGCATGCATTTGGTGACAATTGTGTCAGTTTTCCTGTGACACTCTTTCCTGCAGGTGTTGCTCATGGAAGTGCCCTGGTGTGCCTGTGCTCTTAGAGGTAGAGTCCCACGAGGTTTCAGCCAGACAGGAGGCATCTGGTACAAGAACAGATTTTCTGAAGTAATAAACACAATGGTGTGATGTGATGTTTTTTCTGCAGAGCTTAAAGTAACATTATGTGTTGTCCCCCTCTGGAAATTTGCAACTAAGGAAGAAAAAAATATCTGCTCCTGAACAGGAGTATTGGGAAGAAATTTTTTACTGTGAGAGTGGTGAGGCATTGGAAAAAGTTGTGCAGAGAAGTTTTGGATGCCCCATCCCTGGAAATGCTTAAAGCCAGGTTGGATGAGGCTTTTGAACAACCTGGTCTGGTGGAAGGTGCCCCTGCCCATACAGGGGGGCTGGAGCTAGGTGATCTTTAAGGTCCCTTCCAACAACCCAAATCATTCTGTGATACAGTTCTCTATGATTGTGTGTGCTGAATTTACGAATGATGCTGACAGCTGGTGTAGCTGAGATGCTGCTGATAACTTGCTGATGTAATCTGCTAGCAACAAACTTGAGGGAAAACTGTATTTTCTCCCTGTTCATTAGTACTGTACCATTCTTGGTTCCCTTTCACCTCTAGTCAATTTGGTTTCCTCTCTTTCCCCAGTGGTTGTTCTTTGTGTGGCGGGATTAGTAAAATGTGTGTGTGAAAACACATAGAATGGTCATTAAGTAGGGACTAAACATGTTACAAGGAGATAACATGCAACATAATTTTTTTAGTTTATTACTTAAAAGATGATTATTTACATAAATATGTCTTGGACTAAAAATAACTCTTGCCCCAGTTATTTCTGAGCTAAATTTTTACTGTTTGGCTGTTGGGATTTTTTTTTTTCCAGGTCAGTTATTGGACCTATAACAACGAAAGCTCCAAACAGGGGTCTAAAGCAGCGGTTCTCAAACTACAGAAAGGAATAGCTCCTTGTTGTAGTCTCCTTCTCCTGCTTTTGCTTCATGGCTTAGGAACTGCTGTGCCCTAGAGTGATTATTTTGCTTTAATTGCTGAATTTTCTGTTTTGAGGGCAGGAGTTGCATTCATCAAGTCGAGGTTGCAGAAATCTCTGGTAAGCAAGGGCAATGTTGTATAGATTGAGGAGGGAAAAAAACCCAAACAACCGAAAACCCAGAAGCTGGAAAAACATTGCTTGCTATGATAAGGAAGGGATCTTTTCTTTTTTTTTCCCATTTTTTTAACTTGATTTTTTTAGTTTTTTTTTCCACTCTTGAGATATCACATGAGGAACATTATGCAGCAGCTAGTGCTCATACCTGAGGAAGGATACCAGAGGTTTTGCTCACAGATGGAGGGAGGCTTCAGGAGGTCTAAACATGGTGTGCTGCATTGCAGCAGAAAAGGCTGAGAAAGACACAAGTTATTTGTTAATACACCCAGCTCTGGCTTCCATATGAGAAGAGGCATATCTGGCCTGGGAAGACACGGGGACCAACTTTTCTTTTGTACCTGTATTTTATTATAAATTGGCTTGTTGCCCAAAGCTGTGTTTTCATTTGGGGTGGTTTCATTATTAAAAAGTAAAAGCCCGGGGAAGAAGTTGGCAGTGTTTCTGTCGCTTGTCTAGAGCTGTGTTTACACTGTGAATTTGCAGCACATTCAGATCTACTCTGGCCTATTTCTTATGTGGATGCTGGAGATGAAGGTGGGCTGAAACAGGTGTCTCTGCAGCTGTGTTTGACTCAGACCACGCAATGGGAAAGACTCTGTTGCTTTGTTTTAACCGATGCATCTGACATGTAGATCTGTTGCTTCTTGAAATGCATTTTTGGCACAGCGGCCTATGAACTGCTATTAGAACACAAATGTGTGAATACACGCCCCAGCTGAGGAAGTCCCCAAACTGTAGCTTCCTGGAAGTGGTTGTGGGATGGAGGAATGGGAGAAATATGACTTTAAACTTGCCTGTTACCTCTAAGTCTCTGCTGCTCATCCGTGTTAGAAACAGGATCCTGAGCTGGGTCTGACTGTACAACAGTTTTAATAGGAGCTAGACCAACATTGGGCAAGGCTCTGGAACAAATGAAGGTCAAGAGGGGATTGGAAACCAGGCTGATTTGGACAGTGACTGAAAGCATGAATAAAACCTGTGGGTTTTTTATATGAAATACACTGTTGGCCTTTGTCACTTTTGTGTGAGGAATCAAATTCCTTGTTTGCTTCTACAAAATGGAGCTGATCAACCCTTTTTCCTTCCTGCCTCTGGTCTATCCTGCTTGCTTAGCAGCCCTCTTGTTTATTGTTGTTTATACTTACTGTGTAGCTTAATGCAAAACTAATGTCCTGACTGACTTGCTGCTTGGTGGTCAAGTAAGATCAATGGCTGAACATTTAGGTAGGTATAGAAAAGTCTTGGCATTGAGTGAGGGTTTTCCCTTCTCATTGAGATGAAAACTTTGGCGTGTTTGCTAGAATTAGTTTGCTTTTCCCTTGCCCACATGCATCAGCAATACAGTCATATCCTGGACCTGATCAGGCATGGGAGATGTGTTGCATGCAGGAACAAAGTATATCACCAGATTGCCTATTTTTGCTCAGCATCAGAAGAGTTGCTGGGACAGACAATATGATGTGACCCTCCACCAAGTTCAAAACTGTCAGCACATGACTTTTCACAGTGAAATCCCTCCCCCTTGTTCAATTAAATATGATATTCTTCAGATCATGACTGAAATGGTTTCACTGTGTGACTAAATAGCTGACACATCAGGTGAAGTGATTTACTGTAGGTGGTGCTGAGAAATCCTTGATGACATTTCATCTCACAGTTGAAGGGGGAGGAACAGATATTTCTACATGCTTGGTTCTGTTAGTGCTTGAGTGAAGTCAACTTGGCTAAAGAAAACTTATTCCTGAGGTTCACATAAGTGTTTCTGGGGAGCAAGTGCTTTGCTTTTTGGGAGGAAGCTAGTACGAGATGTTTTAAAAAGCATGTCACTGGAGGTGCTTAATTCTATTTATAGTGGTTTTGCTTATGCTTTCATCTTAAGTTAAGGACAAGAACACTGAGCTGTGTGTTGAATATTCACTGCATGTGTTTGCAGCCATGTCTACTTCTTAAAATGTTTATATTGTAGTAGCGCATGGGTAGGAGGCTGTTCTTCTGGAGACTACACAGAGTATGACTTTCCAGCCCTCCAGAAGTCATTCCTCTTAAGGAACACTTAAATTTGTTTGCTAACTGTTTTCTTCTATTCTTGATTGTGGTCATGAGGGAGCATCTTTATTTAGAGAGGAACACAAATAGTACTGCTCAGATCCTTACCTTCCCACCCCTTCCCAGGAAGCACTGGCATCACACATATATGCAGTACAGCCCCACTGTCTGGAATATGTTTGTGAGAACATATTGTTAAAACACTGGCAATTTTATTGCTGGATCTGTCCCTGAAGTGGGAGGAACATCAGCTGCAGTGAAGTAATTCACAGATCTGATGCAATCTCTAATTAATTTCTGCATTCCTCTGCACCCATGCAAATCAGACAGAGGTTACAGGGTTGTAGCAGCAGATAGAACTTGGGCCAGAGTTTGAAAAGTGTTTATCATCCTTTGGGATGAGATGCTCTATTAAGGGAAAACATTATCATGATTATTTATTATTAATAGCAATCTAGTATCTGTCTTGCAATACTGAATTTAAATTTGACCTAACAGCAGTGACTTTCAGCAGAACATGCTCTTGTGCTTGGAAAGGCAGATGACTTTGCAGCATATTAAATGTGAATTATGGTCATCTTATTGCTAAAGAAAAAGGCAGATGAAGTGCTGACTATCTTTGATCAGCAAAGCTAGCAAAGGCTATAGTCCTTTTTTTTCCACGTGTATTAGAAAGTCGGTCCAAAGAACCTGCTGACAATCAGCTGCGAGCCTTCTCCTTACCTAAGTGATGACAGTAAACCACAGAAAATGGCATCTAGCTCTTCCATTGACCTTTTCAGCATGCCAGACCTTTAACCCCAGTGTTATTGCTGTAAGACTACAGAAATACTGTGGGTTGGGCCTCTGAGACAGTTTAGGTACAAAACCCTGTTTAGGTACTGTTTAAGAAAAAACAGCCAAACAAAAAAATTCCTAAACAAATCCATTTTTTCCTTTCTGGCCTCCAAATCAAAAGTGCTTTTTCATTTTGCCCAATTTTCCTGTTTTTCCTGTTCTGTCTGAAAATAACCACTAGATCTCTTTTTGCAGACATAGGATAGGTTTGGTAGCCCAGTACAGACCAGGCTTTGGATACTGAGACACTGAGATCATACGGTAATGATGCACCCAAATTTGCCTACTAAGGATCATCCAGTTGTGATTAAAGTGGTTGTATTAAACCTTTTTAGGCATGAAGACCCCCAGAACAATCCTTTATCCATTGGAGTTGGTTTGTGTTGCTGCTGTTTCCTCCCTAATGCTTTAAAACGGAGTACTGGGCATCAGGGATCCCCAAAAAGGCTGCAAAGATGAGTTGAGTTGCCGTCTCTGGACTAGCGTGGGCAGCTGAAACAAGATGGAAGAGGATGAACCTCTTGGACTGCTATGGCTATAGTCTGTGCCCACTGGCACTCAGCTGGAGGCCATAGAGATGTGGAAAGCAGCATCTCCCCGTTTAGGAAGTTACCATCCACTGTCAGAGGTTACTGTGCTTCATAGGTGAGTTGGCTGAAACAAATGTGTGCCCAGCCTCAGCTGCCCTGCTTCCTCCTGTGATTTAAAGAGGAAAATGGGATGCCAGAACACAGATATGCTCTCTTTCCATCCTCTCGGCTGACAGGGGCTCGACCCTTCTGTGCAGGAGCAGCGAAGGAATGAAGGAAGCAAGAGTGGTGCTGACTTCTGCCGACTGCCAGTGTTTGATCTGTTAGGCAGAGCCCATAGTCAGGGTGGTGATATTTTGATAAGAAATCAGACTTTCTTTTAAATACACAAGTTGGAGGCACTTTTGTCTTTTGTTGTTGTTGTTTAGTCTTCATGTAGGCAAGTTCTTAGGGCCTTTCTCTGTTTCAATACACTTTGAACACTGTTCTGGTCCTACATTGGTGTTAACAATGGTGGCAAATACAGCTATTTTTCCTACTGTGTATGGTACTGGAAAAACTCAGGGCATGCTAGTGCTCTTTCCAGCACAGGTCCTTTCAAAGCATCCTTGTTAGTGTTAACAGTGATCCAATGACATTAGTAATGCCCAAATGTCTTGATACAATGTTGAAAATGGTTGA
Organism: Tapera naevia; assembly: GCA_033556795.1. Taxonomy (NCBI): domain Eukaryota; kingdom Metazoa; phylum Chordata; class Aves; order Cuculiformes; family Neomorphidae; genus Tapera; species Tapera naevia. The sequence goes on from JAUMJJ010000086.1 coordinate 5,258,977, forward strand.
AAGAGATAAGTAGCTCTCATAGGTGTGGCTTCTAATGTGGCTGATGAAGATTTGACTGATGTAGTGTTAACTAGGAAAGGGCTGGAAACAGTAAAATCCTCTCCCCATGAACAGAGGCAGTACAGTGTTGCTGCTAAAGGTGTAGGCATGGGTGGCTTAGCCTCGTGGCTGTGCTAGTGATGATCACCTGTATTTCTCTTGCTGGCGCCGTAGGTAAAGTGGATATCATGTAGACAGCATCTTATGCAGCTTTTTTTTTTTGTTTAAAATGGCACAACTGTGCCATGGATACTGTTACACAAGCAGAAAATGTGTAGCACAGCTTTCTGCTGTGGGATGTTGAGAGCTGATCGTGGTAAAAGGTATATTTATACTGCTAGAGCTGTGCCTAGGCTAAGTATTGTAATTATTCTTTGGAGTAAATTATTGCATACCTATAGCATGGGTAAGAGCAGAAAAAAAATCTTTTATTATTATTCTTTTTTGCATAGCTTTGTACCTTAGTTGTGACAGGCAGTGGCCACCATGATATCTGCTGTGGAACCAAGCTGTCTGATCCTTCTTCAACAGGTGCTCCCTCCATGACTTTTTCTTGTTGGTGAGTTTTGGTGTTTGTGTTGCTGAGTGCTCAGCGTAGGTGAAGAATAGCAAACTTTGAGTGGGAGCTCTGCAGATGAAGGGCTTGCATCCTGCTTCTGTTAGTCCAAGTTTTGGAAGACTATTAAATAATAGAGGAATTGAGGAAAAATGTGTAGCTAAATGTGAATAAAGGAAAATATTTTGGGTGAATAAAATGATTTTCAAGCTTCCCACTGTTGCATCTTTTCTCTCTCTCTCTCTCTCTCTCTCTCTCTCTCTCTCTCTTTTTTTTTTCCTTCCTTAAAGCCCTCTCACACCTGACACTGACCTTGCATGACAGAGAGATTTGCTGTATGACTTCAGACATGGATAGTTGAGCACAGCCCCTGATGGAGGCAGGGTAAAAACTCTGCAAGATGTGAAATGCATTGTTCTGTCTGCTTTTGTTTGAGAACCAGGTAGATTGTATTGGAAGAGTATTACACCTTACTGTCCTTCTCTTTGTGTGTGCAGTAGATCTTGCCCATTTAGTGGTAGTGGTGGCAAAGCACAGAGGATGAAAATGGAGTTAAATTTCTAGGATGGCCAAGATTGGTGTTTTTCACAGGCCACTGCAATGCAGAACCACCCTTTGCTGTACATATCAATTTGCCACAGCCTTATCCGGAGTTCCTACGAATTGTTCTGTTTCCCTCAAACCACCAAAGCAAAAGCATTTTTTTTTATTATTCCTATAATAAACTTTTAGCTTAAAAGTGAGCTGTCAGAAGTAAGGGACTTAATTTGCATGCAGGTAACAAAAAATTATTTCAGGTCTTAAGTCTTGATTTAAACAAATTGATTTAAATGGCTGTGTAATTAAACAGGAACAATCCCTTGTGTAGGTTCCCTGAATTGATTTAAGGCCTGGTCTGCACATAGATTTTGGTACCAGTTGTAATTATGAGTGTAAGGGGTAGGATTTCTTTAATGCAGTAATTGCTGTGTGGCCATTAGAAGTCCAGCTGGTGTGACTCCTGGTACAAACGCTGTTCTGCTGGCAAAAGGGTATCTGTATTTGGAACGGGTTATTCCTGCTCCTCGACAGGCATAAATTGTCAATTGCATATATATTTAGAATGCTTGCCTGGTATAAATGTGTCTGTGTTACTCGTGTAGTCTAGCTGTAGGTGTATTGGTACAGCTGTACTCTGCAGAAAGGTGGTTGATATATCAGTTAAGGTGGTTTATTGTTGTGGGCACTGAGAGGAATCCTGTGTGGCTTTTGGATCATTGTGAGTTTGGAGACCTTTGAGCAAAAGTTCCTAAAAGGTCTAAAGAGTTTTTCTGTGCTTGTTCAGGAGCTGGCTGTGCTAAAAAAGTGGTGATGAAAAGCAGAGGAGGCTGCACCTTGCTGTGCTGCACAGCTGGCATTGGTGGTCAATGGCAGACAAGACTCATGCACGTGGCAAATGTTAGCGTAATTATCCTTGAGCATTGTGGATATCTTTCATAGCTGCACTTCCAGGTAGTCGAGCTGGCATCCAGGATAGCATAAACACCAGATCTTATTAAGACACAGGTCTGACCCACAGGGTAGTGGGAGTTGTAGAGAGTTGTGGAGGATGAGTTTACCCTTTCTCATTTGGAAAGAAATAATAGCATCCTTTGTTTTAGCCCAGTCAGAGCTAATAAGGAAAGTTATTACTTATGAAGCCTAACTCCTGAGTTATAAACATGGTGAAATGCACAGAAAATAACACAGTGGGAGGAACTTAGTTATTAGTAATCTAAGAATTACCATAAGTATTTAACCCAGGGAGTAAAATTACTTTTGTCGTTTGATACAGTGCTAGAGTTTAACCTCAGGGTGAAAACCAGTGCCTTCAATTCCATCACAGCAGCAATTACAGCTTTAGTGAAGCAGATGGAGGTGGAAAAAAAAAGGTAGCAACTTTGTTTTGCATTCGGATGTTTCCACGGTTTTTATCAGCAATAAAGACCGTTGTTTTGGCATTTCCTTGCAGTGAATGTTTGGCAGTCTTCAGCTCTTCCATCTGGCATTTTTTTTTTGCCAGGAAATGCCCAGAAGGGAGGTCATGGTTGAATTAAATACTGTCTCTAGGGTACTGGGCTTCACGTGGCTAATCAGAAGCCTTAATATAGAGAGCTTTTCAAAGATTGAGTCAAACAAGGAGAGAGAACCATAAAATAGTAGTTATCCTTGCTGTGCTGGGGTGGTGTTGCTTAAAAATGTAAAACCAAAGGCTAGACTGAGCAGTCAGAATTCTTTCCCTTGATGTCTATACGTATACATGACATGTAGTTCCATATAGGTATAAAAAATAATAAAAATACACATTAAGGTAAAAAATATATAAATTAAAAATTCCTGGAAGTCCCTCCCCTTCCTTCACTTCCTCCGCCCATAAAAGACAATGCAACTGTTACTGTTTGTGTGGGGATAGGAAAGGGGAGAAAGAATAGCTTGGAGAATGTCTGAAACATTTGCAGCCAAGCTCATGTACATTGAAATAAATTCCAGAAACGTGTCTGAAAGATGCACAGAAATGCTCAGTTTCTGATCCTGCTTGCTCCACAGTAAATGCAAGTAAGGCTCTACTGGCTTGAAGGAAATAGTTGAAATCTATGGTGTTACTGAGAACACCTTGTGGGCTGAAAGAAAAACTAACTGCCACAGGGAGAGAACCTGGCATTGCAGATCTGTGTCCTCTTGGCAAAGGCAGCTCTGTCAGTTTAGGAAATGATTGGTGGGAGTCTTGGGGAAACGGTTCTGCAAACCTTTACTTATTTCAATAGTCTCCTTGAAGATAAAATCCCTAATTCCTTACAGGGAACAGTTGTCAGGTGTAATAATTTATGTAAGTAGGAATTTGCTTGCAAACTGCTTTTGTACCAGTTCATCAAAAAAAGTCCAAAGATATAGCGACATCTGTTCGATTCCACCGCTCGATACTGTTGTGCTTCTCCGTGTAACATGTAACGGCAGCATGTCTGCAGGAATAAAAAAAATAAGATGGAAAACATTGGGAGCAGAAGTGTTTAGAAACATTAGCCATAGCCTACAAAAGTCTGTCACTAAATGAGCATGATGGAGCTTGCAGAACTGCTTTGTGACTTGCTGCTTCCCTTGAAGGAACTTGGCAATTTAGTGTTGTGTAAGATGCTTCGTGGTTAAACAGTATGAGATGCCCTGATAAACACCGGTTTCTCAGGCAGAGCGTTGAACAGCACTCCCTGACACTAGTGTGTGGATACAGCCTTATGGAAATAAATAAGAAGGTGTCCTGAGTTTTGTATCCTCGGTTAATAGGCGGGACTCATCATTCATGTTGCTGAAAAATCCTGATTAAAAAAATCTGTCATGAGATGCATCTTTTGCAGGAGTGATATCTTTGCTAAACTATACAGTACATTTGGATATTGGCATAGCTTGAGGGAGCCATAGACGTGAAATGTAATTTTGGCTCTAATTTTTACTGGACTCCACCGTCTAACCATTAGAAAAAAGTACTTTGATGCATCATATGCCTAAAAGGAGGAAAGCGTGTGTTCACAAGCCATCTCATGTCTGTCTCATAAGTGCTGATCTGTTTACTTGTGAGATTCAGTGCTAGCTAGCAGACTTATTTATGCCTTTGATTATGGTGCTGTCTCGCAGCTCTTCATATAAATTTAATCGTGTTGATGCTGTGCTTGTCATTGTTTGAAATTACAGATTTGTTCACATAGGGGAAGGTGATCCTTCACAAGGCCTGATTTGCACAGATGTTTCAGCAGCTGCTGAGACCACACCTGCTGCCATCTGTGTGCAGAGAGACCTGACCCTTTATGTGTTAGATGGGGACAAAATTGTTGATTTACACCATTGGTGTGTGTTTGACAAATCTCTTATCTATTCTAAGCAAGAATGGCATGATGAGAATAAGCTTAAGGGTTTCTGTCCTGAGCTTTCATTCTCCATAATGTAGGGTGTGTATTTTAATTAGATTACACTTAGCAGCATTCCTGAAGCTGTTTTTATCTTTCAGGACTCCAAGAACGATAGATGTGGGATGGGGGAGCACAGGGTGGCTCAGAGACTTGCCACAGCTTATGTGGGAAACTAATGACAGGAACAGAAGTGGGGTTCACTGATGCCTGCTCTTCTTTTTCACTGTGGGACCTGTTGGGCCTGAATGCTGTTGAGTGCATGGTGATCGTAACAAATGTCTGAGCTGCTGGAAGAGGATTGGTCTCTGTCACCCTAGGTGGGGCTTTTCCCTGGATGGTGGTACAGTTGGTCTAAAACCAGGGTGGGAAGAGAGGACTGGGGACAGTGCAGGTAAACCTGATTCCCCATGGAAAATAAGCTCTATGCTCCTCTTGGTGTCTGTCGGTAGTGTGTACGGGGCAGCTTGTGAAGGTCTTGCAAGAACTGTTGAACTGCAGAAGGGAGTCTCTTTGTGGCTGGGATTGAGGGATCCATGGCTCTGAGTTTGAGGATTGTATCTGGCACTGAATATTTTGTGGGTTATTAATGTCAATAATAATTTTTCCAGCACTAGAGCTTTATTTAACAGATGCTACAAAAAAATCTTAGGCAGTTTGCTATGAGCAGTGATGGCTCAGCAGGTGGGAGACTTGTGTATTTATTTTTAATGGAGTTTCTCTTCAGTATATGTTATGGTCCTCTGCACACTGGGAAACCCCTTTCTTCAGCAAATGGGCAGGGCCGTTCTGGGCTGGCTGGAGCAAGTGGCTTTTTGGGAAGGCAGACAATAGCATACACATGTAATACTGGGTGCAGATATGACCTTGAGCATCAGTTTAAGCTGATATGTGAAAGCTCTGATTTGTAGCTGCTGTTAGGAGGTGCTTAAATGTAAAAAATATACTTAATTTCAGGTATGGGCATTTTTCAGCGCTATGGAGTGCTTGCCTACAGCCTCCTGCATTGGGCAGAATCATGAGTGCTGGATGAAAGCGATGGTGGTGGTAGTTGCTGAAGCTGTCATGTACTGTCTCAGTGTAACTGTGCTCACAGGGATTTTGTGCTGGGTGGAATTGCACTATAAGGGCCATATGCCATGTTTTTTACTTTTCTGGCAACATCTGTATTTTAGTGTATTTCACCAGGCCTGTAAATAGGCTTGGTATTTGAAAGGATTTCCTTTGCTCAGTGCTCAAAAGAAAATTGTGGGGTGATGCTCTAACTGCTGAATCAGATTTTGGCAAGTCATGAAGGGTTCCCTTGAAGAGTCTTAAATGTAGTGCAGCAAGAGTGATAATACCTGGCCTTGTGAACTTTTCAGTGTAAGGAACAAGGAGTGGGTTTTGAGGCATTCTCTTACTCTGGGGAGGAATTACTCTCACATCTGTAAACGACACACATAAGAATTAAGAGCACAGGCAATGCTTCTGTTGTAAGGTTAATTGAATAGCACAGAAGTATAAGAAACACTTTTTTTTACTCCTAAAGAATAATTATTTTACCAAAGCACTAACAGGACATGGCTTTAACTCTCTATTCAAGAGGACTGCATTTTTTAAGAGACCTCCTACCTGTGCTGATAAAGTTTACTGGTGGCAAGCGTTAGATATTTGTACCATGGCTCTGGACCAGGGCAAGGATGATGAGTGTTTTGAGCTTTTTGTAACTGTGTGTCTGTTCTAAGCATGTTAGCCTAAATTCCATGTGGATTATGTGGTGCTTAACAGCTGGTAACTCCTGGTGTAGGAACCAAGCAGATAATGTGGATTATACTGTCATGTCTGTAATGTGTAAACACATGTATATGCTCTTCATCTGTGTATCAAAAATCTCCAGAACAAATTTAGATGTGCTTTTGAAGTTGCTACAGCTGTTAAGGCAGGGAAAATGGCAAGTATTGTATCCTTGAAGTCCTACCAAAAAATAAAAATATATGAATTTGCAGTTGAGTATTGTTCATGGAATACATATCTCTAGTAATAAAATTACCTTCTCAGTCTCTTCATTCTGTGGGTTTTTTTTTTTATCTATCTGTTGTTTTCTTCCCTGGCTTGCTTGGTGCTATAAAGCCTGTTAGGACCTGAAACTAATATTAGGAAAATTAAAAGTGTGGATAATAGGGTTATTTCAATTTACTTGCAGCAAACAGTGGGCGTAGTTTCTTGGAGAAAAAAATATGGCCACAGAGAAAGAAAAGTTGGAAAATTAGCTACAGACTAAGATAGACTCTCTAGCTTGGATTGGAGAGCTGTGTACCACAAGCCTCTGTTCTGATTTAATGCAGCTGTGCTGTCCCAGTTTCTAATTCTGTAATTACAAGACTATGAGAGATGGATTGGTGAAAATTCTAGGGATGATGTGGGGAACAGTATACCTTATTTAAAGGAACTGGAAAGTAGTTCTTTCAAAATGCCACAAGTTGTCAGTCTTGGGTTTTGTTTCTTCTTCTTTGGAATGTTCAAGCAACTGTGAATTGCTTCATGGGGTGCAAGAAAGTGGAAATTCAGGGCCCTAAATCAAAACAAGGTGAAATATTCATTTTGGTAGGGTTACACTGCTTTCAACTGGCCTGTTGCTTTTCAGACATGCAAGCCAGAAGAAAAGACCTGTGTGGACTAATCCAAGATTTACCTCTAGATTTCCTAGTAGAACTTAATATTTTGTGTTCGTGTCAGTATCTCCTTGTGTGCTTGTGCAACTCAAGACTCTTTCCCATAAAAATATGGATGCAATCAGTCATCTTCATTCCTCCTTGAGATTAAATTGCACAGAGGTGGAGCAGATGAAGAACACTTTGGGAAACTGGTGACAGGAGTCCATATATCTCTGGTTCCCGGTGTCACAGATCCTATTGCTCTTCACACAGCTGTGAAAATACTTTTCTCCTGTTCTTTTTCACATCTACCATGAGAAGTTTTACAGTGATGGGAAAACTCTCAATGCTGTTGGTTGATTTGAAGCACGTCAACAGTGGTGAGTGATTGGAGGCAGCATTAGGTTGCAGGGCTCTTCCAGAAATTAAGTAGTATGGATTAAGGAGAGGAGGAGAGAAGTGGCTGTGTCAAAAGTCTTGCCAATCCTCACCTCAGGTATGTTGCACGCTGTTGTCCTTGTGGACTGCCTCAGTACCTCAGTGGGTGTTTTGGATGCAGTGTAGGAAGGAGGTTATCTGCCTGAGCGTGTAGAACTCCAAGGCAGCTTGTCCCTCTCTCTGGTAGTGAAAAGCAGTGGGATAGATGCAGTTGTTCTGTAAGCAGTCACTTTGTTAGCCATCAGTGCACAGATGAGTTTTACTTGGTGGGAGACACCTGGGAAACATCAGGCAGATTTACTTGCAAGGTCAGGTGCTAAAAGATCCACAACCCTCAAGAACTCACTGTCTCTGTTCAAATTTTTGGTCATTCAAAATCTTCCAAGTTTGGCCCGCAAGAGTTTGGTTGGTATTAGGAGTGTGTCAGGGTTCCCAGGCGTGACCCTAAATGAACTTCCGCATGCCTGAAACCCAAAGACTTGAAAGCCTTTTGATTTGCTACTGGCAGAAAGTCATCTGTTTGAAGTTGCTTTCTGTCCTGCAGTTGTTGTTTTGTCCAAAACTCCCAAAGAAACTGGTCTTCTACTGAACGCAGCATTACAAGAAGTGGAAAGCCAAACCCATTTGCTTGCGTTGTCTTGGTGTTTCTGTGAGATTGAAAAAAGTGGCCAGACTGAGGTTTTTAAACAAATACTTTTTTTTTTTTCAGTTTAGTGCTTGCTTTATGGTTGATGCCTTGTTGCTAAGTTTTGCCTCAGAGCAGTTTTTATGGTTAAACTGTACATACTGGGAGTGGGATAACGAGAGTGGCATTCATGATGGAAATGTACAGCGGACTGTAGCAGTGCTAGGTTGGCGCTGCTGTCTGCACAGCAGCAAGCTTTAGGCAAATCAGAGAATACTGTATTGTTTTCTGCATGGCTGATTTTCTGACATTTGGTGGCTTGTGTTTGGCTTCTTACCTTCATTTAGAAGCAGTGTGAGAAATGGAGACGTATGACGGGGAGGTAGCATGGGATGTTGAGTGTTTAAAGTCCTGAGTTGGCATAAAAGCCACCAAAGTCTTCCCTTTGCCCCTCTTTGCAGGAGCCAGATGCTTGCAACTGGTTCTTCAAATCTAACAGCAACGTGGCAAGCCATGCCAAGCTTTGTGCAAAGCCTCAAGTCTAAAAGGTGTGACTTTCCTTGGTGTTTCTTATGTGTTTTCAAAAATACTTGAGAACACCAGCCTGATAGAATGAACCTGTTTCAGTGAAATGATAAGAGGGGAGGGGCTACTCTCAGGGGCCTGAGCATGAGACGCCTTCCTTGTTAGAAACACGCAAGAACAGATGAATACAGAAAGTGGAAAAGCACCCGTGATGCTGATGAATTTGGCCCAGCGGAATAAAGGCTGATGGGGGGGGGATGGGAGGGGGCCAAAGCAGGAGGGGAGCGAGTGTTTCACACAGCAGGCTGTGCTGCCGTGACCAGGCTTGCAAAAAACGGAAGGGGAAAGAGGGTGTAGCTGGGTGGTTGTGGCTGCAACTCTCAAACTCCCTGCCTGATCTCCCTCTCACTAGCCATGGGCCGCATTCCCTGTCTCCCTCCTGATGCTGGGCTGTGGGCTGCTTCCCCAGAAAGAGCTAGGCAGCAGTGCTGTGGGAGCTTTCATGGGAGGGGAGGGGGGACCATAGCAGCAAGGTGCAGCTGGGAGGAGAGGGCTAAGGCAGGATCTAGAGCAAGGTTTGCATTGCAGTAGGAAAGTGTGAACCGTGAGGAATCCTGGATGGGGGGAAGGAGGATGGCGTTGGCTTCAGTGAGAGCTGTAACATCTCTGACACTGAGATGCAGTGAATTAATGAACTCTCTGTGGAAGTGAAAGTGCAAGTCATATGCTTTGGTTGTGGAAAAGATAAAACAAAAGAAGCATGTTCCCTTTACTGTCTTTTCTTCAAGCTAGCTTGGACTTCCCAGAGAAAGACACTGTCAAGGCACTCTCCTCGTGAACTTAATAGATCAAGACTCCTCTGCAGAGAAGTAAAGCAACCTGTCTGGCACTGCTGTCTCCACACTGAGTTACTGAGCACTATTCTGATCAGGTAGAAAATGCTTTGGGCACCAAATGCAGCAGCTTACTGAGTACCATTGCTGTAGTAGTGAAGTATGGGAGGTTAGCCTTCCTTTAGAAGAACAAGAAGGCAAGGAGAAGTTAAGCACAGTTATAAGTTTTGTTTATTGAACAGAGGTGGTGAATAGCTGTTTCAACATCAAGAAGCCATAAGACATTTGATAAGAACCTTATTGAGTAAGCTTTTTTTACTACACACAGTAAGGTCTGTTTGAAGTGATCAGTGATATGTCTGCAAGTGGCATAGCCTTGTGTACTTTCAATTATGTGAACTGTCTTGTTCCCAAGTCGGGTGCTGAAGCACATTATAGACAGGCAGCCAGTGTCTCCGAGCCTGAATTCAACCTGTGTGTAGAAAAGTATGTTTAAAAATTTGGACTTTGATGTTTTTGCGGGGGAGGGGAAAGCCTCCCGGACAAAGCTTTTCTCCTGTGCTCTGGGAAGGGAACAGTGGTTGTCAGAGCTCTATCAGGGCTTGCTCTTGGTTGCTACACTCAGCTCTGTATTGCAACCCTGCCATCTTGCCACTCAGCTCCTCTTAGTGAGGGCCTGTAAAGATAGATATATATTAGCCTGATGTGCACTGTGATGCTGTCTGATTTGGCTCTGGTTCCCCTGCAGTGTATTTCAGCTGCACAGCAAACAGTATGGTGAGGTGCCACAAACTTATTTGTTGTTGTGTTTGAGTGGAATTAAATGCCCCGGTGGTAAAAAAAGATGCTGTTAACAGCATCCCTGCAGCTGCCCTTACTGTTGAGACACAGGCTGAGCTTTCCTAATGCACACAATGCCCAAACATACTCCTGGCAACCCCGGGAGTCCCCAGACAGTGGTCTGTAGGCAGCAAATTGCATATTGGCATCTTCAGAGCGATCTGTGGCTTTTCTAGGCCCAGGCGGAGTAGGATGGCAAACTAAGTAGTGCTTTTATCTACTCAGCATTGTTTCTTCTGGGTCAGGCAAGGCTTAAGATTATTCTTTGGCTGCATGCACAGAGCTTTGCGTCTAGAGGGGAAGAAGAGGGTAGGAAGAAAGCTGTTTGGGTCCTAATGAATCCTTCCCGAAGCTCTTGTTTATCGTCAGTCTCCAGAGTGGGAATGCACGACAGAAATCCTCTGCTTTCTCTTTTCCTGGGGCAGTATTTCTGCTTTGTGAATTAAAGGGTATGACTTCAACCAGAGCATAGCAACTGAAGAAGCTGTGAGGATGTGAGTGATGCTTCACTTTAAGAAGAGTTGAAGTTAGAGTTAAAGGTACAGTACAGCAATGTTACTCAACCTGAGGTCTGTGAGATGCTAATCTGTAGGTACATCCCTTCCTCTAAGTGCAGGTAATCGGTCTGCAAGGGAGGAAAATACCATAAATCAGAATTTCAAGATTAATTTAGTGTTTATATGGTTGCAGATGATACCAATAAAGAACCAAGTTGCAAGACTCCTTTTTTTTTTTCCATTCATTTTTTCCTTCCGAAAAGCACAGTAGTCCTTGCATTAAAATTTGTTGAAAACCTTTTGCTTGTAAGTTACAGCTAATTGCTCTTTATCTCTCAGTTCAGAGCCTGCACTGGCACATTTCTGAATCAGGCTTGAAATAGAGAGCTAAGGGAGCTGCCACTGTGTCTTGCTTGACTTGGCCCAATGAATAGCTTAGCCTTTTCCTAACATGGCTATTTCTAGAGTTTGCATGACTTTGTATAGTTGAGCTATGTTTTTCTTTTCCTGGCTTATTTTTATGATTTTTTTTTCTCATGTGAAATAGCTTGGATTAGATGAGATTTACAAGCAGGAGTTGCCATTACAGTTAAAGGTTTGCTTCTGCTATTGCATTGCGTTACTGACACGTCCTCTGGAGTCAAACCTCTGGGCTGAGAGCCAGTATTTTAAAAGATTTTTTTGCAGGGTGGAGGAGTATTTTGTAATTTCACCCCCTGTGAGTTCACGCTTTCCTTGTTGCACTGCTTGCTCATTATTTCAGGTTCCACCTCTACAACATGGAAGAAAAAGCTGTTTTAGCCCTTACTGTGATTCTTCATGCTTAACCATCTGCTTAGAAAGCATGGATGGTACTACATGCAGCTTGATCTCCTCCTGACTCATATCTGAATTGCTGGTACATTCTTGTATGCTGTTAAACCATCTTTGAACCTCACTGTGTCACAGCAGTTTACATGGGGAGTAAATCTACTGAAGTCAGTCAAGTAGTACCAGCGTGAAACCAGAGAATCATGTCTCCTTTCTTCTGGATTATGTATAGCAGAGAGAAGTGAAAGCCTCAAGTTAAGCAGAGAGGATTTTGAAAGCAGCTTTTTGATTTGCTTACCAAAGAGACTGGCCAAGTATGCTGAAAATAATTTCAGAGCCCACAAGCTGATTTGAAGTGGGTCCCTGGAGCCGCATAAACAGGCGGTGCATTATTCATGAGTTAGCTGAGCTTTTGCCCTCCTCCAGCAGACTGGGACATGAAATGTGCTTGCTTGCTTCACCTGGTTAACTGGCCCTCTGGGAAGGGTCTACGCTTTGCAGAGTGGACTGGAGAGCAGAGAAGGCTGCTGATATAATTAGGATGACTTGCACTGTGACTTGGGAACAGTTAGGGGAAGCTCCTATGAATTCACTTATGACTTTTTAATGCTGTGTTTGCCAGACCGTCAATGGGAATCAGGAGCTTGAGGCACACAAAAGCAGTGCCAAAGGGAAAGACTTGCCTAGACACAAGTGTACCTGTGTGCTAACCCTATGGGCTTTAACACATCTCATCCTTGTGCCTCCTAGATATCTCTGTGGCAACAAACAAAAATAAGAGGTAATTTTCATTAGAAGCTGTTGATCGTGGCCTCCTTCAGTGTATTTCTCAATCATAACCTTCTAGAAAGCATATCTCATAGAGCAGGAATTCAGCAAATCCAATAACAGGCTTATGATGCTGGATCTGGTGTGAGATGCTTCAGCTCAGCTGACCGTAATGTGGCCTGAGAGCAGACAGCTATCCTGGTTTGTACCGACAGCTGTGACGTTCATGTGGGATGTGTTTGTGAAAGTACTTGGTCTCGTGCATGGTGTCATCTTCTCATCATAAGCCACTTATCACAAGGGAGTTAGGTAGACACAGAAATGTGGACTTGGGACAATTGAGGTGGCCACAAAAATTATACTGGTCAGTGGCTGTTACCAATTCCCTCATGATGTGTTTTTTGTTCATATGAGCTCGACTTCTGAGTACTTCCTTGGTAGCTGTCCTTCTCTCTAATTTTAATCTAGCAACAATGCTAAGATGGCATTTTCTTCTTTTCCCATCCTCCACTGTTTACTTCACCATCTAAGCACTGAGGCTACAACAGCTGTAATGTTAATATACCATGAGCAAAACCTACTAAAAATACTATATTCAGACAGGGAGCCGATTAATGTTGTCACTTGAATGCATTATACCAAGTTTATTTAGTATTACGTCTTTAGCAGTGGATATTTTGCTGCCACAGATGTGCAGTCATGTTCTTAGTCCCTGGACTGCTCTTACTTGTAATAGTCACAGTTCATTACAAAGAAATAAGAGTGTAGAGAGAGAGCTGGCATAATCATGGCATACTGGATGAACTGGTCATATTAGTCTTTGCAATAAGCTGCTGTGGATTCATCATGAAAACAACTATTCACTTTTGGATTTGTCTCTGACATATGATGGTGTAAGGGTTTGTCTGTTTATATTGATTTGAGACAGACAAAGCTGTTGAGCAGAGAGCGAAGACTTCCCTATCACGTGTTTTGTGATGTATCCGGTATTAAATATTTTCAATGGTGAGGATTCCACCCTCTTTCTCAGAAGGCTGTAGTTCAGATTGAGCTCTCTACTGGAAGAGGCGCTTTTGTAGTCAGGCCATATCGCCCTTTCTTAATTCGGTCATATTTTTTCTATACAACTTCAACTTTTAATATCTCAATGAGTTCCCTTTGATGTTTTATGTCCTGTTTTTTGGATTCACACCTTCCTCTACTAGAGACTTGTGAATTATTGTGTTATGCCTATCTTTCTGTATGATTGGTGAGATAATCTCAGTTTACTAATGACTCACATCGTCTTCTGAACTGCATTGAGACCTCATTAAAATAGGTTAGAGGGTTAGACTATTGGGATAGAAAAGCTTAGAGCTGGGTAATCCCTCAAATTGGTTTCCAATTTAAGTCATATCCAAATGATGTAGTAAAGCCAGAAAACCTGATTTAGTGATGCTGTGGTTGCAGTCCATCTTCTGGTGTGTGGTCAAAGATGACCCTTCAGCGAACTAAATTGTTTAAAGCCTGCAAAGACTGTGCTGAATGTGTCAGCAGTCACATGTCACCAGTCAGGGCTGGATGGATCTGAGAGAAGCAGGACAAGGGAACTGGAATGTGTTTTCTCAGATCTCTTAGAATCGCTGCGTTATGAAGAGATTGTGTTTTCAGTCTGTACTGCTACAAGCAACCTGCAGGATGTGATGTGCTGTTACATGGCACTATATGAAGGCAGGCTGCATGGTGATGCTGGGTCTGGCGTGCCGGTTGATCACAGCCGTGTCAGATAGACAGTAGCTGTGATTTCTTTCAACTCTTCAGAGAACAGCTCAGTCTATTTATTGCAAGCCTGCCAGCAGCTCTTGCCATTCAAGTGGGTGATGCTCTAGCAGTACTTGAGAGCTGGCAGGATAGGGTGATGATGCAGTTGAAAAAACAGTATACACTTTACAGGAACATTTGTTCTGTATCCTGAGCTGAAGCTGACATTTCATGGCATCAAGGCAGAACAGTCTCATGGGGAGGCCAGGGAATAATGGCCTTTTGGAAAGCTTACTTAAATATTGGATCCACTGAGAAGGCATGTAAGCTCTGCATTAAGAAACTCAAGCATATTGCTATCTCAGGACACCCAAGAGTGGACACAGCCTCTTGAATGCAGAGGTATTGTTAGTGAACCTGTTGGTGTTACAGAAGTACAACTAGACATCAGTATGGCAGTATTAGACCCTCAGGATGTATAGGCATGCTCCCTAGGTTGTATCAACACATTATAAAATACATGTAAGGTTGTAGCTGAGATGCCCTCAGAAGAACCCTGCTTGGACAGCCCTTTTGTGGGACGATCTCTTCTGTCTCTGTAAGGTACTGTAGGAGACCAGTTTTCTAACTTAAAGTTACGTTACCCATCCTGTGTCAATAACCTCAGCTGGCAACTGCCTTCCTCTCAGGAGGGTGGCCGGGGGCTGTATGAGCATGGAAATGGAAGTAATTGTACTTCCAGGGATTGGATGTACTGATGCAAGTGCTGTCGAAAAAACTGTAGCTGCTGTTGTGCTCAGGAGGAGGATACAAGTCTCCAGGGACGTCAGTCTCGTGCTTCCACTGGCCTTAAATTCACAGAACAGTAAAATGCAATTGTTGTATTATGAGAACCAAATGTAATACATGAAGAATGTGTGGTGTATTAAACCCATCTGGTTGATACAGAAATTCATGTATAATTCACAGCCTTTGTAAATATGTCAGCTTAATGCCTCTCTGGCACCTATCAGCAAGGCTCTGTTTCCCTTGGGTTAGTCAGACCTGACAGCTTCTGAAACTGGACCCTAGCTTGTATGACAAGCGCTGCTGAACTCTGAATAACAACTAGTTTTGAATTCAGAAAACAAAGAATTCTTACAATTAAAGTAATTTTTTGAAGTTCTTCACT
Organism: Tapera naevia; assembly: GCA_033556795.1. Taxonomy (NCBI): domain Eukaryota; kingdom Metazoa; phylum Chordata; class Aves; order Cuculiformes; family Neomorphidae; genus Tapera; species Tapera naevia. The sequence continues at coordinate 5,274,369 of JAUMJJ010000086.1, forward strand.
GTCACCTTAGTACAATTTTAGATCTTCATCCTTGTTATAATGGCGAAACCCTTTACTTTTTCAGTATAGCAGGATTATCTCTAGGCATGTGCACCAGCGCCAAGCTTTGGTTATCCATCCCTGCAACAATTACATATAAATTCTTGATGTTGATGGGCTAAAGTTGTTAGCTATCGGATAACAACAGATATTAGTTCTTTCAGATATTTATTTGTAGTTTAATATGTAGGATGTTTTCCTTCAGACTGTAGCTTACATGCAGGCTTCTGAATAGGAGTTACTTGCTAATACATGGCAGCACACAAGGCACAGAGGTGTGCCGTGTCACAAGGCTCTTAGTGACTGGTATGATGCATGTCTACTTTTCATTAACTGAATTGCCTCTATTTTGTGGACAAATTGATCTGCACATATGTAAAGCCCGTGAGAGCACATGATCTGGTAGGTTTGGTGCTTGCAAGCTCTCCCTACATTGAGAGCACTGGTCTTTTAAGTAATCCATAGAAAGCAGCAGCTTGGTTCAGTCACTGCTGTTCAGAAGTGAAAATATTAATTCCCAAATGCACCATAGGCTCTATGAAAATAATGCTAAATAACAACACATTTTACTCTGGCTGAAATGCTGAAAACTAAGAGTTGTTGGGCAGTAAATTGCTAAAACACACTGGTCTGTGGGATACTAATGCAGCCTGGGCTGGAGCCAATGTCTGTAAGAAGTCTAAAGAAGCTGTCCAGTGAATTTAGCATGCTTTGAACTGGGTCCTTGGATGAGATTTTCAGCAGCAGTTAGCAGTGCTCAACTCTGTTGACCGTAACTCCAGCGAGAGCAGAGAACCTGGTGCTGAACTTTCCTGGCCTGTTGGATTTAATACAGTCTTTGAGTGATTTAAAAGCACTGAGGGGAGGAAAAATAATGTGTATTTTCAAGTTGGATCATACAATGTATATTCTTTCAAGAGCTAGTTTTACAAGTGACTTAAACTCAGCGATAAAACTCTTTACCACCTGGCCGATGTGAATTATTTTCCTCCGTGCGGAAGAGGGGGGCAGTGAAAGGTGAGTCTGCATTGCTTAGCACAGCTTTTCAGCTGGAGCTTGGAGCCCTCTTGGGGGAATTTAATGGTTGTCTGAGAAGGGAGCTGGAGCAAGAGATTTTAACCTCTGGAAGCCCTCTGAGGGTACGTCTCTTTAAACGTGACTCCTTTTCCTGAGCTCTGTTTTCTTCTGATATCTTCAGGCTGCTGTTTATCGTATTTCAACAGCCAGTGGAAGCTATGTGGCAGCCTTCATACCGTGTTGGAGGGTTTCATGGTTGTTCTTTTATTCTCTTTTGAATTCCTATAATTCTTCTCATTGGGAAACAAAACAAAACCTTTCTGTAATAACAACAAGAGCAAGCCTTCCTGCAAATACAACAGCACAAAAGCTGGCTGCTCTTTCCCACTGAGGCTATCTGAACTAAGCAGCTTTTCCCCTATCACCTTCAGAGCCCTTGATTTAAGGAAGGGGAGTGATTATTCAATCATTAAGAATAATGGCTATTTACTTTTGGAAACAATGGACTTGATGAACCACAAAAAATGACCTAATTTTCAGAAGTGCATTTGCCTTGGAGGAAACTAGCTGGGTTTGGGGTGGAAGTGCGTACATTATCTTCATAAGGTGGTAAAAAGTGACCTTTTGTTCTCAGATAAATTGCTAATGATGAAATATCAGGTTAGAAAACAGTACTAGCATTTAAAGCAGTGAGCACAGAATTAAAAAATATTTAAAGCCTTATAATGATTGCAAGTTCTCAGATTTACCTGGCACAAGCATGCTAAGTTATCCTCTGATGACTTTGCATGTGCTAAATTTGTATCTTTGCTCTGTCTGCAGCAGGATTTTGCCATGTATTCATCCATATGTGGAAAACAATTCCTACTCTATTATACACTCATAGAATGGTTTGGGTTGGAAGGCACATTTAAAGATCACCTAATCCAGCCCTCCAGACATGGTCTAGGACATCTTTTACTAGATCAGGTTGCTCAAAGCCCCATCCAACATGACCTTGAACACCCCCAGGGACCCGGCATCTACATTTAGATGTTTAGATTTCAGTTACAGAGTAGTTAAAATATGCTGGGACCTGTGTAGGCAGGAATAATAGAATGTTACTGTGCTAATTAGTGTATTTTTAAAAAAATAGCTACTACTGCTAGGCTTGCGACATAAGCTGGGTTGGGTTTTATCAACTGGAGGTAATGGGATAGCAAAATTGTTTCCATTCCTGTCTCCATTTTCCTCATTGTCTTTCCAGCCTGTGTGCTTGTGGAACCTGAAAGACTTATAGTATCTACAGCCTGGGCTGAAACAGTGACTATTGCTCTATTTGAGCAGTTTTGGAGTTTATGGATTTATTTCTGACAATCTAGTCTGAGATTCACTCCTGATTGCAAGACTGGAAGTAAATGGCACTGAAAACTTGGATGAAGCAAGCATTTGGCCTGTCAGAAGAGGTCCCGACAGAGGGTGCTTGTCAGAGGTGCAACTGTGCATTGCAGAGACTTTGGATGATAGGATCTTGTTGCTGTTCATTATGTCTGCTCTGTAATAATCACTAACAACTGCATGTGAGCCTAATGAAGAAAATACAAATAACAAACTATGCAATGGCAAGCAGAAAAATCACATGGGAAAATTAGAACTGGAAAAAAACAATCAGAGTTTCGAGCTTAGGTAGATAGCATTTTTAGGCAATTGACTTGTACAAAGCCTTATGTGAAAGCACCACAAAAACTGATGTAATTGGAGTAATTCAGGTTTTAAGTATGTTTGGTGAAACAAGATGACTCTACCTTTGGATTTGGCAATTTAGCTTTGCAAGTTTAGGCCTCCTGCATTTTATGAAACCGTAGACTTGCCTTTTGATACCTATGTGTCTTCCTCTTGCCCATGCATGCTTTCTTCCTGTAGTGATCTCCAGATATGTTTCTTGTCACAGACAGACCTACTATCATTGCCTTTGGTTGGGCGTCTACTGGAGTGCACAAACCCTAGCAATGACATAATGTGAAATTTGTGATCAATGTTTGAAGCGGAAGTCTCTGTCAGTGCCAATATTGAGCTCAGCGGGGTGTATGTGGGGGCCTATGATAGGATATTTTCGTCTTGGACTCCTTCATTGTTAGCAGTTTTTCTATAAAATACCCAATGATTTTACAGATGTTTATCTGCCTGAGACTGAAGTAGAATATGAAGAATCTCATTTGTACTATTACACTTCCTCCTACTGTAAAAAATTATTTAAAAAGCACATTTAGTAAGTACATAAACACTTTAAGGCTGCTTTGGGCTTAGGAGAGTGGAGTGAAGGGGCCTCAGAGTAGGTAAGAGCCAGGCTCATAAAGTCTGAAGGGGATTGTTCTATCAGCATCTGATATGTTTTAATTTATAGGGAATCTGTTATTTAGCTAGCACTGCAAGCTTAACTTATCAGCTGTGTAAGCTTTTGGTGTAGGGACAAAGTCATCATTTGGGGCTCATAGCCTGGATGAGTGAAACTTCCTCGCTTCTGTTACTGTCTTTGCCCTCCAAGAGACATATGAGATGCTTTGGCAGAGCCCAGATATTTTAAGCTCCATTTTAGATCGTTTCGGCATTTACTGCCTTTTTGGTGTTGCTTAGTTCAAGTGAAATATGCAATACAGCTTGTCTTCTTAGTGTACGGACTTCTGCCACATGTATTGTCTCTCCAGCGTATTAATGAACTTCAAATAAATGCTTATTCTTTCCTGGTTAAACACAAGAATTAGATGATTAATAAAAGTATGTATATTGGTAAGTTTGTTTCACACATAGGTTACAGAGGGCCTCATACTGAATCGAAGGAGTCATTCTAAACTATGATGGTTAATTTGGTTGACAAAAAAGCGTTTTATAAAAGTAGTAGCTTTGTGATCTCTCTCTAGAAAATACAAATACGTATGTGTGTATGGAAAGGGAGAGCATTGGCCTCTAAGAATAGTGTGCACTTTTGAGTACACTTTAAACTGTTTTACTGTAAAAGCTGTGTTTTATTGGCATTGTGCAGTTATGATGGTCAAAGGCAATCTAAGGTCTATGGAAAGACACAGTATCTTCTATTTGACCAACACATGAAGCTGGGGGGGGAAAGCAAGTTTTCAAGCACACAAACATTTTTTGTTCTGTTTTGTTTTAATGTGAGTGTTACAGGAGCCTTAATGGGTCAGACAGACATGTTGAAACTTCAGCAGACTTTGTTCTTTAGTTTTATTTTGCATTCTGGGCAGTGAACCGTACTAAAGCTCTTTCCACTTCACTGGTGTGCACCGGAAAAGTGTAACTGAGAGCTTATATAGTTTTGAGCAGACACTGCAGTAAAATTCCCTTCTGACCCTTTTTGCTATTCAGGCTTTTGCCAATGCTGTTAAATCACCTAAAAAGGTTGCATTGAAAATATCTTGCACAGTCAGAGCTACTTAATCTGTGCTTGGTTTATACCTCTGGATAAGTAAAAAGTTCTCATTCGTGTTTGGTTATGCTTTTGACAAGTGTACCATTGTATTCTTAGGACCTTCTTGTACTGTAGAATTGACCCACATTTGAATGTGGTTCCATCCTTTCAGTACAGGCAGAAGAGATTTCCTCTGTACTTCAAGCAGGAGAAATGGCTCTCACCTCTCAAGTATTCTGGACCATAGCAGCAGAGGGCCCGGGCTCTCAAGTACAGAAGCTGGGAGCACAACGAGAACAGGGTGAGAGTTGGTTTTCTGCCCTGACAGCTCAAAACTGTCCCCAGGTACAAGGATGTCTAGTTGGTGCCCTGCATGTCCTAACCTAACTAGGCTGGCTTTCAGCCAGCAGTGAAGCTGGAGTAGCACAGACATCAGCACTCCCTGTGCAGTCACCAGGCACCCTTTGGTCTGTGACAGTCCGTGCTGCTGGGATTTCATTGCTAGTGCTGCTAGAGTAAAACTCGCTCAAGTGTGTCGGTGTGTGCAGCACTCGTATTGTGCTCGCAGTGCAGGCATGACCTTGGAGAACAGTGGTGAGGTGCTGTCTGCACAGGTGTGAGGAGAGCATCAAGCGTGACTCCAGTATGTGTAACATCTGCTCACCTTTAAAATGAGGACAAAACTTGAAATAAGGTATATTAAACGTGGGACTCCACATGCAAGCTTTCTCGATTATTCTCATTCAGAGTGGTGATTCCATATGATGATATTGTGTGAGTTTATAACTCAATGGCCTAAACTCAAGCTTGATTTTTACTTGTTAAGCTATTATGAACCTGAAATAGTCATACTAACAGAAACAATACTGGTGTAGCTGTGTAGTTATAAAGATGGCTTGCACCTCTGCCATTTCTTCCTGTAAGAAGGATGCTAAAATAAAGCATGATACAGATATAACTGTATCACAGCAGATGGACTGGGGAATCTGTGAGTGCTTGGGAAAAGTTTTAAGAATGAGTGCAGAGTTCAGGCTATATTTGTTTCCCATTTCTGTGGGTGCGTACTGATAAACTAAATTAGGATGTCTGTATTCTAAAATATATATCTTTAAAAATTCAGATTTGCCTTCTCACAGGAAAAGTTACTAAAGTAGTGATGTAAAATTTTTTTTTGCTTGCTTCTACCTCTTGGCTCTTTCAGTACACAGGCTACCTGTATCCAGAACAAGCCAAGTTCCGCACTGTGTTAACGTACATTACATGGTACATACATACAATGCACATTATCATGTTACACAATACCAAGCCAACAGTTAATAGGTGTGAGTTGCTCCTGGGGAGATTCCAAGGGGATTCCAGAAGAAAATTTTTCACCGTGAGAACAGTTAAACATTGGAATAATCTCCCCAGGGAAGTAGTAGATTCCTCTACACCGGACACCTTTAAGGCTCAGCTTGACAGGGTTCTGAGCTATCTCATTTAAACTATATATCACTGAAAAAGGTTGGACCAGATGATCCTTAATCTCCCTTCCAACCTGGCATTCTGTAATACCATAGACCATATCTGGCACATGAGCAGGACTCTGCTCTGCTGTGTGTCAGCACAGAGCAGAGAGCTGATTCTCTCTGAGCCTCTTCATCTTATTAGAAATCAATATGTAACAGATGGATATAGATTGTACATGGGGGAGTGCAGAGAAGACAAGGACATAGTATTTTTGACAAGCCAGGCATCATTTCTGATATAAGTGGCACTGAAAAGTTGACACAGAAAAAATTGGAGGAGACAAGCAGTAGTGGTTGGAAAGGCAGGGTGAAGGAAAGCACGAAAATACTTGTTGGAAGATCTGATAGTTGAGTGATAGCAGAATGCTTCATGGGATTATCAGAGCAGGAATCAATGCCTTAGTAGTGAGTGAGAAACGATAGATAAGGTGAGGGCAAGTGATAGAAAGCCTTGAAACCAAAGATAAGCTTATGCTGAAAGCCTTGAAAACAAAGATAAGTTTGATCCAATAATGTGTTGAGAGAGCTGGTGAAGAAGGCAGTGAGTGAGGTGATAGTGACAGGCTTGGACTGTGATCTTTGCTGAAGCCTTCTGGATAGGAGAGAACAAGCTTTTCTTTATTGTAACTTATGGAAACTATGTCAGACTTGGAGATGTTTGGTGCCAGATGCTGGGGTCAGGAAGAACTGCACACGCACCATGTAAAAGGTGTGTGCAGGATGTCCTGTGTACCCCGCTGCATGAACATGGCCTAAAATAAGGTGTGAATTGAAAGTGCTTTTTCTGTTAGTAACTACTCTGCTTGCAGGTAGTTCTGTTTGGGGACACACCCATTTTTCTATTTAGCTTAACCCTTTTCAAGTGAAACTGCAGAGGCTTGTTTCTGGCCTGGCAGCAAAGTGTCTTTCTGCAGAGCTGAGGAAATCGGGAGAAGCTATTAGGAGAAGCTCTGTCTCAGCAAGACCTTCAGTATAATCCAGGTGTGTAGACCTAAAAGAAGTGCAAATCCAAGATAACAGCTAGTGATAGAGGGCTGAGCTGTGGTGTCCCCAGGATAAAAAGCAAGAGAAGGTGAAATCTGATGGGAAGTGAAACATTTCATTTTACCATATTGTGCTTGAGTGGAAGGGTAGGTGTTGTAGATGTGCTGTCCAAAAGATAGGCCAAGAATTTACCAGGTGCTGAAACTGAGAAGCCTGGAAATTGTTGTACATCTGTGTCATTGGTTCACATACAATTGAAACTGTTGATAAAATTAAGCAGAGATAAAATGGAGAGGGGGAAGAAAAGCCAATCAATATTGCATGTAACGTCACCACTGAACATGGGAGAGAGTGTTAAAGAGGGAATGAGGAAAGCAGGAGAAATCGGGTTTGGACAGAGTCATAAAAATGATGGCTTGCATGTTCTGAGAGGCAACCTGAATGATTGAATACTGTTGTAGTATTGTAAGGTCATGTTACCGATGCTGGATGCTATGTGCTTAATACTGTTACAGTATTTGTATAATAAGGAATATAAGCAATCAGTGGTTATATTAGCATTTTAATCTTGGCAAACAGTTCAGTTAACATTGTGTGTGACAGTAACAAGACAAGAACCTTGTATGGTGATGAATTGCTCAGTGCTAGCACTGCTGCTCAGTTATGGAAGAGTGCAGTATTGGTGGGGTTTTTTTTGTGAAAGATTTCAACAGTAACAAAAATGACTTTGGTATTGTAGATTTATTTTTCTGGCCTCCTAAACTGAATATTTTGGGCAAGGGATTCAGCAACCAAACTGTGGCTAATGGGGCACTTTTGGTTCTGATTATATTGCAGATGTTTTGCAACTAGCTGAAGTTTTCTTATTGCTGAAACTTGAAAGGACGAGAAAGGAGCAAGGAAATCTATTTGCTGTACCTTCTTCACAATGTAAACCCTTCAACACTTTTACTGATAGCAGACTTTTGCTGAGGAAATGCAATATTAGTGTGAAACCCATGTTGCATACTGGAGAAGTAAATAAGCAGATGTTTTGAAAAATTATTTTTCAATCAGCCTGCACCCAGGTAAAGTAAAGCCTTGGCCCTATTTCTCTTCTCAATCTAAGTAGTACAGTGCTGGTGTTGTCTGTGATACTGTCTGCAGGTGGGGCTTGTATCTTCATATTGAACGCCGAACAGGGTGCAGCAGCCAGGCTTATCCTGGGTATTTCATAGAGACTGGGAACGCTGAGAGGCATAAAAGTACAGATGGCCCAGTAAAGAATTGTGGGGCTGGTGTCGGAGCTGTTGCGTAACAGCAGAAATGCGTAACACCATTCTGGTCTGTAACGGGGAACCTTAGATGTTCATGGTATCCCTGGAGAACCTATGGCCTTGTGGCTCAGTTAGCTGTATGCAATCACTGAGGATTCCTCAACTTTGTGGCAACATGAGGATTTTTTGGTAGATGGTCCCTATTTTCCATTTGTCCTGAAGTTTATACAATTTTTTTGGGGGGTAGGCAGAGGAGTGTGGATATGTCTGTGTTTTTTTCACACTAGCTCTTTTTACCTTGTTGGAAGCAAATCTGTCTCATGGTGGAATGACTCAAGGGAAAAAAGCCCCACCAACCCACTGTTAAGGAAATAATTGCTATGATCCCCTCCTTTCTTGAGCCTCTTTCCACCTTTATTTTCTGCTGTCTTTTATTCAGGCATCCTGATTGCTCATGTAATCCACGGGAGTTTCTGCCTTTAAGAAGTAGGCAATGTAGCAGGTTCCGTTACTTTCTGATTTCATTAAGTATTAAACTTTTCAAGAGTGAATAATCCCTTAGTCAAACATAAGCAAGATAGTGAATGGTGCTGTATTTCTAGTTTATCTGATTCATGCAAAGCTAGGTGTAAGGCTGTTGCCACTTTGACAGAATAGCAGTTTGTGCTCTGTTTGATCCACATCCTGGTACGTGGACCAGTATGTTATTTATTAGGTTGGTGCAAAAATAATTGCCATTTTTAACTATGAACTTTAAAGAAGTATATCTCAGAGTAAAATTTATTAATTGAAATAAGTTCCAATAAATGAGTTCCATTAGAATCTATTCATTTTTTTTGTCAACAAGAAACTAGCCTGTCTATTCTTGTAGCATAGAATTCTGGAGTACTGGAACTGATGAAATCTTTTTAAGCTGCTTGGTTGTGGAAAAACCTCTTGCAGAAAGTTTTTGAGAGGCTTGTAACTGTAGTAATTTGTGAGAGAGAAGTCTGGTGAATAAGCTGGATTAGGCAGATCTTTGTAGCCGAGTTTGTGCAGCTTCTGCAGAGTCATTGGCGAGACACATGGTCGGGTGTTGTCATGGAGAAGAATTTGTCCAGTTTGATTGACCAGTGTTGGACATAAACATTGCAGTTCTTGGTGCATTTTGTCGTTTTCCTGGCAATACTTTTCTGGTGTGATGGTTTTGACAGGATTCAAGAAGTTGTTGTGGATGATTCCACTTGCTGACCACTGAACAGTGACCATAACCTTCTTTTGATGCAGCTTTGGTTTGGGGAAATGTTTTGGTGCTTCTCATCAGTCCAGCTGCTGTATGGAATGCCGTCAGTTGTCACATAGAATCCATTTTACATCACATATCACAGTGCAAACAAGACATGGATTATTTTTGTTGTGCAAAAGAAGCACAGAATGGACTTTGTAATGGTGATGTTCTTAATTTTTGTTCAGCTTGTGCAGCATCCATTTGTGAAGCTTTTTTGGTTGTCCAGTTTTATGCAAATGTTGAACAATTGTTGAATGGTCAATGTTTAGTTCTCCTGCAACATCTTGGGTTGTTTTGTGGGGGTCCACTTCAATAATGACCTTCAATTGGCTGCCCTCTATTGCAGAAGGACATCCACGACCCTCCTCATCTTCAAGGCACTTGTTTCCTTAACAAAATTTTTGAACCTAATGTCGAGCTGTATGTTTTTTGGCAGTCCCCTGACCAAATGCTTGGTTGGCATTGCTAACAGTTTATGCTGCTTTATGTCTCCTATTGAACTTCTACAAGAAAATAGTTTGAATTTCCTTTTTTTCTTTCATCTTTAATTTGGCAGTGTAAAATAGAAAATAATAAACAGTGAAAACAAAACTATTAGCATGAATAGCGAATTTAAAATGCTGCACTACATGAACAAGGTTAAATAAAATTTTAATCCAAAATAAGCATCACAATTTACAATTATTAAAATGGCAATTATTTTTGCAAAAAACTGGTGTAGTATAATCCAGTTGTTAGACTACTGTGGATGAGTTCCAGAAACAAGGCTGGAGCGAGCAGGAACAGAGGATTGTATTTAGAGATCCACATAGCAATTCCAAGTTATTAAATCATGATTTGTACAAAGAACCTCTCCTCTTAGACGATGCTGTATTTGCTGCTGGATTTTTTCCTTGGCTTTGCAAGACTGAACAAGATTCTTTTGATGTATTAATATCAAATTAGGAATGCTAATGCCAGATTACTGCTATTTCTAATGGGCTTGATATATATAATTCAGTGCAATCACTGGCACTCATAGATGTGACATTTTGATTCTTATTTTTCTTCCTCTTTCTATTAACCTTTGTTCTTCCTCAGCCTGCTACATCAAACAGACTGGTCATAGTTACAGGGCTTCTGGTTATTTTCTCTCAGAGTACAGAGAGTTGTGTTCTAGTTTATTTTTATTTTTTGAAAGTAAAGAGAAAGGGTAGTGGTTGAATGCCTTTCTCTTTACTGGAGATGTGTTCTTGTCTGAGTGAAAAAGTTTGTGGTTGTTTCGGGAAACGTTCATAAGACTTACTCCTGGGAGCTTGTTCTGCATCAGGGTCTTCTCTGCCTTTGTAAACTGTTCAGAAAGTACTGCTAAACAACTGATTATCATAGAAATTCCTGACTAGTCAAGAAGCAGAAGGGAACTGGCTTTGGGAAAATAATTACTGATCTGTGAAAGCAGAATGATTGCAACAAGCAGTAATTAGTGCAGAGTGAAATTTGATTTCACTAACTGCCCTTGCATATTTATTAATACTGCACTTGTTGGCTATTTCCCAAGTAATTCTGTCACTGGTCTACCATAATGCAGTTTAAATTCATTGGTAACAAACTGGTCAAGTCATTTAATTTCAGCATCTGTTGCTTAGCCTTGCTTTGCTGTTACTCAAACTTTTGTGAAACCTTGGCAGTGATTCCGCAGACTGCAGTGGTGGCACCACGTTACGTCCTGAGATTTTTTCTGAGTCATGTTAAGATTCAGGAAACAACAATATAAATAGAGCTCTCTAAATATACCTTTACGTCATCATCATGTGTTTTCAGTCGGGGGATAAATACTTCCTCATTCCAGTGGTGATATCACTTTTCCCGACCCTCTCTAAAACTAAATATAGTCATGGAAAATGTGTCTGCATTTATTAACTAAAGTGGTTTAGTCATTTAAGACCTTGGAGAATCGGAGAGGATATGTTGTGTCATACATCATTGACAGTAATATGAGATGGCTTAATTGTAATTAGTAAAAAAGAGAGGTATGGTCCTGAAGTGAATGTTAAAATTCAGAGGTCAGTAGTTCCGTTACACATGGACTGTGCTTTCAAGGATGACTATGTTTATCTGTTGATCCGTAGACTTACAAAATGCTTCCCATCACTGGGATATCTGGGTACCTTCCACGTGGAGGAAGTTGCAGAGTCCTCAGGCAACTTTGTGACATTTCTGGTAACTTCCACTTCTACAAGCTAAACTCCACGGGTAGCTGTGTTCTCTTTTGAGCAGAGCAGCAAGAAGAAGAATGATCCTTTAGGCCTGATTTTCATGATTGAACATGTGCACTTATTTCATCACTCATAGAACCTGAAGCAACTGTGCACGGTGGAGACTTGCCAGCTGCTTTTGTAGTGCTGCTTTTGTAGTGCAGTTGAGTCTCAGAAGGCAAACAATCACCACTGTGCATAGACATCATATTAAAATGAAGAGATGGTTCCCTTCCAGTCTTCGGTTGTAGATATGCAGAAGGAAAATCACTGTTTAGTTCTGTCATTTGCCAGATGGTAATGTGAGCTGATAAACTGGAAAAATGGTAGCTCTTCAATGCTGATAGCACCACTGCCGTAACCTGGGGAGAAACACCTTGCTCTGCACTAGACTGTCTAACCTCCCTTGCTGTGACCCATAATGGAGCAAGTCTCAGAAGATTTTTCACATGTAAAAGGAGGAGAAGGTAACCCCCTTCCAATTCTGCCTCAAAATTGTTGGACCAAAGTAATCAGGTTGCTTATTTGTCTGTTGATACCCAGAATGCTTTTCTGCTCTGCCTTTTCACAGAAATACCAGTGTCATCAGAAAGAAAAGACATGCTGGATGAGCAGCATCTTTGTCATATGTTTTCCAAATAGGAGTACTGAGTCCTCTTTCTGTTTGGCTTCCACGTATTTCTAAGTAGTACCTAACTACAAGATCTTCAGCAGGTATTTTGATAGACCTTCCCTTTAAAAAGAGCCCCAAAGAAATTTGAAGCTTCAAGAAAATGGGGAGTTGGGTGGGGGAGAAGGTTCTCTCAATCTGTCTGTAAGCCTCAAAGGGAGCAACTTTTCCTTCCAGCATGCCTTACAGTCCCCTCAGGCAGCGGATCCCAAATGAAGACAGAGGCTACGAATGAGTTGTACCTGGGTGGAGTGGTGCTAGGAGAATAGCTGATCAGCAGTGTTTGGGATAGAGAGCTAGGTAGAGTGAGGTATATCACCAAAAACCACTCTGCTAATCAGAAGAAATGTTGAAAAATACTGCCCTAAGTTTTTTGTCTATGCCAGAGGGTGCTACTTTTCTAATTATGTGGTCAGATATTCTGGATATACAGAAGTGGAAGGCCACTTTTGAAGTTTTGCGTCTTAGCTTATAGATGCAAGGGTGCATATTTGTGGGGAAAGGCAGCTGGCAGGTGATGCCTAAGTCTTTCCAGCAAGAACTGAATGCATCCTGCAGTTTCAATTCATGCTTTGGTGAATTGCATTCCTTGAAATCCTTCTCATAATTCATTTGGATCTGGAAAATGTGTTTTGTAAAGTGTATATTGATTTATAAGGGCATTTCTGAGATCTCTGATTTTTTTTTCTTTCCCCACATACAGCAGGAGCTCACTCACCAATTTCTGAAATGTTAGCTTTTCAGTGCTCAAAGGTGCCACTTGTCAAGCAGCAGAAAAGTGCTGCCCATGCTAACTGAGCCAAGGGAGGGAGTTGTATGCTTGCTGTCATTATGGGGAAGTTCGTGGGTAGGTAAGTGGTAATTTTCCAAACCAGAATTTGGCACGGTAAAACTAATCTATTCTTCCTTTGAAACAAAAATACTGTCGAGTTATTACTGGATATAGTAATTCTTGCTGTCTGAGATTCAGCAGGAAACAAATTGGGAAATAGCAATCACAGCAGTGTCTTTGCTTGTAGTTCCTGCTTCTCACTTACAGAAGCCTTACCAATATTTGTGCTTTATCTAGGTGGTGAAGTGAAAACATCCTCCTCAGCCTTCAGGTTACCCTGTCTCCAGCAGTAACCAGTCTTCGCACTGCCTGAAAAGATCTACTGTGTGTGAGGCATCACCTTAGCATTTCAGGCAAAGAGAGGCTGGAAAATAGACAAGAAAAGCTTCTTGTGAATTGCCAAGAAATACTCTGCTATAGTAAACAGCGAAATTAGGATTAGTGTAAATTCAGTATTGATGTGTCCAGCTCTCTCTTGCAGGGAATAGATTTTTATTGAGTCCTTGCTGGTACCCTACCCTCTGGCCCAGGTAATATTGTAGACAACTGGCTGGTTTATGCTGCTGTCTGTTCTGTGTCCAGTAGGATTTCAGGGGAAGCTGGCGTTCATTTCTTCTGTCTTGTTAAGCTAAATCAGACTGCACTTACAGCTTTTGCATTTTAGTGTGTGGCATTTCCTCTGGTACATACCTTCTCTGTTTCCAAGACATCACTCGTTAAAAGAGACAGTATCTGGCGTCAGCTCAGGGAACACAAGTATTTAGGACTCTCATAGTTAGCCCTGTTTCTTTTGGTGTTTGTTTGTTCTTTGGAAGCTTTTGTAGGATGCAGGGACTGGCAGGATGTAGAAGCATATGATGTGGTCAGCTCTAGATTACTGTATCTTTTGTAAAGTGTTTTAGCCTTCAGTAGCATTAATTTTCTTGCCTCCTCTGGCTGTACGGAGCAGAGACACTTGCCACAGACCAGATTCAGAAAGTCAGTGATCTAAACAAGTTTGTTGCTTATTTTTCCATAGCATACATAAGTTCTTTTCAAGGCCAAAACAATTGTTTTTGAAGTGTGTAAATATGTGTACCTTTCTGTGAGAGCTTATGACCTTATTGGGCACAAAGACAGGCCAGGAGGAGATCCCGAGTTGAACAGAATCAGTTAAATTTTAGCACAGAAACACGTATCCTGGTGCTGGAAGAAGGAGCAAGCAGGAAACTTAACAGTCATTCTTGGGGCATAGTTTTATCATTAGAGCAATTTTGGGGCAGCGTGTTCAGAAGGGTCTGTGAAGCAAAGCAGAACTAAATTACTTATCACCTCCTCTCCATGCAGATAATATGCAGTGAATCATCAGACATCTTCTGCCTGTATTTCAAATGAGAGCAGACTCAGTGTCAGCCCTGCACGCTAAAGTCTGTGAGCAAACCACAAAACAAAAGGGCTAAAGAGCCCCTTTCTCCATACAGCTTTTGGGGAAAAATCTTTTGTTTAAATAAAAGGAACTGAGCCCATAGTGCCTGGAAGGACGAGGGCTCCCTGCTGAGATGTAAATCACTTTGGATTGTGTCTGGAAGATATATTCTGGGAACAGAAATGAGTAACTTGAACTGTGAGATGGGGAGAGTGGCTCGTGTCAGCCTCTATGTGGTGTGAGAGGGTGGTGGCTCTCTTTACCCTCTAGAGCTCCAAAGGAAAGGAGAAAGGTCTCATCCAGATACTGAAGGGGCATGATCTTCTTGGGATAGAGTTAAGTTGGAAAATCAAGTGAAAATGCTTGGCCTTCTCTGGTGTTTTTGGGTTATCAGCTATTATACTTGCACTATGTTAGCACATGAGAGCCTAATGTGAACTCAATGTACCCTGTGAACATGGAGCAAAGAACCAGCTCTTCCCTCAGACAGCTCACAATCTTATTTGTCACATTTCTGTGGGGTCTTTAAGATGGCATTCTTGCCAGTGTTGCTGTGTGAAAACCCTGCAAAAGGCTTTGGGAGACAGGCTGATAATACATGCAGTGGCTTCAGATGTAGAAACAGCAAATGGGAGGAATAAAAAGAGTGGAGGAAAAAAAACCTGTTTAGTATTTCCCCCCCTCCCCAGTATAGCACAGAAGGTTTCAGCTATTGATGATGATGACAGCAGTGGGTCACCACTTCTTCAGGCAGAAGTGGAAACTTTATGATGGAATTTCTAAAAGCCTGGCCTTTCCCAGTAGTCCTGCCCAGGATGCACTGGCGTGGGATGCTACCAGACAGGGCAGGATTTTGTAGGCAAACTCGAGCATGTGTGGCAGTGGTTCCAGGAAGAGAGTGTGCTGATGCTGCTTTACTGGTGGGTGCTAGCCCTAATATAGTCAATGCAGGTAGTAAAATTGATAAAGATGTAATAACGTGGGCTTCATTCAGCCCAGGGCAGCAGTTAGTGGATATATGTCTGGGCTCTTAAGTGGGCTTGTACCCTGGTTGCTACTTGTGGTGAAGCCTGCTCTGACTTCTTCAGCTGGCAAATTAAAGCCTGTGTGGAGGTGGCTGTGTGAAGTCCAGTTATGCTTTTGCATGCTATGTAAACACACCGAGAGGATGGTGCCTGCACAGAAGGGTGCAGGTGTGCTGGTAGTAGAGATAGACCACAGCAATAGTAATAGGAGAGGCATGAAAAACTCTCTTAGCTGTTCTGCCTCTCTTACTAGGTAGGATAAAATTATCTTAAGAACAGCTATGTTTGCTGCAAAGAGACCTCCCGTGGATGTATTTTGGAAACCCTGATGTTTCTCTGCCTAGAGCAAAGTTAAAATAACCTTTTAAATGTAAACATAGGCCCAGTCCCTTCTTTTTGCTTCGTGTTTTTTATAATAGCAGGCTAATTTTCTTACTGACAGTAAGAAGCTACAGTAGACCTTGACTCTTAGGTAGAAATCAGGAGTAACCCCAAGGATGTCATTGGTACTTCCTTGGCGTTGGGGGAACTCAGGGAGCCTATGGGGCTAAATACAAAAGGTGTTACATAGTTTAAACTTGCTCTTGAAGAGGGAGGTCTTAATTCTTGACATCTTTGCTAGTGTGACACCAGGGAAGGTGCAGTGATGTGGCCAAGGAGAGGAGAAATGAAGGGGCCTTGCAAGTACTAAGCTTCTTGAAACAACATTTGCTTTATCAAAAATCTTTCTGGCTTTTTCCAAGTGGATTTTAGCTGGCTGAGGTTTGTTTTACCTATGTTAAAAACTTTCCTAACGTCAGGGTAGGACTCTGTCCTGGTCTGAATAATGTTCCCATGCAATAGCAGAAGGCTGCTGGTTCCATTTTAAATAACCTTCTTTATTGCAAAAAATTACGAGGTGTTTCTTTATTCATTCTTACTGTAACACATGAAAACAAGTACAAGCCAATAATCCACGGAGATTTAAGATGCCCCTGAACTAGGATGAATCAGAATTTTCAACTATATGGGTCATTCTCTTCTCACTGGTGACTCAGAAGTCAGTCTCATCCTTTGCTGAGGCTTGGGATCTTACTGGATTTGACAGTAAAGTTCGTCAGCCTGAACAGTCAGCTTCACATGACTGTTCACATGACCAAATGACACATGGAGCTGAAGTTTTAAGATCTATTTAGTACGTAGAAAACAAGAAGACTCAAAGGAGATTTTTTTTTGCAGTCAATTGGACTCCTGCTGACCTACTTTTGTGCCTCTAACAGTGTGCCAAAAGATTAGATGAGGTGAAAGATAGTTAAAGTAAGAGTGAGAGAAGAGCCAAACTGAATTCTTCCTGTTACCAGTGTCAGTCATCAATAGATGACCACTAAATATAAAGTAGCTTCTTTATAGGATGGAATATGTTAGGTTCATAGAGTGCATGAAAATTATTAACATAGAAAAACAGCAGTGACAGAGTTGGTGAGGGAGCCACTCCTCCATATCCTCTGACATCTGTTGAAGTCCCTTCTCAGTGTCCTTCTGCTCTTATTGTTCAGAGCATGAGCTCTAAGCCTGGCAGGCATGTTTGTAATTAATGTTTCCATCGTCATCCTGATGCTACTTGCCATACCACGGAGAACATGTGTTCTAATGAAGCTGGGTGTCATGTGGACTGCTCAAGGGTAGTGCTGAACTTTCATCAGGCTGCTGCATTAAAGGCTGATGTCTGTGCAGAACTGAAAAAGCAAACCTTGGTGGAGAAGCGGGTAAGCTGGAGTTCTTACAATAAAAGCAGGTTTGAAGAAGGAAAGGACATCAGCCTGTCAGGGGGATCTGCAAAAGGGGTTTACCAGGATTATTAATGTTGTGGAAGTGAATAACTACAAATATACGGTTCTATGAAAGAGTGCTCATCTACTGGGAATTTCATTCACATGGGATAGGGTGAAGGAAGAAAATGTTTATAGCCTTGCTTTTTAGTAGGCTTCATGAATATGGGCTGCTGCTACTTTTTTGAATGCCAGTTACTGGAGACTTTTAGAGCATTCACAGCTGCAAGGGAGGTCGTAGACACTGTGGAAATCAGTCCCAAATTAAGTGTCCCAAACTAGCAGCCACCTAGGGATCAGACATGAAAGGGTAAGATAAATGCCCAACTGAGTCACAGCAATGTTCATATCTGGCCCTGTATTCTTCTCCAACAAAGCCCAAAAGATGTGCTGATCAGAGAAAGCGTGCAAGCCTGGTTGCTGCTTCCATTCTGCTTCCTCGCGCTCTCCTGCATCTACCACTCTTGTATTCAGGATGTTAGGACCATCCTTGCCTGTTCTTTGTCTTGTTTGTTTACGGACCAGTTGTCCTTGGTTTCGTCTAATCCCTTTTTGAACCTACTGATACTGTCTGCCTGTGGCAGATGCTATAGGTCATCACTGTGGCAACAACTTCCAGAAATGCACTCCAGTCTCAGTGGAAGTGTACCTTCTTTTATTGATTTTTAAATTATTTCCTGCTAGTTTCAGTGAATAACTCCCACATCTAATGATACTGAATTTAGTGAAAAACAGTTCTATGACCTTATCCACTACCTTCATAATTTTGTAAATCTTATCATTTGGCCTGTCAGACTTTTTTCCTTTTTAAGCTTGAAGACTCCCAGCCTTTTCAGCCTACCTTGGTAAAGCAGCTCCTCTGTCCCCTTAATCATTGCAGTTGCCTGTCTGTGTACCTTTTCTGTTTCCACTATTTCTTTCTTTAAATGCAGAAACCAGAAATGCTGGCAGTACTTGGGAGATGTGGAAATTGAACTTCAAGATCAACCAAAGCTATATAGAATTTAGCGTGTAGAAGAAATATCACAGCTGCCAGTTTGAATATTCACTGGGCACAGAGATAGAAATAATGTTTGTAAAACACTAAAATAGTATCAGTAATTCATAATATATTTGATATTTCATTCTGTAAATATGAATGACACATTACAGAAAAAACAGAGATAGGGTGGGTCAAAATAACATAGCACTACCTCACTAATTGTGAAAAAAATGGTTTAACACATGGTCCCAACCCTGCAAGCATTTCCAGTTGGAGTGTTGCCACGAACAATCACAGGAATTTGCAGTGACTGTTCAGGGTTGTAAGCAGCATTGTTGCCTCTGAACCCACACTACTTAGGTGTGTACATGCATATAACTGCCTTTTTAAGCCTCACATTTTGCCAATTTAACTCTCAGTGCCTTAAAAAGTCAAAGTGAAGGTTGCCTTAATTGTGTGGAAAGACTGCAGGAATTTCCTCTTTGTGATAGTTAGACTGAGATGATGTTTTATGCATTCTAAGATTAGGAACGGATCTGAAGATCCCTAAACCTGACCATATGGGTAAAGACTTTTAAATCTAGTGATCTGTTTTGTGGTGAGAATCATTTTTATCAAGCTTTGTGCAATTGTTTACTGCAGATGAAGGGTTAACTTTGAAGGGGTGACTTAGTGTAGTAAGGACTATCACTTTTTTGGCATTGCCCATTGGAACAATGAAGGAATACCCAGTGTTCTTGCTGTGTGATCAGCTTTGTTTGAATTTTAATCCTTATGTCCTCCAAATGCTCGTGGGCTTTCATCCTGCCTTGTTGTGTCCTGCTTTTAGTAGATGATTTCTTGAAAGCCTTAGAGACCACTGCTTTTGCAAATGATCAGCTGAAAAATTTTACCCTATTGACCTGTTCTCCAAGGATATTCATGTTTTTATTGGAAGTTATAAATAATTGAGAGTATCAAGGTTGATTTACTAATTAGCATGGAGAGAACTGAAAGAAGCATTACATGTGAATGGCATTGCATTACTTGTTGACATTCTTAATCCTTTGTACGTCAGGGGAAGTGACAGTATACATCAATATTTGATTTGGATTTCAAAATTTTCAATCAAGATAACAGGAGAACTAATTTGGAGTCAATGTATTGTCCAGAAAGCTTTGTCATATGAATCTGACTTCCAGTGTTTTGAAAAGAGCAGCACGCTTTCTGGAATAAATAGACCACTTTGACACCTCATTCATTCATTTTTTCTACCTTTTTCCACTTCATTGTGAGTGATAAGCCATCCAAAAGCTGCAATGGCTTTACTGTGCAGCTGTGCTTCCATGAATGAGCAGTTTGGCTGCCTTCCCAAAATCTCACTTTTCAACCATGACTGTCATAAAAGCTCCTACCATACTGATAGACTTGTGTTCAGACACATGTTTAAGCCAGGTCATATTCAAGAATATTCCTGACCCCTGGCTACATGGTAAAGTAACAGTCTGAAATTCATCTTATGGGACATCGGCTGTCATTTTTGAGTCATTGAGAAATGGGTTTGATGATATCTACCCAGTCCTTGGTGAAACATTTGCTCGCAGGACCATCTGCCCCTTTAATAGAGTTGTCATTTCAACATAGCTTCAATTTCTGCAGCAGCTGCCCGTTGATAATAAGTCAGTTGCGGAGATGTCACAGAGGAGAACAGCAGAGCCCGACTGCAGTGCTGTCGTTGCTTTTGGCTTGCTCTGCCAGTGCATCATCTCCCCAGTTAATGAAATCCCCGTTGCTCTCTCTGCCTGATCCACCCTTCAGATTTCTTCTTGAATTGTCTCCAGCCAGTGAGGCAAGGCGTGCAGTAGCTCAGACCAGATGCTGTTTTCATGGCCTCTGCTTACAGTGAGCATCTTTCCATGTCTGCTAAAATGTGTTTTTAGCTTGGCTAACTCAGATTAAAACATTGGCAAAGATACAGGAATTTACTGTTTCACGTGGTTTAGCATTTTTAAGTTCTCTTTTCAGGCTTGAGCTTGAATTGATAATCTTATTAGACTTGTCAGACATCTGCCTTTCAGCTGTCCAAGTGAGTATCCTACAGAACCACTGCAAGTCCAAGTTACCCTGTTTGTAGCACCCCAACAGCACTGAGCCCCAGTGTCTCCCACAGGGCATGAGGGACTGGTGCTAATGCTGTGTGCTTTGGGGTGTAGGCGTCTTGTAGGCTGTTTAGCTTGAGTGAAAAAACTGCATTTTTATAAACAGCCCCAGTGTGAGGGACTTCCAATAGCACCTCTCTTACAGATGTCCTCTGTCACCAGACACAAATGTGCCAAACAAATGTTATGAAATAATGTGGCATAGGAGGGGTCGTTCCAGTAGTTTGCCCATTACCCTGAGATCCGAGATGCAAATTAACTTCTGTCCTGCTGCTGATTTTCTGCCTCTTTTATAGTGGAGGCCTGTCTTAATTAACTTCAGACTGTCTTTGTTTAGGCATCTAGTCTAAAAGTCATGTATTTAATCTTGACTGGTTACCAAGGCTCTTTGTAGATGGTGGAAAGACGGGCACCATCCTAAAGTGTGTGCCTAAATTAGATAAGGTAAATAACCTTCTGGTAGTGTGTATTTCTGTATGCTGAGTCGAGAGAAGTCCCAGATTATTAGTTTAGACTATATCCTTAGCTTTATGATGGCAGAAAAGAGCAGAAATGAATCCAGAGCTTGTAGTCTCTCTATGCCTCTTTTCACAAACTGTACAAATCATTAATGATTTTCTGCTGTTTCACAGGATGTTGTGGTTGGTAAAGATGAAAGTTCCCAGAGATTTTATAGGTAACCAAGTTATGCAGAAGGGGAACCTGCCCTCCTGTAAGCGACCCAAATGAAGTGACAGTGGCTGCTTTTGAGTGTGAAATAAAAAGAGAACCTTTATCCTCTTCACAAACTTAAAACCAGAAGCATAAGTAGCTTTTGTAGCAATGTTCTCTCCATTTTCTGCTCCCCTACAGTTGAAGTCTTTCACAGATTTCTATACGTGTACCTCTAATTGCAAATCCTATGCCTCTGTCCAAGTTTTGGGAGCAAATGAATTCTCTTTTTTTCTTCTATAGTTCTTTTCTCTCTCTGATTCGAGTGCCATCTTTTGAAGACCAAGAAGATAAATGACATTAGTGATGGTCTCTTGATTCACTGGTGGGTGGTTTAGGTGTAGACAGACTCTAGCCACCATTTCCTTTCTCTCTCATCTACTGGCACTCCTGGTTGACTGGGGAAGTGCCACTTGACTAGAGACTGGCAAATGTTACACCCATTTACAAGAAGGGTTGGAGGGATGATCCGGGGAACTACAGGCCTGTCAG
The DNA here is from genome assembly GCA_033556795.1 of Tapera naevia. Classification (NCBI taxonomy): domain Eukaryota; kingdom Metazoa; phylum Chordata; class Aves; order Cuculiformes; family Neomorphidae; genus Tapera; species Tapera naevia. The sequence continues at coordinate 5,296,140 of JAUMJJ010000086.1, forward strand.
TGTGACCTTGGTACTAGGGAAGGCCATGGAGCAGATCATATTGAATGCTATCACACAGCAAGCACAGGACAATCAGGTGATCAGGCCCAGTCAACATGGGTTTATAAAAGGCAGGTCCTGCCAGACCAACTTGATTTCCTTCTATGACAAGGTTTCCCAGTTAATGGGCGAGGGAAAGGCTGTGGATGTGGTGTACCTGGACTTTTGTAAAGCCTTTGACACCGTTTCTCACATTATTCTGCTTGAGAAACTGGCTGCCATTGGCCTGGACAGGCACAGCCTCTGCTGGGTGAAAAACTGGCTGGATGGCCGGGCCCAGAGGGTGGTGGTAGATGGAATTAAATACACTTGGAAAACAGTCACGAGTGGTGTTCCCCAGGGTTCAGTGCTGGGTCTAGTCCTGTTCAATATATTTATCAATGATCTGGATGAAGGTATTGAATGCACCCTTAGCAACTTTGCAGATGACACCAAGCTGGGTGGCACTGTTGATCTGCTTGAAGGAAGGGAGGCTTTGCAAAGAGACCTGAACAGGCTGGATTGATCGGCTGAAAACAACAGGATGAGGTTCAACAAGACCAAGTGCCAGGTCCTGCACTTGGGACACAACAACCCCATGCAGAGTTACAGGCTTGGGGAAGACTGGCTGGAGAGCTGCCTGGAGGAGAAGGACCTGGGGGTGTTGGTTGACAACTGGCTGAATATGAGCCGGCAGTGTGCCCAGGTGGCCAAGAGAGCCAATGGCATCTTGGCCTGTATCAGAAACAGTGTGGCCAGCAGGACAAGGGAGGTAATTGTGCCCCTGTACTCAGCACTGGTGAGGCCACACCTTGAGTACTGTGTTCAGTTTTGGGCCCCTCACTACAAGAAAGACATTGAGGTGTTGGACTGCGTCCAGAGAAGGGTGACAAGGCTGGTGATGGGGGCTGGAGAACAAGTCCTGCGAGGAGCAGCTGAGGGAACTGGGGTTGCTTAGCTTAGAGAAGAGGAGGCTGAGGGGAGACTTCATCACTGTCTATGGCTGCCTGAAAAGAGGTTGTAGCGAGGTGGGTGCTGGTCTCTTCTTGCAAGTGACAAGTGATAAGATGAGAGGAAATGGCCCCAAGTTGTGCCAGGGGAGGTTTAGACTGGATGTCAGGAAAAATTTTTTCACTGAAAGGATTGTCAGGCACTGGCACAGCTGCCCAGGGAGGTGTTTAAAACGTGGATAGATGAGTTTCTTAGGGACATGGCTTAGTAAGGGGACAGGTACAGTTGGACTTGATGATCTGAGAGGTCTTTTCCAACCTTATTCTATGATTCCTTTGAATTCTCATCAGTTCTGGGGTTTTTTTTGGCTTTTTGTTTTTGAGTTTTTTTTCTCCATTCCATCCTACAGTCACATGGAATGCTCTGAGGAGTTCTGTGCACATTGTTGGGTTGCTTTGTTCAGGGCTTCTGGCTGCTTTTTTTGTTCTTTTTGTCATCTTTCATGCAGAAAGAGGGTAGGAACTGCTTTTATAGTTGGAACACTCACTATCTGATAAATAGAACAGATTGCTAGGCAAAAGCGCTGCATGTTTCCTACCCTTTTAGGATCATAATAATCCTTCTTGTGAGAGGATCTCACACTCTGGTCTTCTCTCTTTTGTGAAAACACTGGTCTCCTTCTGTCTTTGGGAAGTGTGGCCAAGTTAATTTGGCCCAGCCATCAGGGATCTGGGTATCTCCCTTGCCCGAGCTGACAGTGTGAGCAGAGGGTGAGTTGCCATGTGGAACTCTTGAGTGCTTTGTGCATCCTGCATGGTGGTGGGAATCATGAGGCTCTTGGGCTTTGCGTTTGGTCTCATTCAGCCCAGCAGGGTAGTGATGAAGGCCAGGTGATTTAACTCAATACTCACCACTGAAAGGAGTGTGGAGGCATTATGGCATTGCTTGACGAGTTTTGACTGTGTTTCATGCCACCTGACAACCTGGAAAGGCTTCAGGGAAGTTACAATGCATGGTGCCTTGGGTGCCAGATAAGACCTGCTTAGTCACAATCAGTTGGTTTTTCCTTCTAGATCAGATTGGTGTTGGTTTAGCAGAAACTGACCCACCAGAGTCAGACGCTATATTCACTCACATCTCTGAGGCACTGTTTGAAAACAATTTCACCAGTTTGGAGAAAAACAGTCTGTTTCTTTTAGTGTGAGAACCAGTATGGAACGATGAATGTTTTTTTTACTTTGCTGTATGTACCCTGCTCTATGTTCATCACAGAAATTATTTTGTTAAAAATTTCCTGGTTGGTTGTAAAAGCCACACAAGGACTCAAAATTGTGTATTTGCACAGCTCTAATCCCAGCAGGGTGTGACTTATGGGTAATAGGAACTGCTGGAAACATTCTACCACTCCTTTGTGCCTGTGCTTATTGAGGAAACTGGGGAATGAAGTTAAGATTTCAAGTGCTTTTCCACAGAAATCTGCTATGCTGGCTTTCAGTTGTGATACAAGTATGCCACTTCTCGGAAGGCAATTTGTGCATTATGCTGTCCTTGATTCCCTTAGTGGTACTGCCTTCCTCACCATGAACGGGAGATGTGACACTTCTCATTTGCTCTGAAGTATATTCCTGATGGCACATCTCCTCCAAGTGCTACATGAGAAGGGAAGAACATTTTCCCTCGTGGGTGCACATTATGCTTGTGCCTCAAGAGGCGCCTTTAAACAGGCTGACAGATGTTATGGCACTGGCACAGCTGGAGTTGCTTTGAAGCAGCCTGTAGTGCATGTGACACCTTCTCTAGGTGTCTTGCAGTTAAATGTTCTGCACTTTGTCTTCCTCTAGAGAACTCTCCGTTGCAGAAAATATGTTGCAGAAAATGGCATGCAGGGCAAGTAGACAGTCTGGTGTGTGTTGAAGAAGACCCTATGGTTATTGGCTCATTCTGCTTTGCATCTCATTTAGAGACACACACTAACGTACGCTATTAAGGGACACCTTAAACGCCTTCTGTCATTTAAATTGTAGATTATGACCTGGTCTGATCTTGGACAGCATACCTGTACCACAGGAACTTTTATCTGGTTTGCCCTTAATTATCTGGTTTGCCTTGTATATTGCTAAAAACACAGCACTGGGACTTTACCTGAGTTGAGGAGTTGGTGAATGTGAACTCTGAGCTCTAAGATTTTCTCCTGTTTCCCTGACAGAATGCTCACAGGATCTCACAGTTTGGCATTTGGCCACCTCTGTGGCCCGCCGTGACCCTGTAACTGCATAAATCAGCCCTAGAATTTGGCTTCTGATTGTCATTTTTTTGTTTTATTGTTTATTGTATTCCTAGCACAGTCATGAATAAGCACACAGGCATTTCTGAAAGGGTATTTAGGTCAAGCTGAAACAAATTGCTATTAAATGTCATTGATTTTGTTTTATGTATCTAGGACTCTTTTTTGAGGTCCTTCTTTAAATATTTAGTGACACTTTTTCCTCTTTAACTCAAGGGTCAGTATCTTGTATTGGACGATTGTGTGGGTTCCCTTGCCAGCATACAGAGATTGCCAGTTGTTTCTTTTCATCTTACCAGGCTTGGCTTTCCACCATGTCTGTAAGCAGTGTTTCAGTATCGTACCCAGATGATGGTCCAACTCCCCGCAGCTAGACATTGCTCACTGACTTCCGCTAACAAGCTTTTCTTTGCTGGTTGGAATACTGTTAAACCCTTCTTGTGTTACTCAGGATGGGTCAGGGAAAGGACATGTGTTAGCCTGTGTTTTTTTGGTTTTTTTTTTTGTTTTTTTTTTGTTTTTTTTTTGTTTGTTTTTTTTGTTTTTGTTTTTGTTTCCTGCTTATATAGCTTATCTCGTCTCTGGTCAGCACATGGACCAGCACCTCTGCAATCTGGATCAAAATCCTTTCCTAGCCAGAATCACTACATTTTCTAGAAGAGAATGGAACATGAGTCGTGTGTGTCCCCATCCCATCCTGTCCTCTGTCTCCCACCCTTGCCCCCATTTATTTTTTTTATACGTCCCGACATGTCCACTTTGTCATGATGATGCATTGGGTTGTGATACATTGTACCTGCAAAGGTAAAGACATTTATTGCTGAACAGTCATAGCTTTTTAGTCCTGGGCAGTTTTGATATATCCTGGAGCTGGATTCAGACAGTTGTGTGCAAAGCAGAACTAATGAAACGTGACTTTCTCTTTTTTCTTCTGTGGAATTGTTGAACATGTAAAATAGTCATCAGGAGTCAGATAATCAAACATATTGGTCTACAAACAAATGTGTATAAAGTCTGATTTCATGAGCCTTATTTCCTTATGACATCAGCCTAGACATGATTCTGTGGCCAGTCCTGATTCACCATCTTAAGAAAAAATGCAGAGAATTGAACCTCTGAAGCTTTCTCATGGTTAAGCCAGTTTGCAGATTGCAAGCTGTTGAGAATTGGGAGCTTCATCTCCTCTCTTATGCTATTCTGTTAGTTTCTTTATTCTCAAATTCATATATTTTCTGGCTAAACCTTAAGGATTTGGATGAATAAAACTTTATTAAAAAAATCTGGCATATAACTCAATAATAGATACAGATACATTTTATCACAAATCACAGTATCACAGCATTACAAGGTTGGAAAAGGCCTTTGAGTTCATTGACTCCAAACTATGACCCGACACCATGGCACTAAGTGCCTCATCCAATCTGATTTTAAACACCTCCAGGGATGATGCATCCACCACCTCCCTGGGCAGCACATTCCAACGACCAATCACCCTTTCAGTGAAAAATTTCTTCCCAGTATCAAGCCTAAACCTCCCCTGACGAAGCTTGAGACCATGTCCTCTAGTTCTGTTACTGATTGCCTGAGAGAAGAGACCAACTCCTGCCTGCCTACAACCTCCTTTTAGGCAGTTGTAGATGTTCCGAATATAATTGCTAAGTTAAAAAAAAAAAAACAAACAAAACAACACCTCCCCTTCCTCCAACAAAACAAACACCACGATCGCCATCCTCCCCAGAAAAACTCAACCCACCTGTTATACCAGATACTGTAAAGTTCACTTCCCTCTAAGTTGAAACCATTTCTAGGATAAAGCATTGCAGTTTTAGACACATACAGGCACAGAGTCAAGATGCTACGTACTGTCTCCAGTTGCAGCTACAGACATGGAATACAGCTTTAGCAGTGGAGCTGGCTAACTTTGTGGGTCCTAATGCTTCAATATGAAAAATGGCTCAGTGCAGTCATTTATTATGAGATTTGGTTTTCATGGAGTTAAAAAGTGCCCAAAAGCCCAGCTTTATATCAGTGGTATTTAATTGTGTGCTGAGGAGTTTGTATGTGTTGATAGGATCTGGCTTCCAAGACAAAATCAGTGTTGGAATGACCTTCTTGGGCATACCTAGATTTTCCTAAGGAGTCCCTGCTCATGCACTTCTCTGGGTATTTCAGAGGTATTTGGGTGGCAGAGACAGTTGTAGTCTTTCCTCTGCTCACTAATGCGAGGGAAAAGCTTTGTCCTGTTTCTACACCCATGTACATTTGTATGCACCAAAATGGTGAGTGAAGAAGGCTTTAGCCTGTCTCAGCTGGCTGCACCAGAAACTGTGCACAGCCAAAATTGACATTTGTATGCGTCAGATTTTCTCCTTGTCATCACTGCTTTTTGATCCCACTGTGAAGTGACAGGGGAGGGGGCAAATGGGGACAAGGAGTTCTTGCAGGCGGAAGTGAAGAGAAGAAGCTGTGGGTGATTTTATGTGGAAAATTAAGTTAAGCCCTAGTGTGGCAACCAGAGCAGGGTCTTGCCTCAGGAGGCTGAAGCCAGCCAGTCCTTCTCCCCTGCCCCGTGACACTGGGACTCATTTGCTCCTTGAGTACGTTTTGAGTGTTATGCAGAGGTGCTCTTCCTTGTGAGCTTTAGTAGAAATGTCAGATAAGTTGCAGTGGTTGTTTGTGACAAACAAATAGCCACAGACAAGAGAGGGGCTGCCCAGCCTTACTTTGCTAAAACTGCCCAATCCTATTGAAATGTTTTATAGGAGACAAAGTGCAGTGCTGAAGACAGGACTTAATTGCAGAATTCTTTCAGGGGAAATAAAAAGAGCTTCCAATTCAGATCCAGTCCCCTAAAGGGATTGCGGATTAATGGCTGAGAAGCCTTAGCTGAGCTCAATCCATGGAACATTGTCTGTGGTCATTAAGGGAGACAGTCAAAGTTATTTTAATTGGATACGGTATTTCTCTTCCTTTCATAACCATTACTGGGGGCTCCTGCTCTTGCTCTAAGGTTGTGTTGATGTTTTGCAGCTAACACAGATCCCTGGCACTCAGACACAAGCCACAGCATCAGCCTGTGTGGAAACATTCCCACAGCAAAGCTGTTAACTGGCTGCTTGTGCCTGACTCACTGATGTGATCGCCCTTTTGTAACATGGGTGTATCCTGTGCTCCTCGTGCTGGTATATTCCAAGGACTTTTCCAGCCAGTTCTGGCAAATGAGGGAGTAGCTGTGTGTTCTGCAGAGGTGCTTCAGGGACCAGGCGGTGAAGGATGGTCTGATGCCTTTGCTGTTCTGACTTGGGGAAGGTGGAGTTAAGACTCTAACTGATGTCACCCACTGTATGTCTCACTGCATGTTTCCACACTTGATTGGAAAGGTTTTCTTGGTGGAGGGGGAGAGGACTGGGATTAAAACTCCTTACAGTATGCAGTGGAAGTACCTATAGCTGCCCTCTTGGATAGCCAAAGGGATACTCTGCACTCTGGAGGTTTGACATCATCCTAGGAGTGTAGTGGAGTGCACTTGATTCCCACCTATTAGGTACCTTATCAGAAAGCTTTTCCCATTGTCCTTCTGGGGAGCACAAATTGCAGTGCCTCTCTGCTCAAGAGCTTCTCTGTGTAAAGCTTACTGGAGGCAAGCAGGACACAGTCCTTGCAGAGATCTCTCCTCTAATCATAATCAATAAAAACCTCCTGTTTGAGGAGTTTTGAGGCAGAAGCCACCGACATTGTCTGGTATATTCACTGTAGAGAAGCCCTAACATTCTTATTAGGTATTATTTGGCTTGGAGGGAATAAACCAGTTGCACTGAGCAAGTAGAAAAGAAACCTGAAAGATGCTTTGTTTTCATACAGTTAGATGTGAAGAACTGTACGGCAGAGCTCAGCGTGCTTGGTTTCTAAAGCCACCCTCTATACTCAAAGTGGGATCCCCTTCATAGTCCCAATTTTTGGCAGAACAGCACAAGCAAGTGAATGAAAAAGAGGTAACTTTAAAATTTTGCTAAGTTAAGGCAGCAACAATGTGGCTGTTTACACTGTGCATGAGGCTCATTTGTTTCCTCCTAGGAAGGGCTGTTTTCGTGCTAATGACTGGTTCTATATGAGAGGGAGGTATACTACTCTGTCCTTATCCCTGGGAAAGGATGTGCTGGAAAGCTAAGCCCGTGGTAGATACTTGCTGTGAATGACAGGTCTTGCTTGCTTCCTTTTAGCTTTATTTTCAGTGATTAGTGAAATTGTTGGTGGCTTTTTGGAAGAAAAAGAATCCTGCTTAAGTTACAGATTGTATTAAATTAAACTTTTCCTTTCCCTCAATACACCCTTTCTTTGTGTTCTGTATTCTGTGTAATAGTCACCTTTTTCCTGGCTTTGTACAATAATGTCGGAAGTCAGAGAACCAGATTCCTTTTTGCCTTCATCTGTTCTCTGAAATTGATATTTAGTTACCTACCCTCAAATTTTCCTAGGCAACTGACTCAGGTAGGGACCAGATGTGGATGAATGAAGACATGTTGCAGGCCAGTATTTTGTCTGGATGTGTTCATTGCTTGTTCCGCTTTGAAAGCTTATTTGCATGGCAACGAAAACTCTCCCAGTGTCCATGTTGACTGCATTACTGAAATGTTTGCTCTTTGTAAATGAAAGGATGCATTAGAGGTTTTCCTGAAGTAGAAAGCAGGAGAGCAAGGGATGAGCTGAATTTGGCATCGCTTACCTTCAGTTGAATATTGTGACCAGTTGACCAGATTTCTGTGTTTTGTCAGTTGTCACAGTGCAACGGACAGTTTTAAATGGACCAAAACAATGATGGTGACAACAAAATCCACAGAGAGCTGGGAAAAAAATATTCTCTGTAGACTTAGGAGGGCTAGTTTTGTTGGGAACAAAAACCACAATTTTTTTCCAAAGGATAACCCAACTGGATGTGACTCAGAAGGGAATCATCCAAATTTCTGTGAAGCCCAGCTTCTTTTCAGTGTCACAGAGCCAGCTGAAACCTGTTGTATTGTAAAAATACTGGCATCAGCACAGTATGTGCTTTGTTCACCCTCAAGTATTGTAGCACTAAAAAGTTTTATTAAAGGAAAGCCACACCTGTAGCATAACTGTAAAGTTGTGGCTTGTCCAAGCAAAAGAAATTTGCTTTCCTGTGATGACATCCTATAGAAATGGAAAACTCCGTTCTTAAATATGCTGCTGTAGTGCAAAACAGAGCTTGCAGCAGAGAGGCTGTTCTAGCATGTTGCCAAATTTTATGTCTTGTTGGGCCTCAAGGACAAATACCTGTGCAGTTTAGAAAAGGCATTTTTGAAACTAAACACATTTGTAGTGAGCAAAAACTCACTTAAGGAATCTAAATATCCAGTCAGCGTACAGACTGGAGGCACTAGTTTGGCAGCAGATGTGTGAAATCGCTGAAGATCAAGGAGTCTCTTGTCTGCTGGTACTCTTAATTTTCTGGAAGTGCGAGCCTTTTGTTACAAAGGTAGATAATGACACTGAATGGTCAAAAAGCTCAGCTCCGATGCATTCTAGGGAGCCTCTGTTTGACATATGGGGATTTCCAGTTCGGGTTTTGATAGGTTGCATTCAAAAATGAAAGGGAAAATAAGGGAGTGGTTTTAATAAATTTCCCCAAGCAGTGACAAGCACGTGAATTTGTAATCAGTCCCTCAACACATGAGACCCAAGTGGTACCCTTGTGTCACTGGCCAAGATGGGTCCCTTCTGATGGCCTGCAAGCTTGTGCTCCTTGGCTGGAGTGCAGAGAAAAGCTCTTGTCTAGATCCATCCACATGCAGTCACATCTGGGTATCTTACTTGAAACTTCATCCAGGCAGAAGCACATCCCAAATAATACAAACCTCCCAAGGAACTGTCTGTCTGATCTGCATGGAAACTGGTCGCAGTGTAAGATGTGGGACATGATGTTTTATATACAGACCTACAGTGGTGTGGCTTCTAAAGTGGCTGGTAGAAATAAGCCAAACCACTACAAAGTACTTTTTTTTTATCAGTTAAACCATATGTGTGTGCGTGTGATGTGTTTTTTTCAATGCATCATTACGAAATCATAATGAACTGTGTGTAGACATGGTCTAAAAAAAGTGAAGAATCCCAGGCTAGCTTACTGTCTGTGCTTACTGAATCTTTTGGGTTATTAAAACCCTGGGCTATATTAAATGATTATAAAGATACAAGCCTTGTTGTTATGAAGCCACTTGAGATATTGTACAATGTGACTGCAGAGTTATGCAAATTGGAGTAATTTCTATTTGACATATGCACTGTAATTGTTGAAAGCTTTTTTCCAAATTTATTTTTTATGTCTGCTATAGTTAATTCCTTTTAACATTGGCAATTATAATTATTTGCCCAGAGCAAATCCTTGCTAACAAAAATCCAGTTTTCTTTAGCCTGCAGCTTTTCTTTTGATATCATGATGAGGTGCTGCTAATCAGAGGAACCAGTGTTGGCCTCTGAGCATCCAGCAGGGCAGAAAAACACTGCAGTAGGGAAAAAAAATGCAATTAATAGCCTAAGCTTCCTTCCAGCATCCCAACCCTGAGCCTCCTGAGTTGCAGTGTTTGAGTGGAGAAGCGCTCTGAGAGAAGATCAGAGTGAGCATCTCAGTAGGAATTACAGTGAAAACTGATTGCGCCCACTTGTGAAATTTCTCCTTACAAGTTCTTTGCTTATTATTCTTTGAAGGGGCTACAGGTAGAATATAGCATGTATTTTGGAAAAACAGTGTTATTACATTGTAAAAATATCTCTAGAGCTGTTTTGCATAGGAATCTGAGCCAAATGTGTGACTGAAAGATGCAGTAGTTGAAGGGTTGTGGCTTACAGCTGTGTATTGTAGTTCAGAAATAAAGCGATTCTTTTTCCACTTGAAAATGCCTCCTCCTTTCTGCCCTCCTTTTCCTTGGAGATCAGTGTGTTATGTGGCTTCTGAAAGGAAACATAAGTGCAAGTGCTTTCTAAGCATTACTGACCTACTTTATAGGTGTTTTATTCTTCATTGAATTAGAGATCTACCCGCAAGAGCGCAGGTGGATAAAAATTACTTTTCTTTCACCCACTGTGGCATGGGTCAAGTGCAGGAGAATTTTTTACCCTTCGAAAATTACTTCAAGTTCTCCTGGGGCTTCAGAGGGTTGAGGTCTGAGCATAGCCTTGCAGCGAGCTCAGGGCAGCATAAGGTACTATAACATGGGCTGCACTTTTCCCTTAGCAGAAGGTCTGTCTGAAGGTGGCACAGGGAGAGAAACTACCCATGCTGACCCGTCTTTCCAGACCAGGTATCCAGCATGTGCATGATAAAACAAAGCTTGTTGCAAGTAGGGGCTCGTTTTCCATTGTGTGCTTGTGGAGCATCTAGCAAAAGAGAGTCCTGGGATTACAACACAACTGCATCAAAACCAAGCATTGAGGTAGGTGAACACGTCACGTTGGGCTACTATAACTGACTACATCCAGCCTACTGATCATAACACGGAAACGTTCCTGTCTCGGCATTTTCCAGTAGATTTTCAATGATGAGGAAGAGTTCCCGGTCTCCATTTGAGCAAGCTGTAGAAAAGCATAGTGAAGTATGGCTTTACCTCCTACTGTAGTGTAGCTGTGTCTTGTCCAGTGCACACTTCGCCAGCATCAGTGTGAATGGCATTTTCCAAGAAACTCTTTCAGGAGGATTAGTCTGCAGATTAACTGCAGACAGGGCAATCTGGCATCAAGGCAGATTGCACCTGATGAGTTATTGGTATCTGAGTCAGCTCGTTGGGCTGCCACTGAGTCCTTGGCTCTTGTGTAAGCTCTGCAATCTGGGGAGTAATTAATCAAGCATCCATCTTTCCTATGGACTGAGGGTTGGAGCCAGGGAAGCACGACATCAGCATCTCACATAGAATTGCTGATTCACTTTGATCCATCCTTGCTGCTGCTTTTCAGAATGGTTTTATGGCTCCTCTTCAGGCACTCAGCTCTCTCTGACAGGAATAAAATATTAACTGAGAAAGCATGCCAGTTCAAAGGGTACTTCATTTTTGAGGGAAGTTTCTCAGAGAACTTGAGAATTAGGAAGTATTGTTGGCTGAAAAATTAATGGAAGTGCAGTCAATCTAAACCACAGCTTGCTTTTCATCCATTCAGTGTTGTTCCATTGACCATGTTGCTTGAAGAGCCAAACCGATGGCCAGTGTTACTACTTTCATTAATGGAATTAGAGCTGAGGTGAATTTGACCAGAAGCATGCTCAGGCATGATGCCAGCTCCCCTGAAAAGTCCATTATCAAAATTCTCGTTAACTTAAAAAATGGAGTGGGCCTAGACTGAAGGAACCAGATCCGGTACTCACTAGGGTATAGCTATGATACTGAGCATTGATGCAGAGAGGCGGGGTCTTCCGTGAGCACATATTTTGGCTTGATAGTATCCCAACAAAGGGTTTTCGTTATGATCACATTTTAATTAAACTGGCTTCATTTTCTTACATGAGCCAGGCTAACTTATTTTCTTCACATATGTGTTCTGCAATCCTGATCCCTGCTCTTCTTGGCAAGATGTAAAAACACTGCTGGTGTGAGCAGAGAGAGGACTTAAACTGTGAAGTGGAAATTAGAAGCCATGAAAAATCAGGCCATGGCCTTATCTGTAAATAGTCTTAGGCAAAATTTGATCTAGGCAGGTGGAAAAATACTGTCTTTCAGACAGACAGTAGTGTATGCTTTTGTAGTCTCCCAGATCCTAGTGAAATGGTGAACCAAGAACAAGCAGATAGAAAAGGTACCCTTGAGACTCTTGGATTGGTCCAGCTGACCTGTTTCATCTTGACATTTTTTTCTTCCCAATTTTTTTTTTTAATTCTTTTCTGCTGTGACCTTTCTTGGGAATGGAGCAGTTACACCAGCCTCTCTAGTCCTGCTGCTAATGCCAGTCAGTGAGCAGAGAAGGGACCCACTGACAGGAGTATGAAACCACCGAGATAATGTTCTCCTCCCCAAGACATGTGCATCCTGGTGTTCATCTGTCCTTGTATAACTTCATATCACTCCAGAAAATCCTGTTCCACATCTAGGCACAGTCTTATGGGCTGTAGTAGGGTTTTCCCAATAATTGTAAACTGACATTTCCCATTGCTGCAGTTGCAGTAGTATATTGAAAGAGCAGACGTGATTTACAGTGTGAGCATGTGCATGGAGATGCATGTGGGACACACAGAGTATGCATACACTCACTATTGAATGTAAGAAGTGTTACTGCTCACCTTCACCTGTAGATAGGTATGTGAAAGGGAGTCTCAACATTCCTTTCTCTGCGTATTTGCTTATATACTGAAGTCAAAAGAAAATGGTGGGCTGCAGTTTTCAAATGCATCCGGTTACCATCAGTGCATCCCAGTCCATAGTTGGGTGCTTTGGTGTCTGTAGTCACTGCAGTGTTTGGGAAGGTGAGGAATGATTTGTCCAGAGAAGGGTGACAAGGCTGGTGAAGGGGCTGGAGAACAAGTCCTACAAGGAACGGCTGGGGGAACTGGGATTGTTTAGCTTGGAGAAGAGGAGGCTGAGGGGAGACCTCATCGCTGTCTATGGCTGCCTGAAATGAGGCTGTGGCAGAGCGAGTGTTGATCTCTTCTCTCAAGTGACAGGTGATAGGACAAGAGGAAATGGCCATAAGTTGCGCCAGGGGAGGTTCAGACTGGATATTACGAAGAATTTTTTAACCAAAAGAGTGGTCAGGCATTGGAACAGCTGCCCAGGGATGTGGTTGAGTCACCATCCCTGGAGGTGTTTTAAAAATGGGTAGATGAGTTTTTGAGGGACATGGTTTAGCGGATGATTGATGTGGTTGGACTTGATCTCAAATGTCTTTTTCAACTGGAAGATTCTATGAGTCTATGATTCTATTTTAGAATTTATTTTAATCACTCGAATCAGAAAATTAGGTCAAATGCATGCTCCATTCATCTAGCACTGCAAGGCTGATATATGTTTTCTTCAGCCCAGAGATCCTTCAAACTTGACTGGGCTGGAAAAGAAGTAAAAATACTCCAGCTGAAAATATTGCAGAGAAATAAGGTTGGGAGAAATGTTTGGACCAGAGTCTGGGTTCAGTAGGTAGCAAAGCTGATGCTTCATATAATCATTGTGTAGAAAATACCACAGGAGAAACTGCAGTGCATCTCACACAGATAGGATTGCTTAATGTTTACTGAAGAAAAACAATCCTGAATTACAGAATGCAGGGAGAGTACAGGGTTTGCTGCTCTGCACAGTGAGGCCACGTGAGATACAGATAGGGATCTGACACTGAAACTTGTAGGGCTGGGTTTTTTTAAGACTTGGATTTCCTGTCACTTTCCCTGTCACTTGGCTGGCAAGATGTAATTTTTCAGTGTTCATAAAGCTGCTTGAATCCTGTACAAATCTGCTAAAATAATGGCTGCATTAATTGCTCACCAGTGTTAGTCTGATGTTTATCTTTTGTCAGTTTTTTATTTAGTACCCAATTACTACTTGCTAGTTCTAATGGAAGTACAAAGGGTAAGCAAAGGAAACATAAAAAAAAAATTAACTCTAATTATTAGCCATAAATTTATCTGACTCAGTAAGCGTAAACAATTTTTTGACGGAAAGGCAAGCTGAAAGAAAATTGAACTGCCTGGTTTCCTAATCCTCCCAAAGCCTTTACAACAGCTGGGCATTTAGTTGTTGTCAGCTCACACAAAAAGAAACATATTTAAATACAGATAACAATGCCTCAGGAGACTGGAGATCAACTATCGGCTGTGATTGCACCGTGATTTCATTACTTTCAAAGTATTATACTGGACTGATGGTGTGCATTTTGCTCTACAAGTTGAATAGAGGGATTGAGAGTAATTGGAACAAATAAAGGACCAAATACAGAGATTTTCACTGATTTTTTTTTATTGAGTCCTAAAACAATTAAAATCTGGTTGAAAATAATGAGTGTTTGCTTGAATAAGGTCTAAGTGGAGTGGTTTTCTTTTCTCAGTTTATCCGAGTACATAGTGGGAGTTTTTTGATTATTTTTTTTTTTCCTTGCATGGGGAAATACTCAGCAGGGCTGTGACCCTGCAGTTTTTGATGGGGATTTGAAGACATAAAAATTGAACAGAAATTTGAGAAAGCCAGCCTGGTTTGTCCTATATACTTTTCCCCAAGTGCATATGAGAGCATGGAAAGCATCCAAATATAAATCTGAGCATGCTTCAGATGCCTGAACAGATAATCTCAAGCTGGGACCTCTGAAGCATTTCCTTGTGGTTTGCAAGTAGCTGGTTTGTCAGGGTCTATTTGCACCTTCTCTCAATTTCCCATCAGTTAATGTTTTTTTATATAGGTAAAATGTACCAAGTGCTGCATTTATTTCAGTCTCCAGCATTGTAGTTTGCATAGAGCAGTGATCAGAATGAAATGCCAGGTGGGCTATAAACCCAGCATCAAACTCCAGACCGTGTTAGGAAAAGTTAGAGAACTTTGGTTTGCCTTGCAAAGTGTGCTGGCATATGTAAGAACAGACTTAGTTGTTTTCCTTGCTCTCAAGCACATTGCGGAAGGATTCAGTCATTCAGATGCTTTATGCTTCCAAAGTAAAGGCTACAACTAGCCAAACCAACAGAACAAGCAACTAAAAATTCATATGAACTTATTAGAAAAGTTACCTTCAAGTCAGCACATTCTCAAAATCATATGGATCCACCTAGTCTTTGAAGAAGAGGCCATATATCATAGAATATCTCAAGCTGGAAGGGACCCATAAGGATCATCAAGTCCAACTCCTTGCTCCTCCCAGGACTACCCAAAATCTTCAGGAAGCAACCCTGAGTCCCACGTCAAGCGCAAAAGGACTGCATCTATTTCAGCATTTATACCTACAGCAACAGTAACATACGCCTAGATGTGACCGCAGTCCATAACACTAATGACTACCTCTGTGCAAATACGTTAGTGGCAATATTAATACATAATGAAAATTGATGTCATCTTTACAATCTTCCCTCATCCTGATGAACCATCCTGTTTCTGCTTAGCCAGCATTTACTTACCTACAGGCATCATTATAATCTCTTGGAGTCAGCAGGGGTATTTTCTCAGCCTAAGAACCACACTTCAGCAGACATCTATAAAGAACCCAGCACCTCTTTTTTTTTAAAAAAAAATAATTTCAAGACAAAGTTCCCTGTTTTTCCTTTTCCTTGAATTGTTTTACAGACCATTAACCCAGCTGAAACCACTTTTGTAAGCTCACAGGTCAAGTTAACCTTCTTACTCCCTGAGCCTGCTTGCAGTTCTCGCACTGTTTGTGTGGGCTGCACATGTCTCGTTAGCTGGATGACACCCAGGCTGTCACTGGAGATGCTACTCGTATGTCACTAGCAGCAGGGTGTCTTTGCAAGGTTTCTTTTCATCGTGCAAGCAGTTACTTGCGTGAATTTTGTTTCAATCTATGGTTACAGGGCAGCCAAGGCAGAGGCAGTCACAAACAGCTTTTTTCCTGTGTGTTTGAATGTTTAGTTTTTTGTTTGCAAAGCAATTGTGTGGAAAAGAGGTTATATCAGTGAGGATGAATCAGCCTAAAACTGGTGTCATGCTGTGTTGCACCATGGTGTGCGAACTGAGACCCTCACTTTAGTGGTGCTGTGTACAGTTTGGACATGTGTGTTTTCACTGTATAGAAATTTTCATCTGATACCCGTGAAGGATGTCTCATCCCAGTTGACTATAAAATGTAACAGTGCGTATATTCTTTTACTTCATAATATTTTGATGCAGAGGAAGAGATGCAGGGTATGTAAAATCTGTACAAGCCATTGATCTGCCATGGCCGAATGAGCTGTTGCTTGTCAGCAGGGTGCTGTATTACTCCCTGCGTGCATTCACCGTCTGTTTCAGCTGCAGAGGAAAATACGTTCCTTCAGTCACTGTTATTTTCCTTCACACTTGCAACACACTAAGAATACACACATGCCCTGTTAATATGAATCAATTCATGAGCTATATGACTCATTATGCTATAGTAACTTGATTTTTTGCAACAGCAATATGTATCTGTGATGAACAAAGATCACCTTGGCCAGTGTTAGGGCTGTGACTAATGCCAATCTTGTTGTGTTCATCACCTAGATTTATGTCTTTGTCAAAAGTTTTGTTAAATAAGATTCCCTCAAAGAAACCTTGTCTTGCCATCAGTTTTCCCCTAGCAGATGTGTTAATTAAAATAAATGTGTTTTTCATGCCACTCAAGGAGTTGAGTGACAGATCATGCACTGAATGTAATAAACACAAATCGTTCTTATTGTTACTATAATTATTACTATATCACAATATTGACAGCAACAGCATCTAGGAACAGCAGAGACACCTCTATCTACTAATAAAAAATCCTTGTCCTGTGTGAAAAGGTTTTCCACTCACCTGAGTGATTAATTGGTTTTATGAGATGGCCCAGAAATTTGCTTCTCGTTTCACAGAGCAGCCTTCTATCTGGTTTTCCACTCCTCTTGCTGGAAATATATATATCCATATTTATTTAGATTGTTTTCTGAGGGATTGAAAAGCTATGTGATGCACATACCTCCACATGTAATGCATCAGAAAATAGTATCAGCCCCATAGAATTGCACATTCCAGTATTATTTTTCTCTATTCTCATGTACGTTTTGGGCAATAGTTTAACTCACACACATATCACCATTTTGATTCTTCATCATTCCTCCCTCCTGTCAAGTTGCTGCGTACAGAAGGCTGATCATTTTCTCTGAAGTCTATTTCTTCCTCCTCCATTGTTTTTTTTTCCTGTAGGAAAGATGCTGTTAGGGTTCACACAGATATTGGACTGAAGGAGAGTCTTCTAGAATGGGCCTCTGTGGATTGGAGGTGTTGCTGATACCATTAGGGCTTGCTGTGCAGCTCTTGGAGTGTCAGGAGTTCCTCTAGGTTGTTGGTACCAGCCCCTTCCAGTGTCCTCCCTTCCGCCTTGTAGTGTTTCCCATTCCCTCTCCTCTCCCCTTCTGTGTTCCTCAGCCACCTTCCCACTGTCCTTTGCTGCACCCCCTGACACTGCTTGCTTTCCTGGAGCGGCTCCAGAACTCCTTGTGGCCGCCTTGGTGTTCCCCTGGGAGCCCCAGGCAGGGGGAGTGGGACTATGAGCTTTGTCTCATCCTCCGGATGCCCAGGTTGACAGTCTGTTCCATTGCTCCTTCAACCATATCAGCTTCATGTTAATGAGCACAATATCCCTGTAGGCCTCTCAGCAGTGTTGTGGTGAGGCAGACAAACTAAAGACGCACTTTTTGTTGAGACAACTGTTTGGAAATTGTGCCTGGAGGCTGGAGCATTGCCTGCTGCTAAAAGCAAGGGGCAAAAGTATCCTTCGAGTCATCATCATTGGCAGCAGGGAAGGAGCTGGAATTAAGAGAGTGTGCTGCACATCAAGTAAAGTTGCACTGATTGAAGAGCAGATCAGAAAATCATCATTTACAGTCCTGAAGACTGATGGCTTGCTGTGTGTGTAGCAGGCTAAACTGACTATGTG